>CM040931.1:23432877-24032877 GCA_023029165.1 Gobiocypris rarus
TTGTATTTTAAAATTACTTACCATAAACCCTCTTTCCTTGTTTGTTGTTTCTGAAGAAGCTGAAAATCGCGCCTTCCAGTTGAAGTATCATAAGCCGTTCATTCACTCCTGCCGGATGTTCCACGCATGCGCAGGGATTACGACTCTATTAGTAGAATCAACTTTTTTTTTTTTTTTTTATATCAGTTAATTTCCATTATGCCATTAGTTTAAACAACATAAACTAAAAATGTTATGTTATCTGAACAACATTAATGAATCTAAGTTGATTTGACAAAAGAAAAAATGTTGTGATAACAAATTGTGGAAATAATTTTTTACAGTCTACATACATATTCATTTAAAGATAGTGAAAGAGAGATGATACCTTGGCCATGAATGAAGAATTCGTTCTCTTCTGTTAGAATCGCAGGTAACGTTAACGTTAAATCATGACCACGTTGTAATTAATTACTTCGTTTTGATTATTTGTCTGCATTTTTTATGCAGGGCTCCATAACGTTACTACATAATATTGTACATGCTGCTGTTGAATTCATGGAATCAATCATTAATATTGAAGTAAGTTAGATTAATTGTACTTACTGTTCAAACCAGGAGGATACTCTGGCAATTTCTCCAACGAAGTAGTGAGTGTAATTGCATCTCTAAGGAGTTGGTTTAACACTGATGATCAACTCTGTCAAATAAATCCGAACACCATTTTACTCTAAAATTCTTAAAATTACTCTTTGGGTGTTAAAATCAACTCGGACATGTTTAACACCCAAATTTCAACACTCCAGTTTTTGCTGTGTGGGCTCTCAGTTTATAATATCTAAAGAAAGCAATGTGTTAGCATTTCGATTGTATCTGTGTTTTAATTTTCAAATATCTTCTAAATATTTGTTGATGTATATCTTCAGGGCAAAACATGAGAAGTTAATAATTACTTTTCATTTAAACTAAATCGTTCATAAAAACTCTATATTATTCTTGTCATGTGATGATGTCACTGCCTGTTAAGTCACTTCCTGTTAGCCCTTGCTGCATGAAAACATTATACTGATGTTGTGAGTGGCATCAGGTACTGGAGGGAACTATATGAGGCACCAACAATTATACTAATGTTCGACTACGCCACCCGGTCTATACCGGGAACTACCAGCCCCAGAACAGGGGGCGCAAAGGTTTGTTACTAAAAAAGAAAGGCTGAGCAGAGAGACATAGGCAAGGGAGTACCAAAAATGAGGCAGCTTTATTCAAATACAAAAGTTTAAAACCATCAATACATTAACATCTCACGGGGCACAATATTCATATTTCAAAAAGGAATAAAGAAAGAAAAAGAAACAACACCTTACAAACTTCAATATATATATATATATATATATATATATATATATATATATATATATATATATATATATATATATATATATATATATATATATATATATATATATATATATAAATAAAAATGATAAATCCAACAATGAACAAATACAAAAGAAAGCTTACGGGATCGAGAGGTCCTGCTGTAATCCTCAATTCACACAGCACGCTCAATACCCACACACACCCACTCTGGTGAGTTAAATTCAAAAAGAAAAGCACGGCACTCAACGTGAACACCTTTAAACAGCAACTCAATCCCTCGATATACTATATAACGATATACTTTCCCCGTCACTCCAATTACAAAAGAAATGAAAGGAACAATAATGATAAGCTGGAAGGCTACTAACCAGCTCCAAATAAAGAAAAAGTCAACAATCCGCAATGGAAAGAAAATACACACACAAAAAAACTATATTCAAATCAATCTCATCGTGTAACTCAAAATAAATTTAGACCTAAAAATAAATAAATTACAATACATACAATACACGCAAAAATAAGCACAGACCGGAAAAAAAAAAAACACGAATCAAAAGAAGGACACAAACAGGTCCACGATCGCCCGCAATGCGAAGAGTGAGCCAGCCAAGAAACAGCCACGCTTCCACTTTCACTCACGCTTCGGTGAGCAATCATCCGGGCCCACTGTTATCAAACACAAAGTTCACTCCTAAAAACGACAACCGGAATAAGCACAGGCAAGGCAGCAGTGCGTTAAATCAACAGACACTCATCTCGTCCCATAATATAGAGGTGAAACCCTTTGTAGTGGGATCAACGGTGCCTCGAATGCGCTTTGTATATATACCTTTTTTTCTATTAAAAACATGCACGTGTTGTGGATATATAAACGGGGGCTTTAAGCCAATGCGCGTGTGTCAGAGCACCATTTGTGCGTCACTGCCCGTGGACCGCCCATTCCGGTTTCTGCCTTCCTTCCGCTCCCCAGGTATGTGTTGTTGAGCTTCCTAGTAATGATGAGATGCGTGGCTTGAAGTCACCTGCTAAATTGTCGTACATAGCTTCCTTTACAGACATTCGTCTGTGGGAGGTCGGCGTCGGCCTCGTTCAACATTCCCCCGTTGTATTCCCGTGGCTTATTAGCCTGTCGTCTGTTTGTGTGCACAATCGGATTTACAAGTATAGCAACATTGAGGTATGTGTAATTGCCGCTATTCACGCATATCCCTTTTGTTGCGATAGTAATTTTATATTTTAACTCATTTTAACATAAATAGTCGATTACTGCCTGTGGGGCAACGTTCTTTGATGCTGCTGCTTTGTCTGCATTGGTTTCTACTGAGTTTAAACTGCTCTCCAGCGTGAGCTCGCTGGGTCTACGTGTCCTGTGTTAAACTGCTCTCCAGCTCGAGCTCGCTGGGTCTACGTGTCCTGTGTTAAACTGCTCTTCAGTGCGAGCTCGCTGGGTCTACGTGTCCTGTGTTAAACTGCTCTTCAGTGCAAGCGAGCTGGGTCTACGTGTCCTGTGTTAAACTACTCTCCAGCGTGAGCTCGCTGGGTCTACGTGTCCTGAGTTAAACCCGTTCTCCAGCATGTATCTGTTTTGAGTTGTTTTGTCTTTGTTTTCAGTTTGTTTTTTGTTTTTTGTTTCTTTATTTAATAGATTTTTCTGTGCTATTTTCATTTAATCGGTGTTAAGCATTTTAAATTTTCTTTCCTTTTTTTTTTACCATTGTCATCATCCTCATTATTTTCTTTTTTTGTTAATTGGAGATTGTTTGGATAAATTGTCTTTTTATTGCAGGAGCCGAGGCTTCGTGGCAGGCCGCTCATAGGCCCTCGTGTCCGGTGGTGGGCTTAGTCACAGAGTGCAGTGATTTCTGTGTGTGTGATCTGACTGGTGTATGTGTGGTGCGACCGGTGCACAAGGAGGTAAGATTTTGATATAGTTAATTATAGTTAGAGTTAGTTGACCTGCCATTGGTAGGCCTCGGTCTCCTTTTTCTGACTCCAGCATACTTCGTCTATTCTAATCTAGCCCTGGGGTTTTAACCCTTTTATAACTTATTTTTTGAATGTTGTAAAAATAAAACCTTTGTATATTTGGTATCCACGTCTACAGACCCTTTTTCTGCTGAAACATGAACCTGTGCCCTTTTGTGCGTAATTAACTTAGAATATTTCCCTGGTCATCAGGGTGGCGTAGTCCGCTACATCTTGAGTTCCCCTTCTGCCTCACCTTGATCCTGTCATTCAACCGGAAGACGTTCACAACGCGGTACTATGCTCGGTCGTGGACCGTAACCTGCAATGGGTTGTTCGCTGACGAGCTCAAAGCCAGGGTAGCCTACGCACAGCAGCACAACACAAAGACGGCACTCCACAAACTCTCCCATTCATAAATGGCAGCTTCCGTAAAGGGGCAGTACGGGTGACAACGCATCCCAAGTGACAACAACCTCCCCATTTTATACCATGACATCAGACTGCTGATAGGTTCAATCAATCAATCAATCAACTTTATTTATATAGCGCTTTTACAATGACGATTGTTTCAAAGCAGCTTCACAGTGTTAAACAGGACAACATTGCAACAAAATTTGATTTGGCTAGTTTAATTTGGATAGTTTATAGAATTATATATGACCAAATTAATAAATTCTATTTGTATATTTGCCCAGGGCAGTGGGAGAAGCTGCAGAATGTGTGAGGACACCCGTTGGTGCTACTTCTAGTGTAGAATATTTGAAGTTGAGGTTCAATGTTTTCACATGACATTGGCCAATGATCAACACGGGTACACTTCACCCTGCTACATTCCACCCCCACATCATAAATCGTCGGCCCGACGATAAGTCAAGAGTCAATCCCATGGCCTAAAAACAGCTAATTCTACACTAGAAGTAGCACCAACGGGTGTCCTCACACATTCTGCAGCTTCTCCCACTGCCCTGGGCAAATGATGTTGGCCAGCTGTTGGCCTCCTTGACTTACAGAGCTCACCCTTTTGCAGCTGTAGGATTACCTATGAACAGGCCTTGACCGAATCCAGGCCTCACATTCCAGACCTCCGTAAACCCATCCTCTCCCACCATTAGCGAACCATAAAAATTAATCATTTGCAATTTGGGTGAAGACAAAACAGTTTTATTCGGCCAATCTGCCTTATCTTAAACCAGCGCCAGGAAGAGCGAGCACATGACTTGTCGTTCCCCTTTGTTCCACGGATTATCATCTAGCGGAACTCCGGGAAGGATGTGCCACCTCTCTGAACCCCAGGCATAAATTCAGAGTCTTATCGCCACGGAGACCCGCTAAGAGCTTTTCGACGGCCCGAAATTTACCTAGACAGTAAACAGACACATGTCCTCTCCCCTCCTTTCTTTACGGGGACATTCCAGAGACCTTTTGAACCTCACACAAAGAACTCTTACTAATCAGACAAAGTCTAATATAAAACCTGATATTCCATAATATGAATTAATCCCCAATCGGAACCTGACGTATACAATATGTATTATGTATGTTTTATATAGCCAATGTTTTTCATAACGTGTCAAACAGTTATTGCTACCTATTCGTGCACGTTCCATCGTCTTAGTTATAACAAGTAACTACCAAGTGATGCTTTAAATATATACCAAGGTATGATGTGCATTCTTCTATAACCTGTGTTGCTTTTCTGTACGACTGACATTTTCCACATATGAATCTTTAGTATCTTCTTCCCCGACCATGGGAAATATATGCTATTTGATATCAGGGTAATGGATAAAAGATTTCTATCCTTATGATGCAAGGTAAATTTGTATAAAATGTACCATAGTCACGCTATGGAAGTTTGTTCCTTAGAACATTTAAACTAACTCACAGAGAATGCCAGCACGTGTTGGCCAGCACGTCACACTAATGATATGCATGAACAGGAGACATGGGCGTGGGAAACGCCCACCACAATGTCCGATTGGCCTGAGAAACTTTCGGGAATGGACCCCAGGACAGGTTTAAAAAAAAAGGATTGATCATGAATTCTTTGCTTCCGCTTGTTCCTTCTTGTTTTAACTTGTTGTTCAACAAGTTCGACGCGTGCCCTGCAGCATCCCTGCTGCTCTGACCCGTGCTGGCCTGGTCATCTATCTATCTGCACGGACGGATCGCCGCACTCAGAGCTACCAAGAGCTCTTCCAGAAACTCCATTCAACTCCGTTGTGAACCTCGCCGACAGAACTTCCTCAAGGAAATGCATCCAGCCTTTGCTACCCGAGATGCAGAGAAAGCCCGTCGCATAGCAACGCTGACGCTTGATTCCAGAGACCAGGAACACATGAGGCTACATCAGGCGAAGCCACTCATCCATCCAACGAGCCCAACGCTTTCCCTCGCACGCAACATCACCTGCCTGCCAACCAATCAGCACCGCAGCAACCTCATCCAGAGAAAGAACGGATCCCAGGAGCAAGCAAACGGAAGTACAACACTTGGTTGAGCTGGTGAAACAACACTTGGCAGTCTTGGTTGAGCTGGTGAAACTTTGTCTAACAGACAAACTACGATTAAGTTGCCAAAGTGTTGATTCTCTCAGGTGGCAGTGTGAAAAGTGTCTAACAATACCACATCTCTCTGTACCGTATGAATGTATACTCGTGTGTGTGTCAGTAGGTTAGTTTATGTGTATTAGAATAGATAAATCTTGTTTTCAGTTTTTCATCTAGACCTTGTCTAGAAGTCTCTTGTGCTTTGTTGTTCATAAGTTACTGCCTCAAACTTACGATTTTTGTTACATAAGCTCACAGACAGTGAACATAAAGTTAATGATATTATTTCCGTTGGCCACAGGGAGTATCACTAGTCAAAATTGATAAATACTGTAATTTCAACATATCGGCGGACGAATAGTTGATAAAGTGGTAAATATTAATTTTGTATAATTTTTATGTAATATGGTTCTTTTCACTGTCATTCAATACCCCTTTGAGTTATTTGATCCGAATCAATTCCTTACATATGGTGGAGAATGAACGCGGTAAGTTTGAACTAAATTATGAACACAAAGACGAACACGTCTTTGTATGGTATGGTATCTTTTCTACTTGTCCGGAAGCTAGAGTAAAGATATGGAAAAACATGGCTGTTGAATTGATGTGTAATGGTACGAGCGCATAACAGGAAGTTGTGCTGAATGAATGAATTAACTCGAGTTGTCTTTTTGTGTTTTGATGTTTGTGTTAAAATCTGCAGTGAGGAATTTAAAATTGCCTGTTGTCTCCTTACAGCGCACAAGGACAAGAGTAAGCGTGTTCCTTACTTCTTCCTATAGGCCTCAATACGGCTAAATTGTTTAACTATTGCGTGTCCCAAGGTTAAGACAATAAGCCCAAAGTCGACATTTTAGCGAAAGTGATTAACATTGCGTGTTCCAATGTTGTCAGCTAAACTAAGTCTCCCTAGGCTGACATTAGGATAGCTAACTAATGCGCCCACTTATATCTAATCACTTGGTGAAATAAGATACTATTCCTCGTGTAACACTGTGCGTGTCCGAGATTGATTTTAGAGGGAGTGAATATTTGTGAAATTCTTGATCAAGTGAACTCGTGCAGCAAATCCTGCATGCCGTGGTGCATGTCCAGTGAAACTGACACAGAGAATTTGGATCCGCCAGGATCACAATATGTAATTGGTTATTGGTTAACTGCAGCGAATCTGTTGTTTCAATAGTTGCCTCACTCAACGAGCTGAGCTTGTAAGCGCCACGTTGCCAGAGCAACGAAGAGCGCCGATGGTTTATGCAAGTTTGAAATGCGCCGCCATTTCATGCAGTGTGTTTGAATTTAATCTCCGTGCAGTAATCCACGCGCAAAGCGAACTGTGTTTTGGTTGTCTGTCGCCATAGTAACACCCACACGGAACTCCCAAAGATTTCCGGGGTGACTTTGAGTGTGCATGCGCGCCATAGTGTAAACAAAGCCAGCGTGGTTAAAGCTAAGCTAACGGAAACAGCGGTATTCACAGTAGCCTGATAGATCAGCAGGTTAGCACATAGCATTGTTGTGGCCCGCCGAGGCTGAATGCAGTGTGTTGTGCTGGGAGCAGTGCTGAAGTGATTGAACACTCTCAGCTTTCTTTTCCTTTCCATCTCTCTCCCCACTAAAGGAATGCTGACTCAGAAGTAGTTTAATTTGTGACACATTCACAAATAAATTTTGTAGCAAAATTAATTGTGATCACACAATACTCATAGTATTACATTGGCAATCTTTTGTGGAGGAAAAATTTAATCATAGAAGAAGATTTATGTTTAAGTTCATTCAGAAGTCAATGTCTGTTTGTGAAACACCTTTTTCAGCTGTTCAGACACAGCTGCTGCTGAAGCCCAGGGGGGTAACGGTGGGACATCAAAAGTGGGAGCTTTCCCGACAAAGGGTGTCGGATCATTTAAATTATTTTAGCTACAGGGAAGGGACCATTTACATATTGTGTTTCTGCTCATTACTCTGTGGAAAAATACTGTTGCTTAAACATTGGGGTTATAAGAGCTGACTTTTCTTTGTTCTAGTCAGTTCACACTCGATGCAGGCATTATCTGGTTGTATTGACTGTGGATTCATTCTTGCAAGAATTAAGTCTTTATAAAGACTCAATTGGCTAAGGTTTGTCTCTTATTCAGAAATGCAACAGAGTTAACGTTATTTTGCCGCAACAATTTGGTGTCAGAAGTGGGATTCCTTGGATGTGCCTTCCGGAACCCTGGGAGCGGACGGTGACTGATCATCCTGGATTTTAGAGTCACAGCCTTACCCCGACTGATTAAGGGAGAAGGGCCGGCTGCTCTAGGGGTTCTGGAGGGTCCGACCACTGGAATAAGAGAAAACGAACCCGAGATGGCAACGGGACACTCTGGTGAGAGACAAATCCAAAATTTTGGGAATTTTTATGTGAATTTGGTTAAATTAAGATTTGGGAAACTAAGAGTTAAACCATAGGGGGAGTCTGGTTCTGTGGTCAACGCGATTAAGAAATTCTGGGAGAATTGAGATCGGCGAGAGTGATTAAGAAATTCTGGGAGAATTGAGATCGTGGAACGCGATCAAGAAATTCTGTGAGAGTTGAAATCACATAGAGGGTGATTAAGAAATTCTGGGAGAGTTGAGATCGTGGAATGCGATCAAGATATTCTGGGAGAATTGAGATCACAGAGGGCGCTGGAAGCGTCCGCCCGTCTGTCCTGGGTGAAGGATCAGATCTGTACGGAGACGTCCGACAGATTAATAGCGTGCACGCAAAAGACCACAGAAAGACTGCCACTATGGAAAATCCCAAGAAGCTAGCAAAATATGATACACCGGTATTTTGTCAAATGAAAAAAATTATATGGCCAGAGATGTATGGGGGATATAGAGAAATTAATTAAATATCATGATTTCCAAAAGAAAATTAACGCTGTGAGTCAACAGGATGAGAGGGGTGAAAGAATCTGTTGAGGAGAGGAGACAAATCTAAGGGCTTTTGTGGGGGATGTGTGTGTGAGAAATGCAAATGAAGATTGTTATAAGAAGCAGATAACAGGGAAAGGAACATTTTTTGTCTGATCACAAAGAAGCCACAGCTGTTTAAAGATCATTGGTGAGTATGAACTTTGATTATGGATAACAGTTTGTGATAACAAAATTAGAGCTAACAGGGCTGTTGTGGGAAATGTGTGTGAGAAATGCAAATGAAGATTGTTATAAGAAGCAGATAACAGGGAAAGGAAGATGTTGTCTAATCACACAGAAGCTACAGCTGTTTAAAGATCATTGGTGAGTATGAACTTTGATTATGGATAACAGTTTGTGATAAAATTAGAGCTAACAATTTGAGAGACATGATCAGTAACTTGATCAGGCCGGATAAAGTTTTTGAGACGAGAGAGCTGTAAGCAGCTCTGCTCTGAAGCCAGCAATTTAAAGAAATAAGCAGAACTTATTAAGAAAATGGGCAGCAATGTTTTAATTATGTTTAGAAAATTATACGGCAATTTAACTGGCTACAAATTAATTGAGAACAAGAGAAATTCAAATTTCTAGATGTTAGTGCATAATGAATAATCATGGGTTGTAAAATGGGTGGAATGCTATTAAACCCTGAAGGAAAGATCCCAGTAACTAAGGGAATCTGATAACATTAAAACCTGAAGGAAAGATCCCAGTAACTGTGGGAATCTGATGTGATTTTTGTTTTGAAAAAGCAGATGAAAGATACCATGAATTGCTGAATGACACAGAGTGTTTTAATTGTGGTCAGCAGGGCTTTGTCCACTCACCATAAGGTGTCGAAGGTGTGACAAATGCGGCAACCACACTAAACCCAGTAAAAAGAAATGAATACAGAGATGAGATTTAAACTCTGTCTAAGAAAATAATGAAATAACAATAGGGTTATAATAAATATGTTCTTGCTCTTCTCACTTTTGCAAAACTCTGATAATGCTTATTAGACTGAATATTGGGTTGTTGAAATAACTTTAGGTAAGTTAATATGTTGGAAACCCTAAAAGTTGATGCTTTGGTTTAAAAAGATAAGCTTGTGCTGATCTGTAATAAATGCTGATTTGCTTATCTGAATCTGGCACCACCATGTCATTTCTGGTGCTGTGGCCTAGCTTGAGTAACACAGAATCAATCTGAGGGTGATTTGAAAGTGTGATTTCAGTCTAAGGATAGAGTTTAAAAGGAAATGTCAATATTAATTATATTAATTAGGCAATATTAATTTCTAACCAGATCTCACTAGCTTGTGTAAAGAGTGAAAAGTTGCAGTGCAGATGAAGATGCAGTGTGCCAGCCCTGAAGGCCTCAGAGTCTCTCTCTCTCATTCAAACCCAGCACAAAGCTGTTATCTGAGCATGTGTCATAAGTGATGAGATACTTATGGTTAAGCACAGGTCATCAGTTGAAAATCATAGAGACAATGATTTGATAAAAAGGACATTTTTGACTAATAGTTAAAGGATTGCCATGGAGGGCAATGATAGATATTTTGATGAAACAAAATGTTTTTACAAATTGAGATGTTTTTTAAAATATAGAACTGAAAATGTTGTGTCTGATCTAAGCCTTCACCATGTACAGGACCGATGGATCGAGACACAAAAGTAGCAGAACATTAAACTGAAAGGACAGTTGTTCTGGTGGATTTTAGTGATTTAGTTGTAGCGTGATAATTAACCTCCATGTGTCTCCATGTTCTACCTATAGTAAGCAGACCAGATGGCTCTGATGACTCTTGAATGCACTCTATGCAAAGCTCCAGAAAACATCATCCTGTTGAGGGTCACAAAAAAAAAAAAAAATTTAAGCGATGACAAATGTGCGTGAGATGATTCGCCAAAGACGGGTAAGATCCTCTCTTGGCCAGAAGGAGGACAACCTAAGCCAGGGTTTCATCGAGATTTGGGCACCTCCAAGAAGGGGAGTGTTTTTATGTGAGGTGTGTATGAGAGTTGAGCAGATGTCTGTGAGGCCAGCAGCATCATAAAGGGAGGAGTTGTGTTTTTTTGTAGGGGCCGAGAGTCCAGACAGATATACAGCAGTCCGACCCAGAGATGTTCCTCTATACCGCTCACCCAAGAACCGCTTATATTGTTTGTGAATTCCAGGGAAGACCCTGAGGGAAAGTTATGATGGTAAGGGGCATTCAAGAGCCAGCTGAGACCATGCTGTGAATTGTCATAAATTTTATGGAGAACAGAACAAAATGTATTAATTGGTATGAGTAAAACTGTGTGATATTGAACTAATATGTCTCTATCATAGTCTTAAATCCTGCAGGTCATTAGATATGGCATAGGATAATTCGGAGACATGATGATGGCTTTGTGATGAGGACAGCTTTTGAAGTTCAAAAGAGAAGGTCTGGATAACAAAGGTATTTAAACTAAAGATTTAGTTTAACTCAGTTTGTTCTGAGTTAAAGTCTCAGAGGCTGTTGAAAAGATTATCTGTGTAAGAGAGAGAGAGAGAGAGGCTGCTTGTGGAGGCGGGGATGGCACAGTGTCTGTTCTTGGCCATGTTAAAGCGTAGACAAAACCAAAACAACCCAGCTGACTTTTCTAAAGACAACTTAATAGTGATCAGACATGATTTGAAAATGATTAAGAAACCAAGTAGAAGCAAATTTTGAGAATGAGCAGTCCATATTTATGTGTCCTGATTGAGTGTAGTGTTTTATCACAACAGATGGGTTAAGCCAAACGACAAACTTTAAAAGAAGCGTATTATTCTGAGTGATTCTGATAAAAGATGATCCAGAACATGGACGACCTTTAAGTGGATTGATATCCAGCTTGGTCTGTTACTGGTAATAATGATGACTACTTTTGTCATTTATGATGAGGATTTGAATTACTCTCTGGATTAGTTAAAATAGTAAGCGTGAGGACAGAGACAAAATGATAAATTGGCTTAAGTCATTATCTAAATTATCCAGAGAATCCATCACAATTATGAAAGGCCAGAGGGCGAACAAAGGAATATAAACTTTAAAATGAAAAGTTTTATTTTTGTGTTTCCTCCATTAAATGGAGGCAGGACATTAATTTATCTAGAGAACTACAATTAATGTAAGAGAAAAAAAACAAAAACAATACAAAACAAAACAAGAGGCTGTGAGGTTTTCTGTGTGACTAGGATTGAGATGGAGGACAGTAATATTTTGGATTTCTATAGAGCAGTGGACAGTGGAAAGGTGTGCCGTAGGTGAGACAGAGGACTTCACGGTGAAGGTGAGACTGCATCAAGGATCGGCTCTGAGCCCCTTTTTATTTGCAGTGGTGATGGACAGGCTGACAGAGGAGGTCAGACAGGAATCTACATGGACTATGATGTTTGAGGATAACATTGTGATCTGTAGTGAGAGCAGGTGGACGAAAGTCTAGAGAGGTGAAGGTTTGCTCAGGAGAGAAGAGGAATGAACGTTAGTCGCAGGAAGACAGAATACATGTGTGTGAATGAGAGGGAACCAAGTGGAACAGTGAGGTTCCAGGGAAAAGAGGTGAAGAAGTGTGTGTGTGCAGGCAGGTTGGAACGGGTGGAGAAAAGTGTCAGGTCTGTTGTGTGAGGGTCACAGTAAGAATGAAAGGGAAGGTGTGCAGGACAGTAGTGAGAACAGTGATGATGTGCGGTTTGGAGACAGTCACACTGAGGAAAAGACAGGAGGTTTAAGGAAGACCAAAGAGGAGGTTTATGGATGTAGTGAAGGAGGAACATGAAGGTAGGGAAAGAAGGAAAAAGAAGATTCAAGACATTGAAAGGAAAATGTACTTTAAATGTACTCTACGGATTGGCACATGTTTTTTGACACTGTGTCTGTTAATTCGTGATAATCAGACCCTATCACATGCTATATTAAGTTGTGTGAAGAAACTGTTATCATTTCTAAGAAAGTTCAGGGCTCTCAAAGGATCTTAAAACGTGTCTGAATGAGAAAAGGGCTGCATTTTTGCGAGGAGAAAATTATGTAGTAAAGGAGAAAGAGAAGGAATTTAAACGTAAGGTTTTTAAAGCAAAAATAGATTTTAAGAATAAGTTTGAACAAAGATTCTGTACAGGCAATGCAATACAAGCATGGGAGGGATTAAACACAATAATGGGTAGGGAAGGAAAAAAACAAAGTGTTAAAGTGGCAGATTGTGGTACATTTGTTAATGATTTAAACATCTTCTATGGAATATTGGATAATGTGAGAGACCCAAAAATAGGCTGTAGTATTACCTGTGATCAGATTGGTAGCTATGAACACATACAGCTTTCTGAAGAAGAAGTAGCCAGATGTCTCTCTAAAATTAGACCAAACAAAGCCCCTGGGCCTGATGGACTCCAAGGAAGGGTGTTAAAGGTATGTTCTCAGCAGCTTAAAGGGGTTCTCACTCAGCTGTTTCAAATTTTGCTGAATTGTGGTGTTTTTCCAAATTCATGGAAGAAATCCACAATAATACCTGTGCCTAAAGTCTCTAGGGCTATAGCTTGGAGACTTTAGACCAGTGGCACTCACCCCACTCTTAGCTAAGTGTTTGGAAAGAGTGGTCAGCACCCATCTTATGTTTTCTGTTGGGAATCACCTTGACCCCCTTCAATTGTGCCCCTCTGTGCCCCTTCACACAGGGGCACAGAGGACGCAACTCTTACTCTTGTAAATCAAATAGCTAAACATTTGCAACAACCAAAGTCACTTGCTCGGGTTCTATTTATTGATTTTACTTCTGCTTTTAATACTATGCAAACTGATATTCTTTTAGAACAACTTCATAGGATGAATGTGAATGGTGGGCTCATTCTCTGGATTAGAAGTTTCTTAACTGACCACCCTCAGAGAGTCTTAATGAATGGGGTCTACTCAGATGAGCTTGTTATAAATACTGGAGCACCACAAGGCTGTGTGTTTTCACCTTTGTTGTTTTCAATTTATATAAATTATATGACTGTGCACAGCACCAATGTTAGTTTACTTAAATATTCTGATGACATGGCTTTGGTAGGACTTCTCACAGAAAATAATGAAGCACATGAGGAAGCTTATTTTAGCCAAGTCACTTTATTGCAGGATTGGTGTCAGACTGTTAAATTGGAAATTAACGTGACTAAAACAAAAGAACTTATAATACAAACGAAACCAAGAGGGGCCAGTAACATCAACCCTGTTGTACTTAACAGCCAGCCTGTGGAAGTAGTTGGAAATTTTAAGTACCTGGGTACAATCAGTGATTGTACTTTAAGTTTTAATTTTAACTCAGAGAGGATTTTTAAGAGAGCTAATCAGCGATTGTTTTTTTATTTGAAAACTGAGGAGTTTCAGGGTCAGTCACCATATTCTTGAGATGGCATATAGGGGCCTTGTAGAAAGTATTTTACAGTTTAATATAACAGCTTGGTATATTAAATGAAAGATAAAAACAAGCTTTCTAAAATTGTTAATACGGCAGGGAAGGTGATTGGCAAGTCACAGAGGCAGCTTGGGGATGTATTTGATAAGGTGGTACTCAGGAAGGCCCGACAGATATCAACAGACACCCTACACCCACAAAACTCATTTTTTTGAAACTCATCTGTGCTGTTTTCCTTTTTCCATTTTCTGTTGTTGTATGTTGATGGTGGTAGTATTGTAGTCTTAACTGTGTGTTTTTTAATGTAAGTTTAAATGTGGTGTCATTGATGTATTTCTGTTCGGAGAAGTCGAAGACAAGTTTCCACTAAGGTGGACAATAAAGTCGAATGAATGAATGAATGAGGATCCTCCCAGCTGTGGAAACTACTTTTCTCCCACGGAGACCACAAGTAGCAGTACACATCACTAGAGATCCACTGGCCCTGCAGAAAACACACAGCTGCTTAGCACACTATAGCTCACACACTCTTAACAATCTGTGTCAGTCTCCTTTCCAGTACCCTCCGTTGTTTGCCAACATGCCTGAAGATTACAATTTTATTGTTAAATGTTGTTTTTATTTAGTATTATTATGTTTTATTATTTTTTCATTATTATTTGTATAATGTACAATGTAAAGTCAGGCTGTGTCTGTACATGTGTTCCATGGAGAGACATGGATGAGGTATATTTGGTACAGGAATGTGCATACATGTAGCAGATGTTCTCACTGATGCATAAAGTAGCATGCATTTGTTCCATGATATGTTGTTAACTGAAACTTTATAAGGAAAGTGGATTGTGCAACTTATGTAAGCATGAAATATACGCTCTATTTTAAACATAGGACACAAGTTTCTCTTCCTTCTAAGGAAATGTCTTCCTCTGTTAGATCCTCTGTTAATAGTATATAACATCCAAATTGAGTGTACTGCCTCAAATGGGAGACAGAGACGGGAGACAGAGAAGGGAGAGGGTAGAGAAACGGAGGAATGGAGAAACATATACAGCTGGCACGAAGACAACAAGTTTCTCTCCTATGCCTGATACATATGGCAATAAAGAGTTTTTTGACAAGGCAACTGGTATCCGGTCCTGTGATTCAATCATAACGGGGACAAAGCTGAATTTTCAGATCAACAATGCCTCATACTTCAGAGCCCAGCGCCCACTGGGAAGACCTAGAGACATGGTTGAGTGCAGTGACTGACAGCCTCCTACCCAAGGCTGCGGACAGTCTCTGACAACACGCAAGAGCAACTGGATGCTAACATATCAGACATCATGGCACAAGATCCAACACGCAGCTACAACCATAAAGAGCTAGCCAAGATCACCGGCTCACTAAGCCACACGCTGATAGCCACACACAAGCTAAGCGACAAGAAGGAAACCAGCCTCCAGAAAGAGCTGACTCGTGCAAAACAACGCATAGACTAGTTAGAACTGGAAGCACAAGACCAGCAGAAAGAGTCGGATGAGACGGAGCGGAGCATCCCAGAGGAAATCGAAAAGCACAATCAAAGAGAGCAACCAGCTGAACGTCACAGAGATAAATCCTGGGATCGGGCATGGAACCAGCCATGGTCACACGGAAACTCAAGAGGACAAGGTTTGTGGGAAGCTGATTACACGTCAAAAGGAAGTCGACGACCGGCCCCAGGAACAACCAGCCCCAGGGGTCGACGACGGAACCCGCACAGACAACAATCAGGTCACGCCCACAATGGGTACCCATTAGAACCAAAACCAACAACAGGCGTCGACTCACAGGAAATCATGTTCATGAGAGAATTCTTTTAGACGCAATGAAGAAGATAGGAAATGAGAAAAGAAAGACAAGCCAGATTCCGCATGACTAGCCGCAAAGAAACAGGACAGCGATCACCTGGTACAAAATATTCCTCAGAGCAATGATCCCCGGTCTCACACTCACCACCTTCAAAACCAAAGTGACAAAGTTACAGGAGCATCGTCAAGAGAACAAGAGACCAAGAGACTCAACCTAAATGTCTCACAACAAAGTCAGAACCTGACCCAACACCTGTCAACTCTTCACATGGAAACCTCCAACAACCCGAGGAGGAGGCCACCCCTCAAGTACCAGAAAGCGCCATCTTGGTCGTCTGTCATCCCTGCGAGCAGCAACAAACATGCCACGACACTCTGCCTGTCTCAACCCACACTCCTGTTCCTCAACTCCTGGGTGACCTCATCAAAAAGGGTGTGGCAAGGAAGTTCTATATCTCTATCATGCTAGAACATCATGTCAAACTAGAGGCCCTAGTGGACACAGGAGCAGACATTGCAACTGGATCAAGAACTTCCAAAAATCAAAGGTGCTACAGTTCTTTCCACTCTGGATGTAGCTTCAGGATTCTGGACAATTCCTGTGCACCCAGAGGACCAACACAAACTGGCATTCACCTTCGGGAACCGACAGTACACCTTCACGCGGTGTCCCTTCAGGTATGCAAACTCGCCCGCAGAGTTGAACATCTTCCGGAACAAAGCATGCCCTGATGCACAAATCAGAGGTAATTTATCTATGTGGTCGACGTACTCATGAAGAGTACCAATGTTGCTGACCATCTAAAGGAAATAGATCACGTCTTGAACCAACTGACAAATGCAGGTGCCAAGATCGCCCTTCACAAAGGACAATGGTGCAGAACCAGAGTCAACTATGTGGGCCTGTGCATCGGACCTCTAGGGATCGAACCACAATCAAACCGCACCCAGGCAATTCAGAACATAAAGACGCCCACTAATGTGTCAGAACTGCGCAGCTTTCTGGGCGTATTTAATTTCTCTCGACAATTCCTCGAGAATTACTCAGACATTGCATGTCCACTCACCTCACTCCTCAAGAAGGATCAACCATTCGTGTGGTCGGAAGCTCAAGACCAGGCCATGAACGAGCTAAAACAACGACTCTGTTCTGCCTCATGTCTGGTTTATCCTGACCCAAAAAGAGAATTCTACCTGGAAGCTGGATTCTCCAGCCAATGTCTTAGTGCGGGCCTGTACCAACTCTATGACAAAGACAAACGAGTGGTCGCCTACGCGAGCCAAACACTGCTGCCCCCAGAGTGCAAATACTCAGACTGTGAAAAGGCATTGCTCTGCATGGTATGGGCCATTATACGTTTCTCCAACTACATTGGAGCACAAAAGGTCATCGTAGAGACATGTCACCAACCTGTAACCTTCCTTAATAGCTAGCGAATCAGAGATGGCGTGGTTACCAATGCACGCATAGCCACATGGTTGATGACACTTCAAGGTTGTGATGTTGAAGCACGCTATGCCCAAAACCACATATCCTCTTTGGGCAATGGACTGGCACCCTGCCAAAACTGCTCTGACGATACTTCACACGAAACGACTGAATCAAAAGAAACCCCACAACCAGTAGAGTCAAACTACAGGTATTTTGATGAGAACGTGTGTCAAGGTATGCCCACAGCATACGTAGATGGCTGCGCCTACAATCACCAGGGCAACCTCAAGGCAGAAGCATGGGTGGTCTGGCTCAACAACCACTCCTGCCCACCACAACGGTCACACCTGGGCCCTCACTCGTCACAGTACGCTGAAATTGCAGCCATCCTCATCACCCTTCAAGTCGCTGCGACACACAACATCAAGGAACTCCTCATCTGTACCGACTCAAACTATGCTCGACTCAGCTTCACATGCCACATACATGGATGGAAACAGAATGGGTTCAAAACATCTAACAACAAACCAGTCAAGCACGAAGGTCTTTTTCAAACATGCAACGACATTGTCACAAAACACGACATGCTCGTCTATTGGAAAAAGGTTTGTTGCCATTCACGGCAACCAGGGCAAGACAAAGACTACAACGATCAAACAGATGCCCTGGCCAAAACTGGCGCGCTGCATGGCGACCCTTGGACTTTTGAACCCCTCCCACCCAAACCCTCTGTTTCTGTCATTTCCCGCCAACAACACCCCTCAGCTGTGCAGAACCCCACCTCCTCCCAAATCGCCATCTTGCCCCAGATCTCCAACGATGACATCATAACCCTCCAACGTTCAGACGACGCAATTAGAAAAATTGCCAACCACCTGACCAACCCAAACGCTAACCCCATACCTACCTCCGACCTTGCTGCCTCAACAGACCTAAGGCATCTTAATGCACTTCTGCACATGCTGCATCTCAAAAACGGCATCCTCATATACGCCCCTGATGGACTCACTGCTCCCAAGCTTGTAGTCCCTCAATGCCAAAGGGGGGTGATGCTCACGCATGCCTACGATGCGCCATGTGCCGGACACCATGGCGCCAAAGCCACCCACGAAACGCTAAGGCAAGTGGCATACTGGCCCGGCATGCAGCAAGACGTAGCAGAGTACGTAAAAGGGTGTCTGGTGTGCTGTCAGTTCCAACCGGCAAACCCGGACCACAGAGCACCACTGCAACGAAAAAGAATGTCATTCCCATGGTCGGACCTATGACTGGGTCGGACCCCTACCAAGATCAACGAGGGGTAACAAGTATTTCCTCACAGTCGTCTGTGAATTCACCAAGTGGGTGGAATGTCTCCCTGCTCCCAACGACACAGCTCAAACCACAGCCTGTCTCTTAATGAATCAGATCATCTCAAGATTCAGACTGCCACTGAGAGTCAATTCAGACCGCGGAACACACTTCACTGCCGAAATCATGCAGGAAGTTTGGAAACTCCTGGGCGTACAGGCAAAGCTTCATATCAGCCACCATCCTATATCCTCTGGGCAAGTGGAACGGACTCACAGAACTGTGGTCAGCATGCTGAAGAAATACGTGGCCGCAAACCAAAAGGATTGGGATATCAAGCTCCCTCTGGTGTTGATGTCTATCGGAGCAACTCCTCACAAATCCACTGGGGTGCCTCCGTTTGAGATGGTGACAGGACGGCAAATGACACTGCCGCTCCACCTGCTCTATCAGCCTTGCGACATGAGCCTTGTCACTGCATACACCACTCACCAATACCTGGAAGAGTTGCACCGCCACCTAAGAGCCACTTTTTCCTTTGCACAACAACAACTACAGAAAAGTGCAGAAGGACGCAAAGCCTATTACGACCAAAAGGCATATCACCAAGAGTTTGACATTGGAGACAAAGTGTCAATCAATCAATCAATCAACTTTATTTATATAGCGCTTTTACAATGACGATTGTTTCAAAGCAGCTTCACAGTGTTAAACAGGACAACATTGCAACAAAATTTGATTTGGCTAGTTTAATTTGGATAGTTTATCGAATTATATATGACCAAATTAATAAATTCTATTTGTATATTTAGTTGAGTAACTTGGATCATAATTTGAGTGTCCCCAACTGAGCAAGCCAAGCCAAAGGCGACAGTGGCAAGGAACCAAAACTCCATCAGGGCATGATGGAGAAAAATAAACCATGGGAGAAACCAGACTCAGTCGGGGTGCCAGTTCTCCTCTGGCCTATTATTGACAGTGTATAATTATTACTATGGCAACCTTGCAGGTCATAAATCATATTAGATAGGAATATTCGAAATTTTGGGTATGGCCTTGCGAGGCGGGCTCATTTAGGATGGCGCGTCGATTACACAAGAATATGAATACTTGAAAGATCGGAGTTATTGCGCTGGAGACGGGTTAATTGAGGATGACGTTACGGTGAGGGGAATTCAGAGGAGACACTAATGGACACGGTCTCAGCAGACACTCCAGGATGAGCTGGTCATGTCCAGATGCAGGTCCACCATCCGATCCGGACACGGCCTGGATCTGGCCGACTGCAGTAAACCTCGGGATAAACAGAGAGACTAACATTAGTGTGGATGCCACTCTTTTTATGATGTAACGAGTACATCAGGTGTTATGGGAAGTGTTCCCGGTTCCGGCTGACCTAGTTAATGCAGCCTAACAATCAGTCATTTGATTTGAATAAAGAAAGTTAAAAATGTTCTATGTGTATGCCATAGTAAAGAGATGTGTTTTTAGTCTAGATTTAAACTGACAGAGTGTGTCTGCTTCCCGAACAATGCTAGGAAGACTGTTCCAGAGTTTAGGTGCTAAATAGGAAAGGATCGACCGCCTGCAGTTGATTTAGATATTCTAGGTATTTTCAACTGGCCAGAGTTTAGAGACCGCAATTGACGTGATGGAGTATAATGCGTTAAGAGCTCGCTTAAGTACTGGGAGCTAAACCATTTATTGCTTTATAAGTAATAAGCAAGATTTTAAAATTTATGCGATGTTTAATAGGAGCCAGTGCAGTGTTGACAGAACTGGACTAATATGATCGTACTTCCTGGTTCTAGTAAGAACTCGAGCTGCTGCGTTTTGGACCAGCTGGAGTTTATTTATTAGGCGGGCAGGGCAACCACCCAGTAGAGCATTACAATAATCTAGCCTTGAGCTCATGAACGCATGTACTAATTGTTCAGCATTTTGCATTGAAAGCATGTGACGTAATTTAGATATATTTTTAAGATGGTAGAATGCAGTTTTACAGATGCTAGAAACGTGGCTTTCAAGCGAAAGATTGGTATCAAAGAGCACACCCAGGTTCCTCACTGGACGAGGACTTGACAGAGCAGCCATCGAGGGTTAGACAGTATTCTAGGGCACTTCTTGTGGAGCTTTTCTGTCCAATAATTAAAAATTCAGTTTTATCTGAATTAAGTTGCAGAAATTACTATTCATCCAATTTTTAATATCAGCTATGCATTCCGTTAATCTTGTGAATTGGTAAGTTTCGTCAGGGTGTGAAGAAATATAGAGCTGAGTATCATCAGCATAACAATGAAAACTAACGCCATGCTTCCTAATGATATCTCCCAGTGGTAGCATATACAGGGTGAAAAGCAACGGTCCTAACACTGAGCCTTGCGGTACTCCATACTGAACTTGTGATCGGTGTGACATCTCTTCATTTACTGCTACAAACTGATAACGGTCAGATAAGTAAGATTTAAACCATGCCAATGCAGTTCCACTAATGCCAACATAATTTTCGAGTCTATTCAAAAGAATATTGTGATCGATAGTATCGAATGCAGCGCTAAGATCGAGTAACACTAATAGAGAGATACAACCACGATCAGATGATAAGAGTAAATCATTTGTAACTCTAATTAGAGCAGTCTCAGTACTATGATACG
Source organism: Gobiocypris rarus (assembly GCA_023029165.1). Taxonomy (NCBI): domain Eukaryota; kingdom Metazoa; phylum Chordata; class Actinopteri; order Cypriniformes; family Gobionidae; genus Gobiocypris; species Gobiocypris rarus. The sequence goes on from CM040931.1 coordinate 23,454,286, forward strand.
GTTTAAATCCTGACTGAAATCCTCACATATACAATTTCTTTCTAAAAAGGAACATAATTGTGAAGACACTGCCTTTTCTAATATTTTTGATAGAAACGGTAGATTCGAGATTGGTCTGTAATTGACTAATTCTTTAGGATCAAGTTGCGGTTTTTAATAAGTGGTTTAATTACAGCCAACTTAAAAGTTTTTGGTACATATCCTAATGTCAAGGATGAATTAATAATATTAAGCAGAGGATCTATGACCTCTGGAAGCATCTCTTTTAATAGCCTAGTCGGTATAGGGTCAAGCATACATGTTGTTGATTTTGATGATTTGACAAGTTTAGCCAATTCTTCTCCTCCTATAGCAGTGAATGAGTGTAATTTTTCCTCAGTGAGACTACAATGTTCTGTCTGAAGTGATACTGTAGTAGGCAGCTGCATGGTTATAATTTTATTCCTAATGTTATCAATCTTACTAGTAAAGAAGTTCATAAAGTCATTACTGCTGTGTTGTTTACAAATGTCAGAAGTTGAAGCTTTATCCTTTGTTAATTTAGCCACTGTATCGAATAAATACCTAGGGTTGTGTTTGTTTTCTTCTAAAGAGTTGAGAAATAAGCAGATCTAGCAGTTTTTATGGCCTTTCTGTATGCAATCATGCTCTCTTTCCACAAATTGCGAAAAACCTCCAGTTTTGTTTTCTTCCAGCTGCGCTCCATTTTTCTGGCTGCTGTTTTAAGGGCCCGAGTGTGCTCGTTGTACCACGGCGTTGGATTATTTGCTTTAATCTTCTTTAAGCGCCGAGGAGCAACTATGTCTAAAGTGCTAGTAAAGAGAGAGTCAGTAGTTTCTGTTGCAACATCAAGTTCCTCTTGGCTATCTGTAATTCTGAGGAGATGGAACTGATGAGGAAGATTATGTATAAAGCAATCTTTAGTCGCAGCGGTTATAGTCCTGCCATATTTGAAGCGAGGGGATGGCTTTGCAGCCTTAGCTATATTAAGTATACATGATATTAGGTAATGATCTGAGATGTCATCGCTCTGCTGCAGAATTTCAACAGTATCAACATTTATTCCATGTGACAGTATTAGATCTAAAGTATGATTAAGGCGATGAGTGGGTCCAGATACGTGTTGTCTAACTCCAATAGAGTTTATAATGTCTTTAAATGCCAATCCCAATGCGTCTTTTTCATTGTCAACATGGATATTAAAATCACCAACAATTAGTACTTTATCTGCAGCCAGTACTAACTCTGATAGAAAACCAGCAAATTCTTTGATAAAGTCTGTATTGTGCCCTGGTGGCCTGTATACAGTAGCCAACACAAATGTCAAACGGGATTTATCATTTACACTACACAATGTTACATAAAGCACCAAAACTTCAAAGGAATTATATTTGAAACTAGACTTCTGAGTAATACTGAAGTTATCATTATAAATTACAGCAACACCTCCCCTTTTCCTTTCAGGCGCTCGTGTTTATAACAATAATCTTGGGGAGTGGACTCATTTAAAGTAATGTAGTCGTCAGGTTTTAGCCAGGTTTCTGTCAAACACAGCACATCTAGGTTATGATCTATAATCATATCATTAACAATAAGCGTTTTTGGCGAAAGGGATCGAATATTCAGCAACCGAGATGTATCAATTGTTCATCCGTATTATATCTGTTGTTTATTTGTTGGACATCAATTAAATTTTTACTGTTGAATGGTTTTGATGTTTTTTGTATTTACTGATTCGGGAACAGACACAGTCTCTATGTGATAATATCTAGGTGAAAGCGTCTCTATGTGCTGGGATTTAGCTGACTCTGGTGACGTGAGACAGCTAGCAGGCGGTTGGTTTAGCCAGTTTGTCTGCTTCCTGACCTGGGCCCCAGTGAGTCAAGGTTTAGCTCTAAGATTATGTGCCAAATTACTAGAGAGAAGAGCAGCACCAGCCCAGGTAGGATGAATTCCGTCTATCTTCAACAGGTCGGGTCTGCCCCAAAAACTTTTCCAATTGTCTATGAACCCTATGTTATTTTGCGGACACCACTTAGACAACCAGCCATTGAGTGATGATAATCTGCTAACTATTTCATCACTCCTTTTAACAGGGAGGGCCAGATAAACAGACTGCCGGTGACATCGTACTTGCGAGTTTACACACCTCTTTAATGTTAATTTTGGTGATCTCCGACTGGTCGAACATCATTAGTGCCGACGTGTATAATAATCTTAGAGAATTTACGATTAGCTTTAGCCAGCACTTTTAAATTTGCTTTGATGTCAGGCGCTCTGGCTCCCGGTAAACATGTGACTATGGTGGCTGGTGTCTCTATTTTCACGTTCCGTGTAATAGAATCGCCAATAACTATGGCACTTTCAACAGGATCCTCAGTGGGTGCATCACTGAGTGGGGAGAACCTGTTTGATGTTCTAATCAGAACGGAAGAGTGGTTTTTAGATCCGCGACTATGCTGTCTCACAGTCACCCAATTGCCCTGCTGCGGGGCTCAGCCGGAACCAAACAATGAGTGTTCACTAAGCTAGTCGCATCCAAAAGAGTATCTAAAGCTGTACCATTCTCACTACTCTCACATAAAGTCTGGATGCGTGTCTCTAAATCTGAAATCTTCTCCGTCAGCCTGATTAATTCCTTACATTTAACACATGTGAAGCCCTGTTCGCCAACGGAGATAGATATGCTAAACATGTAGCATGCAGTGCAAGTGACAATGACAGGAGAAGAAGACATGGCTTACCGTATTTGTTGATGAATCCAAAACTTACCACACAACTTACTCCACTTACTTTGTTTGATGGAGTCTATTTAATAATCCAACTCACCACAGTTGTCTAATGAACTCAGAAAACAGGAGACCCGGGTGCCGGGATGGAAAGCTACCAGGCTAGCGAAAAGCTAACACGTGGTAGTGATTTAGATTAAAAGCTAGTGATGTCAAATTTAACTTGATAGGCTATATTAAACAATATATGGTGATGAGTAAGTTATTTTTAGCAGTATAGATAACAAAGAAAATATATCAAATAGAGATTCAAACGCAGCTATACAGAGCTACAAACACTGACGCATGCAGTAGCAGCAGTAGGTAGACTGGAGCAATCGATCAGGGAGTGTGGTACTACCACTTTGTTCAGCCACGACAATTAACTCCCCACTGCTTGTCAAAGAAGTTCTTTCCTCACTGGACCGGCCCCCATGAAATCGTGGACAAGCTCTCCCCGTCGCATACCGGATCAAGATGAGCCAAAAGCGCAATGAGCCAGTCCTACGCTGGGTCCACCGGAACCAGATAAAGAGACAATTGGGCTCTAACAGACAAGAAAAGGAGGGAGACTAAGAAAGTGGTTGACATTTGTGCGTCTCCCCAGCCGTGAGGTACATTGTTACACTCACCTTAGCCTTCCTCCTCCACCGGAGGATGAACGCGGTACATGGCGCCATGAGCAAATGCCCCGGAAACTTACCACGAATATTCAGGGGTGACCAGGAGTGACCCGAACCCGAGACGCAGTCGATCTCATCAAGAGTATGCCCTTACCTGTGTATGCCCTTAGCAATCATTAGCACCTCTAGCAAGACTGTCTAAAACTCAAATTCTTACACCAGAACTCAACTAATGATGTTGTGTTGGGTTGCATGTATGCCTGTCTCTCTCTCTCTATCTCTGCCTGTTTCTCCAGCGCTCGCTGATGTCCTTGCATGGAACATCACCGACCGAAAAGGGGGTGTGTAGGATTACCTATGAACAGGCCTTGACCGAATCCAGGCATCACATTCCAGACCTCCGTAGACCCATCCTCTCCCACCATTAGCGAACCATAAAAATTAATCATTTGCCATTTGGGTGAAGACAACACCGTTTTATTCGGCAAATCGGCCTTATCTTAAACCAGCGCCAGGAAGAGTGAGCACGTGACTTGTCGTTCCCCTTTGTTCCACGGATTATCATCTAGCGGACCTCCGGGAAGGATGCACCACCTCTCTGAACCCCAGGCATAAATTCAGAGTCTTATCGCCACGGAGACCCGCTAAGAGCTTTTCGACGGCCCGAAATTCCCCTAGACAGTAAACAGACACATGTCCTCTACCCTCCTTTCTTTACGGGGACATTCCAGAGACCTTTTTCTACGAACTTTCTTACCTCACACAAAGAACTCTTACTAATCAGACAAAGGCTAATATAAAACCTGATATTCCATAATATGAATTAATCCCCAATCAGAACCTGACGTATACAATATGTATTATTTATGTTTATATAGCCTATGTTTTTCATAACGTGTCAAAAAGTTATTGCTACCTATTCGTGCACGTTCCTTCATCTTAGTTATAAGAAACTCCAGAAACTTCCAGAAACTCCATTCAACTCCGTTGTGAACCTCACCAACAAAACTTCCTCAAGGAAACGCATCCAGCCTTTGCTTCCCGAGACGAAGAGAAAGCCCGTCACATAGCCACGCTGACGCTTGATTCCAGAGACCAGGAAACGGCACATGAGGCTACATCAGGCGTAGCCACTCATCCATCCAAAGAGCCCAACGCTTTCCCTCGCATGCAACATAAACTGCCTGCCAACCAATCAGCACCGCAGCAACCTCATCCAGAGAAAGAACGGATCCCGGGAGCAAGCAAACGCAAGTACAACACTTCGTCTTGGTTGAGCTGGTCAAACTTTGTCTAACAGACAAACTACGATTAAGTTGCCAAAGTGTTGATTCTCTCAGGTGGCGGTGTGAAAAGTGTCTAACAATACCACATCTCTCTGTACCGTATGAATCTATACTTGTGTGTGTGTCAGTAGGTTAGTTTATGTGTATTAGAATAGATAAATAAATCTTGTTTTCAGTTTTCAATCTAGACAAGTCTCTTGTGTTTTGTTGTTCATAAGTTACTGCCTCAAACTTATGATTTTTGTTACCTAAGCTCACAGACAGTGAACAAAGTTAATGATTTTATTTCCGTTGGCCACGGGGAGTATCACTTGTCAAAATTGATAAATACTGTAATTTCAACATATCGGCGGACGAATAGTTGATAAAGTGGTAAATATTAATTTTGTATAATTTTTATGTAATATGGTTCTTTTCACTGTAATTCAATACCCCTTTGAGTTATTTGATCCAAATCAATTCCTTACACGGTTGACCCAGAAATTACAAGTCTGATGATAACCCTTGACTTATTCCCACACCGCAAGGAGGACCTGGCCCCTCAATAGCCCCAGATCCCTACGCAACGGACCCTTCCAAAGGGAAAGAGACACAAGTTGCCTGGGACGACTCTGGCACAGCTACCCACAAGTCCACCTCATCTAAACTATTCTGTAAACTCAATTCTGGTTCAACTGCAGGAGCGACACAAGGTATATGAACAGGGATCCCTTGAACCTGAGCTTTTAACAATGACCGATGAACCCGTTTGCTCTTACCCATGTTGTCCGCCGGTGCAATCGTATACACTGAGCCACCTAGCCTAGGCGCTTCCCTCACCCTATACACCACAGGTGACACGTACTGAATCTTGTGTCGGCCCTGCCTGCCACAGTCACGGAGATAAACCAGCTGCTCTTGCTCAAGCGGTGCGTCTTGGACCCGCAGATCAAAAGATGTTTTCCGACAATCTGCAGCTACTTTTAAACGATTCCCTGCCCCATTAAAGGCTACTTGTAACCGTGTCTGGTGCTCCATAATCCACTCATGCACCTCACCTGCCACTGGCTCAGACACTTTGCCCAACAGGAAATCAATGGGGAGCCGTGGTTCCTGACCAAACATAAGGAAGTGTGGGGACTTACTGGTGGCCTGGTTTGGAATGGTATTGTATGAAAAGAGCACCTGAGGGAGGCATGACACCCAATCCCTTTTTTGAGACTGGCAAGGTGCGCAATAAGTTATGTAAGGTTCTAATGAAGCGCTCGCACTGACCATTACCAGCCGGGTGGTATGGTGTAGTACGAGACTTCTCAACCCCATAAAGCTTACACAGTTGCTGGATCAGAAGGGATTCAAAGTTGCGGCCCTGGTCAGAATGAACAAACCCAAATTTGTAGAACCATACACTCACCAGCACCTGCGCTACAGTCTCGGCCCGTTGATCCCTAGTAGGGACGGCAAGAGTGAACTTCGTAAACACGTCCGTCATTACAAGAACATTCTCCAGGCCTGAACGGGAGGCTTCAAGCAACGTGAAATCGATGGGATGCTAACAATTGTCCCATAAAACTACAGGCAGCCGGTTCAGTGTCCTTGGCCATTTGACATCGTTCGCACTCCTGGACCTATTGTGCCACCTCGGCTGTCATACCGGGCCAATAACACCGCTGGCGCAGTAACTCAGTAGTGCGCTCAATGCCCTGGTCCCCGTGTTCTTGATGCAACCCTTGCAAAACGTCACGCCGCAACACAAAAGGCAAAACTACTTGCAAAATCTCATCTCCATCATCAGGGCGAAAAATGTAACGGTAAATCACTCCCTGCTTCTCCACTAGGCGGTCCCACTGCCGAAGAAGAATTAGAGCAGCCTGTGAGAGCTGCCGCCACTCAAGAGGCCCAGGGAACTATTGCTTTCTCCAAAACCCCAAAATCTACTGGGTCAGCCTCTTGTAGGTCCCCGATATGATCAACTGAATGTACGAATTGAGGCCGCTAAGACACAAATGAATCTTACAGATGATTCATTCAAACATAAGTCCACACAAAAACCAACTCAACATTCCAGGGCAGTTTATGATAAAGATACGGGGGGACAGCAACCTCTGTTGGGCCAAGAAGACCACCTGGGGTACCAAGCCCAGGAAGGACAAGTCTTCTCATTGGTCCACGGGCAGTTTCTTCCCTTCACCCATCGAGCAACTAATCTCTAACCTCCTGCTCTGTGACCACCATAAAAATTCCTCAAGACCCCAGCACTAAGGGGAAAACAAAGAGAACTCACAGAAACCATGTTACGCTTAAACTGCATCAAATCACTAAAACAGTGATTGTCGAACTTTCATTCAAACAACCTCCTACTTCTATATCATGTCATATAACCAATAGACGTGACCATTATGCATACGTATCACTCACAATTCATGCAATTGTATAAATGTTGAATAACTGATCGAAATTGTATCGTGTGTGGTACCTTTATGCTGGTACTCTCATAACTCAGAAGATGGTTTGATTGAATGTTCTGGTAGAATGTTCGTGGTCTTATAATAGGAAATCATGTTACTTACTCTCTGCTTAGAGCAGGAACGTAAGAGTCCACAGAGATAACCATTGAGTTATGGGAGGGGGGTGGAGGAAAAGACACCTCCGAACCAAACATGAAATTTAATTGGTCAGAACTCCTCCAGGAGGATGGCCAGATATCTGGGTTTAAAATCTTGCGTCGTCTGAGTTCCGCCCTAGTTGAGTCCAGTTGAGTTGCGTTCAGTTCGAGTTCCAGTTAAGTTCGACTTCAGTCGTTCTGTTGAAGAAGGAGTTGAAGAACTCCAAGGACGAGTGTGGCAGACCAGAGAAAATGGGTTAAATTCATTCAAGCCATCTAGACCACTCCTCTCACTTTCCTTTCTTATACTTAAGTTTATTTTCTTTCCGTGAGTCTTGTGTTCTAAGTTAAGTTTCGCCGCAAAGTTTCTCCAGACGAATCTCCAGCAAGCACGCTTCAACTTCAAACAGCCACGAGACCTTCTCATCCAGCAGCCGACACGTCACATGATTGGCTTACCAAGACACCCCATCAAAGACACGACAAGACCTTCCGCGAATCACAAAGAACCGGGAAACCCCTCTCCAGCCAGGACCGAAAGGGAATCCCCCGTTCAATGACGACACGTGCGACAAACGCAAGTAACCTCCAGATTCTAAACTGAACTGGTGCATTGATATCAAATTGAATAACCCCGCCTAAGCAACGATAGGAGGGTTAAGTCAAGATCGGTGGTTCATTCAGGTCATGTGTTATAAATGCAGATACTGCAAGAAACTTGGGACTTCATCCTTCTCTCTCTTAAAACTCACTCTTTCCTTACTTTCCTCCTTTCTGCAAAGCGTGTGAATGTGTGTTTTTTTGTTTTTGTTAGATACTAGTTTTACATGTTAGAGTAATCAATAAAGCTTTAAAATTAAAGATAATTGTTCTTGTGTTATGTGCTTATGAATTTTAATGTCTTGAACTGCTGATCTAAGTAACCTGGTTGTTAAATAGTGTTTGACTATTCTGTGGATATTAATATCCGCTGCAGAGTTGATAGGTACGGCCGTTCAAATGAACGCTGGACGAGTCATTTGTTCGGTCGTAAAATAGACTCTTGCAAAATTCCCTATGAATTAATTAATTCATTAATTTGAGCTAAATAGACCTGTTCCCATATACAGAGTCCCCTATTGGCATATTATTATATGCACTACATGAATGACCCGGTAAATCAGTCACAACAAACTGAATTGCTAGAAGAGGAGCCGATGGTATAACAACAGCCTGATGTATTGAAGCGGGAACAACTGTACCTGGAAACAGGCTGCCTGCCACTCCTAGCATGGGTGGATTCTGGCGAGACAAGGCTTCTGCATTCTTATTACACCTCCCCGGCAAAAACTTGACTTCAAAATCAAAGCAACCAAGCTGTGATGCCCAGCGCTGCACTGTAGCCCCCAATTTAGCCGAGGTCAAGTGGCTGAGGGGATTGTTATCAGTGTACACCACGCATTTATGGCATAATACATATTCTCTAAATTTCTTGGCCATGGCCTTTAATACCAAGAACTCTAGTTTCATAGAACTGTAGTTTGACATATTACGTTCTGTGGGTCTTAGGCCACGACTAGCATACGCCACAGGCCTTACTTTGTCACCCTGCTCCTGCGAAAGGGCCGCACCTAACCCACCCAGGCTAGCGTCCACCTCCAAGATAAAAGGGAGGGAAAAATCTGCATAACCGAGCACTGGGGCAGAAATGAGCTTACCCTTCAAACTCTCAAAACTTCTCTGACAGTGGGTAGTCCAGCCACTCACAAAACCCGGCTCTGCTTTTTTCCGAGACTTTGTGCCCCCAAAATCTGCAACCAGCCGATGTAGAGTGGCTGCTAGCTTAGCGAACCCCTCCACAAAATGGCGGTAATAACTCGTAAAGCCCAAGAAGGAACGAAGCTCTGACACACTAGTACGTTGTGGCCACTGGGCCACCGCCTCAATCTTCTTAAGGGTCTGTGGAAACACCATCAGCTGAAATCACGTGCCCCAAATATGTGACTTCCAAACAGAAGAAAGCTTATTTCTCCAACTTTGCCTTAAGACCTTTGCTCTACAACCTACTCAAGACCAGCTCCAATCGCTCCAGATGTTGTACGGCTGAGGATGAAAAGACTACAATATCGTCCAGATACAGTAATAATGACACTGTTGATCACCGAAATAAACGTTGCATTAAACGCTGAAACGTACTAGGTGCATTGCAGAGGCCAAAAGGCATGCGATTTCATTCAAATAAGCCGAATGGCGTACAAAATGCAGTCTTAGGCCGGTCTTGTTCACTGACAGGGACCTGATTGTATCCACTAGCTAAATCCATGGTTGACAACCAACAGGCCCCTGTCAGTGAATCTAATGACTCCTCCTTGCGAGGAAGAGGAAACGCAACCTTTCTAGTTCTAGCGTTCAACTGGCGGTAGTCTACGCACATGCGCAGACCACCGTCCTTTTTCTTGACAAGAACTATGGGGGATCCATAAGGGCTACAACTCTCACGGATCACCTTAGCTTCTAACAACTTGTTGATATGGGCCTTCACAACCTCATACTCTGACGGGGGTATTCAACGGTACCGCTGCCTCACTGGGGTATCATCCAACAGTGGGATGTCATGCGACAACAGGGTAGTACACCCCAAATCCCCCTCATGTACAGAAAACATTGACTGGTACTGCCAGAGCAGAGCTCTAACACATTCTTGATCATTGAACGATAACGCAGACAAATTAGTAGTCTTTATCTATTCCTCAACCGTAGGCAACTCCTGGGAGACCTGCGCGTTAACGGTAGCTGTAATGGTTTTAATCTCTGTTACCCCTGATGGTAAACTGACAATTGACAACATAAACGCTAGTTAAAGTGCCTAAATGGTTGCGTGGGTAAAGCACAATATCAGTGGTTCCCACATTCACCACCGGCATCGAAACAATACCTCGATTTACCTGCACCAATGATGTTGAAGCCAACAATCCAGCTGGCAGGCCAGATTTCCGGGGGCGCAAAAAAGCACAGTGTCATGTAAGAACTGCTCTGAACAAGTCGCCGTAACTAGTTGTAACATGCCACCTGGGATGCATACCCAACGACCGCGTACCTTAACTGAACCCACAAAAGTAGAACGAGGCTGGGAACATACCTCATGACAATGTTGAAATGCCTTTGTTACAATACTGGGGACAAGCACTAACGAAGGGGATTCAAAAAGAGCCATGCTGCCCAAAGAGCTCCTGGTAGCACCGGCTGAGAACATTCATTCACAGAACCCACCGGTGCCTGGGAACACACGCCACCAGGAGGATCTCGGACAACCAACACCCCACATTTCGGCACTAACCTGCCACAGAGTTCGACATCCAACTCCATATATCCAATGTAGGGGATGTCCAACCCTTTGGCAGCACGAAGATGCAACCATTGACATGAACGAAGACGATCCTGACCCCATGGTTCGAAGTTTTGTAAAAAACAACTCTCTGTTATTCTAGAGACCATGGAGCCAGTGTCTATAAGGCAGGGCACCTGAACCCTGTCAATGCAAACCACCAAATGGGGGCACTATGATTTTAAAGACGATACTGAACGGGAACCCTGAAAAATATTTGAGCCGCCATCTACCCCAACCGAGCTGTGACTCTGCAGCAGGCGGGTGCAAGTTTTCCGACGACTGCTGTGCAAAAGGCTGCCTACCTCCAGCCACAGGAGGGACCATACGAGAAGATGGAGGGTGAGGAGGGACACGTTCCCCATCACACTCCCTGGCAAAATGGCCAGGTCGCTGACATCTTCGACATATTATGATATTGCCACGAGAAGAGGGATTCAGCGGGTGTGGAGAATGACTAAGTGCATGAAAAGCTTGACTATACTCAGCAACCATCTGGAGCTGAGTCAAACTTTTAGAGAGCTGATTTAATTGGGCTTGCTGCGATTTCAACATATCCCTTAACTCACTTAGCTCAAAAGTTGAGGCACCGTAGGCATCTAACGATGATCCCCCCTTTACCCCACACTGCATGGCAGGAACCAAAGGAACCGATTGGCTTCGACGGCGATCACCCCCCGCCAACCCCTCCCTCTACCATCTAAGAGCCTCACTACGGACCTCCAGCAAACTGGAGGAGGGCAAGCGACGCACCAATTGTTTCAACTCACGGCGTAAAGAGCTATCTATCACATGTTCCATAAATTGATCACGCACAAGGGTTTCTGAATTTGGCATAGCATAAGGGGAGTTCTCTTCAACACACTTCCAAAGGCCCATCAAAGCTAATGAATACTCTAATAAGGTGTCCCCTTCCTGCTGTTTACGAGAAAAAAATGCCTCTTGCAGAGCCACATAAGACTGAGAACAGCCATATAATAATTACTTCAACGCTAAAATAATTGTATCGCAATCCTCCCGTTCAACACTAGGGCTATGCCTAATCTCCTCCTGTGCTTCCCCCTCCAAATGGTCAAATAAAAAAAATGCTCGATCAGCAATAGAAAGATGGCGCACCTGCATACATGCCTGTACTTTCTCAACCCATTCGTCAATGCTGATGCCAGTCCGGCCGTTACATTTTGGACCGTTAAATCGCTGACCACGAGGTACAAACACAAACCTCTCAGCCGAGGTGGCACCAGCACTCATGGGTTGGGACACAGTGTTCACTAAGCATAATTTCCTTAGAGAGGAATTGCTCCTGCAGCGAGGCGGCATAGTCGCGGATCAAAAAACCACTCTTCCGTTCCGATTAGAATATCAAACAGGTTCTCCCCACTCAGTGACGCGTCCACTGAAAATCCTGTTGAAAGTGCCCTAGTTATTGATGATTCTATTACACGGAACGTGAAAATAGAGACACCAGCCACCATAGTCACATGTTTACCGGGATCCAGAGCGCCTGACATCAAAGCAAATTTAAAAGTGCTGGCTAATGCTAATCGTAAATTCTCTAAGATTATTATTCACGTCGGCACTAATGATGTTCGACTTCGCCAGTCGGAGATCACCAAAATTAACATTAAAGAGGTTTGTGAACTCGCTAGTACAATGGCAGTTTCAGTTTTTTTGTTCTAGTCCACTCCCCGTTAAAAGGAGTGATGAGATAGTTAGCAGATTATCATCACTCAATGGCTGGTTGTCTAAGCGGTGTCCGCAAAATAACATAGGGTTCATAGACAATTGGAAAAGCTTTTGGGGCAGACCTGCCCTGTTAAAACACGACAGCACCCATCCTTCTTGGAGTGGTGCCGCCCTCCTCTCTAGTAATTTGGCATATAGTCTTAGAGCTAAACCTTGACTTACTAGGGCCCAGGTCAGGAAGCAGACGGACTGGCTTACCCGACCGCCTGCTAGCTGCCTCCCGTTACAGAAGTCAGGTAAATCCCAACACATAGACACTCTTTTACCTAGATATTATCACATAGAGACTGTGTCTGTTCCGCGAATTAGTAATTACAAAAAAACATCAAAACCATTCAACGGTAATAATTTAATTGATGTCAAATAAACAATATATATAATACGGATAATCAAATGATAAAGCTTGGGTTGCTGAATATTCGATCCCTTTCCCCAAAAGCGCTCATTGTTAATGATATCATTACAGATAATAATCTAGATGTGCTGTGTTTGAAAGAAACCTGGCTAAAACCTGACGACTACATTACTTTAAATGAGTCCACCCCACAAGATTATTGTTATAAACACGAGCCGCGTCTGAAAGGTAAAGGGGGAGGGGTTGCTGTAATTTATAATAATATCTTCAGTTTTACTCAGAAGTCTAGTTTCAAATATAATTCCTTTGAAGTTTTGGTGCTTTATGTAACGTTATGTAGTGCAAATGATAAATCCCGTGTAACATTTGTGTTAGCTACTGTATACAGGCCACCAGGCCACAGACTTTATCAAAGAATTTGCTGATTTTCTATCAGAGCTAGTTCTGGCCGTAGATAAATTACTAATTGTTGGCGATTTTAATATCTATGTAGACAATGAAAAAGACACATTGGGATTGGCATTTAAAGACATTCTAAACTCTATTGGAGTTAGGCAACACGTGTCAGGACCTACTCATCGCCATAATCATACTTTAGACCTAATATTGTCACATGGAATAAATGTTGATACCGTTGAAATTCTGCAGCAGAGCGACGACATCTCAGATCATTATCTAGTATCATGTATACTTAATTTAGCTAAAGCTACAAAGCCGTCCACCCGTTTAAAAAATGGCAGGACTATCACCGCTGCGACTAAAGATTGCTTTTTAAATAATCTTCCTAATCAGTATCATCTCCTCAGCATTCCAGATAGCTTAGAGGAACTTGATGTTGCAACAGAAACTATTGACTCTCTCTTTTCCAGTACTTTAGACACAGTCGTTCCCCTGCGCTTAAAGAAGATTAAAGAAAATAGTCAAATGCCGTGGTACAACGAGCACACCGGGCCCTTAAAACAGCAGCCAGAAAAATGGAGTGCAGCTGGAAGAAAACAAAACTAGAGGTCTTTCGTAATTTGTGGAAAGAACGTATGATCGCATACAGAAAGGCCGTAAAAACTGCTAGATCGGCTTATTTCTCGACTCTCTTAGAAGAAAAACACAAACCTAGGTATTTATTCGATACAGTGGCTAAATTAACCAAGAATAAAGCTTCAACTTCTAAAGTTTGTAAACAGCACAGCAGTAATGACTTTATGAACTTCTTTACGTGTAAGATTGACAATATTAGGAAGAAAATTATAACCATGCAGCTGTCTACTACAGTATCACATCAGACAGAGTATCGTAGTATCACTGAGGAAAAATTACACTCATTCACTGCTATAGGAGAGGAAGAATTGGCTAAACTCTTTAATTCATCTAAATCAACAACATGTATGCTTGACCCTATACCAACTAGGCTATTAAAAGAGGTCATGGATCCTCTTCTTAATATCATTAATTCATCTTTGTCATTAGGATATGTACCGAAAACTTTTAAGTTGGCTATTATTAAACTACTTATTAAAAAAACGCAACTTGATCCTACAGAATTAGTCAATTACAGTCCAATCTTAAATCTACCCTTTCTTTCAAAAATACTTGAAAAGGCAGTGTCTTTACAATTATGTTCCTTTTTAGAAAGAAATGGTATCTGTGAGGATTTTCAGTCAGGATTTAGACCGTATCATAGTACTGAGACTGCTCTCATCAGAGTTACAAATGAATTACTCTTATCCGAGTGGCAAGGGCCTTTTGAGGTCACACAGCGAGTGGGAGACCTCAACTATGAGGTGGTACGATCGGATAGGGACGGGGCACGTCAAATCTACCACCTCAACCTGCTTAAAAAATGGTCAGAGGCGGAGTCAGTGATGCTGGCGACGGTGCTGAGCGGAGAGGAGGATCTCTGGCCAGAAGCGATCCAAAAGCCGCAATCTCTCGCGCTGGCCCCAGGGGGAGATCACCTCTCACCCTCGCAGCTCACTGACATGAAAGAGCTACAAGCAGGGTTTGCAGACGTGTTCTTGCCCCTACCGGGTCGGACCAACCTCATCCAGCACCATGTTGAGACGGAGCCGGATGTGGTGATTCGCAGCCGGCCGTACCGTTTGCCCGAACACAAGAAAAAAGTAGTTCAGGCTGAATTAGAGGCTATGATGGATATGGGGGTAATAGAAGAGTCCAGCAGTGACTAGGCGAGCCCGATCGTTTTGGTCCCAAAACCTGACGGCTCGGTCCGGTTCTGTGTGGATGCGTACCCAATGCCAAGGATTGACAAACTGCTTGATCGGCTAGGGACCGCTCGCTTTTATTCGACACTGGACTTAACAAAGGGGTATTGGCAGATCACGGCAAACCCAAAGAAGTGTGCGATTGGGCGAGTGGAAGTAAGGTATCTGGGCTTCCACTTGGATCATGGACAGGTGCGCCCCCAAATTGATAAGACAGCAGCAATTGCGACCTGTCCAAGCCCTAAGACCAAAAAGGAGGTTAGACAGTTCCTGGGGCTAGCGGGATATTACAGAAGGTTTGTGCCTAATTATTATGCTAGCCCAATGTTGCGGCAAAATAACGTTAACTCCGTTGCATTTCTGAATAAGAGACAAACCTTAGCCAACTGAGTCTTTATAAAGATTTAATTCTTGCAAGAATGAATCCACAGTCAATACAACCAGATAATGCCTGCATCGAGTGTGAACTGAGGAACAATAGAAGGCCCAAGCTTTTATACCTCTCAGTGTCTCAGTGTTTTTCCGTACCGAGGAAAAGGTGATACAAATGTCTTTCCCCCCCACCCTTCTGTAACAAAAGCAAATAAGCAAGGGACACAGTGGTTCCCCCCTCTTATCTTCCCTCATCAGTGTTTGTGTCAAGGCCTCAAGCGGTGATGGGGGGGTTTACATTTACATTTTATGAGGTGTGTGTGTGTGTGTATGTGTGTGTGTGTGTGTGTGTGTGTGTGTGTGTGTGTGTGTGTGTGTGTGTGTGTGTGTGTGTGTGTGTGTGTGTGTGTGTGTGTGTGTGTGTGTGTGTGTGTGTGTGTGTTTTAATAAGTGACATCTAAGGCCCGGGAGAGTCCCCAATCTAGGTGTCCCGTGACCCCATGCTAAGAGGTGTTTTTGAATAACAGAGACAGATGTTTATTTCTGTATAACCTTAAACATAAATCTTCTTCTATGATGAAATTTTTCCTCCACACCAATGACTGATCTAACTAAAAAGGAAGCACCAGAGACAGTTCAGTGGACGGAGCGGTGCCAGCAGGCTTTCACCCAGATTAAGGCTGCTCTGTGTGGTGGACCGCTCCTTCAGGCTCCTAATTTCTCTCTCCCATTTTCTCTACAGACTGACGCCTCGGACAGAGGGTTGGGCGCGGTCCTGTCCCAGGAGGTGGAGGGTGTGGAGCGGCCTGTGCTGTACATCAGCCGCAAGTTCTCTAAGAGAGAGGCGATGTACAGCACCATAGAGAAGGAGTGTTTGGCCATCAGGTGGGCCGTTCTCACCCTTCGCTTTTACCTCCTGGGACGGGAGTTCACCCTCTGTTCGGACCACGCCCCCTTGCAGTGGCTCCACCGCATGAAAGATACCAACGCGCGGATCACCCGTTGGTATCTAGCTTTACAGCCGTTTATATTCAAGGTGGTCCACAGGCCGAGTGCTCAGATGGTTGTGGCTGACTTCCTCTCCAGGAGGGGGCTTTAGGCCGGATGGCTCCCGGCCTGAGTCGAGCGGTGGGGGTATGTGGCGGAGGGGGCATGGTTCTGCGAGGTCTGTAGCGTGAGAGAAGCTGAAGAGCTGAGCGGTGAGTAAGTAGGTCAAGTGCAGATGAGTAACACCTGTGTCTGATTGCAGTAATTGGCGGGGAGAGACGGCATTTAAGCCGTGACGGCAGAGAGAGTGGGAGGGAGAGCAACGGGACTGGGACTGCGCACACACCCAAGAAGTGAACGAGAGACTGAGAATTTGAGACGCTGAGAGAAGGAGAAATCTGATGGAAACCTGAGAGACTGTATGGCTATATACTGAGTATTGAGTTGGTGCTGCTGATGCGCCCCCGTGCGCCATGTTGTTATACTATGTTA
Organism: Gobiocypris rarus; assembly: GCA_023029165.1. Taxonomy (NCBI): domain Eukaryota; kingdom Metazoa; phylum Chordata; class Actinopteri; order Cypriniformes; family Gobionidae; genus Gobiocypris; species Gobiocypris rarus. The sequence goes on from CM040931.1 coordinate 23,471,082, forward strand.
CGAAATAAAGCGTCAGTCCCAGTCATGCCGACCCCGACTTCTTCCTTCCCACCCACATACTGTCAACGAACCTAACCACACATTCACTGATCCATGTCTTCCCTGGGCTCCAGTTCACTCATCCCCACAGTTCTGAAATTTAAACCAATAGTTCCCCGGTTGCTATGCAAAAAAGTTTATATTTCGCCAAACATCGTTGTCGAATGGTTTGGGGGCTCTGAAAATATCGCCCGTAGTACCATGATTGGAGCAGTGCACTGCACCACGGGACATTCAGCATGGCAGCGCAGGCGACTTTAAGTAGCACTAATGTAGTCGTGGGGGTTGAGTTTGCTCCAAATGCAGTTAAATCTCTATACCTGTATCCCTTCGAATGAAGAATGATAGCGGAAAAACTCATTGTGAAAGAACTCAGACTAGACAAGCCAGAAGTGACCATAACCCAATAGGCACGAAAAAGGGAGAAAACCTACAAGAGAAGCTTTTCCCGAGGTTGTTTCAATCAAAAGGCTTGGCTAACTAGCTGTGGTTATGCCAATGCAATCTCTTGCTTCCCTTGCTTACTGTTTAAAACAAGTGCTTGTGATAGCTTTTGGACACAGACAGGAGTGACAGACCTGAAACATATGTCAGAATGCATTAAGAAACATGAGCGGGCAAGAGTGCATATGGACAATGCTGTGAAGCTAGCCATGCTAGGCCGAATTAGCATAGCAACACAGTTAGATGATGGACACCGCGTTGCCATAAGAAGGCACAATGAGGAGGTGGACGGGAATCGACATATTATGTCAAAGATCATTCATGCCGTGAAATTTTGTGGTGCCTTTTAACTTGCGTGGTCACAATGAGTGATGCATCAGAAAACCCTGGCATTTTCCTGGGTCTAAGTGATATCATGGCCTCAGTAAACAATGAGTTAGAGGTGCACCTAGAGAACGCCACTGTTTTTAAAGGCACTTCGAAGACCGTGCAAAAAGAACTGTTAGACTGCATGTTGTCAGTTCTCAGAGACCGCATTCTGGAAGAGGTGAAACAGGCTGACTATATTGCCATTCAGGCAGACGAGACAACCGACATCTGCACTTACTGTCAGCTTGTGCTACGGTACATAGATGGCCACAACAACATTCAAGAATGCTTTTTTGAGTTTATCGCGCTTCCAAATGCGACCACTGACACGATTTCCACTGCACAGTGAAAAAAATTCCTGAGCCTGAACTTTTTTTCCTTGCCCCCCGAGAGGGTACTATGTATGCAATGCACTTTTAACACAACTTGTTGGCCCCTGGGCCCAAATATATAAACAGCCTAAGTATAAGTATAACCCTGATCATCATTATTGACAAGTGGCTCTTTTTTAGATATTTTGATATTTGCATTATGCCCTCACTATTATTCAAGAAAACACAGCATTTTCTTCTCAATATGTTCAGTGCCTACATTGACCTTATTAGCCCATCTCAGTACAATCACTGGAAGTAAATGCTGCAGATGCTACAGTCATACCAAGACAGGTCAGTAAGTGGCAATAATAGTACTCCAAAGTACATAGGAATTGATTACCTAAAGGACATGAAAAGGACACATTCATTTTTCTTTAACAAATTTAATTGCAAAATATGCACCATTTAACTGAAAAACTATAAAAAATGAATATACTCATATCATTCATGATGAAAATAAAACTAAATGTCATTCTCCATGATTTCAATGAATAATCCACCTGGTCAACATAATGTTTTATTCATTGATACTTTTAATTGAATAATGCCTATCACTTGAAACAGTTTTGCAGATTTGTATTTATTAAAATGATGTATTTTAAATTTATATTAGTCTACATCAGTGGATTTCAAACTTTTTTAAGAGCGACCCTCTTTTTCTTTTTCTTAAGTTGTCGCGACCCATATATAGGCATAATACTTATATACAATGGGCCATTTGACTGCATTCTCCATTAAACCACTAGATGGCACAAAAGTTCAGCTCAGCACTTTTCCACACAACCGCTTTTGATCATTGACGCGTTCGCAAATTAAAGTTGATTCTGCACTAATTTGATATAGGTCTATATATGGTACGCTAATTAACTGGTTAACCGTTAAACAACAAGAATTTTAACCAATTAATCGTTTGCTGCATGCTTCAAAATACACTACAACTACACTATAACAATATATATATATATATATATTATGTTTTTGAGAGAGAAAAAATCAGGTAGGCCTAAGTCATGTACAAGTCGCATTTGATTGCATCCAGAAAAAAACTGTATATAAGGCAAAATAACAAACATTATAAACACTACAGACATAGCTATTTTAGTTCCCCTCACTCAGTATTCAGAATGGAGTGAACAGTATTCAGAATGGATCAAGAATTAAAAAATAGCCTATAATTAGGCTATAACTATATAAAGCCAAAACGAAATAATTTAATGAGAAACTGAAAGTAACCAGCTTTGGTCTCGCGTAGCCTGACTCCCTCATTCGAATCCAATTTCCATTTTCGCGATGTAGCCTATTTCATTTGGATGCATAACCATTATTTATTATAGGCTTTGTACTTCACTCGCGTCCCAATATTGATGGAAAAAAATCATCCTCTTCACTTGCGCAAAAATGTGCTTGGGAATAGAGGCCTGCACTCCCGCGGGACTCGCGGGACCCAACGCATAGAGTGCAGCGCGGGAGATTTGATGGCTGAGTGCGGGTTGGGGCGGTAAGGTATTCGTGTGTGTGTATACAAATAAATTGTTATGCATCTATTGCACAAATCAACAAGAACAACTAAAACAAAAAAAAACGATTTAGCTACGGGTGCAAGTATAGGCAGAGTTTCTGTTTATAAATTGTTTTGCTGCGTTGTGTAATGTCACGAATAGGCCTACGTGTTTATTTCTAGAGCGGAATGGCCAAACAGATGCATTTAAGATAGAATCCACTCACCGCTCAAAACGTCTGAGTTTTTGCGCAGTTCTGAATCCTGAATGCTGGCAAATCCTCTGATTATAACAAATACAATTTATACATTATGGAAGATTAATTGCGCAGTCAGTTTTATTGATAACAGAGCTTTGTGAGATCATAATCAACTGAGATGTCAGCTTCTTTTTTAATTATGAATGGAGCGCACTTTGCGCGCATTCTGCCACGCCAAACCACGCACTGGCTTGCTTTTACATTAAATTACTTGAAATAGTGTCATGGACGTACAGAAAAAAACGTTTTATACTTTAATGCGGGCGGGAGCGGGAGAAGGTAACATCTGTCCCGCACAGGTCTCTATATTTGGGAACAACACAGTGTAGCAGTGCTCACACTGAATGGCAATTGTTGGCTTTTACTGACTATTTGAACTGAGCTGTGTAACTTTTTATATATTAGGTTAACTATTTTATTTTGATGATGAACTGACTGACTGCGATGTCAAGTTTGCAATGCTGGATTGTTTGTTTGCGCGCGAGGCGCCGGCACGAACGAGCAGAGGAAACATAAATAAAATACTCCGTCATTTTGGTCATAAAATAAGAGAAGGACATTGTTAAAAATTGCAAAGTGTTTACTTACATTGTGCTATTGTAAAATAAGGAAAACAAGACGTGCTTTCTGTCGTCTGGGTTTCCATTCCGTGAACTTGTTCAAGGAGCACCGCGCCTCACAAACAATAGACCAAACTCAGCAACTCAACTGTCACACATTTCTTTCTTTCTTTTGTTTGATCTGTTAATTATTTAAATCAATTATATTTTGCATATGTATTCCTTTTATATAGGCCTATCGGCCTATAGACTGATTTTATGAAAAATATTTATTTTTAGTGTAACTCCATTTTCCTTCAATTGTCCTGGCGACAATTTTTTTTAATTCTCGTGACCCAGGGTTTTAAAACCACTCTTCACCAGATCCACCATCAAGTGACAGCGATACAAATATTTGATTGTGCTCAGTACTTGCTTTGCAGTAAATCACTGAGCCATTTCAAGCTTTGCTGATGATACTTCCTATTCTTTTGTGTTCTGCCTGTGGTAACTATGAGTGAAACTTAACTTTACCGTGTATCAGACATTATTCAATCATCAAAGATTTAATTACTGTTGTGCAGGAAGAATATACTTACACCGTTACACACCTCGGGTCGTAAGCGACCCTATACAGTTTTTACAAAGCAATTATTCAAAAAAATATATATTGTGTAACCCCTCCTGTTCGAACCGCCCGCTCCAAGCAGGACTCGAACCCCGGTCCGCCGGTATGAGAGTCGGACGCTCTAACAAGGAGGCTTAAGGCTGCAACCTTCGTCTCTTGAGATCAGAGGATTGAGGTTTTACTCGCACCAACTTGTATTCCTTGTACATAACAATGAATGTGTCGGAGGGTAAGGGGATATTTGAATTATTTATGAATAAACTAGTGTATTCTAAATCAGTGACGCAAGCTCCTTAACAGAAATCTCCACTTTGACGCGAGAAATGCATCTTTACAGATATAATGAAAGAGTTTTTGGTTTGATTTGTTTTATTTCGTTAAGCAATAATTTAAATCTCTCCATCTATGTATTTGATGTCGATAAGGCATGTATTGTTTTGAGGATAATTCATTTCCACTGGATAAAAAAAAGTGCAAGTGACGGCTCTGGCGCCTCTGTATTGCATTGTGCAAGCTTCCACTCTCCGCACAAACCAATGGATATGCGCCTATACCTTATTTATATCTGACGAATAAAAAATCTTCCCATTACAACTTAATTAATAAAAACAGAAACGAAATCACTTTGCCATACATACAAAACTGAACTATTTTAATAGCTGAAACGATGTCTAACAGAACTGCACATATTCTCTTCCGTGCTTTTAAAAACAGACATCAAATAAACATTAGACAATCTTTTTTTATAATTATTATTATTATTTATTTATTTATTTTTTTAACATGGCACTAAAACGCCGCCATAGACCAATATAACCAGAACCACATTTTTTTTTTTTTTTCAGCAGCCACAGTAGCCTACGCCGGCGTGGTGCCGGAACGCTATCACCCCTGACTGCATTATTGGAAAGGCTGAGCACCATCCTTCCTGTGGGACAAAAGAGAAAATAAATTGCCCAGGCCTATGATGGTGCCGCAGTGATGAGGGGTGCTACAGGTGGAGTGCAGCGTAAAGTGCAAGACGTTTACGGGAGTGCATACTACGTTCACTGTAGAGTTGTTAAATGTTGCATAGCCCTTTAAGGTTGGTGCTATGCATGAGGGGGCAGGGAGTTTGAGTGTTAGGTTCAGCAATACAGACAGAGGTAGTTAGAAGTGCACAGGGTGAGGAATAAACCACACATTCTGGTTTTCCAACTACATTCTGCGTTCAGTTCTTTACAGTATCTACAGTCACTGTTAAGCGCATCAGTTGAACCTTGTCATGCAGCAGGCAACATCCTGCATCCCAAATATCGGCCAGTTTTTTTCAGATATTGGGGGGTTTTCTAAAAGTTTTTCCCAAGTCATTCAAACGAACGGCAGTGCTGGATGAAGTGGTGGCACACCGACTTCCATGTGCTTCAACAACACGATGGAACTTCCACAGTCTTACTTAACACCGTTTACGAGCACAAAGATGAGCTGGTTAAGTGCTCCCAAACCGTTCAAGACAGAGGAGACTTTGATACCAAATCAAAGAGAGAGGCTGGGGGTTGTATGAGAATGTTGGAAGATGAGGTTTTCTGTTTCATCCTGGCGTTATTCCACAAAACCACCCCTGAAGAAACAATGGGAGAAGAAACGCAACAGCATCTGACAATAGAGGTAAGCAGTAACAAAAATTATATTTCTGTATTCTATCATACTATAGGTATTTGTGTTTGCACATATTTTTTTGTCATCATTTGAAATATCTTTGTACTAGAGAACTCAGAAATTATTATTCTTTTAATAATTGTGTGTATGTGTGTGTGTGTGTGTGTGTGTGTGTGTGTGTGTGTGTGTGTGTGTGTGTGTGTGTGTGTGAGAGAGAGAGAGAGAGAGAGAGAGAGAGAGAGAGAGAGAGAGAGAAAGAGAGAATGAATGAGTGAAAGTGTTAAAGCTTATTGAATTTAGATAGTATGTGAGACCGAGTGAGTAAGAGAATGACAGCTAGTGTGTGTATTATAATTAATAAAATGTACTTGCTCATAACAAAATTGTAACTGCTATGAATATGCTCATTTTATTGTATTGTTGAACTGAGAAATGTGAAAACTTTGATAAGGCCTTAAAAAGTCTTAAATTCAGATTCGATGGGTCTTTTTTGGTCACATTACCGGGAAAATTTCTCCTGTCTGACGAACACAGTGACTGTTCTCATTGGAGGAACCGTAGATTTCCCCCGCTGTAACGTTAGTTACGCGTCGTCATCAGAGTGCAGTGGCAAAATCCAGTTGAACTAGGCTACAGCTAGCTGACCAGCCTCTTAACTAGTTTTAAATGGTTCCACCCTCCGGGCATTTAGAGAAACAGTCCTTGTGGTGTGATTCTTCACCCCGTGACAGTATGTAATATAATGTGTATTTCCAGCACAGGTTAGGTCTTAAATTTCACATAAGGTAGTATTAAATTTAAATTTTTCATATCTGTAGACACCCTGACTGGGCTCCAGCTGTTACTGGCCACTGGGGGCGAGCAGGTGGGAAGCAACCGTTTCTACATGGAGGTTATAAAATCTAGCGAATGTGTTCGGTGTCGCCAAGCCCGCAGCTCTACATACAGGTCCTTCTCAAAAAATTTGCATATTGTGATAAAAGTTCATTATTTTCCATAATGTAATGATAAAAATGTAACTTTCATATATTTTAGATTCATTGCACACCAACTGAAATATTTCAGGTCTTTTATTGTTTTAAAAAACTCCCAGCCTGGTTCATTACTCAGAGCCGCAATCATGGGTAAGACTGCCGACCTGACTGCTGTCCAGAAGGCCATCATTGACACAAACAAGCGAGAGGGTAAGACACAGAAAGACATTTCTGAACGAATAGGCTCTTCCCAGAGTGCTGTATCAAGGCACCTCAGTGGGAAGTCTGTGGGAAGGAAAAAGTGTGGCAAAAAACGCTGCACAACGAGAAGAGGTGACCAGGCCCTGAGGAAGATTGTGGAGAAGGACCGATTCCAGACCTTGGGGGACCTGCGGAAGCAGTGGACTGAGTCTGGAGTAGAAACATCCAGAGCCACCGTGCACTGGCGTGTGCAGGAAATGGGCTACAGGTGCCGCATTCCCCAGGTCAAGCCTGACCTGGGCTACAGAGAAGCAGCACTGGACTGTTGCTCAGTGGTCCAAAGTAATTTTTTCGGATGAAAGCAAATTTTGCATGTCATTCGGAAATCAAGGTGCCAGAGTCTGGAGGAAGACTGGGGAGAAGGAAATGCCAAAATGCCTGAAGTCCAGTGTCAAGTACCCACAGTCAGTGATGGTCTGGGGTGCCATGTCAGCTGCTGGTGTTGGTCCACTGTGTTTCATCAAGGGCAGGGTCAATGCAGCTAGCTATCAGGAGATTTTGGAGCACTTCATGCTTCCATCTGATGAAAAGCTTTATGGAGATGAAGATTTCGTTTTTCAGCTTGACCTGGCACCTGCTCACAGTGCCAAAACCACTGGCAAATGGTTTACTGACTATGGTATTACTGTGCTCAATTGGCCTGCCAACTCTCCTGACCTGAACCCCATAGAGAATCTGTGGGATATTGTGAAGAGAAAGTTGAGAGACGCAAGACCCAACACTCTGGATGAGCTTAAGGCCGCTTTCGAAGCATCCTGGGCCTCCATAACACCTCAGCAGTGCCACAAGCTGATTGCCTCCATGCCACGCCGCATTGAAGCAGTCATTTCTGCAAAAGGATTCCCGACCAAGTATTGAGTTCATAACTGAACATAATTATTTGAAGGTTGACTTTTTTTGTTTTAAAACACTTTTCTTTTATTGGTCAGATGAAATATGCTAATTTTTTGAGATAGGAATTTTGGGTTTTCATGAGCTGTATGCCAAAATCATCAGTTTTAAAACAATAAAAGACCTGAAATATTTCAGTTGGTGTGCAATGAATCTAAAATATATGAAAGTAAAATTTTTATAATTACATTATGGAAAATAATGAACTTTTATCACAATATGCAAATTTTTTGAGAAGGACCTGTATATCTGTCAGCGAGACGCCATACGCCAGTGCCCAGGAAGAAGCTAGTCCTCTCCCGAGCTAGCAAGGCATGCCTTGAGCTTTGTACACCAAGGTCATGGCATCCACTATCCAGACAGTGTCAGAAGCGTCTCGCCTGGGCTAAAGACAAAAAGGACTGGACTACTGCTGAGTGGTCAAAAGTTTTGTTCTCTGATGAAAGTCAAAAAATCAGGGTTCCAGAGTCTGGAGAAAGAGAGAAGAAGCACACAATCCACGTTGCTTGAGGTCCAGTGTAAAGTTTCTACAGTCAGTGATGGTTTGGGGAGCCATGTCATCAGCTGGTGTTGGTCCACTGTGTTTTCTGAAGTCCAAGGTCAACGCAGCCGTATACCAGGAAGTTTCAGAGCCCTTCATGCTTCCTGCTGCTGACCAACCATTTTTGGAGATGCAGATTTAATTTTCCAACAGGACTTGGCACCTGTACACAGTGCCAAAGCAACCAGTACCTGGTTTAAGGTCCAAAATCGATTGCTTCAGTCTCCTGTCTGCCTCCTGCTCAGCTAGTGTTTGCAGCTCTGTACAGTCTTGCTTTTGAATCTCTATTTTATATATTTTCTTTGTTCTACTGATAAATATAACTTACTCATCACCATATATTGTTTAAATATTGCCTTTAATGTTAAATTTGACATTGCTAGCTTTTAATCTAAATCACCATCACACATTAGCATTAGGTAACCTGTTAGCTTGTCATCTCTGCACCCGGGTCTCCTGTTTTCTGAGTTCATTAAACAACCGTGGTGAGAGGGAATAGTAAATAGTCTCCAGAAAACCACTGTGGTAAGTTGGATTAATCAACAAACACGGTAAACTATGTCATCTTCTCCTGTCATTGTCACTTGCACTGCTTGCTGCATGTTTAGAATAGGCTTCTCCGTTTGCGAACAGGGCTTCACATGTAATAAATGTAAGGAGATAAATAGGGACCTTCATCCAGACTGAATTTGAGGGTAGTGAGGATGTAACATATGGCATTTAAATAGTGTCAAATCTCGTGCACATAAAACAAAGACGCGCGCGCATGATATGAGTGCACAGAACAGTATCCGCGGAAATGCGCTCTCGCGAGAACGGCGCTGAGCAGAGCTCGCTTGACCCTCTACTACGACCTCTCAACTGATCAACCTGCTCGCTCGTCAAGTTGACTTTTGAGACTTTAAAGGCAGGGTTCAAATGTCTCCACTTGTGTGATTGGTCAACACCGACCATGACATTTTGATTGACTGGTTTCTTCACAGACACGTATCATACCTTGTTTCCACAATCTACTCCAGCTAGTGTTGTTAATAGAGATAAGAACAAATTAACCTACGGGTCCATACCTATGGTTCATTCCATCATGTCAGAGCAAGTAAGCCTCAAACCTTTCAGTGATTCCATTTGGTTTTTCTATGGAAGTAAAATAATGCCAAATGTTTTTGAAATAAAAAAGCCTGTTGAATTGCACTACTTGAAAAAAATATGCATTGCATTAACCATGATTGCATTTTAATGCATTGTATTTTTAGGGCTTGCATTTATATGGGCTGAAATTCAACATGGTTGTATATTTAAGCTGTGAATATTTCAATTCAAAACATTTCAAACACATTTTCATTAATAAAAATTCAATAATCCATATTCTCCTTTCATATTTCACTTCCAAAATATTCAAACTGTTTAAAAATACAACCTATAGTATTCAACAGGCAATTTTCGTTCTGTTTTATTTCGCTTTACAAATTCGCTCCACAATTCAGTGGTTCAAATTCGACGGCAAATTCGAGGGCAAATTCGACATTGAATCAGGGACTGGAGGAAAAGCAATAGACTACCGATGCATTATATCTATCTGTTGTTAGTCGCCTCACCAGTAGGTGGTGCAACGCGTGTTGACAACATCAAAGCAACAGACAGAGACGAGAAACTTTCATAAAACATCATTTGCTGAAATGGACCGAGCGGTGAGTACGAGTTATTATGAGTGTATATATAGTATATAACTTACATGTTGAAAAGGCTGATTAAGACACAAATCATCACACGAGCGTTTACTCAAGTGTCTTATGATACGACTTTTTACAGCGTTCAAAAGGAAGGTGATTTTTCTGATTAATCCAGAAATCCCTCGCCTTTACAATCTACCGTTTCTATCAAAAATATTAGAAAAGGCCGTGTCTTCACAATTATGTTCCTTTTTAGAAAGAAATGGTATATGTGAGGATTTCCAGTCAGGATTTAGACCGTATCATAGTACTGAGACTGCTCTAATTAGAGTTACAAATGATTTACTCTTATCATCTGATCGTGGTTGTATCTCTCTATTAGTGTTACTCGATCTTAGCGCTACATTCAATACTATCGATCACAATATTCTTTTGAATAGACTTGAAAATTATGTTGGCATTAGTGGAACTGCATTGGCATGATTTAAATCTTACTTATCTGACCGTTATCAGTTTGTAGCAGTAAATGAAGAGATGTCACATCGATCACAAGTTCAGTATGGAGTACCGCAAGGCTCAGTGTTAGGACCGTTGCTTTTCACCCTGTATATGCTACCACTGGGAGATATCATTAGGAAGCATGGCGTTAGTTTTCATTGTTATGCTGATGATACTCAGCTCTATATTTCTTCACGCCCTGACGAAACTTACCAATTCACAAGATTAACGGAATGCATAGCTGATATTAAAAATTGGATGAATAGTAATTTCCTGCAACTTAATTCAGATAAAAATGAATTTTTAATTATTGGACAGAAAAGCTCCACAAGTAGTGCCCTAGAATACTGTCTAACCCTCGATGACTGCTCTGTCAAGCCCTCGCGTCCAGTGAGGAACCTGGGTGTGCTCTTTGATACCAATCTTTCGTTTGAAAGCCACGTTTCTAGCATCTGTAAAACTGCATTCTACCATCTTAAAAATATTTCTAAATTACATCACATGCTTTTAATGCAAAATGCTGAACAATTAGTACATGCGTTCATGAGCTCAAGGCTAGATTATTGTAATGCTCTACTGGGTGGTTGCCCTGCTCGCCTAATAAATAAACTCCAGCTGGTCCAAAACGCAGCAGCTCGAGTTCTTACTAGAACCAGGAAGTACGATCATATTAGTCCAGTTCTGTCAACACTGCACTGGCTCCCTATTAAACAATCGCATACATTTTAAAATCTTGCTTATTACTTATAAAGCAATAAATGGTTTAGCTCCCCAGTACTTAAGCGAGCTCTTAACGCATTATACTCCATCACGTCAATTGCGGTCTCTAAACTCTGGCCAGTTGAAAATACCTAGAATATCTAAATCAACTGCAGGCAGTCGATCCTTTTCCTATTTAGCACCTAAACTCTGGAACAGTCTTCCTAGCATTGTTCGGGAAGCAGACACACTCTGTCAGTTTAAATCTAGACTAAAAACGCATCTCTTTACTATGGCATACACATAGAAAATTTTTAACTTTCTTTATTCAAATCAAATGACTGATTGTTCGCCTGCATTAACTAGGTCAGCCGGAACCGGGAACACTTCCCATAACACCTGATGTACTTGTTACATCATAAAAAGAGTGGCATCCACACTAATGTTAGTCTCTCTGTTTATCCCAAGGTTTACTGCAGTCGGCCGGATCCAGGCCGTGTCCGGATTGGATGGTGGACCTGCATCTGAACATGACCAGCTCATCCTGGAGTGTCTGCTGAGACCGTGTCCATTAGTGTCTCCTCTGAATTTGCCTCACCGGCACGTCATCCTCAATTAACCCGTCTCCGGCGCAATAACTCCGATCTTTCAAGTATTCATATTCTTGTGTAATCGACGCACCATCCTAAATGAACCCGTCTCTTGCGTGATACCCAAAATTTCGAATATTCCTATCTAATATGATTTATGACCTGCAAGGTTGCCAAAGTAATAATTATACACTGTTAATAATAGGCCAGAGGAGAACTGGCACCCCGACTGAGTCTGGTTTCTCCCAAGGTTTATTTTTCTCCATCATGCCCTGATGGAGTTTTGGTTCCTTGCCACTGTCGCCTTTGGCTTGGCTTGCGCAGTTGGGGACACTCAAATTATGATCCAAGTTACTCAACTAAATATACAAATAGAATTTATTAATTTGGTCATATATAATTCTATAAACTATCCAAATTAAACTAGCCAAATCAAATTTTGTTGCAATGTTGTCCTGTTTAACACTGTGAAGCTGCTTTGAAACAATCGTCATTGTAAAAGCGCTATATAAATCAAGTTGATTGATTGATTGATTGATTGATTAAGTAGCCCTAAAACCTGTGAACTTACATGGAAACTACATGTGTACATAGTATGTAACTACAGCGTAAGTACACACTGGTACATAGTATCTACAGCTGTTATATTTGTGTACCTACACATATGTAACAACTCACGGAATGGTATGCGTAAGTACAAATGTGTAACAGTACATCGATAACAACACTTTTTTCACTTCAGTAAGTACACGTGTAAAAGGAATTATGTAACTACATTTTGTAACAACAATATGTATTTAATCAAGTTGTTCCAGTTCCACTTGGAATCCAATGCTGCAGTTACCAGTTTGGAAGACACTGAAACTATATGTAAACAAGGATGGGTACATATATGTATACCATGTATTTATGACTGGCAGGACTAACGTTAAATTACAGTGTACTTACATGGTAACTCCTCAGCAACAATAAAAAGTCTAAAAAGGTCATCCTTACTGTATTATTTAAACCATTGTATTTACAGTGTACTTACATGATAACTCCTCAGCAACTGTCCACTTAATATAAAGTGTAAAACGTTCATAATTACGGTTTAATATGCAAAACCCAAACCTCTGTGAAACACTGTATTTACAGTGTACTTACATGGTAACTCCTCAGGAACTGTCCACAATATAAAGTGTAAAATGTTCATAATTACTGTTTAATATGCAAAACCCAAACCTCTGTGAAACACTGTATTTACAGTGTACTTACATGGTAACTCCTCAGCAACTGTCCACTTAATATAAAGTGTAAAACGTTCATAATTTCTGTGTAATATGCAGAACCCTGTTGTGGCAAAATAACGTTAACTCCGTTGCATTTCTGAATAAGAGACAAACCTTAGCCAATTGTGTCTTGTAGAGGAAAATTTGTATCATAGAAGAAGATTTATGTTTAAGGTTATACAGAAATCAACATCTGTCTCTGTTATTCAAAAACACCTCTTAGCATGGGGTCACGGGACACCTAGATTGGGGACTCTCCCGGGCCTTAGATGTCACTTATTAAATCACACACACAAACACACACACACACACACACACACACACACACACACACACCTACATCTACCTCATAAAATGTAAATGTAAACCCCACCATCACCGCTTGAGGCCTTGACACAAACACTGATGGGGGAAGATAAGAGGGGGGAACCACTGTGTCCCTTGCTTTTCTTATTTGCTTTTGTTACAGAAGGGTGGGGGGGAAAGACATTTGTATCACCTTTTCCTTGGTACGGAAAAACACTGAGACACTGAGAGGTATAAAAGCTTGGGCCTTCTATTGTTCCTCAGTTCACACTCGATGCAGGCATTATCTGGTTGTATTGACTGTGGATTCATTCTTGCAAGAATTAAATCTTTATAAAGACACAATTGGCTAAGGTTTGTCTCTTATTCAGAAATGCAACGGAGTTAACAATATTTTGCTGCAACAATTTGGTGTCAGGAAGTTGGATTCCTTGGATGTGCCTTCCGGAACCCTGGGAGCGGACGGTGACTGATCATCCTGGACGTAGAGTCACAGCCTTACCCCGACTGATTAAGGGAGAAGGGCCGGCTGCTCTAGGGGTTCTGGAGGGTCCGACCACTGGAATAAGAGAAAACGAACCCGAGATGGCAACGGGACACTCTGGTAAGAGACAAATCCAAAATTTTGGGAATTTTAATGTGAATTTTAATGTGAATTTAATGTGAAGGGTTAAACCATAGTGGGAGTCTGGTTCTGTGGTCAACGCGATTAAGAAATTCTGGGAGAATTGAGATCATGGAACGTGATCAAGAAATTCTGTGAGAGTTGAAATCACACAGAGGGTGATTAAGAAATTCTGGAAGAGTTGAGATCGTGGAATGCGATCAAGATATTCTGGGAGAATTGAGATCACAGAGGGCGCTGGAAGCGTCCGCCCATCTGTCCTGGGTGAAGGATCAGATCTGTACGGAGACCTCCGACAGATTAATAGCGTGCACGCAAAAGACCACAGAAAGACTGCCACTATGGAATATCCCAAAGAAGCTAGCAGAATATGATACACCGGTATTTTGTCAAATGAAAAAAAAAGTATATGGCCAGAGATGTATGGGGGATATAGAGAAATTAATTAAATATCATGATTTCCAAAAGAAAATAAACGCTGTGAGTCAACAGGTTGAGAGGGGTGAAAGAATCTGTTGAGGAGAGGAGACAAATCTAAGGGCTTTTGTGGGGGATGTGTGTGTGTGAGAAATGCAAATGAAGATTGTTATAAGAAGCAGATAACAGGGAAAGAAACATTTTTTTATCTGATCACAAAGAAGCCACAGCTGTTTAAAGATCATTGGTGAGTATGAACTTTGATTATGGATAACAGTTTGTGATAACAAAATTAAAGCTAACAAGGGCTGTTGTGGGAAATGTGAGAAATGCAAATGAAGATTGTTATAAGAAGCAGATAACAGGGAAAGGAAGATGTTGTCTAATCACACAGAAGCTACAGCTGTTTAAAGATCATTGGGTGAGTATGAACTTTGATTATGGATAACAGTTTGTGATAACAAAATTAGAGCTAACAATTTGAGAGACATGATCAGTAACTTGATCAGGCCGGATAAAGTTTTTGAGACGAGAGAGCTGTAAGCAGCTCTGCTCTGAAGCCAGCAATTTAAAGAAATAAGTAGAACTTATTAAGAAAATGGGCAGCAATGTTTTAATTATGTTTAGAAAATTATACGGCAATTTAACTGGCTACAAATTAATTGAGAACAAGAGAAATTCAAATTTCTAGATGTTAGTGCATAATGAATAATGAATAATCAAGGGTTGTAAAATGGGTGGAATGCTATTAAACCCTGAATGAAAGATCCCAGTAACTAAGGGAATCTGATAACATTAAACCCTAAAGGAAAGATCCCAGTAACTGTGGGAATCTGATGTGATTTTTGTTTTGAAAAAGCAGATGAAAGATACCATGAATTGCTGAATGACACCGAGTGTTTTAATTGTGGTCAGCAGGGCTTTGTCCACTCACCATAAGGTGTCGAAGGTGTGACAAATGAGGCAACCACACTAAACCCAGTAAAAAGAAATGAATACAGAGATGAGATTTAAACTCTGTCTAAGAAAATAATGAAATAACAATAGGGTTATAATAAATATGTTCTTGCTCTTCTCACTTTTGCAAAGCTCTGATAATGCTTATTGGACTGAATATTGGGTGGTTGAAATATGTTGGAAACCCTAGAAGTTGATGCTTTGGTTTCAAAAGATAAGCTGGTGCTGAGCTGTAATAAATGCTGATTTGCTTATTTGAATCTGGCACCACCACGTCATTTCTGGTGCTGTGGCCTAGCTTGAGTAACACAGACTCAATCTGAGGGTGATTTGAAATTGTGATTTCAGTCTAAGGATAGAGTAATAACATAATTTTGGGGCATTGTGATAACACAGGAAAATTGTAATATCGGATGGGCGCCCAATTCTGAATGGTTCAACTGTGTCTGCTTCTCAAGACACAATTTTCTTGACTGGCCAGGTTGATATCTGTGAATGCGCAGCGCACATTAATAACAAAATTTTTATTTAAACAGGCAGATGAGATTGCGAAGGCCGAGGCAGAAGCAGTCAAAGGAACCATAATGTCTTTTTGATATTTGAAATAACCACAAACGCTTTCACTTCTTTACAGAGTACGGAGACCTTCGCCACAACAGCGGAGAAACAGCTGTGGAAACTGTGGCTGCACTTTTCAAAATGGTGTGGTTATGGCAAGCCTTGTTTACCCCAAACATTCTTTGACCATTATGTTTAGATGGCTGCATGGATGATCAGGCAGCCAAAGAGGGAATTAGTTAAATGAAAACTGATGAAAACTGTCTGGGGTACAGTATTTTTATGAAATTTTTTTTGAATTAGTTAAATGAAAACTGAAGAAAACTGAAGAAAACTGTCTGGGGTACAGTATTTTTATGAACAATTTTGTAGAAGGAAAGGCCTAGAGCAAATCTGAGTCTGTTCGAGACTGTTTAATGAAAGGGGTAAACAATAGCTTACATCAATATAATTTGTGAATTTTTGGAAAAGAAATGTTCTCTCTGTGTCTAAGATCTGTGTGCAGGTTAAGGGACTCCTTTACATAACATCAGACCAGATGTTTGATGTCGTGATACGGGACTACAGAAGGAACAGATAGAGAGTGAAAAGGTGACTAGGGCCTTTTGTCGTGCTTCTGATGACAAACACCGCCATCAAGGTAGCTGAGAAAGATCCCACCAGTGATCGGAGAGAAGGAGCCGAGAGGAGCTGGAGGCACACGTCTGTGCGGACGTCTGTGCACACAAACATCACTTGCCACTATCATCTCAGGAGCAGAGACGCTGGCACAACATGGAGCTGAGACAACAAGTTTAGAACCTGTTGCAAGCCCACAGAATCAGAGTTGCACAATCTACAGACAGTTGGAGTCCTTTCATTAACAGAGCAGCTTTCTGGGCATTCAGCTGTGCGATTCATCTTGCCATCTGAAAGACTGGAGCAAAGCAAAGCCGTGGTGCTCTTTTCTATGCTTGGACTGTGCGACTTGAGAAGAACAACATTCATATATACATTTAAAAGTTTTCTTGTGAATTATCAAAGAATGATAAAAGGGGGAATTGTAGAGGAAAAATTGAATCATAGAAGAAGATTATGTTTGAGTTTACACAGAAGTCAAACATCTGTTTTTATCACACAAAAACACCTCTTGGCATGGGGTTACGGGACCCTAGATTGGGACTTTCCGGCCTTAGGTGTCACTTATTAACACACACACACACACACACACACACACACACACACACACACACACACACACACACACACACACACACACACACACACACACACACACACACACAGTCAAACCTACATCTACCTCGTAAATTGTAAATGTAAACCCCCCCATCACCACTTGAGGCCTTGACACAAACACTGATGGGGGAAGATAGGAGGGGCTGTCCCTTGCTTTCTTATTTGCTTTTGTTACAGAAGGGTAGAGGGGGAAAGACATTTGTATCACCTTTTCCTCGGTACGGAAAAACACAGACACTGAGGAGTATAAAGGTTTGGACCTTCTTTTGTTTCCTCAGTTCACACTTGTGGTCACCATGAGCATGGTTGCTCCAACTGTGGATTCATTCTTGCAAGAATTAAATCTTTATAAAGACTGTTGCAGCAAAATAACGTTAACTCCGTTGCATTTCTGAATAAGAGACAACCCTTAGCCAATTGTGTCTTTATAAAGATTTAATTCTTGCAAGAATGAATCCACAGTCAATACAACCAGATAATGCCTGCATTGAGTGTGAACTGAGGAACAATAGAAGGCCCAAGCTTTTATACCTCTCAGTGTCTCAGTGTTTTTCCGTACCGAGGAAAAGGTGATACAAATGTCTTCCCCCCCCACCCTTCTGTAACAAATGCAAATAAGAAAAGCAAGGGACACAGTGGTTCCCCCCTCTTATCTTCCCCCATCAGTGTTTGTGTCAAGGCCTCAAGCGGCGATGGGGGGGTTTACATTTACATTTTATGAGGTAGATGTAGGTTTGACTGTGTGTGTGTGTGTGTGTGATTTAATAAGTGACATCTAAGGCCCGGGAGAGTCCCCAATCTAGGTGTCCCGTGACCCCATGCTAAGAGGTGTTTTTGAATAACAGAGACAGATGTTGATTTCTGTATAACCTTAAACATAAATCTTCTTCTATGATACAAATTTTCCTCTATAATTCCCCATTTTATCAATCTTTGATAATTCACAAGAAAAATTTTAAATGTATATATGAATGTTGTTCTTCTCAAGTCGCACAGTCCAAGCATCGAAAAGGGCACCACGGCTTTGCTTTGCACCAGTCTTTCAGATGGCAAGATGAATCGCACAGCTGTACGCCCAGAAAGAGTTATGAAGATTAGTCTTTTCTGCTCTGTTAATGAAAGGATACCACCTCTCTGTAGATTGTGCAACTCTGATTCTGTGGGCTTGCAATAGGTTCTAAACTTGTTGTCTCAGCTCCATGTTGTGCCAGCGTCTCTGCTCCTGAGATGGTAGCGGCAAGTGATGTTTGTGTGACCTCTGTCCGCACAGACGTGTGCCTCCAGCTCCTCTCGGCTCCTTCTCCCCGATCACTTGTGGGATCTTTCTCAGCTACCTTGATGGCGGTGTTTGTCATCAGAAGCACGACAAAAGGCCCTAGTCACCTTTTCACTCTCCATCTGTTCCTTGTGTAGTCCCGTATCACGACATCAAACATCTGGTCTGATGTTATGTAAAGGAGTCCCTTAACCTGCACACAGATCTTAGACACAGAGAGGACATTTATTTTGCAATAATTCACAAATTATATTGATGTAAGCTATTGTTTACCCCTTCCATTAAAGTCTCGAACAGACTCAGATTTGCTCTAGGCCTTTCCTTATACAAAAATTTTCATAAAAATACTGTACCCCAGACAGTTTTCATCAGTTTTCATTTAACTAATTCCTTTGGCTGCCTGATCATCCATGCAGCCATCTAAACATAATGGTCAAAGAATGTTTGGGGTAAACAAGGCTTGCCATCACCACACCATTTTGAAAAGTGCAGCCACAGTTTCCACAGCTGTTTCTCCGCTGTTGTGGTGAAGGTCTCCGTACTCTGTAAAGAAGTGAAAGCGTTTGTGGTTATTTCAAATATCAAAAAGACATTATGGTTCCTTTGACTGCTTCTGCCTCTGCCTTCGCAATCTCATCTGCCTGTTTAAATAAAATCTTTGTTATTAATGTGCGCTATGCATTCATATATATCAACCTGGCTAGTCAAGAAAATTGTGTCTTGAGAAGCAGACACAGTTGAACCATTCAGAATTGGGCGCCCATCCGATATTACAATTTTCCTGTGTTTCCACAATGCCCCAAAATTATGCCCAACTCCGAACTCAAAACGCAAATCTGTTAAAATTGTTACACTTTTACCTTTCATCAGCTTGCATATTTCAGTCAGGGCTACAAGCTCCAGTCTTAACCAGGCAATCTTTATCCTGATTCTTTCGTGTTTCAGTGAAAGTTAATATAAAATCTGTATTTCAAATCTGGAAGCCGGGCTAAATGAGTAAGCTCTGTTACTGCACTCCTGTCAATTTAGGGGTGTGTGATACCTTCAAAATCCAAACACACGACACCTTGTTGCTTTCAAGTGTTTAACGACACATCACACATCCCTAGGCCAGACCCTCAGTCACTCCTCAGAGACCAAATACATGTTAGTGTAAAGGAAGAAAAACAATCATTGATTCTCTTGATAATTCCAAATCATCACAGACCCCAATGTTGTCCAACTCAAACTAAACGACAAAAAAAATAAGTAAGATAGATGAAAATCCATCTAAGCGCTTTAAATCTCCATATAAACATCCTTCAGTTTGTGATTTGGCCACAGTTCAGAGGAGTCCTCTGCCCATGCAGGCCGTATGTTTGACATGCACAGATTCTCTTTGTGCATCTGTCATGGTTGTCTTTACCCTCTCTATCTCAACTTCATGTTTATATTCAGATCTTAAATGCTTCCAGTTTCTCACTGAACATCATATTTTTGTCAAACTTCCTCCAGTCCGTTGTTTCAACACAATTCTTTTACAAACCACCCTGTTTTTATTAAAAATTACTGTTTCCATCAACTGCACTTTCACTCATCATATCTAACCATTTATAACATAAACCTAAATTTGTTAATGTTGAAAACTTTTCATCAAAACGACATGATTATCTATTCGTATTACATTCAATCAGCTCATTCATCTTTCTCTTGTGACATTATGCTTAATCATATTCAATACCCAATTCTTTATCAAAATCTTTCCAATTAATTAGGATTTTAAAGTACATTTTCCTTTCAATGTCTTGAATCTTCTTTTCCTTCTTTCCCTACCTTCATGTTCCTCCTTCACTACATCCATAAACCTCCTCTTTGGTCTTCCTTAAACCTCCTGTCTTTTCCTCAGTGTGACTGTCTCCAATCATCACTGTTCTCACTACTGTTCTGCACACCTTCCCTTTCATTCTTACTGTAACCCTCACACAACAGACCTGACACTTTTCTCCACCCATTCCAACCTGCCTGCACACACACACACTTCTTCACCTCTTTTCCCTGGAACCTCACTGTTCCACTTGGTTCCCTCTCATTCTCACACATGTATTCTGTTCTTCCTGTGACTAACTTTCATTCCTCTTTTCTCCAGAGCAAACCTTCACCTCTCTAGACTTTCGTCCACCTGCTCTCACTACAGATCACAATGTTATCCCCAAACATCATAGTCCATGTAGATTCCTGTCTGACCTCCTCTGTCAGCCTGTCCATCACCAATGCAAACAAAAAGGTGCTCAGAGCCGTGAAACCATGAACTCCTCTCTCACCTACGGCACACATTTCCACTGTCCACTGCTCTGCAGAAATGCAAAATATTACTGTCCTCCATCTCAATCCTAGTCACACAGAAAGCCTCACAGCCTCTTGTTTTGTTTTGTTTTGTTTAGTTTTTGTTTTTTCTCTTACATTAATTGTAGTTCTCTAGATAAATTAATGTCCTGTCTCCATTTAATGGAGGAAACACAAAAATAAAACTTTTCATTTTAAAGTTTATATTCCTTCGTTCGCCCTCTGGCCTTTCATAATTGTGACGGATTCTCTGGATAATTTAGATAATGACTTAAGCCAATTTGTCATTTTGTCTCTGTCCTCAAGTCTATAATTTTTACGCTTACTATTTTAGCTAATCCAGAGAGTAATTCAAATCCTCATCATAAATGACAAAAGTAGTCATCATCATTACCAGTAACAGACCAAGCTGGATATCAATCCACTTAAAGCTCGTCCATGTTCTGGATCATCTTTTATCAGAATCACTCAGAATAATACGCTTCTTTTAAAGTTTGTCGTTTGGCTTAACCCATCTGTAGTGATAAAACACTACGCTCAATCAGGGCATAAATATGAACTGCTCATTCTCAAAATTTGCTTCTACTTGGTTTCTTAATCATTTTCAAATCATGTCAGTTCACTATTAAGTTGTCTTTAGAAAAGTCAGCTGGGTTGTTTTGGTTTTGTCTACACTTTAACATGGCCGATTACAGACACTGTGCCTTCCATGCCTCCACAAGCAGCCTCTCTCTCTCTCTCTCTCTCTCTCTCTCTCTTTCTTTCTTTCTCTCTCTCTCTCTCTCTCTTACACAGATAATCTTTTCAACAGCCTCTGAGACTTTAACTCAGAACAAACTATAATCTTTAGTTTAAATACCTTTGTTATCCAGACCTTCTCTTTTGAACTTCAAAAGCTGTCCTCATCTTAAAGCCATCACCATGTTTCCGAATGATCCTATGCCATATCTAATGACCTGCAGGATTTAAGACTATGATAGAGACATATTAGTTCAATATCACACAGTTTTACTTCTACCAATTGATAAATTTTGTTCTGTTCTCCATAAAATTTATGACAATTCACAGCATGGTCTCAGCTGGCTCTTGAATGCCCCTTACCATCATAACTTTCCCTCAGGGTCTTCCCTGGAATTCACAAACAATATAAGCGGTTCTTGGGTGAGCGGTATAGAGGAACATCTCTGGGTCGGACTGCTGTATATCTGTCTGGACTTTCGGCCCCTACAAAAACACAACTCCTCCCTTTATGATGCTGCTGGCCTCACAGACATCTGCTCAACTCTCATACACACCTCACATAAAAACACTCCCCTTCTTGGAGGTGCCCAAATGTCGATGAAACCCTGGCTTAGTTTGTCCTCCTGCTGGCCAAGAGAGGATCTTACCCGTCTTTGGCGAATCATCTCACGCACATTTGTCATCGATTAAATTTTTTTTTTTTTTTTGTGACCCTCAATAGGATGATGTTTTCTGGAGCTTTGCATAGAGTGCATTCAAGAGTCATCAGAGCCATCTGGTCTGCTTACTATAGGTAGAACATGGAGACAGGTTAATTATCACAATACAACTAAATCACTAAAATCCACCATTCAGTGAATTTAGCCAGAACAACTGTCCTTTAAGTTTAATGTTCTGCTACCTTTGTGTCACGATCCATCGGTCCTGTACATGGTGAAGGCTTAGATCAGACACAACATTTTCAGTTCTATATTGTAAAAACATCTCATTTTGTAAAAACATCTCATTTTGTTTCATCAAAATATCTATCATTGCCCTCCATGGCAATCCTTTAACTATTAGTCAAAAATGTCCTTTTTATCAAATCATTGTCTCTATGATTTTCAACTGATGCCCTGTGCTTAACCATAAGTATCTCATCACTTATGACACATGCTCAGATAACAGCTTTGTGCTGGGTTTGAATGAGAGAGAGAGACTCTGAGGCCTTCAGGGCTGGCACACTGCATCTTCATCTGCACTGCAACTTTTCACTCTTTACACAAGCTAGTGAGATCTGGTTAGAAATTAATATTGTTTTCAAATAAACTTCAGACATTTTCCTTTTAAACTCTATCCTTAGACTGAAATCACACTTTCAAATCACCCTCAGATTGAGTGTGTGTTACTGATAGATTTTGTGTTGATCTCAGCATAGAGTAAAAAATGGACATAGGTATTTGTTGTTCTCTGTGAGGCTGCAGTCCAACATATGGTTTTCAGTATGGAAGCACCCCCACCTATAGCAACAGGTTCTGCTGGGATTGGATGGAGAAAAGGTCCCTGGTTTTTCTGTTAAACGTATTAAGAAGTCTTGCAGGGCCTCTAGGTCAAATGGATAGCTGACCAGATGGCAACCTTATTAGCCTTGTTATTGTAAAGATCTCACATTCCTTTACCATGAGCTAGATGATGTATTCTCTCTGTCATTGGTTAAAACTTTTCTACCCCCTTTACATCCTATGTATATATTCTGCATCACTGGCCTTAAAAAAAGGAGACTCTTTGAGATTCTATGAGATTCTTTGAGATACTCTCCCTCAGCGCTGAGACTTGTTTATTCAACTGCCAATTCAGGATTGGGATGAGTCATTATACAAGGGACTAAAACCTTTCAGTTACTCAAGCTAGGCCACAGCACCAGAAATGATGTGGTGGTGCCAGATTCAGATAAGCAAATCAACATTTATTACAGCTCAGCACAAGCTTATCTTTTGAAACCAAAGCATCAACTTCTAGGGTTTCCAACATATTAACTTACCTAAAGTTATTTCAACAACCCAATATTCAGTTCAATAAGCATTATCAGAGTTTTGCAAAAGTGAGAAGAGCAAGAACATATTTATTATAACCCTATTGTTATTTCATTATTTTCTTAGACAGAGTTTGAATCTCATCTCTGTATTCATTTCTTTTTACTGGTTTTAGTGTGCTGGCCTCATTTGTCACACCTTCGACACCTTATGGGTGAGTGGACAAAGCCCCGCTGACCACAATTAAAACACTCTGTGTCATTCAGCAATTCATGGTATCTTTCATCTGCTTTTTCAAAACAAAAATCACATTTAGCTATCAGATTCCCACAGTTACTGGGATCTTTCCTTCAGGGTTTAATGTTATCAGATTCCCTCAGTTACTGGGATCTTTCCTTCAGGGTTTAATGGCATTCCACCCATTTTACAACCCATGATTATTCATTATTCATTATGCACTAACATCTAGAAATTTGAATTTCTCTTGTTCTCAATTAATTTGTAGCCAGTTAAATTGCCGTATAATTTTCTAAAAAATAATTAAAACATTGCTGCCCATTTTCTTAATAAGTTCTACTTATTTCTTTAAATTGCTGGCTTCAGAGCCAAGCTGCTTACAGCTCTCTCGTCTCAAAAACTTTATCCGACCTGATCAAGTTACTGATCATGTCTCAAATTGTTAGCTCTAATTTTGTTATCACAAACTGTTATCCATAGCTTAATCAAAGTTCATACTCACCAATGATCTTTAAACCGTTGTGGCTTCTTTGTGATCAGACAAAAAAAAAAAAAAATCCTTTCCCTGTTATCTGCTTCTTATAACAATCTTCATTTGCATTTCTCACACACACATTTCCCCCACAAAAGCCCTTAGATTTGTCACCTCTCCTTAACAGATTATTTCACCCCTCTCATCCTGTTGACTCGCAGCGTTTATTTTCTTTTGGAAATCATGATATTTAATTAATTTCTCTATATCCCCCATACATCTCTAGCCATACACTTTTTTTTTTTTCATTTGACAAAATACCGTGTATCATTCTGCTAGCTTCTTTGGGATATTCCATAGTGGCAGTCTGTTTCTGTGGCTGTTCGCGTGCACGCTATTAATCTGTCGGACGTCTCCGTACAGATCTGAACCTTCACCCAGGACAGACGGGAAGGACGCTTACTCAAACGCCTTAAGGACCACTCAGCCCTTCTCACTCTCCGTGATTTTAGTTTCTCAACATAAACAAATCAAACCACAAGGACAACTCTGCCCTTTTCACTGCCAACGTGATTTTAGTTTCTCAACATAAACAAATCAAACCACGTTGCAATCGCCACAGAATCAGACCTCCCCTATGGTTTATCCCTTAGTTTCCCAAATCTTAATTTAACCAAATTCACATTAAAATTCCCAAAATTTTGGAATTGTCTCTTACCAGAGTGTCCCGTTGCCACCTCGGGTTCATTTTCTCTTATTCCAGTGGTTGGACCTTCCAGGACCCCTAGAGCAGCCGGCCCTTCTCCCTTAATCAGTCGGGGTAAGGCTGTGACTCTAAAGTCCAGGATGATCAGTCACCGTTCGCTCCCAAGGTCCAAAAAGGCACATCCAAGGAATCCCACTTCCTGACACCAATTGTTGCGGCAAAATAACGTTAACTCCGTTGCATTTCTGAATAAGAGACAAACCTTAGCCAATTGTGTCTTTATAAAGATTTAATTCTTGCAAGAATGAATCCACAGTTGGAGCAACCATGCTCATGGTGACCACAAGTGTGAACTGAGGAAACAAAAGAAGGTCCAAACCTTTATACTCCTCAGTGTCTGTGTTTTTCCGTACCGAGGAAAAGGTGATACAAATGTCTTTCCCCCTCTACCCTTCTGTAACAAAAGCAAATAAGAAAGCAAGGGACACCCTTCCTATCTTCCCCATCAGTGTTTGTGTCAAGGCCTCAAGCGGTGATGGGGGGGTTTACATTTACATTTTATGAGGTAGATGTAGGTTTGACTGTGTGTGTGTGTGTGTGTGTGTGTGTGTGTGTGTGTGTGTGTGTGTGTGTGTACTTGTCTACCTATCTAAGAGGGGACCTTGGTGTCGTTACACACTCACTAACAGGGGACCTCTGAGCCAAGAGGGGACATTTTCCAGGTCCCCTGTTGGTCATGCTTTAAATCATGTTAAAATCAAGTAAAAACAAAAAAACGCTCTGGTCATATTTTTAAATGGTTGACCAAGTAGGGACCTACAGATGTGTGTGTGTTTACATCATGTTAAACTCAAGAAAAACATTTTAGTGAATTTTTAAAAATTTTGACCAAGTGGGGACCTATGTGTGTGTGTGTGTGTTTAAGGCCATTCTCAGCAGCGCCCTGTAGGCTGGAGCAGGAACTGTAATGGCCCTTAAACACACGCTGCTCACACACACTCTATTGTTTGAATTGCCTGCTGGCCCAGAGAGGCTCTGCTGTTTAACAGGCAGCTTACTAAAGGAACAAGTATTATACATTTATCTCTTTACTAGATACCCTGACTAGTTCAAACTTTGCATTACATTAAAATTAAATGCTACACAGGATCCAAGAAAAAATAATTAAAAAATCTAAACAACCAGGATGTACAAAGAAATATATCTGCAATCAAAATGTGTGTCCTCAGTTTCTACAAATAAAATACATATATTTTTTATTATTATGCCTATATTTATCAAAATAAACAGAAAATGGTACAAACTTTGCATCTAAAGTTCTTTTAAACAAATGTAAACATAGACATTATTAAAAACATTTTATTTTAGCTCAAGTATTTCTATAAATAATGTGTGACTTTTGCCTCATGTAAAATGTGCCGTAAAAAGGCCCACCTTGCCACCTTATACATTTATGAGTTTTTTAAACAAACAACTTTTTTTTATTAATGATTTACCAAATGGCTCTGGTCTCCTGTTAGATAGTAAACCACAACGCCTGTGTGTTTGCTTTGACATTTCTTACCATCTCAAACACACTGTAAAGATTTAGAGTTTTTATAGCAATAACTGAGTTTTAAGGGTTAAATCAAGCAGAAATCTCTCTCTAATGTATTAATTACAGGTCATCATTGAATATTAATTATGATAAACACACACTGACTCTGGTCCCTGTTAGATAGTAAACCACAACGCCTGTGTGTTTGCTTTGACATTTCTTACCATCTCAAACACACTGTAAAGATTTAGAGTTTTTATAGCAATAACTGAGTTTTAAGGGTTAAATCAAGCAGAAATCTCTCTCTAATGTATTAATTACAGGTCATCATTGAATATTAATTATGATAAACACACACTGACTCTGGTCCCTGTTAGATAGTAAACCACAACGCCTGTGTGTTTGCTTTGACATTTCTTACCATCTCAAACACACTGTAAAGATTTAGAGTTTTTATAGCAATAACTGAGTTTTAAGGGTTAAATCAAGCAGAAATCTCTCTCTAATGTATTAATTACAGGTCATCATTGAATATTAATTATGATAAACACACACTGACTCTGGTCCCCTGTTAGATAGTAAACCACAACGCCTGTGTGTTTGCTTTGACATTTCTTACCATCTCAAACACACTGTAAAGATTTAGAGTTTTTATAGCAATAACTGAGTTTTAAGGGTTAAATCAAGCAGAAATCTCTCTCTAATGTATTAATTACAGGTCATCATTGAATATTAATTATGATAAACACACACTGACTCTGGTCTCCTGTTAGATAGTAAATCACAACGCCTGTGTGTTTGCTTTGACATTTCTTACCATCTCAAACACACTGTAAAGATTTAGAGTTTTTATAGCAATAACTGAGTTTTAAGAGGGTTAAATCAAGCAGAAATCTCTCTCTAATGTATTAATTACAGGTCATCATTGAATATTAATTATGATAAACACACACTGACTCTGGTCCCTGTTAGATAGTAAACCGCCTGTGTGTTTGCTTTGACATTTCTTACCATCTCAAACACACTGTAAAGATTTAGAGTTTATAGCAATAACTGAGTTTTAAGAGTTAAATCAAGCAGAAATCTCTCTAATGTATTAATTACAGGTCATCATTGAATATTAATTATGATAAACACACACTGACTCTGGTCCCCTGTTAGATAGTAAACCACAACGCCTGTGTGTTTGCTTTGACATTTCTTACCATCTCAAACACACTGTAAAGATTTAGAGTTTTATAGCAATAACTGAGTTTTAAAGAGTTAAATCAAGCAGAAATAGCTCTCTAATGTATTAATTACAGGTCATCATTGAATATTAATTATGATAAACACACACTGACTCTGGTCCCCTGTTAGATAGTAAACCACAACGCCTGTGTGTTTGCTTTGACATTTCTTACCATCTCAAACACACTGTAAAGATTTAGAGTTTTTATAGCAATAACTGAGTTTTAAGAGTTAAATCAAGCAGAAATAGCTCTCTAATGTATTAATTACAGGTCATCATTGAATATTAATTATGATAAACACACACTGACTCTGGTCCCCTGTTAGATAGTAAATCCACACGCCTGTGTGTTTGCTTTGACATTTCTTACCATCTCAAACACACTGTAAAGATTTAGAGTTTTATAGCAATAACTGAGTTTTAAGAGTTAAATCAAGCAGAAATAGCTCTCTAATGTATTAATTACAGGTCATCATTGAATATTAATTATGATAAACACATACTGACTCTGGTCCCCTGTTAGATAGTAAACCACAACGCCTGTGTGTTTGCTTTGACATTTCTTACCATCTCAAACACAC
Source organism: Gobiocypris rarus (assembly GCA_023029165.1). Classification (NCBI taxonomy): domain Eukaryota; kingdom Metazoa; phylum Chordata; class Actinopteri; order Cypriniformes; family Gobionidae; genus Gobiocypris; species Gobiocypris rarus. The sequence continues at coordinate 23,499,480 of CM040931.1, forward strand.
TGTAAAGATTTAGAGTTTTATAGCAATAACTGAGTTTTAAGGGTTAAATCAAGCAGAAATAGCTCTCTAATGTATTAATTACAGGTCATCATTGAATATTAATTATGATAAACACACACTGACTCTGGTCCCTGTTAGATAGTAAACCACAACGCCTGTGTGTTTGCTTTGACATTTCTTACCATCTCAAACACACTGTAAAGATTTAGAGTTTTTATAGCAATAACTGAGTTTTAAGGGTTAAATCAAGCAGAAATAGCTCTCTAATGTATTAATTACAGGTCATCATTGAATATTAATTATGATAAACACACACTGACTCTGGTCCCCTGTTAGATAGTAAACCACGCCTGTGTGTTTGCTTTGACATTTCTTACCATCTCAAACACACTGTAAAGATTTAGAGTTTTATAGCAATAACTGAGTTTTAAGGGTTAAATCAAGCAGAAATAGCTCTCTAATGTATTAATTACAGGTCATCATTGAATATTAATTATGATAAACACACACTGACTCTGGTCCCCTGTTAGATAGTAAATCACGACGCCTGTGTGTTTGCTTTGACATTTCTTACCATCTCAAACACACTGTAAAGATTTAGAGTTTTTATAGCAATAACTGAGTTTTAGGGTTAAATCAAGCAGAAATAGCTCTCTAATGTATTAATTACAGGTCATCATTGAATATTAATTATGATAAACACACACTGACTCTGGTCCCTGTTAGATAGTAAAACACAGGGCCTGTGTGTTTGCTTTGACATTTCTTACCATCTCAAACACACTGTAAAGATTTAGAGTTTTTAGACCCTGATTACATCTGTATTTAGTGAACTAGATGTGTATAGGTAGATGTGTATAAGTGTATGCAGCACTCCAAAAAAGCAATACCTGGTCTAGCAATTTAATATCATTACTCTTGCAGCACACTTGTAAATGCATCATCACTTTGGTTTATTTAACTAATGCATTAACTAACCTGAACTAACCATTGTTCATAATACATTCATTTGCAGTGTATTAATCTTGTTCATTTGAGCTCATCAAATTACAACTGTTTAGTGTTAGTTTTAACACCATACCACCAAACCTGTGCCTAAACTTACCGTATCCCATCTCAATATCAGCAAAAGCGTTTTGCAATACAATATGTACACAATAAATACATTGTGCAATTTTTTGATGTAAGTACACAGTATAAGGCCACCTCATATAAAGCAGGACTCAACACTGTAATGCAACAATACAGGGAAAATGGCTAAATAAAATTCATTTTGCAGCATCATCCATTAGACAACGGGATGAAAGCGGGGTTACAGGAGCTCATTGTATTTAAAATTTTAATTTTATTATCCTTCTCTTAAACATTCATAAAACCTCGTTTCACAGAATCCTGATTTAGTTTAAGCCAAGATTATGCCTTAGTTCAATTAGGAATTGCCTGCAAAACAATTGCAATGACATTTTAAGATATACTTAAAGATAAAACAGCTCAAACATGCATTTTAGTCTGAGAATAGACTCAAGCCACTCAAGCCTGGCTTGAGAATAGACTCAAGCCGTGGCACTACCCCGACTACACCCGCAGGCAATTTGCATTTCAATGAAGAGTGGCTTCCAAGGACAGCATGTCACAGCCACAGACACATTTAGGCCAGACTATAAGAGTTTCACCTTTGACCAAAATATACATAAACTTATAAGCCATCCTATCTACTTAAACTTAATTTACTTAACTTACTTGCTCTTGTATTTAAAAAAATTTTTTCAGATGTGGTATAAAGGTTAAGTTAAACTATCCTAAATAAGCTTCCCATGTTAATGAATAAATAATCTTTCATAATTTAATATTTTTTGTGCTCCAAGTAACAATGCAGCATTTAACTTTAAAATTCTTATAAAAATGTAAATGGTTTATCCGTAAGTAATTTATCATTATTGAGAAAATTGAGTCCTGCAAATTAATTTCTCATTGTTTCTTATTATTAAATAGTGAATACATTTTTATCTCAATACCTTCTTAAAAGGCTGTACCATCCCGTAGTTTGATATTATTTTTAACCTTTTCTTTATTAATATTAACATGTGTTGTCTGGCATTGTTATAGATGTGGGTTCTGTGCTCTTTTAAAATACATATAGTCAAAAATAAGTATAATGTTATGTTATACTAAGTAAGGTAAAGATGTCCTTATTCAATTTAAATGTTTAAAACTGGAACTCAATTTAAAACTAAATCCACTACCCTTGTTTTGAACTGTCTGTTTGCTTTCAATCACAGAAATCTGCAGAACTGTACCAATAGTAATGGTGGTTAATTGTGGCTTATCCAAAGACATAATATAGGTTAACTGTATATTGTGATCAATGTGAAGTGGATTAGCAACACTGGGTCACTTTATATTAAGTGTCTTTAACTAGTATGTACTTGCATTGCAACTAATCATTTGATATAATACACTTATTGTGCACAAACAAGTTTTTACATTGTACTTATATTTTGGTGAAAGTACACAGTAGTTAAGGCCACCTCATATAAAACAGGACTCAAAACTGTACTCTCTTAAAAATAAAGGTGCCACGAAGAACCATTTCTGGATCACCGAAGAACCGTTTTGTGAACGTTTTTTTAAACGTTTTTTTTTTTTCTAACCATTTTATAGTCTAAGGAACCTTTCTGCACTACAAATAACATTTTGTGCAATGGAAAGGTTCTTCGGATATTAAAGGATCTTCATGGAACCATACATACTGCCAAAGAACCATTATTTTTAAGACTAAATAGCTTAAGCTACTCAAGCCTGGCTTGAGAATAGACTCAAGCCGTGTTAAACTACCCCCCACTACATTCGCAGGCAATTTGCATTTCAATGAAGAGTGGCTTCCAAGGACAGCATGTCACATTGCCACAGACACATTTAGGCCAGACTATAAGAGTTTCACCTTAGACCAAAATATACATAAACTTATAAGCCATCCTATCTACTTAAACTTAATTTACTTAACTTACGTGGTAAACTTGTTGAGTAATTTAACATGAGGTACTCTGTGGAATGAGGTACAAGTGGTATGAGCTTGTATTTTAACTTTTTTTTCAGATGCTGTATAAAGGTTAAGTTAAACTATCCTAAATCAGCTTCCCATGTTAATGAATAAATAATCTTTCATAATTTAATATGTTTTTGTGCTCCAAGTAACAATGCAGCATTTAACTTTAAAATACTTATAAAAATGTAAGTGGTGTATCTGTAAGTAATGTATCATTAATGTGGAAAAATTAGTCATGCAAATTAATTTCTCATTGTTTCTTATTATTAAATAGTGAATACATTTTTATCTCAATACCTTCTTAAAATGCTGTACCATCCGTAGTTTGATATTATTTTTAACCTTTTCTTTATTAATATTATCATGTGTTGTCTGGCATTGTTATAGATGTGGGTTCTGTGCTCTATTTAAAATACATACAGTCAAAAGTGAGTAATTATAATGTTATGTAATATTAAGTAAGGTAAAGATATTTCCTTATCCAATTTAAATGTTTACAACTGGAACTCAACTTAAAACCAATCCACTACCCTTGTTTTGAACTGTCTGTTTGCTTTCAATCACAGGGAAATCTGCAGAACTGTACCAATAGTAATGGTGGTTAATTGTGGCTTATCCAAAGGCAAAATATAGGTTAACTGTATATTGTGATCAATGTGATGTGGATTAGCAACACTGGGTCGCACTTTATATTAAGTGTCTTTAACTAGTATGTACTTGCATTGAAATTAATAATTTGATATAATGCACTTATTGTGCACAAACATGTTTTACATTGTACTTATATTTTAAAAATACCTGTACTTACCCATACCACCAAACCTGTGCCTAAACTTGCATTATCCCATCTCAATATCAGCAAAAGCGTTTTGCAATACAATATGAAAACAATAAGTACATTGTACTTATTTTTGGTGAAAGTACAAAGTAGTTAAGGCCAACTCATATAAAGCAGGACCCAACACTGTACTCTCTTAAAAATAAAGCGATGCCATAAAGAACCATTTCTGGATCACTGAAGAACTGTTTTGTGAAAGTTTTTTTAAAGAAACGTTTTTGTTTTTCTAACCATTTTATAGTCTTAGGAAACTTTCTGAACTACAACGAACATTTTGTGCAATGGAAAGGTTCTTGGATATTAAAGGTTTTCATGGAACCATACATACTGCCAAAGAACCATTATTTTTAAGACTAAATAGCTTAAGCTACTCAAGCCTGGCTTGAGAATAGACTCAAGCCGTGGCACTACCCCCACTACACCTTCCAAGGACAGCATGTCACATTGCCACAGACACATTTAGGCCAGACTATAAGAGTTTCACCTTAGACCAAAATATACATAAACTTATAAGCAAAAGCGAAGCAATCACACAGGCGTCATAATGTACTATCTAACAGGGGACCAGAGTCAGTGTGTGTTTAACATAATCACTATTCAATGATGACCTGTAATTAATACATTAGAGAGATTTCTGCTTGATTTAACCCTTAAAACTCAGTTATTGCTATAAAAACTCTAAATCTTTACAGTGTGTTTGAGATGGTAAGAAATGTCAAAGCAAACACACAGGCGTCGTGATTTACTATCTAACAGGGGACCAGAGTCAGTGTGTTTATCATAATTAATATTCAATGATGACCTTGTAATTAATACATTAGAGAGATTTCTGCTTGATTTAACCCTTAAAACTCAGTTATTGCTATAAAAACTCTAAATCTTTACAGTGTGTTTGAGATGGTAAGAAATGTCAAAGCAAACACACAGGCGTTGTGTTTTACTATCTAACAGGGGACCAGAGTCAGTGTGTGTTTATCATAATTAATATTCAATGATGACCTGTAATTAATACATTAGAGAGATTTCTGCTTGATTTAACCCTTAAAACTCAGTTATTGCTATACAAACTCTAAATCTTTACAGTGTGTTTGAGATGGTAAGAAATGTCAAAGCAAACACACAGGCGTTGTGGTTTACTATCTAACAGGGGACCAGAGTCAGTGTGTGTGTTTAACATAATTAATATTCAATGTGACCTGTAATTAATACATTAGAGAGAGATTTCTGCTTGATTTAACTCTTAAAACTCAGTTATTGCTATAAAAACTCTAAATCTTTACAGTGTGTTTGAGATGGTAAGAAATGTCAAAGCAAACACACAGGCGTTGTGGTTTACTATCTAACAGGGGACCAGAGTCAGTGTGTGTTTAACATAATTAATATTCAATGATGACCTGTAATTAATACATTAGAGAGAGATTTCTGCTTGATTTAACTCTTAAAACTCAGTTATTGCTATAAAAACTCTAAATCTTTACAGTGTGTTTGAGATGGTAAGAAATGTCAAAGCAAACACACAGGTGTCGTGATTTACTATCTAACAGGGGACCAGAGTCAGTGTGTGTTTATCATAATTAATATTCAATGACGACTTGTAATTAATACATTAGAGAGAGATTTCTGCTTGATTTAACCCTTAAAACTCAGTTATTGCTATAAAAATTCTAAATTTTTACAGTGTGTTTGAGATGGTAAGAAATGTCAAAGCAAACACACAGGCGTTGTGGTTTACTATCTAACAGGGGACCAGAGTCAGTGTGTGTTTATCATAATTAATATTCAATGATGACCTGTAATTAATACATTAGAGATATTTCTGCTTGATTTAACCCTTAAAACTCAGTTATTGCTATAAAAACTCTAAATCTTTACAGTGTGTTTGAGATGGTAAGAAATGTCAAAGCAAACACACAGGCGTTGTGGTTTACTATCTAACAGGGGACCAGAGTCAGTATGTGTTTATCATAATTAATATTCAATTATGACCTGTAAATAATACATTAGAGAGAGATTTCTGCTTGATTTAACCCTTAAAACTCAGTTATTGCTATAAAAACTCTAAATCTTTACAGTGTGTTTGAGATGGTAAGAAATGTCAAAGCAAACACACAGGCGTTGTGGTTTACTATCTAACAGGGGACCAGAGTCAGTGTGTGTTTATCATAATTAATATTCAATGATGACCTGTAATTAATACATTAGAGAGATTTCTGCTTGATTTAACCCTTAAAACTCAGTTATTGCTATAAAACTCTAAATCTTTACAGTGTGTTTGAGATGGTAAGAAATGTCAAAGCAAACACACAGGCGTTGTGGTTTACTATCTAACAGGGGACCAGAGTCAGTGTGTGTTTATCATAATTAATATTCAATGATGACCTGTAATTAATACATTAGAGAGAGATTTCTGCTTGATTTAACCCTTAAAACTCAGTTATTGCTATAAAAACTCTAAATCTTTACAGTGTGTTTGAGATGGTAAGAAATGTCAAAGCAAACACACAGGCGTTGTGGTTTACTATCTAACAGGGGACCAGAGTCAGTGTGTTTATCATAATTAATATTCAATTATGACCTGTAATTAATACATTAGAGAGAGATTTCTGCTTGATTTAACCCTTAAAACTCAGTTATTGCTATAAAAACTCTAAATCTTTACAGTGTGTTTGAGATGGTAAGAAATGTCAAAGCAAACACACAGGCGTTGTGGTTTACTATCTAACAGGGGACCAGAGTCAGTGTGTGTTTATCATAATTAATATTCAATGATGACCTGTAATTAATACATTAGAGAGAGATTTCTGCTTGATTTAACCCTTAAAACTCAGTTATTGCTATAAAAACTCTAAATCTTTACAGTGTGTTTGAGATGGAAGAAATGTCAAAGCAAACACACAGGCGTTGTGGTTTACTATCTAACAGGGGACCAGAGTCAGTATGTGTTTATCATAATTAATATTCAATGATGACCTGTAATTAATACATTAGAGAGAGATTTCTGCTTGATTTAACCCTTAAAACTTAGTTATTGCTATAAAAACTCTAAATCTTTACAGTGTGTTTGAGATGGTAAGAAATGTCAAAGCAAACACACAGGCGTGTGATTTACTATCTAACAGGGGACCAGAGTCAGTGTGTGTTTATCATAATTAATATTCAATGATGACCTGTGATTAATACATTAGAGAGCCATTTCTGCTTGATTTAACCCTTAAAACTTAGTTATTGCTATAAAAACTCTAAATCTTTACAGTGTGTTTGAGATGGTAAGAAATGTCAAAGCAAACACACAGGCGTTGTGGTTTACTATCTAACAGGGGACCAGAGTCAGTGTGTGTTTAACATAATTAATATTCAATGGTGACCTGTAATTAATACATTAGAGAGAGATTTCTGCTTGATTTAACTCTTAAAACTCAGTTATTGCTATAAAAACTCTAAATCTTTACAGTGTGTTTGAGATGGTAAGAAATGTCAAAGCAAAACACACAGGCGTTTGTGGTTTACTATCTAACAGGGGACCAGAGTCAGTATGTGTTTAACATAATTAATATTCAATGGTGACCTGTAATTAATACATTAGAGAGAGATTTCTGCTTGATTTAACCCTTAAAACTCAGTTATTGCTATAAAAACTCTAAATCTTTACAGTGTGTTTGAGATGGTAAGAAATGTCAAAGCAAACACACAGGCGTTGTGGTTTACTATCTAACAGGGGACCAGAGTCAGTGTGTTTTTATCATAATTAATATTCAATGATGACCTGTAATTAATACATTAGAGAGAGATTTCTTCTTGATTTAACCCTTAAAACTCAGTTCCCTTTCGAGAGTACTCTCGTATTGCGTTTGCTAACGCTACGGGGGAATTCCTTTCCTCGAGATATTGAAGCAAAATTTTTATCCTAAAAATTACCATATAACACGCAGTGCAGCTGCACAGCTCTCAGCAGGAAGCTGCTGCGTGCTGATTGGCTGTGCTGCTGCAACTGCAGCAACCTATGGCGAGACCGCTGGTAGGGCGGACGGACCAATCGGGTCCTCTATATTCCCGCCACAAGGGGCAACAGAATTTGCATAGCCAAGGGTACATAACTCCCTGTCTCGCTAGGTTAGTCAGATTAATTCTTCTTCAGCGACTCACCTCGCTGAGCTCTGGATTGAAGCCTGCCGTCGACACGCACCCAGCGGAACTCTGCAGCCTGAGGACGTCGGAATCTCCGCCTTCAGCCTGCCTTCCAGCTGCGCCATCCGGCATATATCCTTTTTACAATTACTATGTCCCATTCTTGTGCCTCGTGCAGAGGTTTTCTTGCGGACGAGGATCGACACATCATCTGCGCATCATGTCTCGGGCGAGACCACGCGCAGGCTGCACTCAACCAGGGCGGCTGCCGGTCGCGACGAACTGGCGCTGCAGACCGCCGGGCTCGCTCGCCAGTTTACCAGAATCCCGTCCCTTGCTCTCAGCCTCTCGAGCCACGGAAAAAGAAACGTCGCGACCAGAGGCCCCCGGAGCGCTCTGGCGAGCACACGCCGGTCATTTCCCCGCGTGCCTCGCCATCGCCTGTCATGTTCGTCGAGAACAGCACAGCTCCTCGTTTGGCGGCTGCTGTTTCTTCGCGGACCGGAGGAGGAAGAGGAGGATGACAGCCTTTCTCTTGCTGCATCCGAGCGGGTGGTCGGATACCGTCTCGAGCACGCCACTTCGACGCGGACTGCCAGCGGCGCAAAACCTCGGTGGGCGCTGAGCTCATACGCCTGCTCACCAAGGCCGTGGGCGACCTCGGCATTGACTGGTCTCAACCCGAGGAGCCCACGAGAAGCAGACTTGACGAGTGGTTTTCGAGAACCGTCGCCAACCAACCGCTCAAAAACCCGCTCCCTTCTTTCCGGAAGTCCACGAGGAACTAACCAAGTCGTGGAAGGCGCCATTTTCTTCTCGCGCCAAGTCCTCCTTTTCTTCAGCGCTCGGTGGTCGATGGCGCTCAGAAAGAGGATATCAAGCCCTTCCTCCCCTCGAGGAAGCCGTCGCACACCTTTGCCCGCCCTCCGCCAGAGGATGGCAGTCTAAGGCTGTGCACCCTTCCAAAGCCTGCCGCACTACTTCCAACCTCGCCGGTCGAGCATACGCCTCCGCCGGCCAGGCGTTCAGCGCTTCACTCTATGGCGGTGCTTCAAGTCTTCCAGGCCAAACTCCTCCGTTCCTTGGATGAGTCTGTCCCGGATAACGAGGTTCTGAGGGATCTGCGCGGCGCCACTGACTTGGCCCTGCGTGCCACAAAGGCCAACGCCCAGGCGATCGGCAGATGTATGGCCAACTTGACGGTATTGGAGCGCCATCTGGCTTAACCTAACCGAGATGAAGGACTCGGACAAGACTGCTTTCCTGGACGCGCCCATGTCGCCTTCAGGACTATTCGGTCCCTCCGTGGTTGGATTCACGGAACGCTTCACTGAGGCACAAAAGGCTTCACAGGCAATGCGACATTTCCTGCCCAAGCGTTCCAGCTCCTCTACTAGCCGCCATGCTAAAGCTGGACCGGCCCAGCCCACCAAGGCGGCGCAGCCAGCTCAACAGCCTCGCGCGGGCTTCAAGCCCAGACAGCGCTCCCGCTCTACGAGCCGCAGCAAACCTCCGGAGCGTCGAGGTCCCGACCCAGCAATGTGTCGAAACCTGAGCCGCGGCCGTCCTAGCCAGAGGCACGAAGAGAGGTTGGATAATGCCCGCTCGGCGGTTTACCACCTCGCTCTCTTCAAAAAGCGTTCCCTAGCTCCCTTCAATCAGGTGGCTGGGAACATCACATACACAGTCAACGAGCCCGCCAAGCAAGCGCTCGCCTGTACACAAACGCGCCGTTTTACGGCGACCCATATGGGTCACGAAAGAGTTTTTCTCTGTAGGCAGTGTGCCAGCAAAAAGCATGTACCCTACACTCAATCACTCCCCCATGTTCCCCAGCTCCCTGCACTCAGGTGGCTGGAAACACTATCCCCACAGACAACGAGCCCGTGCTCAAACGCGCTCGCCTGTACACAAGCACCTATATTCTATGTCCCCCAGCCCCCTGTACTCAGGCGGCGGGAAACAATTCCCTCATAAGTGCCACTCTAACGCAACATTATCGGGCCACCGAGTCCCTGTTACTCAGCGACTCGACCCACAAATTAATCCAGCCCCTGGCTTCGAAGGCCGAGGCCTGGCAGGCCATCCCGGCATTTCAAAATGGGTGTTGAACATAATAAAACAAGGTTACTCGCTACAGTTTGCTGCAGACCACGCTTTCGCGCGTGGAGAGACAACGGTGAAGCGACACAAGTCACGTGCTTCGAACCGAGATATCAAAACTGTTAATAAAAGGGGCGGTGGAAGCCGTGCACCCCTCACAGAGCGAGTCGGGCTTTTACAGTCGCTACTTCCTTGTACCAAAAAAGGACGGTGGTCTCAGACCCATCCTAGACCTCAGACACCTGAACAAAGCCCTTATGAAGCGCCCGTTCAGAATGTTGAGAACAAAACAAATCCTCGCGCACGTTCGCCGGAGATTGGTTTTCACTGTGGATCTAGAGGATGCCTATTTCCACATACAGATAGCCCCTCATCACAGGCCATTCTTGAGATTCGCCTTGAGGAAAGTATACCAATACAGGGTGCTACCCTTTGGTCTATCTCTGGCCCCCATGCGTTCTGAAGTGCATGGAAGCGGCGCTAACCCCGCTGAGGCTTGGGAATGAGAATTCTCAACTATCTCGACGACTGGCTCATAATAGCTCAGTCAGAGATACAGTTATTAAACCACAGATCTTGGCTTCTCAACCATTTGAAATGTTTGGGCCTCAGAATCAACGTGGCAAAGAGCTCATTGTCTCCCACACAGAACATTTCGTTTCTGGGAACAGTATTGGACTCACTGCAGATGAACGCGCGGCTGACGTCACAGCGCGCTCTCTGTTCAGAACCGAGTGGTTTCCCTCAGGTCCGGTGCACTCACCCCTCTCAAACACTTTCAGAGGATGTTGGGTCTCATGGCCTCGGCGGCCCCAGTTCTCAGACTTGGTCTGTTACACATGCGCCCATTACAGCGCTGGCTGAATCGCCGCGTTCCAGCTCACGCATGGCTCTCGGGCGATTACGAATCAAGGTAGATCACAGCTGTGTTTTGGCTCTGGCTCCTTGGAAAAATCCTGTCTGGTATCAGGACGGGAGTGAGCTTGGGCACTGTTACGAAGTGGAAGGTTATCTCGACAGATGCATCCAACCTAGGTTGGGAGCCCTTCACGAGGGCAGGCCAGTCTCCGGTCTCTGGTCAGACTCGGAAAGAGCCTTCACATAAACTGTCTAGAGATGAAAGCGGTCACGTTATCGCTAAGAGCTTTCCTTCCGTACATAAAGCACCACCACGTCCTAGTCCGACGGACAGCAGGTCGGTGGTAGCTTATATAAATCGCCAGGCGGTCTAAGATCTTTCAATCTGCACGCAATGGCGGAAAAACTCCTAATATGGGCAGAGCGCAACCTGAGTTCGCTGAGGCGACTCATGTGCCAGGCATTCTGAATTTGGGTCCGGACATGCTGTCCAGGGACAAAGTGTCCCCAGCAGAGTGGTCTCTTCACCCACACACAATTCAGACAATTTGGGGCAGGTTTGGAGAGGCAAAGTGGATCTTTTCGCCTCACAAGACAATGCTCAATGCCTAACATATTTCTCCAAGCACAAGGATGCGTTGGCCCACGAATGGCCCAATCTTCCTCTTTATGCTTTTCCCCAGTCTCAATGTTACCTCAGGTTATAGAGAGGATCTGGGAGAGCAACTGCGCTGTGCTTTTAATAGCCCGCTTTGGAGAAATCAACCATGGTTCTCACTGCTAAGTCAGATGTCAGATACTGCTCCGTGGCGATTCCGCTGAGGAGAGACCTCCTCATGCAGGCGAAGCGGCAGATCTGGCATCCCGTCGATCTATGGCGCTTCATGTCTGGCCCATCAACGGGTACATGAGAACCTCTCTGAAAATGTATTAAACACTATTGCTGAAGCTAGAGCCCCGCGACCAGGCGGCTCTATTCAGGCAAATGGGCAGTCTTTTCAGACTGGTGTAAAACACGGACCCTGACCCCACACAATTGTGAAGTGTCAGAGGTGCTCATTTTTTTACAAGAGCTGTTGGGCGCGGGTCGTTCCCCTCCACGCTCAAAGTGTATGTGGCCGCTATAGCAGCGCACACATTCAAGTGAGCGGACTGTCACTGGGAAAGAACGATCTTATCGTGCGCTTCCTTAAAGGGGCTAGAAGGCTTCACCCACCTCGCCCCCCTTCAGTTCCTATATGGGACTTGTCTACAGTCCTGGATGCCATGAAAGGTTCTAAATTCGAGCCTCTGCATTCGGTGAGCTTAAAGCTCCTGTCACTAAAGACCGCTTTTCTGCTGGCGATTGCATCAGTTAAGCGGGTGGGTGATCTGCACGCGCTCTCTGTGAGCGCCTCTTGTCTGGAATTTGGGCCAAACGATTCTAAAGTCGTCCTCAAACCAAGGCATGGATACGCACCTAAAGTGCTTTCAACTCCGTTCAGAGCACAGGTCATTTCACTTTCAGCACTTTCATCATCGTTAGATGAAGAGGATGCTAATTTGCTCTGTCCTGTCAGAGCGCTGAGAATTACATAGAGCGTTCTGCTGTTTTCAGGCACACTGAACAGCTCTTTGTGTGCTTTGGCGCGCACCATGAGTCTGTGGTTTTTCAAGCAGACTTGTCACGTTGGATAGTGGATGCTATCTCACTGGCTTATGAGTCTAAAAATCTCAGCTGCCCTTTAGTCAAAGCCCATTCGACTAGAGGCATGGCCTCTTCGTGGGCTTGGTCTACTGGCATTTCTTTGAATGATATCTGTGCGGCGGCAGGCTGGGCCTCACCGTCCACTTTTATCAGGTTTTATAATTTAGAGGTTCCTGCCCTACAGGCTGGGCTTCTTGCTGTGTAAATACATCTGACCCATTAAGGCTCGGTATTCTGGCCTGGGTAAAGTATTTGTATAAGTCATAAGCACTTATATGACTCAGTTATCTGGTCATTCACTATTCATGACCTGACTATGTCTGGTCTACTCATATATAGATATATATATATATATATATATAAATATATATTGTATCTTATGTGTTACTTCATTAAATGGCCCGACTCAGGTCTGGCTTATATTGGACTTCATGATACCATGTTACGGCCCACTTAGGTCGGCTGGGGTATGGTGTCTCCGGGCTTCAGAGCCGTTAAGCAAGCACGGCGTTTTGCATTGGTTCCCGTGGCGTTAGCAACGCAATACGAGTACTCTCGAAAGGCGGCCGGTTACTAACGTAACCTCGGTTCCCTGAGAAGAGGAACGAGTATTGCGTTGCTTGCCGTCTTTGCTTTCTCAGGAGTCGCTTCAGTCGATTAACCTGACTAACCTAGCGAGACAGGGAGTTATGTACCCTTGGCTATGCAAATTCTGTTGCCCCTTGTGGCGGGAATATAGAGGACCCGATTGGTCCGTCCGCCCAGCGGTCTCGCCATAGGTTGCTGCAGTTGCAGCGGCACAGCCAATCAGCACGCAGCAGCTTCCTGCTGAGAGCTGTGCAGCTGCACTGCGTGTTATATGGTAATTTTTAGGATAAAAATTTTGCTTCAATATCTCGAGGAAAGGAATTCCCGTGGCGTTAGCAAACGCAATACTCGTTCCTCTTCTCAGGGAACCGAGGTTACGTTAGTAACGGCGTTATTGCTATAAAACTCTAAATCTTTACAGTGTGTTTGAGATGGTAAGAAATGTCAAAGCAAACACACAGGCGTTGTGATTTACTATCTAACAGGGGACCAGAGTCAGTATGTGTTTATCATAATTAATATTCAATGATGACCTGTAATTAATACATTAGAGAGATATTTCTGCTTGATTTAACCCTTAAAACTCAGTAATTGCTATAAAAACTCTAAATCTTTACAGTGTGTTTGAGATGGTAAGAAATGTCAAAGCAAACACACAGGCGTTGTGGTTTACTATCTAACAGGGGACCAGAGTCAGTATGTGTTTATCATAATTAATATTCAATTATGACCTGTAATTAATACATTAGAGAGAGATTTCTGTGATTTAACCCTTAAAACTCAGTTATTGCTATAAAAACTCTAAATCTTTACAGTGTGTTTGAGATGGTAAGAAATGTCAAAGCAAACACACAGGCGTTGTGGTTTACTATCTAACAGGGGACCAGAGTCAGTGTGTGTTTATCATAATTAATATTCAATGATGACCTGTAATTAATACATTAGAGAGAGATTTCTGCTTGATTTAACCCTTAAAACTCAGTTATTGCTATAAAAACTCTAAATCTTTACAGTGTGTTTGAGATGGTAAGAAATGTCAAAGCAAACACACAGGCGTTGTGGTTTACTATCTAACAGGGGACCAGAGTCAGTATGTGTTTATCATAATTAATATTCAATGATGACCTGTAATTAATACATTAGAGAGAGATTTCTGCTTGATTTAACCCTTAAAACTCAGTTATTGCTATAAAAACTCTAAATCTTTACAGTGTGTTTGAGATGGTAAGAAATGTCAAAGCAAACACACAGGCGTTGTGGTTTACTATCTAACAGGGGACCAGAGTCAGTATGTGTTTATCATAATTAATATTCAATTATGACCTGTAATTAATACATTAGAGAGAGATTTCTGCTTGATTTAACCCTTAAAACTCAGTTATTGCTATAAAAACTCTAAATCTTTACAGTGTGTTTGAGATGGTAAGAAATGTCAAAGCAAACACACAGGCGTTGTGGTTTACTATCTAACAGGGGACCAGAGTCAGTGTGTGTTTATCATAATTAATATTCAATGATGACCTGTAATTAATACATTAGAGAGAGATTTCTGCTTGATTTAACCCTTAAAACTCAGTTATTGCTATAAAAACTCTAAATCTTTACAGTGTGTTTGAGATGGAAGAAATGTCAAAGCAAACACACAGGCGTTGTGGTTTACTATCTAACAGGGACCAGAGTCAGTATGTGTTTATCATAATTAATATTCAATGATGACCTGTAATTAATACATTAGAGAGAGATTTCTGCTTGATTTAACCCTTAAAACTTAGTTATTGCTATAAAAACTCTAAATCTTTACAGTGTGTTTGAGATGGTAAGAAATGTCAAAGCAAACACACAGGCGTAAATGATTTACTATCTAACAGGGGACCAGAGTCAGTGTGTGTTTATCATAATTAATATTCAATGATGACCTGTGATTAATACATTAGAGAGCCATTTCTGCTTGATTTAACCCTTAAAACTTAGTTATTGCTATAAAACTCTAAATCTTTACAGTGTGTTTGAGATGGTAAGAAATGTCAAAGCAAACACACAGGCGTTGTGGTTTATTATCTAACAGGGGACCAGAGTCAGTGTGTGTTTATCATAATTAATATTCAATGATGACCTGTAATTATTTATATTAGAGAGAGATTGCTGCTTGATTTAACCCTTAAAACTCAGTTATTGCTATAAAAACTCTAAATCTTTACAGTGTGTTTGAGATGGTAAGAAATGTCAAAGCAAACACACAGGCGTCGTGATTTACTATCTAACAGGGGACCAGAGTCAGTGTGTGTTTATCATAATTAATATTCAATGATGACCTGTAATTAATACATTAGAGAGCTATTTCTGCTTGATTTAACCCTTAAAACTTAGTTATTGCTATAAAAACTCTAAATCTTTACAGTGTGTTTGAGATGGTAAGAAATGTCAAAGCAAACACACAGGCGTTGTGGTTTACTATCTAACAGGGGACCAGAGTCAGTGTGTGTTTATCATAATTGAAGAGCACCTATCATGGAATTTTGAAATGTACCTTTCATGTAGTGTGTAACACTTGTTATCAAAACATCCTGCATAGTTTGAAATCTGACAGTGCACCGTATATAAAGTTATCGTCTTTCAAAAGTAAGAGTTGACTCTGAGTCATTTTTATGAATCGTTAGAAGACCGAACTTATTGACCGAACCCACTTATTGAGCACGCCAGTGAAAACCAGAAAACATCATGAGACGAGGCGCTGTGTTCTCAAGTGCGACTCAAAAGCAAACTCTTCTCATCTGAGCATTTGAAGACTAAGTAGCTACAGTTCATATATACAACTGTACCACAGGAGTCCGAGCCTTGAGCTTTGTTCACGCCATTTTAAAGACGATTGCTTTACCAACTTAAGTGCAATCAAACTTGGATTGGCGAGCGGCTGATATTGAAGGAAGGTTCAGTTCCAAGTGTATTTGCATCAGCTTCCTCCTCCGTATCACTAACTGTAAGTGTTATTAATAATGGTTGCTTTTATGTTTTATGTAGCATGCTTAATAATTGTTTGGTTTGTTGTGTAAGCACGTTTAGCTTCTAGGTCTTCAATGACAATTGTATAGAGATGTGTGAATTGTTTGTTGTTGTTTTCTGAGTTTTCTTTAAGAATAGAGTCATACCTCGTAGTAACGAACGTTGCTGCATTTGTATTTATTTTTGGTAAAACATTATGTTTATGCATCGAGTTAACGCTCCATTGGCCTGAAGTGACACTTAACGTTGCATTGATGCTTACCATTGAGAAATATCCTGCTCCAGTCGTGGTGTTTGCCATTGAGTTTGTTGATCATTCGCATCTCCAGACGTTTCCCCTTCATATTCAGGCTCGAATTGATAGGGTAAAATTGATGCCATGTTTGTTCATACACTTTATACGCGTTTAAACTTGTTAAACCGAAAACCATTTATGGTGATGGGTGTTCCGTTTCCGAAAATATCTGCAGAGACTATACCAATCACAACTGACTGGGTCATTGGACCAATCACAACTGACCGGTCATCGGACCAATCACAACTCACCGGGTCATCGGACCAATCACAACTGACTGAGTCATCGGACCAATCACCGCAGATTAGCGTCACGTAAAGGCGGGGTTTTGAAAAGTGAATCACTAAACGAATCGCTGTCAAAACAGGTACAAATAAATGCATATTATAAGAAAATTAAAGTCTTTTTGCTATTGCATGCAAAACTGTTGTTGAGACTTCTAAAACAATATTTGGAACATTTTAAATGCCATAATAGGTGCTCTTTAATATTCAATGATGACCTGTAATTAATACATTAGAGAGCTATTTCTGCTTGTCCAGTCCTTGATTTTTTAAAATGCAAGAAATCAATTAAATCAAATCTTACTCTAAAAATCTAAAAAACAATGGACATTTTATTTGGATTTTAGAGAGCAGAAACTATGTTTTAATTAATAAGCAGCCAATACAATCCGTCACAAATGTAAATACTTTACAATAAGCTTAAATGAGAGATGTGGACTGATCGTAAGTATGAAGACACAATAGAGAATTAATTCCTTAAAGAAATTACTTTTCTGTAATGTGCACAAAATGGTTGTATGAAAAACAAATTCAAATATTTTTTTTCCTCTAGCAATTCAAATATAAACATTTTTGATAACTGATGGATATATTTTTTTATTCAGTATATTGTGTATATTTATATGTGCTTATTGTGATCCCTGATGCCAGTGTGAACATTAAATCATTATATATAATTTAAATAACAAAGACAGCCTTGACTGCCAGCTCACTTCCCTTTCACACACACAGCCCCACTGCAGGCTATGGAGGTCCCCTGTTGGATAGGTAGACATAAATCAGGTCCCCTCTTGGCATGTTTTTAAAAAATAAAAAATGCTTATTTGAAGTTATATTATGAAAAAGGACCTTAAAAGAAAATTTTGTATGCCATTTTTGTTTCTTCAAAATGACTAGAAACACAGGTCCCCTCTTGGTCAGTGTAGAGTGATAGTCCCCTCTTGGTAATATAGACGTGTATGTGTGTGTGTGTGTGTGTGTGTGTGTGTGTGTGTGGACTGGTAATCCCTACGGTATGGGGACAAAATGTCCCCACAAAGATGGCATTATCCAAATTTTTGTCCTTGTGGGGACATTTTTGGTCCCCATGAGGAAAACATCTTATAAATCACACTAAGTGATGTTTTTGAAAAAGTAAAAATGCAGCTGTGATGGGTAGGTTTAGGGGCAGGGGCAGTGTAGGGGGATTGAAAATACGGTTTGTACAGTATAAAATGCATTACGCCTATGGAATGTCCCCATAAAACATGGAAACACAACGTGTGTGTGTGTGTGTGTGTGTGTGTGTGTGTGTGTGTGTGTGTGTGTGTGTGTGTTAATAAGTGACACCTAAGGCCCGGGAGAGTCCCCAATCTAGGTGTCCCGTAACCCCATGCCAAGAGGTGTTTTTGTGTGATAAAAACAGATGTTTGACTTCTGTGTAAACTCAAACAATCTTCTTCTATGATTACATTTTTCCTCTACAACCCAAAGCTCTGTGAAACACTGTATTTACAGTGTACTTACATGGTAACACCTCAGCAACTGTCCACTTAATATAAAGTGTAAAATGTTCATAATTACTGTGTAATATGCAAAACCCAAACCTCTGTGAAACATTGTATTTACAGTGTACTTACATTGTCACTCCTCAGGAACTGTCCACTTAATATAAAGTGTAAAATGTTCATAATTACTGTGTAATATGCAAAACCCAAACCTCTGTGAAATACTGTATTTACAGTGTACTTACATGGTAACTCCTCAGGAACTGTTCACTTAATATAAAGTGTAAAATGTTCATAATTACTGTGTAATATGCAAAACCCAAACCTCTGTGCAACACTGTATTTACAGTGTACTTACATGGTAACTCCTCAGGAACTGTCCACAATATAAAGTGTAAAATGTTCATAATTACTGTGTAGTATGCAAAACCCAAACCTCTGTGCAACACTGTATTTACAGTGTACATAAATGGTAACTCCTCAGGAACTGTCCACAATATAAAGTGTAATTGTTAGGGTCCTTGAAAGTAATTTAACAATTGCATGGGTAAAATTTTGTAAAGCTAAACAATGTTTATTAACACAGATTAAACTCTGAAGTTTTGCTTCAGAATCTGTTGAACTTTTGTGTACTTGCAGCTGGGTTAACACTAGAACAGCAATGTATAATTCTTGATATTAATTATTGTTCTGAAATGGTAACTGAGGTTAATTTGACAATTTTCATCATGGTTTAAGGAACATCCCTGTGTAGCACAGTGAACTGGCGTGAATTACAAAATGTACCTTAACAATAACATCCAACCATAATTAAATAAGTGGCTTGGAGGTTTTGTCTATCTCAATTTATATTTTATTGGCAGCAGTTTACGCTCTTTTTTTGATTTTTCTATGTCAGACCTTAGGTCTGCTGTCAGTGACTGCAGGCACCTCTTTGCAAAGTCGCAGAGTTTCTCCTCCTTGACTCTGAACTTTGAGATGCTTCTGTAAAACTCTGGATCAACAAGCTGTATTTCAGCCACAACAGCTGTTAATGCCAGTGTATTTCGGTCAACCCCGATTTTGGTGCATGCCTTACTGATACTCCCTTCTTTCTTGAAGGCTTGAAGAACTTTATTGTACCGCTTCAGTACATCTTCTGGGGTTGTTGCTGTAGAAAGAATAACAAAATTAAACCAGAAAAAAAAGAAGACTTGCATCAAACTGATCAATTTCCAGTTAAAACACACAGTACACAAACATATAAAAAAATCTTGGTGTTCTTGAACTGCTAGCGTTTTTTACAATTAGTTTCCTATCATACAAATCATGTTCGCATTTCTCAGACATTTTCTAAATATGTTAATGTTCTAACAATATTGGAAATATATCCAAACTAGGGGTCAGCTGATTTTTTCAGGGACGATATCAGTACCAATTGTAGTCAGGGAGACTGATAACCAATATGTGCAATGTGTTATATGGAGTAAATACACATCAACAGAAAGATGAGATCCAAAAACAGAACATGCGCTTACCCAGGGCTCCACGCTAACATTTTTCTTGAGGAGCACTTGTTGAAAAAAATTAGGAGCACAGTCAAAAATTTAGGAGCACTTTTTGATCAATAACACGCATTTCAATTATAACGTTCTCATTACAGGATGATCTTTGTCCCTTTAAATTAATGTCCAGGGGCATTTTTACCATTATAAGAGCAATGTTTTCTAATCTTATTAAATTTATGCATCATCTTTTGTCAATTTCTTCAATTTAAATAGAAAAGTTGTTTTTAAAATGTTAATTTAAACAATATTTTCAGTTAGAGCAATAATACACAACCAGACTGTTACCAGTCTAATGAAATACTAAAATGTGACGTGAAAACACCGCAGACTGCTGATTGGTCAGAGAGAATCTTCACTATTCACAGCGTCATCATTGCACGCACCAGACGGAGTATCCTGAATAACTGCGGCATTTTTAAATAGTTTGGCCAGAGATTGCGTGATATACCCATTACTATTATGGCAACTCGGAAGAATACGCTGTTGTCAAATGAGGAGGTGCAGACTTTCCTTTGTTTGGTTGCCGAAGAGAGGATCCAGCGAGAGCTTGATGGGGCAATGAGGATATACACTCGATATCCTCCATTGTCCTGTGTGTGTGGGTAGCGGGTGTTTGTCGCGTAGAAGATTACGCCATGGCAGTTTCCTGCGGCGTCGCTATGACGACCAGGTACTATTGTGGAGGTACTATCTGCAATGGAAAACGGAGCGAAAAGCGAGCCGAGGCGAGTTGAGCTGGTACTGGTAATGGAAAAGCCCCATTAGTTGAAAGATTTATATTTTAAATAAAAAGTCCATGCAAAGTATAAATATGAAAATAAAACAGCCAGTAGGTGGCGGCAAGTTTATGTGCGAGTCATTCATTCAACCGTTCAAATGCAGAGTCACTCGAATTGAACCGCTTGGAGATGTGCCCAATATTCACGGAATAGACAGTATTGTAGATTAAAACGTTGTTACTTATGCTGCGTTCCAGGCAGGTTTTTGAGCCCGTAAATTACGACTTAAAACCACGACTCAAGACTTTGTAGCGTTCCAGGCAAAGTCACGCCAAACTGCCTGAGCGCCAGGAATTGCAGAAGGGAGATGTAAACAAAGCATAGCGGACCGTACGGGGCTTATGCTCATTCACATTCATTTATATCCCCAAAA
Source organism: Gobiocypris rarus (assembly GCA_023029165.1). Taxonomy (NCBI): domain Eukaryota; kingdom Metazoa; phylum Chordata; class Actinopteri; order Cypriniformes; family Gobionidae; genus Gobiocypris; species Gobiocypris rarus. The sequence continues at coordinate 23,520,490 of CM040931.1, forward strand.
GTAATTATTCCTTGCTTATTTGAGGGAAAAGGGGGAGAAAAAACTGTGCATAAATCAAGAGAAGCTGTTATACCTTTTATTTTACATTATTTGTATAATACATTTGGAAATGTATTTGGTATTCATGTATTCTTGCACTCAATGGACTGAAAGCTAACGAATAACGTTAGAGCAATACCTTATTTTAATAAACAATTTGGTTTTTAATGCATGACTTCCATAAACACCGCATCTGTAGGGGCTGCCATTGTTGTTTCTCTGGCTATGTGACGTCAGAACTCGTAACTGGGAGTACATGGATCTAGTACGAGTTCACAGGTGGGAAGTCACGGGTTCAAGTGCACTTTCACGGATAGAAGGTTGGAAAAACACGGGTTACGGGTTGCCTGGAACATGGCATTAATATCAGCTTGTCTATTGGACTTTTGTGCAAGATCAGTATCACATTTGCAATCATGCCAATACTCAGAGAAATAGCAGTCCGTGACTTTAGGCGCTCTAGTGGTTAATAAACAGAACTACATGCGTCTCGCGGAAGCACATTGCAGCCGGAGCTACTTCTCTCTGTTTGTGTCAATGGCGAGTCACGCAGGGACTGTGCTCCTCCGCAGCGCTGCGACCCGAACTGGATAGTCAAAATATAAACACTTATATGCATACTGTAGTGATTCAGGGTTAGACAAAAACACGGTTTGGAAAATGGATTCATTATATACTACTCAGTCATACATCTAGTCATTTTTAAACACAATAAAAGTTATGGACTGCAGCAGCTGATCAAGATTAAATCAAGAACTCATACAGGGGTGTTTTTAAATAATTTTTGGTGGCATTTTTGCCCCAAACCCCGTTAATTTCTGACCTTGTTTATGAAAATCCAAATGTGGTATTTCTAGTTAATTTGGACTTGGCAGCAAATAAACATCAGCGTGAGGCGGTCTGGTGAGTGTGCATGGCTGCGTCACACCCGTTTCACCTGGTAAACAATCTGTGAAGTGTAGTAGTCCGTCATACACGTCTTTTACACATGCTCTGCTGACAGAAGGCATAAAAAGCAGTTGATTGCAGCACGAAACATAACAGTTGCTCAGTCAGTGTTGATGCACTTTGGCAGTTGTAGTTTTTATTCCGATGTATTATACATCTATTCATGAGAATCGATCGGGTCACTCGCACGGTGCGCCTAAATATTTTTTGGAAGTCGCACGCAGTAATTTTCAGGCGCAAATGTGCCCGAAATGGTCGCTATGTAGAGCCCTGCACTGACCACGTGAGCAGTGCTTCGAATTTGACCTGGTAGCACTCTTGGTCTTCTTTTTATGACCTCTTTTCCTCTTCCGAGGAATGTTGCTATCAGATGACTCTGAAGAGGAGCAAGAACTCAGGGACTCCTCATCAGTGCCACTGGTGCTGCATTCAGTGCTTGAGTCCAAAATTTTCTTAACTTTCTTTTTTGCCCCTCTGTCTAAGAACACAATAACACATTTAGTTAGACAAAAAGTCAAACATGCTTAGAGAAGTAATCAGCATTTCATGATTGATGTGGAAGTAAAAAAAAAAAAAAATCACTATCAGTAATTACTAAATTATTTAAAGGAGTACTTCAGCGCTGGGAAGATGAATCTGTATTTAAACTGGGTCATTAATGTAGTAGAAATGTGAAATTATTTTTGAATTTGGTGCCTTCTAGACTGAGAAAACACAGAAAATGTATTTTTGTCTCATGGGGAAGACAATTCCCAGAACGCACTGCTTTCACTGCCCTACTCTAGGCACGGCTAGTCTGGTACAGGATTACTGGATCACTTGTCTACCACGTTCATTTTCAGAAAATCAGTTGAGTTAGAGACACTACAATTAAAAACTGAACGTGTCTGTTCGATATAATGCGAGTGAGCCGATTGAGCGTCACGGCACAAACGCAGCAGGATCGGATTACATTCTTCACATGAGCTGAGGTAATCGCGGGATTCGCAGCTGCGGCTGCATTCACAGCGCGTTATCAGTCTGGCGCGTGTTCAGTTCATGTCTTTGGAAGCTTAACTTTCATAGGAAGTTCATTTTAAAAGTTAAAACACTCACTTTGGTCTCCACCGCTCCGTTTACATGAATCTCCGCAGCTCCCGAGCCAAGTGCTGTGAGTGCGATGTTGAAAACATGTGGAAATAGCGCCCTCCGCTGGCTGTAGTCTTTAGCCTCTGGCCAAAAACTCCTCCGATGACGCAAATTTTTTTCAGAAATAAAATACATAATTCTCTCGTCTCAGGGTCATATGAGGGGGGAAAGTATGATAATTTGAATATACTCCCGGGTTTCTACTGATACAAAGCTTAATGCTAATCGCTGAAGTAACCCTTTAATAAAACAGTCAATAGAGCAAAACAGATATATGTTTCTTACTTGAGAGTTTTAGGACAGTTTGACGGAGAAAATCTCGTTCCTCTTCAAGTGCCTTTATTGCCTGGGCCATGACCATCAGCTTGTCTTTGTCCTCCAAAGAGGAAGACTCCTCATGTCCTCATTTATAAACAATGTAATATCAACAGCATTTTTTTTTTATGAACAAGTAATAGAAAATCAGCAGTATCACAGTTTTCATATATGAAGGCCAGTATCACTGATTTTAGTAATTTATACAAATGTTTTGATGAAAACTAAAAAGTCTAAATTTAAAAAATTTGTCAGGCTTCAAAAACTTTCATTTTTGATTTAAGTGAACTTAAAATAATTCTCACTTAAAAACATAAATGTCATAATTACCTGTACCTTTCCTATCATATTAAATAAGGTTATAAAAACACTACACTGCATAAATTAAAAATAGATGAATCTTATTACACTACAAGCTTTCTTTAGTCAAGAGCAATGAGTAATTTTCTCTGTTCCCTTTGTTCTTCGGTTAACTTTACTGACAGAGATAAAACAGAGGCTGCTGTCACTAAGACCTGCATCTGCTGACAGGATCTCACGCATCTCACGCTTCCACTTCCTGATCTCATACAGAGCAGACGTGTCTTCTATCTGCTCCCCGCTCTGCTTTGGCGCTGCTCTTTTTGTCTTTTTTTCTTGACTCCCTGCTTGCTGGACTCCTGAAAATACTGAAATGGAATTAATTAACTGGTCTCTCAGCGTGATTGACAAGATTTTCTCACTAAGGAAGGGTGCACCGGGAGAACCCACCTGCCCGGACGGGACCTTCGCCGCGGGCTACACGAGGGACGCCTGGAACAGCTGGCAAGTCCTGTGCCTGGAAGTCCTGTCCGTGGAGGATGTAGAGGATTTATTCATAATTGGCATTATGATAGCGGGGTTCCTATTTCTCGGCCTTGGGATTGCCCTGACCTATCGGAAGATTGGTAAGACAGCTGCCAGCAAATTCACCCAGCCGCTGTCTGTGGAAATTAAAGAGAGCTTCGGGGATGTGTGTGACCGACTGAAGGTATTAGATCAAAGAGTGTCACTGATTGAGGAACTGTATCGTAACATCTCAGCCCGGACTGCGGAGACGCAGGGAAGAGTGGGTTCCATCGGGGGTCAGGCTAGTGAACTGCTACGCAGTATGTCTGGTCTGACCATGAAATTGGATGAAATGTCCAAGTCCATTCATGAACCGGACGCTCGCCACTGACGCTTAAGTTATCTTAAGTTATGGCTAACATTCTCACACAACACAGGAATCTTCAAGACTCTTACTTTCATCAGACACACCTCACCCCCACCCCCCTCACCATTACATCATCAAAGTACTCCATGTGACATCAGTGGGTTAGTAACTTTTTGAAGCATCGAAAATACATTTTGGTCCAAAAATAACAAAAACTAAGACTTTATTCAGCGTTGTCTTCTCTTCCAGGTCTGTTGTCAATCCAATCTTTTCAATGCTTCAAAAAGTTGTAACTACCCCACTGATGTCACATGGAGTACTTTGATGATGTTTTTATTACCCTTTCTGGACATGGACAGTATACCGTACATACATTTTCAATGGAGGGACAGAAAGCTCTCGGACTAAATTTAAAATATATTAAACTGTGTTCCGGAGATGACATGAGGGTGAGGAATTAATGACATAATTTTCATTTTTGGGTGAACTATCCCTTTAAGTATGTTCCTCGACAAAACAAACATTTTGGCATAAATGTTTGTGTTATTGTTCGTTCAAGCGCGATACTGGTGTGCAAGTCTTTCTGAGTGTTGTGGGTGTGTCAGGATGTTTTTTTTTGTCTTGTCATGCATGAATGGTTAAAACCATTTGCGTGAATAAGAGCGCAATCGTATAACTAAAGGATGACATAAATAACAGATGCTGCGTTAATTGCGTTAAAGCTGGACAAAAATTAAATGGCATGCATTTGTGTTAACGTTGACAGAACTACTTGTCATACATTGTTGACAGAAAAAGTGGACAAGACCTCAGCTAGAGCAGCTGATCTCAAATTCAAAATGCATACAACCTGGGCTGCGTTTCCCAAGAACAACGTAAGCCTAAGTTGATCGTATAACAATTGCCACCAATGGTCTCTATGATCAACTTAGGCTTACAATGCTTTTGGGAAACACAACCCTGTTCAGTTCCCCATTAAGTAAATACAAACTCACCTGCTTCTGGAGATGCCACTTCAACAATAGAAAAGTCATTGTCACAGTCTTTTTTACCTTGGTATTCTTCATCTATTTGCTGGGCCGGATCATCTTGTAAAAACATAAAAGGATAATGTTATCGTCTGACTAATGTAGCCAAACCGATGCAATGTTGCATCAGGGACATTCATCAACACTTAACGTGAAAAGGCTTAGCCTACAATGGCTCAGTGTTCCAAAACTATAGTCAATGATAATAAAATTTGTATCTATATATCTATATATATTGTGTGTGTGTGTGTGTGTGTGTGTGTGTGTGTGTGTGTGTGTGTGTGTGTGTGTGTGTGTGTGTGTGTGTGTATGTGTGTGTGTGTGTGTGTGTGTGTGTGTGTGTGTAATGTAAGGTTTGCACCATATCTGCCCTAAACTAACAGTGTTGGCGATAACTTTTTTTTTTTTTTTTTTTAAGTTTCTGTAATAGTTAATCCACACCAGGACACAGTAGTGTTTCTAAAGCTTAAATATAATACTTTTACAAACAAATTTGGGATTAAGTGGATTCAAAGACTGCACAAAAATGTTTTATGAAAAGCAAGTCTTTGGGAACAACTAGAAACTATTTGGAAGTCAATAACAACAGAGGCTGTGGAAAAGTACATAAAAATTCCAGGAAGAATGCAAACTGTTATCAAGACCAGAATAGGCCATACAACAAATTACGTTTTTTGGTTATTTTGTGTGATTAAAAAATGTTTGTTTCACTTAGTTATTTGCATAATAAATTACAATAATATTTTTAGTTTTAAACCATTTTTTTGACAGACTCCGAAAATACATTCTCTTTATTTTAACAGGTGACGGAGGTGTAATACAATTGACAAGCACTGTATAGAGGGCAGTTTTACCTTATTAAAACCTGTTTATCTGCATTTTTTCAAATACTTAAATTGAACCAATTACTTTATTCAATCACAATTCTACAAACGGTTACTGCCACCATCAACTAAAACTATTTTTACACTGCAAAGATGGAACATAAGCTGCATCTGACATGGCATTTACGGTGTTTACACATACTGTTTAATGATGCTCATGTACATTTACATTTCATAAGATAAATAGCCGGTAAAAAAAAAAATCATTCAGTCATTATATTTTATAAGTCAATATAGAGGTAAAGCTGCAATATTAGACGACCACAACAGTGGCGCAGACGAGGTTGAAGACCCCCACGGCGGAGCAGACGACCACAACAGTGGCGCAGACGACCACAACAGTGGCGCAGACGAGGTTGAAGACCCCCACGGCGGAGCAGACGACCACCACAGTGGCGCAGACGAGGTTGAAGACCCCCACGGCGGAGCAGACGACCACCACAGTGGCTTAGACGATCTTGAAGACCCCCACGGGGGACTAGATGGTCTAGAAGACCTCCATGGTGGAGCAGGCAAAGCAGGTGGTCCAGCCGGAGCCCTCTCTGACTCGGGACACAAGGCGGGCCGGAGCCCTCTCTGACTCGGGACACGAGGCGGGCCGGAGCCCTCTCTGACTCGGGACACGAGGCGGGCCGGAGCCCTCTCTGACTCGGGACACGAGGCGGGCCGGAGCCCTCTCTGGACTCGGGACACGAGGCGGGCCGAGCCCTCTCTGGACTCGGGACAGAGGCGGGCCGGAGCCCTCTCTGGACTCGGGACACGAGGCGGGCCGAGCCCTCTCTGGACTCGGGACACGAGGCGGGCCGAGCCCTCTCTGGACTCGGGACACGAGGCGGGCCGAGCCCTCTCTGGACTCGGGACACGAGGCGGGCCGGAGCCCTCTGGACTCGGGACACGAGGCGGGCCGGAGCCCTCTGACTCGACAGACGGGCCGAGCCCTCTCTGGACTCGGCAGGCGGGCCGGAGCCCTCTGACTCGGCAGACGGGCCGGAGCCCTCTCTGGACTCGCAGACGGGCCGGAGCCCTCTCTGGACTCGGCAGGCGGGCCGGAGCCCTCTCTGGACTCGCAGACGGGCCGGAGCACTCTCTGACTCGGCAGACGGGCCGAGCCCTCTCTGACTCGCAGACGGGCCGGAGCCCTCTCTGACTCGCAGACGGGCCGGAGCCCTCTCTGGACTCGGCAGACGGGCCGGAGCCCTCTCTGGACTCGGCAGACGGGCCGGAGCCCTCTCTGGACTCGGCAGACGGGCCGGAGCCCTCTCTGGACGCTGGTCAGGGGCTGGAGCCGTCTCTGGACGCTGGTCAGGGGCTGGAGCCGCCTCTGGACGCTGGTCAGGGCTGGAGCCGTCTCTGGAAGGTCTGCTGAGACGACACGAGGCTCTGGAAGGTCTGCTGAGAAGACGGCCATCTTGTCCAACGACACAGGCTCGGTGGCCATCTTGTCTGAAGACATGGGCTCGGCAGACATCTTTTTCGAGGACACAGGCTCGGCAGCCATTTTGTCCAAAGACACAGGCGTGGCAGATGCGGTGGAAATGTCATGACCCTCATCCATGACACCCACTGTGAAAGCAGAGCCACTTACCTGAAGGGCATAATCAAGGAGCTCACGGAGGGACCCTCGAGGACCATCACGGACGAGTTGGGTTTGTAACTCTTTGTTGAGTCCATGGCAAAAAAAGTCAATCAACATAAAGTCCGGGAGGTTGGTGGTGTTTGAGATGATCAGAAAGTCTCTGATGTGTTCCTCGAGTGTGTGAGTTCCTTGGCGTAGTCGAACAAGGGTGACTGCTGCTGGATCCATGCTGGGGAAGTCTTCTGTCACGACTGCTCTAAGACAGAGGGTTGAAGATCCAAATGCAGCTTTATTAGAGGGCAATCCACAATCGTAGTCAGAAAACAGGCAGAAGGTCATACACAAGTAATCAGTCCAATCAAGCAAATAAAACAGAGGAGACAGGCAAAAGGGTAATCCACGGAGAAGGCAAGAAATCCAAGACCAAGAGACATGAAACCAGGGTAAACGCTCAGAAATGCAGTGAAACACAAAACAAGACTTCCCAGTGACTGACAGAGTGAACATGGTTTTATAGTGTGAGCTAACAAGGTAATGGGGTGCAGGTGGATGTAATCAATGAGTGATGATGAGTCCGGGCAAAGGATTATGGGAGATGTAGTCTATGGTAGAATGACAGTCTGGGTTGGAGTGCCCTCTGGTGAACGCGGGCACTCACACTGGTCCATTGTGACAATATCGATCGTCCAGCGATATTTACCATAACTTTATGCTAGTCAACGGCAGACACATAAACACTTCATATTTAGTAAATCTTGCTGAAAATGGCCAATTAAATCTGTTGTATTCTAAAATCTATGTTTAAGTTTTGTTCTGTGTCAATTAAATAAAATTTAGATGTACATAAATGCAAGAGCCGCTGCAAAAGAGCTACCGCTTTGTCCTCTTTGCAGATCTCTTTGTCCGGGTCTGGATTCATCAAGTACAACATCTTCATCTGACTTTATTTTAGTTACATCCAGATTTCTCTGCAATTGTTGTATGTTGTGAATACACTGAATATCCATTCATGCCACACTACAGGCAAGCAGCATAAACTAGATGTCATGATTGATCACAGGAAGCAAATGCAAGTTAACACTCTTTAATGTACCACAAGCAGAGAACAAAGAACAGTCCAAGGAATATCAGGTCTTAGCTGGCGCAGGGACTGAGGTGATCGGTGCTGGTGCGAGGTGGTGAAGAGAAGTGAAGTGGTGTGAGGATAATCCAGGTCTATGAACACAAACGAGAACACGAAGACACCCAAACAGGAACTGCAGACGAACACACTGGAACTTCGGTCAGGAACCGATGACACAACCACAACACAGGACCGCAAACAACGATCTGACAAGGGAGATGAGAATGGCGTGAGTATATATGAGGTGAGTGAATGAGCAGCAGGTGGTGAGATGATGATTGCCAGCTGGATCCGCTGATGAGCCATGTGACCTGAACACACATACCACAGTCACAACACAGAGCACGCGACAAGAAAGAAACAGTGCATCCATGAACCGTGACAGTACCCCTCCTCCTAGGAACGCCTCCTGGCGTTCCCGACTCGCTACCTGTCGATTATAATCCTCGATAAGGGTGTGATCCAGAATGTCTCTGGCCGGAACCCAACTTCTCTCCTCCGGACCGTAACCTTCCCAGTCCACCAAGTACTGGAATCCGCGTCCCCTCCGCCTTGAGTCCAGAATACGGTTGACCGAATAAGATGGTTCCCCGCCCACGAGTCGCGCGGTGGGGAACCGAACTGGCGGATTAATCTTGGAATGAAAAACGGGCTTGATTTTGGACACATGGAAGGCGGAATGAATTCTCCTGTACGCTGGAGGAAGTTTGAGGCGGACTGCCACCGGACTAAGGATCTTGGTGACAGTAAACGGACCAATAAATTTGGGTGCGAGCTTATTAGAGACGGATCGGAGAGGGATGTTCTTGGTAGAAAGCCACACTTTTTGACCAACGACGTATACGGGAGGCCTTGACCGGTGGCGATCGGCCTTGGCCTTGGTGCGCTCCCTCACTTGGAGAAGAGTCTCTCGGGCTCTTGTCCAAGTGCGGTGACACCTCTGGACAAAGGCGTGAGCAGAGGGGACCGCGACTTCGGATTCCAGGCTAGGAAAAATAGGTGGCTGGTAACCTACGCTACACTCAAACGGTGATAGGCCCGTGGACGACACTGGTAATGTATTGTGTGTGTGCTCCACCATCGAAAGTTGCTGACTCCAGGAGGAAGGATTCTTAGAGACTAAACCTTCGCAACGTTCGCTCAAGATCCTGATTTGCTCTCTCAGTCTGGCCATTGCTCTGGGTGGAACCCTGAGGATAAACTAACCGTCGCCCCCAGCAATCTACAAAACTCTTGCCAAAATCTGGACACAAATTGGGGACCTCTGTCAGAAACCACGTCTATCGGGAGGCCATGAAGTCGAAAGACGCGGTCAATGACCGTAACCGCTGTCTCCTTGGCTGAAGGTAATTTGGGCAAGGGGATGAAGTGAGCCGCCTTCGAGAACCGGTCCACTACAGTCAAAGCGACCGTGTACCCTTGGGAGGGTGGGAGGCGGTAATAAAATCTAGCGAAATGTGGGACCAGGGTCTAGAAGGGACTGACAGTGGTTGAAGCAACCCATCCGGGGAACGATTGGAAGTTTTACCAACGGCACAGACTGAACAAGCCAACACAAAATCGTGGACGTCCCGAGCCATGAGAGGCCACCAGAATCGTTGCTTGACTAAAAACTTACTTCGACTGACTCCTGGATGGCAAGCTACGTTGGAACTATGACCCCACTGGATGACCATGGACCGTAATTCCTCCGGCACAAATAAACGGTTCGGTGGGCACTCGGGTGGAGGCGTTACCCCTTCTAGAGCCGCCTTGACTCTCGACTCGACCTCCCATGTGAGTGTGGAGACCACTAATCTCTCCGGTAAAATGCACTCGGGAGTAGATGGGCGTTCGGAGCAATCAAAAATACGTGGCAAAGAATCGGGTTTGATGTTTTTAGAACCCGGGCGGTACAAGAGAGTAAAATCAAAACGTCCGAAAAAAAGTGCCCACCGAGCCTGCCTGGAGTTCAACCTTTTAGCAGTCCTGATATATTCTAAATTCTAATGGTCGGTCCATACAATAAAAGGCACCCCTGAACCCTCCAACCAGTGGCGCCATTCCTCCAAGGCCATCTTGACTGCCAGCAACTCCCGATTACCAATGTCGTAATTACATTCGGCAGGGGATAATCGGTGGGACAAAAACGCGCACGGGTGCATCTTATCGTCCGCGGCAGAACGCTGGGATAACACTGCGCCTACCCCCACCTCTGATGCATCGACCTCCACCACAAACTGCCGTGATGGATCAGGGGCAACGAGAATAGGGGCTGAAACGAAGCGAGCCTTCAGTTTGGCAAACGCAGCCTCGGCTGCGTCTGACCACCTGAACGTAGTTTTGGGGGAGGTCAAGGCAATCAGAGGCGAGGCTAGTTGGCTGAAGTTGCGAATGAACCGCCGGTAAAAATTGGCGAACCCCAGAAACCTCTGTAGGGCCTTGCGGGAATCTGGGTTTGGCCAATCCACCACAGCCTTAACCTTCTCAGGATCCATGCGCACTCCCTCAGTCGACACGATGTACCCTAGGAAAGGAACAGACTGTGCATGAAAAACACATTTCTCCGCCTTGACAAAAAGCCCATTCGCTAGCAGCCTCTGAAGCACTCGTCGAACGTGCTGTACACGTTCTGTCCTGGAGAGACGAGGAAAAAATCAATATCATCCAGGTAGACATATATGAACTGATCGACCATGTCTCTCAGCACGTCATTGACGAGTGCCTGGAAGACCGCTGGGGAGTTGGAAAGCCCGAATGGCATGACCAAGTATTCAAAGTGCCCCCTAGGGGTGTTAAAAGCGGTCTTCCATTCATCCCCCTTCCTGATACAAACCAAATGATAGGCATTTCTTAAATCCAATTTTGTGAAGACAGATGCTCCCTGCAACCTCTCGAAAGCTGAAGACATTAACGACAAAGGATAGGTATTCTTTACCGTTATGTTGTTCAACCCTCGGTAGTCAATACAAGGTCGCAGGGAACCATCCTTCTTACCCACAAAAAAGAACCCCGCCCCCGCTGGAGAAGAGGAAGGGCAAATGAAGCCGGCTGCTAATGAATCAGAAATATATTTATCCATAGCCCCCCTTTCAGGAACAAGAAAGAAAGAAAGAAACAGTGCATCTATGAACCGTGACACTAGAGGTCTGTGCAGGACTGTTTTTTAAGTCCCGCTCCCGCTGGTGTTATATTCTGTACCCACCCATTCCCGATATATATACACTCTTTGTTCACCCGCTGTCTGCTTAGAATAATTTTCCTCCTGACCCGACCATCCCGCTAAATTTAGATCTCGTTTACAGAATTCAACATTTAAGTTTCCACAGAGAAAATAAAAATGTAGTCTGCACAAAAATGGTATTTATTATTTTATTCGCCTTGTCAAGATACAACATTTTATGGGAACGGGAACAATTTTAGGCATTTATCACATTGCGCAAAGGGCATTTTTTTCCCATCTGCGTCTATGACACATGAAAAAGACACCCAAACATCAGATTTGACGTGGGTTTCTTAGCAGTAGCTAATGACCATTTTCCAGTCCAAGTTGAACATCCTTCAAGGACAGTGCATCCACACTTTGCTCTGCTATCCTTATTCTGCTCTGTCATCATCGACAACCTGCCTGTTCTTTCTGAGGGCCGCATATTTACCACCGGTACAGTCTGCCCTGAGGACCATAATGCGCGTGCATAGCGGTCCTGAGTGCAGGTTGTAGGTGGTCGATAAGATTAAGATTAAGTAAAGCGAATATATACTGTTCTGAAAGGACATTGGGAACGCGATATTTAATGACCGACCACTCCCGTTCAAATTACACCAGAGTTATGACTGCTACTGTGTTTTAGTCGGAAATTTAATCCCGAGGCGCAAAATATCTGGTCGGGTCCCGCGGGACAGTTGCGGGAATGCAGACCTCTAGTATATACCATAGGCTATTATCCGCCAAATTCGTCACGCAACATCTTCTTCCGAAAATGAAATTTAGGAGGCATTTGAAACTTAATTTATTAATTTATTTACAAAATACAATTTTTAAATGTATTAAAATAACTACATTATATGAATATTTACTTTTGAGTTGGAAATATAATTAATAAAAAAAGTAAAATCTTTCAGTCGCTAGGGGGGCCAGTGGCCAAGGCCTTTCACTTTTGGTCAGGTCTCATGACTATAGGTTTAAGACACTGCTCAACAGTTGTTCAACAGAGAGGATCTCTTTTGGAACATCCTTCAAGATGCAGGCTCAAACAGTTCAAACTAAACAACTACTGAAGGGAGAAAAATTAGGCAGTAGATGATAACTAGCTATAGGTAAGCTTGAGGGAGGCAGGTGGACTTTAAAAACTTCCTCAAGTTTAGTTCTACCAGCACATTAGTTTCTTTTGGAGAGAGTAATGCTGCAGAGAGAATGGTCGATGTCGTGCTCATAGAGTGTGAAGACATGAAAAGCAGGAGGAGGAATACAGCATTCCAATAATGACACACACCACTGCCTCCACCTCATACGATCAATGGCTGCTGAGCGGTCTGCTGCTCCCCAGAGCCGTCCAAGTGCTTCCATTGTCAAGGAGAAAGTAGAGAGGTGATAGGGGCCAAGAGGAGCTCTGGGATCAGGCCTCACACCTGCCTGACAGGCTGAAGATGCCGGGCCAGCCTTTATTGCTTCACTTCTTTATTTAAACTAAATCTGGACTCTTTGTTAATGCTTCCTAATGAGAGGTGAGACTAGGTGTAATTGGAAGCCTCTGGAGTGTCCCGCTGAGGTAAAGTTATGTGTGTGTGATTACATTTTCTGAGAGATTTCCTTACTCACTCCAAATTAGTTCCTTTTCTGGAGCTGTATGAAAAGAGAACAGTGATTGACAGTGGTGGTTTAATGCTCTTGAAGAGAGTAACATTAGCATTATGTACATCCAGTTTTTGCAGAATAAGTCGTAAAAATGGAATACGCTGCTGCTCTTTTGCTAATTACTGCAATACCTCAGCAATGCAATATTGAAAAGGTTGCACACTAGTGAAATGACAGATGTGGCGTGCAACAAGTGTCATGCCTACTTTAGCTCTTACCTGTGAAAAGTGTCTAAGGCTCTTTTTAAAAATCTAGTGAACTGCATCACTGGCTATAACAGTCAGTGACTTATTTGGAACACCATATAGATAGCATCCCACAACTAGGTCTAAAATGTACCCACTAGTTTTAGTTATCTTATTATATCAAGTTAAAATAAATGAAAATTAGAAACATTGTCTTGGGAACTACTTAAATTAAATACGTTTAAGGTTTTTATATTTTATTTCAGTATGTAGTGCACTTTATCTTAGCAACATACTAGTGAAAAGCCAGTACTACATTCTTGGGACTAGACAGTTTACTGATGTTAACACACAGGCACATGTAAAATATTGCATACAATTCTGAACATTCATCCAAAGAACACTTTTTTTTTAACTCCACAGTCTCTTCAAATAATTGGACCCAAACCTGGTACAGCAGCAAAGCATAGTGGGTAAAAAGTACAATATATAGCATTGCTAAATATATAAACAATTGGCATACGTTTTATTTTATGACTCAACTCTTCAGTAAGTATCATATTGAGGGATATGAGAGATTTTCATAATGAAAATATTCATTAAAAAGAAAAAAAGTACTGTGACTGTTGTTGAGAATAAAATATTTGTTTGTGCATTATTGCTAACAACGCTTGTAGAAATTAATTATTAACAATAGTAAATTTAAGATAATGTTAGTTTATGAAATGATTTTGCTTTAAGACTGTATGTACTTTCTGTTAGGCATAAGAGTCACCAGTGCAACAGCCAGAGGGTGTTGGTATTTATAACAGATCCATATGAGAAGTTGTTTTGCTATGCATTTTGCTGTGCTCTTAGAGTACCTTTGTGTATGATAACAAAGAAGCAGTCTTGTGTCCAGGAATTGGAGGGGTGATGTTGCAAACGAAGCACAGCTGACCAGAAAATCATCTGACTCCCAAAGAAAGACAACTTATGTATTTTTTGTGTATAAATATTGGGTCAGGGAAAGGCAAGTTTGTCGCAGACTGCCTGGACAAGCCTTGCATAAGCATTGTGTAAATCAGGGACAGCTGAGACCCAGAGCTCTGTATGCTTCTTCATCTGACTTACTTAATCATTAAAACAGTTAAACTATATTTTGTTCCTGCTCTCCTCATTCAACGAACACGCGGACTCGAGGAATTGATGCAGAGTCCAACACTGTATTACATAGTAATTATATGGTTCTGAATAATTACTATATACTATGTACCATAGTATTTATATGGAATTTCAAAGTACCATCAAGAGCCCAATGGAATTATTGTGGTAGATGTCTAAAACTAGTTTTGTTAGTGTTAGCAATTCCCACCCATATGGAAAAAAAAAATCTAAAAGTTTTAAAGCAAGTGTGTTTGTGCTTCTGTGTGTATCACTAAGTGTATATGTGTGCTCATGTTCCAAACCTGCCTGAATTTTCCTGTTGGCACTGTTGTCTGATACCCCATAAACCGACCCCCCTCCAATATGGTATTTTTAAGACTGTCTCTGCACTAACCCAGGTGCCAACTGCCAAGGCCTGCCGCAATGCACATTTACTGCACAAACCTACTAATGATTCTTTTTTCTCCCTCCATTAACCTGTCAATTAGAGCTCAGCTCTAGGGCAGCCCAAATATCAGTACTGGTAAACGCACACATGGGAGAGGGGGGGCTGGGCTCTTTCTGCCCTGGGGGGAACTGACTGTGATTGAAACCCACTCATCCCCCTTGCTCTTTGGACTCGTCCCTCTCTACTCTCTGGACACCAGCTGCCCTAACAAGCTCTTACACGTGGTACTGAACACAGGAGCAGGCCTGCGGGGCAGGGGAGGAGTAGCACTATGCTCATTGGTAATCAGGTCTCGCCCCATGAGCAGCGGTCAAACAGAACAGCCCGCATCTTTTCCTGCATCACTAATCCCACCCGCATGGCTCCGTGTAGGTGTCAAGTTGCTGATACACCTGCCTCTGTAATACTTGTCAGAAACGCAGAGTGAAGCGCATGTACACTCTCAAACATGTCTGTTTGGTATCCCGTTATGTCTGCTGCTCTGTTTAATTGGTTTATCTGTTTGCAGAAGTGCATTAGCGTTTTGGAGTGAGCTATGTGCACTCTTGCGGATGGCAAGGTTTTTGTTTGTCTTTGCCATTATAATGGACTCACATTTGATCTCAGTGCAGCGAGCCTTTTTCTTGTTTTCTTTGTTCTGCTAATTGGGAGAATATCTGATTTATGTAGGCCTACATTCAGATTTGAGCTTTTATTATGGCTTTGCTTATCAATGCATGTCTCCCAGAAGGCAAACTGAGTATGATACCTTCTAGAATGATAAAACCCAAGACGACACTCACAAAATTCACTCCACTTGATTCCTCATCCATGAGATTTTGCTTGCTGAGATTTTGTGCGGGTAATTGGTTGTGTTTGATTCCAGTGTTATTTTAGTATAATTTAAATACTATTAAAAACATGTATTAATATTTTGATTTAGTTTTCTTTTTCATATTAGTTTTAGTCATTTTGTTATGTGCTCATTTGTCATTTTTATTTTATTTTTCAAAATGTTTTCTATTTAGCTTGAGCTTTAAGTTTTTTAGTAAATATTTATATTATTTTATTTTTGTTTATTTTATGAATTAATAGTTCGTGAAAAACATGACATTTTTAGAGAGTCAAGTGGCATTTTACATCATAAACGAACCTTGCCTTGCCATAAAAAGTTCAAATTATCTGATATTTGAAGAGACGTATTGACCTTCATATAATTTTCTTTTCTTTTTTTTCCTGCATGTTTCTGCTTATTGGACACCAAATTTCAAGCTAGCACTCAAAGAGCAACAAAGTACTCTGGATTTGATCGTGGCATTGACAGTAAGAGAAGTGATAGACTCCGTATTGACCCCAGCATTTTGTGACTTAAATCTGAACATACAAACGACCAACGATTCTGTTTGTTACGTTCGTGGTGCTACGTAGTTTGTATATGTATATGTATATGTATGTGTGTGTGTGTGTGTGTGTGTGTGTGTGTGTGTGTGTGTGTGTGTGTGTGTGTGTGTGTGTGTGTGTGTGTGTGTGTGTGTTACGTTTGCGAGTTACTTAGTCTGTGTTGATGTCAAACCGGGCATGAGATGTGTGAGTGTGTTTTTATCAGCTGCCTGTGTTTCAGAGTGGGGATGTGAGTGGAGGATCACCTGTCAATCAATGTACGTCAGACGCTGACGTCAGGAGTGTACAGCCAATCACCGGTCCCAAAGCTGTGTATGAATGGCGCAAGCTGTAATGGACGGGTGTGCTCTGACTTTGGCGAGAGAGAGAGAGAGAGAGAGAGAGAGCACACTCAGTGATGACGGTCTCTTGTTTGAGAGTCTGGTCCGAGAGTCTCTTTGAACTTGTGTTGCTTTGCTTTATAGTGGAATGAGAAAGAGAGGTTGCGAGCCAGTAAGCAGGTCGCGACCTACATTCACACACATAGCTCAAATCATGTATTAGACCCACTAGGTTTAGGAGTGGTGCTATTGTTTGTATGTTTTGTTTGTTTAGTTAGGAAGTTTAGTTATGGCGTCTTTCTTGACGCCGAAGATGTTTCTTTCTACCTCTTTTGTTGTTAGTTAGGTAAGATTCTTAATCCTTAGTTAGAGAAGTTTTGTTATGTTTGGTTCTTTGATTTAAGCACCATTCGTTTGCTCCTCCTCTCTCTCCCCAATTGTTTGTTACTGTTTGATCAATCCTGACGACTTGTGTATTGTTTAAATCTGTATTCTCTCTATTTGTATTACTTTACTTTATAAGTGTAATCACAAATTAAATACTTTTCACTTGAAGTTGTTGAGTTCTGGGTGTTCTTTTGCTGTTCTCCCCAGACTGTTTGAAGCGCACACACCCATTATGATGTTATGTCTGATAACAATCTAGACATTTTAACAGCTAACTAACGAGGGACGTAACATATTTGGGGGCTCGTCCGGGATTGTTATCTTTTTCTTTCGTTTGAGATGCAATCTTAATATTCTATATTGATTACCATTGTATCCCGGTTAACTGGGGTGTGTGTGTTTGTATAGTGTGGGGAGACCGCAATCAAAAGGAGTCGTTTGTGCATTGTGAAAGTAAGTATCGTGGAAGAGGAAATAATGAGTACTTTTGATTTGCAATCATTTCACGAGTTCACACTTACATCAAATTAAATAGAGTAAATATTATGCGTATTTGGCGTGCTGTCCGGGCGAGGGCTCCGGGCTCAGAATTTTGCCCGAACCCAGAGTACCCCCGTGATGGAAATAGTCTAGAATTAGACTACATATATTAATTTGTCTTATGTGAGTTTAATTAAGTGAGGAGAAGGGGTGGTGGAGGGATGCTAAGAAAACAGTCAACGACAGGAAGGTAAATCGGCTGTCTATATACACCTCCTATCATTGATTTTTTAATGAGCTCCTCTTGTGTTCGATTAGGTTTAATTATCTGGGTCTGCTCCACTCAACAGTTTGAATTTCCTGAATGTGCTCCTCCCGAAATTTGTTTATAAAACATCAATTCACGAGTTCACACTTACATCAAATTAAATAGAGTAAATATTATGCGTATTTGGCGTGCTGTCCGGGAGGGCCTGGCTCGAATTTTGCCCGAACCCAGAGTACCCCCCAAAATGCAAGAACAGAGGACAGCCACCAAACCCCAAACCCCACCCCAAATACGCAGATAATTGGTAGGCTGGCGTTTGATGAGCCTGGTTGCCTTGGCGGAGGGCCTGTTGCTTCAGATGGGAGCTGCTCGCGGCATCAGGCAGACGAGTCCTACTGCTGATGGCTGGAAGCAGCCTTAGTTTTGAACGACTGGTCAGGAAGGCTCTTGCAACATCCGATGGGAGCCAATGCTCACTGTATCAGATGGAAAGCTTTAGCGGTCGATAAATGAAAAAAGCATGGTTGGAACTACGGTTTGGGAAGGCTCTTGCAACATCCAATGGGAGGCCAATGCTCACTGTATCAGATGGAAGAACCCTACCGACAGATGAATTAGGAGCAGCAAGGTTTGGAACAACTGGACGGGAAAGCTTTGCAACATCCAACGGGAGGCCAATGCTCACTGTGTCGGATGAAAAACCCTACCGGCCGATGATGAAAATCAATATAGCTTGGAACGACTGGTCGGGAAGGCTTTTACAACATCCAATGGGAGGCCAATGCTCGCTGTATCAGATGGAAAAACCCTACCGGCCGATAATGAGGAGCGGCAACTGGTCGGGAAGGTTTTTACAACATGAGAAGCAGCATGGTCAGGAACTACCTGGCCGGGAGGACCCGTGTTGCCTCTGATGGGAGCTCGTAGCACATGGCGGAACGGGCCCTACTGGCTGGTAAGTGTGGAGCAGACGGAATTTGGGGTGACCGATCGGGAAGGCCTTTGCGTCATCCAATGGGAGGCCAATGCTCTGACCGAGGGGGCCCACCCAGCCTCCACCTTTTTCTGGCGTCGGGGGAGTGGGTCCTATCGGCTGACGGCACGGTAAAGGAGAATTGGAACACCTGGCCAGGAAGCTCTCGCCGACATCAGATGGGAGATCAATACTCGCTGTATCAGATGGGTAAGCTTCGCTGGCGGACAGGTGAAGGGTAAGCATGAAAGTCCAGGAGAGCTTTGCAGCATCCGAAGGAGATCAATACTCGCGATTTCGGGTAGCCTCGCTGGACGGCGGAAAGCAAATGGATAGACATAGACCTGGAGAGCTCTGTGGTGTCTGAAAGGAGCTCAATACTCACAGTATCGGACAAGCAAGCCTCGTTGGATGGAAGAGAAAAAGATTGATAGCGACTTGGAGGACCCTCGCGGCATCCGATGGGAGAACAATTCTCAAGGCATCGGAAAGGCATCCTCACTAGTCAGGGAAAGAAAGAGATGGAAGCTGGCCTGGAAGGCTTCCACGGCATCCGACGAAAATCAGCTCGAGGTGTCGGATGAGTGGGCCTCGCCAGGTGGAAAAATAGGGAAAAGGAAATAGCCACTATCCAGGAGAACTCTGCGGTATTTGACAGGAGATCAAGACTCGCTGTATTGAACAGGTGAGCCTCGCTGGATGGAAAAAAGAGAAAGAAAGGATAGGGTTTTTATAAGGGTTGTTAATTAATAAGGGTTTGGTGAGCTTTCTTGATGTGGTATCGGTCAGTCCTAATGTAGCTTTGAAAAGCGTGGGAAGACCATCTTCCGAGAGCTTAGATCTGCTGCTGGGAGAGTCCTTTTTGCGCTGCGGTTGTTGCCGCCCCAATGCGGAAGGAGTGGCTAGAAAAGTTTTGCGCTGAGGTGCCCGTTTGCTGGAGAACAGATTTGAGCTGTTTTTGGAACCAAAATCGTGTGATGGGTTTGTTAGAGGAGTCTACGAAGAGGGGTTCAGACAGAGATTTAGCCTGAGATCTCCTCATTTGGAGGTGTGCCAGAACAGTTTCGAATGGTTGAATTCAGGAGGAGATGTTGAAAATGTAGACCAAATGGCCTTTTTTAACTTGGTCTGTCTTGCTTCGCTTGATTAAATATGATATGGTTTCATCGTCAAGTTTTGATAAGTCTGAGACAGCACTGTAAAAAAGGATTTGAGGCTTTTGCTACCTCAACTAATTTTCATAAGTCAGTTCAACTAAAATGTTGAGTATACTTAAGATATTAAGTTTACCAGTGCCCAACTACTCCGTTTAATCAGAGTAGTTCAGGCAACAAAGATTTCTTAGTTGCATGAGCGGCCCCTGCATAAATACGTCGGGAAACCCCGCCGATCTCTCCTAGAGCCCTCCACAGCACGTGCCAGAAACTGCCATTTTGGATCAAGAGTTTCTGAGGTAAGAATTAACGAACTTCTAACTTTCTTATTTTTATGAAAATGCTTGTTAAATTGAGTGTAAACTAGATAAATATTACACAGGGTTGTTGGTGGCATAATAGATATATTTTTGTCTGCATGTCAGATTTTTGTCCGCATGTCATGTGAAAAACACTAAGTTATAGTGGCCACAAATGTATAACTCTTTCTACGATAATTAAATTGTGTCAACATATTAACAAATTAAGAATTCATTAATTTAACTTATTATATTCTCATTTTATTAAATTGTGGCTGCATTGTAATTCGTTCCCTCATTTATAATTAAAACGAGTTAACGAACAATGCGGACACTACTTTACTAAAAAGAGGGAATTCATTTTTAATTTGTGACCACAATTGAATTATACGGGGCAACGAATTAATGTCATAGGATTGAATGTAGAATATGTTGCATGACTCGTGTAAGCACCTTTTCAACCCTTGGATATAAAACAGCTTGTAAACAGACATAAAATGTTACATATACCTCAGAAAGGCATGAAATGACCATAACCTATAGTGTATGCAATACAAATGTCTTATAGCAACCATGTATTATTTTTATAAAGCATAAAGAAACTAAATTCTACCTCTAATTCTATTTGGGAATAATAATTTTTGGACTATTTGCAAATAACATGTAGTTTGCATCATATATAACGTTAATGGGTTTCTATCAAATAATAATATTGTGGGTTGGTCATTTAATAGTGGATTATACAGTAAATAAGTTGCTGTAGACACAAGATAAAAATCCCTGTGACACATCAGCAGCCTCAGTGTTATCAGAAATAAGTATTATAAGCATGCTTGGTCCTGCAGTTGTCAGAGTGTGTTTACTGTTTTTGTTGTGTGTTGAGATTTCAAACCAGAAGAGAAGAGCAGCTGCATTGCTTGGACTTCCATATTACCTAAAGGAGGATCCCAACAGTTTCATCCGTGTCTGTGAGGTGCGTGAATTGATTGAGTTGATGACATTGTTAACTATTGTCTTAGTTAAAAAAAAAAAAAAAAATTATTAAAGGGTTAGTTCACCAAAAAATTAACATTCTGTTATTAATTACTTACCCTCATGTCATTCCACCACCCGTAAGACCTCCGTTCATCTTCAGGACACAAATAAAGATATTTTAGTTGAAATCTGAAGGCTCAGTGAGGCCTCCATTGACACAATGTAATTTGCAATCTCAAGACCCATAAAGGCCAAAGACGTTGTTACAAAGTCCATCTCACTACAGTGGGTCTACAATAACTTTCAAAACACTACATCATGAAGCTTTGAATAATTCATAACAGATCGAAGCTCGTCGCTTCATAAAGTTATTGTAGAACCACTGTAGTGTGATGTACTTTGTAATGTCTTTAGTAGCTTTTATGGGTCTTGTTCGTGTAATGTACATTGTGCCAATGGAGGCCTTTCTGAACCATCGTATTTCAACTAAAATATCTTCATTTGTGTTCTAAAGATGAACGGAGGTCTTACGGGTGTCAGATGTCATGAGGGTAAGTAAGTAATGACAGAATTTAAATTTTTGGGTGAGCGGTTTCGGAAAATTTGCTATTAACTTACTCAGCTACAGGTCATCCAAAAAGTAGGTATTTTTTAACAGTGGTCCTTGGTGATACGAGCTACGGTCACTTCAGAGTGGGAAAGAAAAACCCATACAGATAAAACAAAAGTAATACCTGTGATGATGGTAGCCATTGTTTTTAATGATATGAATCACCAAGGACCATGATTTCAAATAAAAATCTTTACTGTTTGTAAACCTGTATGACCTTAGCTCCTCCTCAGAACACAAATTAAGATATTTTGATAAAATTTAAAAAAAAAAATTCTCGTCACTTCATAACATTAAAGGATTAGTTAGTATATATTTTAAATAAACTTTTGCTGATAATTTACTCACCCCCATGTCATATTTTAATCACTAAATACTTCATTATGTTCTTTAGACTACAGGTTCCGAACAACAGGCTATAAAAGAAGTTGATGTTGGTCTTCTCATCTTCTCGACTGAGGAAGGAAGCAGCCAAGCACTACTGGCAAAGGAGATAGTCGACATTGCAGTTGTGCTGGAAGGGAGCATCGTAATAAATGTTCATGTACATGTTATGTGATGTCAATTTCCAGCTGCTTACTGTTATCAGACCATTTCAAATTAACTACATCTCTTTTAAAGGGATAGTTCACCCAAAAATGAAAATGTGATGTTTATTTGCTTACCCTCAGGCCATCCAAGATGTAGGTGTGTTTGTTTCTTCAGTAGAACACAAATTTTAACACCAACCGTTGTAGTATCCAGTTGTATAATGCATGTCACTGGGGCCTGTTTAGATTATGACAGCTATGAGAGTAAAACACATAGACATACAAATCCATATTAAACCCTGCGACTCGTGATGACACATGTCTTAAGACACAAAACCATCGGTTTCTGTAAGAAACCGAGCAGTATTTATGCTATTATTTTACCTCTGATGAGATGAATGTCTCCATTAGCGCCATTACTTTCAGCGAATAAGGTCAAAATACTGCGTTGTCATTGATATATACAGTTTCTTCATTCGACCGCTCCAAGCAGGCACAACTGAGGAATCTATATATATATCTATGATCACGGCAGTATTTTGACCTTGTTCGCTGCAATTAATGACGGTCTGGAAACCCGATGACATTCGTCTGGTCAGAGGTAAAATAATAACAAATACAATTTGGTTTCTCACAGAAACAGATCGTTTTGTGTCTTAAGATATGTGTCTTAATATGGATTCGGATGTCTGTGTGTTTTTAACTCATAGCTCTTATACTCTACTGACACCATTGACATGCATTATACAACTGGAGTTGAAAATCTTAATTTGTGTTCTACTGAAAAACACACCTACATCTTGGATGGGCTGGGGGTAAGCTGAAAAAACAAATCATCACATTTTCATTTTTGTGTGAATTACCCTTTAAGGCAGTAAGCTGTTCTACTTTAAGGAAGATTTTTATTTCTATATTTACAGTTCTTTTGTATACTGAAGCTCATTTGCATACTTTTTTTTAGGTAAATGTTCATGTAACATTATGAAATGGCAATTTTCAGCAGTTTAAAAAAAATTGCAATTTAACTACAGCACTTTAGGCTTTTATATTTCACAACAACAGAAATGTAAATATGAAATGTCATTGTGTAGCAATTTTGTCGATTTTGAAATGAAAATAAAAGTAAAATTGCATTCTGCTATTATTCTGCAAAGTCTTCTATGTCAATTAATCATTTTTTTGTAGTAGTATTAAAAAACAGAAACTTGAGTTGTGTGAGCAAATTACGCAGTTCAGTCTGTTGCATGAACTTAACATTCCAACTACATCTAACTATTCTTGAAAAAGTAACCTGGCTGCCTTAAAAAAACGAGTTGATTCAACAAAATGCATAGTTAAGCCAATTTTTACATTGTTGGCACAACTATTAATTATAAATTGACTCAACAACATACTTAGTTTAAACAACTCAAGATAGCAGAAAAGGTTTGTTGGTGTAACTAATTTTAAGTTACTTCAACTGGGATTTAAGTTTATTGAACTTTTAATGTCTTGTTGGAGTAACTGAAAAACATTTTCATTACACTTTTAAATTAATGTTGCTCAGACTATTTTGTCAGCTTCATCTTTGTTATCCCAACGATTAATTTTAAGTTTTAGGAACTCCAATATATGTGCAAACAACTTAAGTTTCTTAGCTAGCTTAACACAAAATTTCAAGGCAGCCAGGTTACAAATTATTTTAAGTTGAATGAACTTGTTCGTTTTTACAGTGAGTGGGGTGGACTTTGTGGTCGAATTTTGAGGTGATTGCGATTTCTGAGCATCTAAGAAAGCCAAAGAAAGCCAAGATAAACATGGTATCCAGAGTGCGGGCTGTGTTAAGGGGTTGATATCCTGTACGAAGGGTATGAATGCATTTTGTGAGTAAATCTAGAGTTATGGGTTGTCTACTGTCAGGGCGGGTGGGTTGCGATCGCTGAATTCCTTTGATCAGGAGGGAGGTTTGGGAGTTTTTTATCTCCGGAGATGAAGTGCCATGAATTAATTTGTGGAAAAATTGAAGACCGGTCAGGTAGCCTTTGATGGACCCCACTTGGAAACTCTTAACCATGTTGAGATAGGAGATAAAAGAGGTAATTGAGAGGAGAGAAAAATCGTATTGGGAATTGTAAGCTATATGAGAAGTGGAAAGCTTTAAAACATCTCCAAGCTGTCACATATGATTGGATTGTTCTGGGGGAAACTGCTTGGAGGATACTGTTGAGTGATGCGTCCAAGAGGGGTTTTGGCGGGTGATTTATGGAAATATCAGTTCTGAATAGTGAGGTACTGGAGTTGGGAAAATATCCGCCTCTGGAGCCAATGTCCTGAATTTCTGGAACAGAAAACGAGACAGAGAGTCAGCAATTAGGTTTTCGGACCCTGGGACATGTTTTGCAGTAATAATAAATTGATCGCGAGCAGAGATCCAGATGAGATGTCTTAAGAAGGGCATTAGAGCAGGTGAATGAGAGCGGCCTTTATTAATGCACTGGACTGTTGCCTCGTTATCGCAGTGCACTAATATGCTACTAGCCGTCCATTCTTTCCCCCACAAAAAAGCCGCGACTACTAGAGGGTAAAGTTCAAACAGAGCTGAGGACTGAAGCATATCTTGGAACTGTGGTGGCCATGGAGACGCGAACCAGCGTCCTTGATAGAATCCCCCAAAACCGATTGACGGGGCTGCGTCTGTAAAAAGTTGGATGTCAACCGGGGAAGAAACGAGATTGTTATAGAAAAAAGACAAGCCGTTCCACTGGTTTAGGAATGTTATCCATAGCTTAAGTTCGTTGCGACACGCCGTAGTTATTGGAATTTGGTCCTCCAGTGCGTGGACCGAAGATGCGAGTGAGAGAAGATGTGAGACGAAAGAGCGGCCTTGCGGAATGATGCGCATTGCGAAGTTCAGATGACCTAACAGTGATAGAAGATCACGTTTGGAACGGTGGGAGTCATCTAGAAAAGTAGATGAGACAAGAATTATCCTATCAATTTTCTCTTTTGGTAGTGAAGCTTGGAATTTTACTGAATCTAGATTAATACAGAGAAACTCAATCGACGTAGTGGGACCCATAGTTTTCTCCTGGGCGATGGGGATTCCGAGTTCTGAAAAAACTTTTTTAACGGTGAGGATGTGAGCGGCAGGGAAGGCGTCGGGAGGTGAGATAATTAGAAAATCGTCTAGCAGGTGGATGAGGTGAGGAATGGTATAATTGTTCGACAGGATCCAACAAATGGCTTCTGATAGCATGTCGAAAATTTTTGGGCCTGCTTTTACAACCAAACGTTAGACGAACTGTGAAGTAGAATTTATTTTTTTATTTTTTTATTTTTTTTGTGCCAGCGAACCCCGAATAGGTGCCAGGAATCGGGATGGATGGGCATCACTTTGAAAGCAGAAGTGATGTCAATCTTTGCAAGCCAAGCACCCCGACCTGCGGTTTTAATCATTTCGATTGCATGCTCTATATCGTGATATTTGAGAGAGAATTCGTCGAGAGGGATCAAGCTGTTTATGCTAGGAAACTGTGAGTTATGCGGAGCCGATAGATCAATTATAAGACGTTTTTTACCCGAAAATTTTCTTGTGGCCACCCCTATGGGGCTGATGCGAAAAATTTTGAAGGGAGGGTCGTCGAAAGGGCCGATCATAAAACCTGACTCGACTTCTTTTTTAATCAGGTTATCTACAACTTCGACTTCAGCGAGAGCAGATTGGAGATTTTTACAGATTGTGTTCTGGGAAAGCGGGCATTCAATGCCGGGTATAAAGCCGTATTTGAGTCCTGTCAGCAAATAATTTGTGAAATCTGCGTCCGGGTGGTGCTCTAATTCGACAGAAAGAGGAGAAATATTCACGGGAGTCGATAAGTAATTTTTTGTGTTTTTATTGACAGATTTTGACACCGGGCATACATAACGAGCGTGCGCTCCACCACAAAAATTGCAGATGTGTATCTACAACATTGTCTGTAGCATTTCCCTGTATTAAAATCATTGCATGGCTGGTTGCTATCGAAACGAGGGTGATTTCTTCTAAAATCTTGGTTTGCTGAGGTGGTTGCAGGTCGTGGCACATAACTGGTCGATTTAACTTGTTTCGTATCTGGGCCGGGGGTGTAGGGGTTAATCTGGGGGCATGATGTTGTGGAATGTGCCACTGACCTGCAAACTGCGCACGAGATATTTCTGCATCCTAGAAACACCCTGCTGTGGAGATCTGTATCAAGAGCGCCCCAGTAAGCGCATTGATTCCACTGGGCGAGCCGTACGGCACATTTTGCTGCAAAGAGTTTGTGGTAAGTGTAGAAATTACCTCCCCCAAAGGACAACGCGAGCTCGCCTATTATTGCGAGATAGTCATTCAGCTCGCGGCGCCTGTGGGGGAAAACTGAACATATGATATGCGTGAAACGGGAAAAAGCAATCGAAAATTCAGGAAAAGAAAGTAAACGGGAAGAATGTGGGTTGGGGTTTTTTAGTGTGACTGAAAAATCCCCGCAGTCTATTTGACGGTTGGTGTCTGACGTAGGAAACATAGAGAGGAGAGATGACAAATCAACATCCGCACCTGCTAGGATCTGTGCCCGGATGTTTTGAGCCACCGGAGGTGACTCCGAGGCAACGGCATTCGCTGGGACAGGCATCGGTGCTGCTGTGAGGAGAGAGAATTGGGATTTAGTCTGCAGAAGGGGGTTGGAAAAAAGAGGAGCCTGGGCTGCTTCTGGAGCTTGGAGGGAAAGGTTGTTAGGAGCATGAGGAAAAGTAGGATATGATTGAGGGATATGTGCTTGTGCTGTCGGTAGGGGCGGCATAGTGCTTGCTTGAGCTGCAGGCCACTGAAAAGGAGAAGAAGAGTTAGCAAAAGGTAGCTTGGACTGGTGACAACCTTGTGTTTGGGCTGCTAGCAAGTTCGCGCTAGCATCTGCGTAGGGAGCTGAAGGCCACTGCAAATGAAAAGGGTTAGTAACTGTGGGAGGAATGAAATGAGAGGCTGGAGGCGGGTTGAAAGGCCCAGCTACAGATGCTTCTGTGGCGGGAGAAGTTGCGGTCCGAGGTTGACCCTCATTTGAAAGCAGATGGGGCCTTGGCATGGTAAAATCAGGGGCGCGACCCAGGCTTGCTGAAGGCCTGTTGTTGCTGCTCGCGTCGAGCTGGATTTTGTGCGGAGAGGAGAAGGTGTTGAGCGAGGTGTTTCCTGAGCCCTGCGTGCTCTAGCCTTCCTGTTGGCCATTTTGGAAGCGGGAGTAGATCTTGGACGGTGGTTGTCTTGCTGCAAGCTGACATAAAGTGCGTACAGTTCTGCTTTCGATGATTTCCGTGAGAACTGCACTTCGGAGTTTGCCAGCGCATGCTTCAGACCTACCACCGTCCATTTCCCGATGGCTGGGATCGTTGAGACGGCTGAGATGTAAGATGACACCGGGGAGGAAGTAGGCTGTCTCGCCGGTGGAGGCGAGGATTGGCCTCGGCGTCTTGGTGAGCGAGCGGCTGGAAGAGTGAGCTGGCGGCCACACTGAGAAGCCTGGGACTCGGGTGCAGTTTCCGGTGGTGGAGGAGTGGCCCTAGCTTGCGACAGAGAGCCCCGAGGGGTGTTGGTTTCATCGTCGGAGGAGGATGATAGGATTTGCGACATGGTAGCAGACGGTCAGACCAAATGCTAAGAAAACAGTCAACGACAGGAAGGCTGTCTATATACACCTCCTATCATTGATTTTTTAATGAGCTCCTTTTGTGTTCGATTAGGTTTAATTATCTGGGTCTGCTCCACTTAACAGTTTTAATTTCCTGAATGTGCTCCTCCCGAAATTTGTTTATAAAACATCAATTATTGCTGATCCAACTTTGGAAACTTTTGAGCATTGTAGAAAAGATGAGTTGCTGCAGGTCGCGGATAGCTATCACATTCCTGTGGTGAGGCAAGCATTAACGCAGGTTATTAAAAATGAGATTTTGAAACATTTGGTCGAACTAAAAGTGTTTTTATTTCCAGTTGCAGATCGTGAAAAGGCTGGTATGTCGGCTATGGAAAGGCGCTTGTCTGGGGGGAATGTGGAAGAGGCAACAGGTGAGCATGCTGAGGTGGAGGCCGAGCCCAAGGCAGTCTTGCCGCTCTTCTACCCGCTGTCTCCGCTTTCCGGGGAGTCTGGGGGTGACGCGGGACTTAAGGTCCGTTTAGTCCGACTCCAGATGGAAACACATGGAGAGCTAAAAACAGAAGTTGAAAAGCTAGCCAGCACGGCAAAACAGACACATGACCGGGTCGATTCCGTTCCGTCAGCTGCATGTAAGGATAGGAGGACAGTAAAAAAACTAAAGAAATCAACTGGAACAATTTACCGAAAAAAATGACAGACATGGAAGGCAGGAGCAGGAGAAACAGCGTAAGACTGGTGGGGTTGCCGGAGGGGGTGGAAGGCCCCAATGCAGCTGGCTGGTGCCCTACGCGCAGAGTGTGATGTGCGTGGTGGGAGCAGCGTCACTGCATACACTGGTCCGTCGACTGGTGAACACGAAGAATAAAGAAAAAAAAAAAAAAACTATTACTTTCACTTTTGAGCTAATGGAGAGTAGGTTCGATCACTACGTTTTTGGCCATGTGGGCCTTTTGGGGACATGTCTTGCATTGAAGTGGACTGGTCACGTATCAACATTTGTTTTTGTTTGTGCAGACCTACATTCTCGGAAATGTGAGGCCTGCTTTGGTTGTTGTACATAGGTATTTATGGTTCCTTCCTTTTGTTTTTTTCTACCTCCTGCAACTGACCTAACTTACTTTGCTTTTATTTATCTTGCTTTTCTTTTAAAAGAATTAAATGTCGGTAACGCTTTAGATTACGGCCCGGAAAGTACCACGTAATTAAAGTGAATTTACAGGGTAATTTTTGGTAATTATAGTGTAACTATAAAGTAAGTAGGTGTAGGTATAAGGGAACAATATGTAATATTGGGAGAATAAAGGGGTAACTAGCCCGGAAAGTACTGCGTAATGAAATCGTATTTACAGGGTAATTATTTTGTAATTATAGTGTAACTATAAAGTAAGTAGGTGTAGGTATAAGGGAACAATATGTAATATTGGGAGAATAAAGGGGTAACTAGCCCGGAAAGTACTGCGTAATGAAATCGTATTTACAGGGTAATTTTTTTGTAATTATACTGTAATGTTGTATGTGTTTAGGCAAAAAAACATGTCAAGTTTGGGGAATAAAGGGGTAACAACATGGGAAATTACAAATAAGTATACTGTAAGTATTTTATAACTAAGGGCTAACTATTCTAATATTACATGGTACTTATGGCATACTATACCTAACAACATGGAAAATTACAAATAACTTTACTGTAAGTATTTTATAACTAAGGGCTAACTATTCTAATATTACATGGTACTTATGGCATACTATACCTAACAACATGGAAAATTACAAATAACTATACTGTAAGTATTGCATAATTGTATAAGTATTGACACTTCCAGATGAGAACACAAAAACATTTTTAAATATTACTCCATTTACTGCCCGAATGAGACAGACAGTACATTTTTTACAAATATTTCCAATACATTACTTGAACAGATTGGCTGTCCTGGGTGGTGATTTTAATGGTGTCGTAAATCAATAAAAATAATATAAAAGATTAAAATAATAAAATTCAATAAAAGATATAAAGGAATTTCTCAAAATTAATACATCTTGTTTACAACTGACTAAATTGCCAAAATGAAAGCCCATCAGCTTACCCAATTAGAAAATAAGATCCAACATTTACAAAATTTACAAAAACAACATTTTACGGAGCAACAAGCTACGCGATTGTTCACTTTGAAAGAAGAATATGATCTGCTCTCACAATCAAAGGCAGAGTTTATTTTACATAGGACTAGGCAAAAATACTATCTTGAATCGGAGAGACCTAGCCACTTATTGGCCCTCAGGTTGAGGGAATGTGAAGTAAAGCCATACATCAGTGCAATAAAAACTTCAGAAGATCAGATCACCACAAATCCTCTAATAATCAATGACATATTTAAACGTTTTTACACAAATCTATACAAAGCTGAAACCGACTATGAGGAATCAATTTGCAAAGAGTATCTAGGTAAGCTAGAACTGCCCCAGATCCCACAGATAGATAAAGACTCTCTGGAGACCCCGTTAAATTTGGAGGAGCTCCATGAAGCACTAAAAAGTCTTCAGAAGGGCAAATCACCAGGCCTAGATGGCCTCGCTCCTGAATTGTATCTAGAAATATGGGATTTGGTAGGGACTCTCGTGCTGGATTCATTTAACTTTGCAATTGAGCATGGCACATTTCATAGAGATAAAAAAAAAAAACATCTCTGATATCATTACTTCTTAAAAAGGGGAAAGATCCGTTAGATTGCTCTAATTACAGACCGGTATCACTTATCCCATACGACTTAAAAGTTTATGATAAAGTTATTGCCTCTCGCATGGAGAGAGTAATACATAACTTAGTCAAACAGGACCAAACTGGTTTTATTAAGGGGTGTCTCGCATCTGATAACATGCGTTGACTTTTTTCATGTGCTTGATTTTGCAGACGCTCGTCCAAGCCCATATGCGTTTTTTTCACTTGAAGCAGAAAAAGCCTTTGACAGGCTAGAGTGGAACTATATGTGGGCAGTTCAGCAATGTTTTGGTTTTGGTGAATGTTACATTTCTATGATTAAGACACTTTACCACTCACCTGAGGCATCAGTCTTATCTGGTAATATTACTACAGCGTGGAACGAGACAGGGATGTCCATTTTCCCCCTTATTGTTTTGTTTATCCCTTGAAACACTAGCACAAGCCATTAGGAAATCTGAGGTAGCACCAATTAAGATTCATGATCATAATCATATTATCTTGTTGTATGACGGTGACTTTTATATTTAGATAACTTTGATAGGTCAATAACCGGTATAATCAAGGAATTTGATCGCTTTAGTAGTTTATCGGGGTACAAGATAAACTGGACCAAATCTGCTTTCATGCCAATTAACAATGTTAAGGTTAACTCTCCTATCCCCTCATTCATTCCTATTAAAAAATATTTTATCTATTTAAAAACATCCATAAGGATGATCAATTCTATACTTTCCCAGTTTATCTGGAATGCTACACGACTCACACAAGAATAAAACTTGCCACACTGCAGCAACCTAAACTGTCAGGAGTCAAATTTTTTATTATATTACTGGTCGTTTCAAATCAAGGCTCTTCATAACTGGGTTGATCCTCAATCTAAATAATTGAAGCGGACAAGGTTAAACCACATAGGCTCCAAGATATTTTATTTGCTGGCACAGGAAAGAAAAATTATAAACACAAATTCGGCCCAGTTGTGGCCAATTCTATTATGATATGGAAAAGGATTGAACGTCTGATGGGAGGACCTTTTAAATTTTGTAGTGACACACCCTTATGGCACAATTTATATTGTTTTGTGCAGAAGTCTACCATTTTTCCAGCCTTCTTGGTCTTCACTGTTTTTTTCGATTACGCTCGGCTCTCAAGGCATATGGAGCTCCCTGGGTATCCCCGATTTCTCCTCATCCTGTGTGGGATTGGATCGCTTCACCCTCTGGTTGGCCATCGGTGTCATTAATATAGTAAAATGAATGATCATATTGCAAAGCCTCTTTATATTAAATCTATCTGGAATCGTGAATTATCCGATTTGAATTTATCTGTCGACTGGGAGAGGGTGTGGTCTAATCTAATCTTAACTTCTAAAAACCTGGCTCATCATCTTATTAATTTCAAAAGTCATTCATAGAGCATACATAACCCCTTACAAGAGGTTCAAAATGAAACTGCAATCAACTTATAACTGCCATATCTGTAACACTGTAGTATCAGGTACTTTTCTTCATATGTTTTGGGAGTGTCCAATCGTTGTCAATCTATGGACTCAAGTAAATTTAGTTTTGTCCTCTCTGCTACAAAGACAGAAGAGATCAGATGTGCTCCAACAGTAGCCATATTCAAATCCAGACTCAAAACACATCTGTTTAGCTGTGCATTTACCGAGTGAGCACTGTGCCACAGTACGGCCGACTGATTCGCTCTTATCTATGCATCATCTTTGTATTCTTTTTTTATAACTGTTTGAGTTTACCTTTGTTCTTATCTTGGTTTTATCTATAATTATAATAGTTGTAATTCTCTTTACAACTATATATTTCTATTTCTTATGTATCTGTTGATTATCATTGTTGGTTAGGGCTGTCTGGAGAGCAGTGTGCTTCGCTTCATTCTGTGGTAGCAGACAGTGCAAAGAAGCGAACTCAAGAAAGGGAAGGCCCTGCGGGTCATAAGTAACGTTCCTCTACACGAGCCCGTCCTGGACCGACTTGTAAGGTCCAAGAGACATTGCGAACCTGCTCCATCTCTTCCATCTCAGATTGGGGTGACCGCATTTAGAGAATCAGGCAGATAGGGATCTATTTATCCGCATTTTATTTTTATTTTTTAAATTCTCTTTACAAGTGTTTTAATTATCCTTGTTTTTATTTTTAATTCTTATACACAGGGTTTTCTTATTTCTTATGTAAAGCACTTTGAATTGCCATTGTGAATATGAAATATGCTATATAAATAAACTTGCCTTGCCTTGGTTTACCCCGCTTATGTGTGCAAAAACGTTCATTCATAGTCAGGATTCATAGCCTCCTTATAATTGTGACTTGTGAAATTACAATGAATCAAATTAGCAAGGCTAAACCTAGGACTATTGATGCATGGCAATGTTTTTTCTCCAGCATATTGGACTATGTAAAAGAATGTTGTTAAATTATGGATGACTCATCTGTTGCTCCTTCCCTGTTGGTTTGGTGGAATGGATTTTATTTTGTTATGTAAAACAATAAAATGTTGATCCCAATAAAAAAGAAAAGAAATAGTCACCACCATCAACCCCAAAAAAAACAGTGATGGCATGTAAGCAAGCATTATGTATTCCGTCTATATGAAAGTGTGTTTGAATACGTATGTGTGCATGTGTTTTTATCTGTACAGAGGGGAAGGGAATGCAGCCTAACAATCATTTAACTGATTCAAATAATAGAAACTGATAATGTTCTATGTGAATGCCATAGTAAAGAGATGTTATATGATTTAAACTGACATAGTGTGTCTGCTTCCCGAACAATGCTAGGAAGACTGTTCCAAAGTTTAGGTGCTAAATAAGAAAAGGAATACATGGGGTGATCTGAGGATGACAGTGGGTGCTCTCCTGCTGAGTACGTAACCTAGCACATTGCAAGCTATAGAGTTTCTGGGTGAGATTACTGGTCCTTCTCATGGGGGACCTAGTGTTTCATTTGGGGCTTCAGCAGAGGATCAGATGTTGATCACTGCATTGGAGGGTGGGCTTCAGCTTTGATTTACCTTTTGGGCAATGCAGCTTTGATCGAGTCTGGCCCAGAGCTGACAGCCATGCTCACCTGGGCCCCTGAGAGTTTCAGGCTCGAGTGGCAACCTCCACTGTGTCCCAAATGCTCAATGCTGGACAATTGATATTTCTGGGTGGCACATGCTGAACAACAGTGTCCTGCCCCAGTGCCTTTCTTTCCGGAAGAGCATGAAGAGGTTACCAAATCGTGGAAGGCACCTTTTTCTGCCTGAAACCAAGCTGGTGACTCCTCCACCCTCACTACCCTTGATGGTGGGTGGCCAAGGGGTACGTGGAGATCCCCCCTGTGGAGAGTGCGGTTGCAATGCAATTGTGTTCACAAATTGCTGCCATCTGGTGGGGTAATCTGCATCTCCCATCATCATTGCTTACAAAAAGCCAAGGCTTACAGAGTGGCTGGACAGACCACCTCCACTTTACATGCTATGGCCCTCCTGCAAGTCTACCAAGCCATTCCATTTCTAGGTAAGCTCAATTGTGCAGCCGATGAGCTCTTACGACAGCCCACACTCCCAGAGGAAATGATGACTACATGGACCCCCAGATGATTTGAAAATGTTTCAAGGCCACACAGGTAGACCTGTTTGTCTCTCTGGACATGCCCCACTGCCAGTTATTTTGCAGGCCGCTCAAAGGTTTGGAACCAACCACTTCAACAGAAGGGGTCCCTTTAAGGGAATGTGGCTAGGGAACCTGAGGGAGCCTCAGCCAAATCACTACTCTGGGAATATATTCACTCGAATGCCACCAGGGAAGCCTGACCTGTTGTCACTTATATTGGACACTTCAGTCTAGCCAACTCTGTCTGTTCAGAAACAGAGCCTCTGGACATTTGCCTCTAGGTAAGGCATCCAGACAGAGGGACTGTGAAACTGGCAGTAACTAACTCAGACCGGATCTCAGAGATGGGTATGTCCTGGAGAGCAATACTCAGCATAGCGCTTTACAACGCTGGCTAGCGAGGAGAGTCTATCTGTTCGATCCAAGGATCTACAAAGCATCTATGTTTAGCGCTAAGGAGCCCAGACAGGCCTGCAGACTGATCTAACTGGGAGGCCTCACGAGAGGCCTGCGACCGTCTGATCAGACTCAGGCAGCTGCATGCTCACAAGCGACCCTCAGTGAAGGGAGCACCAAGCCTGACCTGGTAGGTAGACCAAGTTGTAGGCTAAATACAATTAGTAGCAGAAAAGTGACACTTTTGTAGTGCTAGGGTGTGGACTCGCCTTCAGGTGCTGCCTGCTAAGGCCAGATCAACTGAAAGCAAGCATCCACTAGCTGTCAAAGTTATGCTAGCTGTTTAGTGCCCAATTTTGGGAACTAGCCTTCAGGAAGGCCTGGTGAGGCCTACTACCTAATAGCAAGTCATGCTAGCTGCCACAGCATCCAAACTCGGGAACTCACCTTCAGGGAGGCCTGCTTTGGCCTACTTTCTGTTAGCAGTTCATGCTAACTGTCAAAGTGACTGAAATCCAGGAACTCACCTTTCAGGGGGCCTGATGAGGCCTACTAAACCGGGATCTCACCTTCAAGAGATCACCTGGTGAGGCCCACTACCTGAGAGCAAGTCATGCTAGCTTCCAGAGTATCCAAACTACGGAACTCGCTTTCAGGGTGGCCTGGTGAGGCCTACTACCTGGTAACAAGTCTTCTGCTAAAAAAACTAACATCATTGGGAAGCATACCACACTAACACATATATTGGGGCCACCCACAGGAGGCCTCTCGAGGCTAGCTAGAAGGCTGCCGCTGCTATGCATGCCCCCCAAACGTCAGCACTCTCTTCCAAGGAGGCCTGTTAAGGCCTTCTACCTGTCTGGGAGTCTACTGCCCAGACTGCCAAAACCAACTGCTCACTGCTCTCAGCCAGCTGGCCTAACATGCCCTTCTGGGGCTGGCCGTCATAGACACGTCAGGCAGAGGGAGCGTACTTTTGAAAGGGAACTTAAATGTGCAAATGTGCAAGCGTGTTTATTTATATACAGTTTGTACTTATATACTTTAATACATTTTAATTCAGAAATTAAAAGCATACTGGTCATATAATTAGAATATCATCAAAAAGTTGATTTATTTCACTAATTCCATTCAAAAAGTGAAACTTGTATATTATTTTCATTCATTACAAACAGACTGATATATTTCAAATGTTTATTTAATTTAATTTTGATTATTATAAGTGACAACTAAGGAAAATCCCAAATTTAGTATCTCCAGTATCCAGACACCTGGTGCCAATCTGCTAATTAACTCAAAACACCTGCAAAGGCCTTGAATTGTCTCTCAGTCTAGTTCTGTAGGCTACACAATCATGGGGAGGACTGCTGACTTGACAGTTGTCCAAAAGACGACCATTGACACCTTGTACAAGGAGGGCAAGACAGAAAAGGACATTGCAAAAGAGGCTGGCTGTTCACAGAGATCTGTGTCCAAGCACATTAATAAAGAGGTGAAGTATATATATGTATATTCAAGTCATTGTATGAATTGCATTTTAATGTAATTTTGAATGAATTAATACATTGAATAAATTAAAGAACAAAAAAGCATTACAGCTTTATGGGATAGCAAAGTCCACTGGTTGCACACTTCAGAATCCCATCAGACCTAGCAGGTCATCCTATATTGTTCATCAAGAAAGGATTTGAGACATCCTTTGTTTGACAATGTGCATATTTGAACGCAGGGACTGTAAAAGGACCCTCTCGGTATGTTTTGAGCCAAACCTGCATAGTCAATGACACACTGACACATACATGTTGACAGACAGCTCATTAAACACACACACACACACACACACACACACACACACACACACACACACACACACACACACACACAAACACTGCAAAGGTGTGATCAAGGTTCAGCCTTGGATGTTCAGACAGGTATGGAAGCGGGAGCTCTGATCCCCAAGGCTTGCGGAAATTTGGATGTACTTTTTGAATTATTGATGCAATGTAGACTATGCATAATGCAAAATACATGTGCTTGTATGGACCTGGTGCAATGCTTTGGAGGCAGACAGGCAGGCTGTTTTCAGCGCAGCCAAAATGGGCACTAGATCCCAGTTTAGAAGCCTCGCCTGACAAGACCTGCAGCACTAAAGTGAGTACAGCTCATTGTGCTGTAGAGAGGTTGTATGCCCACTATATAGCTTTACACTCCAGCCATTAGATATAGTACACACATACATTTATAGAATGATCCTGGCCATCAGATCATTTCTATATTTGCCTTTTTTGTTTCTGTAAGAGCTTAGGTTTTGTGAAACTGTCCAAGCAGCTTTTCTTGTCTAAATGCATACAATTATGTACACTTATTAATTTGTTTATTCTTGTTGGCAGTTTAAAAAATGTATATAATTAGTTTAATTATTATAAACACAAATTAGGGTACCCTGGCCTGGCAAACCAAATTAATATACAACCAAGTAAACCACAAAACTGGTCTAACGAAACGACTCAGACAGACAGATGGATTACAATTCAACAGTATAAGTTTATTGCAGCACAGCAGAATAAAAAGAAGCAGTGAGTGAATTGTCAAAGTTCGATAGAGTGATGAGATAACTGATACTTTCTTTGCATATGAGGAGATTGTGGATTTCAGAGAGGGAACAAAAGCAAACACCTCAAGTAGACACTGGGGATTATGTAGGTAAATCGCACACAAGCTATACACACACTAGGGCAGGGGTCTCCAAAGTCCTCCCTGCAGGCCAAATGCGCCCTGAGGATGAATTTCAAACGGTCGCCCGCCACACACCGTTTCACAATGTCAACACAAGGTGGCAGTAATAGATTTTAGGAGTGGGAAACATTAATGCGCCAAAAGCGGAACGAAACAGTGCTTTTTTTTTTTTTTTGGAAACAACGCTACTTGTCGGGGCGGCAGTGGCTCAGTGGTTCATGTGGATTGTCTACAAACCGGAAGGTTGGTGGTTCGATCCCCGGTTCCACCTGACCAAGTGTCGAGGTGTCCATGAGCAAGACACCTAACCCCAGCTGCTCCCGACGAGCTGGATGGCGCCTTGCATGGCTGACACCGCCGTCGGTGTATGAGTGAGTGTGTGAATGGGTGAGTGTGAGGCAAGATGTAAAGCGCTTTGGATGGCCATTGGTCTGTTAAAAAAGCGCTATATAAATGCAGTCCATTTGTGCGCAGTGCAACTCGCAAATTGAGTCTGAGGTCTGAACAAATGTGTTTATTTTTTGAGTGACTCGATCACATGACCAGCCTGTGAGAAGCGTTCGAGTTTGGCACAGAGGTCTCTGGTACAATCTGCAAATCTCTCAGTGATTTAAATTAGTTTAAAGCCAGTTGAAACAGCACGTAATCAACAACACTAACATGCAAATCAGGACAGGAGAAACACTGAGCCACAACGATCCAGTTAGAATACTTTCCAACCAAATTCACCAACATTTATCATGAATTTACTGTGGTAACATTAACTGTAACTAGGGATGCTCATATTGACCATTTAACCATTAACTGATAGTAAGAATTTTGACCGATTAATACTATCAGTTAAATGGTTTAAAGTTTTTTTTTTTCCTACACTTTTTTTGTTTGTTTGCTGTATGGTTAAAGAAAAATATGCTGTATTTGTTAACTCACTGGGTGCATCAACACCTGCAACCACGCTTCACTAGTTCACACTTACATATAATTTATAGAGTAAATTTAATTGCATATTTGGCGTGCTGTCCGGGGTGTTTGGGGGCTTGAGCTCGGACTTTGGCCCGAACCCAGAGTACCCCCCAAAAGCTAGAAAGCATAGGACAGCCGCATGCTAAATACCCCCCAAGAAGTGCCGAGCTTGGCGGCTGGCATGAGAGAGGGGCCTGGTTATTTGATTCGGAGGGCCTGTTTGCGGCTTGTGTCGCCTATGGGCGGCCCTTGTTGGTTCATGAATCGCATGGTTCTTAATGGGAGCAGGGTGTGGTCTTGAAATGTATCCGCTTTCTTGCTGTGGAAAAAACTATCTGTTTCCTTGCGGTGTTTATAAAACTTTTATTTCTCGCTGTGTGGAAAACAATTCACTTTCTTGCTGCATGTAATCTTACATTTTTCGCTGCATTGACTCTTCCGTGTGTGGCTATCCACTATCTCGCTTTGGAATCTTCTACTTCTCACTTAGTTGGACTTATTCGCTTGAGGAGACTGTTCACCATTTTACTGCGTGGATAACTATCCGGTATCTTACTGCATGGACAACTAACCGGTATTTCACTGCGTGGACAAACAATCCCGTATCTTACTGCGTGAACAACTGTCCAGTATTTTACTGCGTGAACAAACAATCCCGTATCTTACTGTGTGGACGCCTGTCCAGTATCCTACTGCGTGGACGACTGTCCACTATCTTACTGCGTGGACGACTGTCCACTATCTTACTGCGTGGACGACTGTCCACTATCTTACTGCATGGGCAACTTCTTACTGCGTGTCTGGTATCTTACTGTGTGAACAACTATCCAGTATCTTATTGCGTGGACAACTATCCACTATCTTACTCTATCTGCTTTTCTTGTTGCATGGATTTTGCCTCTGACTCAATGTAAAAACTTTCCGCTGACTCACTGCTTGGAAACTTTCCACTGGCCCGCTGTGTGGAAACTTTCCGTTGAATCGCTGTGTGGAAACTTCCCGCTGACTCCCTGCGTGGAAACTTTCCACTGGCTCGCTGCGTGGAAACTTTCCGCTGACTAGCTGTTTGGCAACTTTCCGTTGGCTCACTGCGTGGCAACTTTCCGTTGGCTCACTGCGTGGCAACTTTCCGTTGGCTCACTGCGTGGCAACTTTCCGTTGCAAATCCCTCGGTGGACAACCCAGAGGATTTTGAAAAGTATCTGAGGACCATCTCCCAAGAGCTTGGATCTGCTGTTGGGAGAGGCCTTTTTGAGCTGCTGAGCTTGCGGCCCCGACGCGGAAGGAGTGGCTTGAGAAGTTCTTTGCTAGGACTGTTGGAGAACAGATTTGGGATGTTTCTTGAACCAAAAGCATGTCACGGATTCATCCGTGAACAGGGGCAATTTGGTTTGAGAACTTCTCCATTGAAGATATGTCAGAACTGACTGGTATGGTTGGATCGGTGATGAGAGTTTAAAAATATAGATAAAATGACCCTTTTTTATTTGGTCAGTCTCACTTTGCTTGATCAGATAAGAGAATGTTTCCCCATCTATTAATGATAAGTCGGAGATTGTGGGGTGGATTTTTGGGTCGAATTTTAATGTGATCATCTAAGGCAGCGGTTTTCAATAGGTGAGGCGCCTCCTGGGGGCGCCAAAGAGCCACAGGGGAGGCGCGACGTGAAGAAAAAATAAAAATAAACCATATACTCGCGTCGCGGTATACTGGGTAAAAGCTACGCGGGATACTCGCGTCGCGGTATACTGGGTAAGAGCTACGCGGGATACTCGCGTCGTGGTACAAACGAGTTGACTGATTACTGACATGTAGTAATGCTGACAGATTAAGCAATAGCTCCTTCTGGCTCAACGTGTGCACAGGCGCTCAAACAATACCTACTCGAAAACTGAGGGATTTTATGAATGGCACCTGTTTTCAACACAAACACTCTACGCAGAAAGTGTTTCTTGTACTTAGAAAAAACTGCGGTAACACTTTACAATTAGGTTGTATTAGTTAACATTAGTTGATGCATTAGTTAACATGAACTAACCATGAACAACACCTCTGTTCAGCATTAGTTAATCTTTGTTAACGTTAGTTAATATAAATCCAGCTGTTCATGTTAGTTCACAGTGCATTAACTAATGTTAACAAGATTTTGTTCATGCATTAGTAAATGTTGAAATTAACATTAACAAAGATAAATAAATGCTTTATAAGTGCAGTTCATCATTAGTTCATGATAACTAATGCATTAACTAATACAACCTTATTGTAAAGTGTTACCAAAACTGCAATACAATTATTTTTTTAAAGGGTAGGTAGGGTTGTGCCGATGGACGAGTGATGGCTGACCGCGATGCCACGCCCCCCGTTGCGAGTGCGACACACTATCCTCTTCTATAGTTAAACTAAAAACTTTGCAGGGATTGCTCTGTAAATTAAATTGAGACTATAACTAAAGCATATATGCTATTTTAAATAACATTTTTAAATAATCCATTTCATAAGCATGCGTGTTTATTTTAGCACTTCCGTCAGTGAAACAACACACTACAGCCTGTAAAACATTTAAACGATTATCAGTTAATAATGGTAACATAAAGATTAAGACAATTAAATATTAGTTTAAAAAAAGATTTGTTTTATTTCCCCGCAAAGATGCGTCAGCTTTGAGATGAATGTGGGACACGAGCTGACACCTTCTCGAATATATCTTCGTCTTCATGTTTTCTCCTGATGTTGTAAAGCAACACGTGTTGTAAAACGTCTGAAGAGCGAATTTTATCTTCCACAGGGTCATGACATTTAGGCTATGTTTGATTATGCACTGCCAGAGAAAACGAAATTAAAATCGGCGGTGTGTGTGTGTGTGTGTGTGTGTGTGTGTGTGTGTGTGTGTGTGTGTGTGTGTGTGTGTGTGTGCGTGAATTGCGCTATTCAAATAAACTTGACGTGCCAAGTCTAATAAGAACAAACTGTGTTAAATAAAATTTGAAGTAAAAAGGTATTCGTCCTGCATTGTTTTTTTCTACTTCACCATAGTAAAGCATGTGAATGGGTAGGCTAATAGACTTAATTATAAGCAAACGAAAGGAAGAAACGTTTACAATTCCCTGCGAAAATGAGTGTGACGCGAGTAAAGATTTATGAAAAGAAACGTGATGTCCAGTGGGGTAAAATGGACTAACTGTTAGGCTTTTGATTATGCCTATTGTTAAAGTTCACGGAAATCGGAAAATCGGGTACAAACATATTTGAAAAGCTGGCAAATCTTAAATTGGGCTCAGCCTCCCTCTCTCATTCGGCATGAATCCATGTTTTCATGGCTGCGATGTAACTGCAAATTTATTTCCTTTGAAAACAAAGCTTTGTGCTTCACTCCTGTGGTAATATATTCACGTAAAACAGCATTCACATACAAAACACGGGGATTATAACGAAATTATAGTTTAAAATAGAAAATAGTATTTATGTAAGGAGGTATATTAAAATAAAAAGTGCACAACTCTTTACTTTGTTTCCCACTGCAACCTAGCGGGTGAGTTAGCTTAATAACGAAATAGAAAATAGTATTCATGTAAAGAGATAGTAAAATACAGATATAGTAAATTATATATTTTTATAAAAAATAAAAAAAATAAAAAAAACGACGATATCATCGTGCATCTCAATGTTTTACTGTAAACATCGTCAACTGCCAATTTAGGGGACATCGCCCAACCCTAGGGGTAGGCTATGTTTATTTTTTTCAATCATTTTAAAATTAATTGGAGAATTAACTTGAATGTGCCTAGTAGCCTATGTGTTGTAGCCATTAAATAAGCACATTTAGTTTCATATGTTAAAATATTATATGTTATTTTTTTCCATCTATATGTTGATTATGAAAAGTGAACACCATCAAGGCTGCAGTTGGAGGACGACTTGCGTTTATTTCTCTCTGCAGTGCAGCCCCGCATCGAACACCTCTGCGCGTCAAAAGCGCGTCCTCATTGTTCCCACTGATTCCCGGTTATTCAAAGTTCAAAATTAAAAATTTAAATGACGTGAATGACATGTGCAAATGACGTGAATGACACGTGCAAATGACGTGAATGGTGCATTTTGTTTATTGTTTAAATCTGAATGTATGATTTTAAATAATTTTAGCCACATTCAAATCTTGTATGTGGCTGAAAAAAAAAATTGTAATGCAAATCTTTTTGATCTGATAACATGCCTTCAATGCAGTTGACTGTTATGTGTTATGCGCTACGTGAACAAAAAGTGTTGTCGTTCATTGATCAGGGAGCTTTCCATTGTGCTGATTTTGTTCGAGATGATGTGCATTAAAATGTGCGCTTAAATAGATAGTTCACTTTAAAATGAAAATTCTGTCATCATATACTCACCTCCATAGTATATATATTTTTCTTACTATGGAAGTCAATGGGACCAGTTAACTGTTTGGTTACTGACATTCTTCAAAATATCTTGCTTTGTGTGCAGCAGAATAAATTCATACAGGCTTGAAACAAATTGAGGGTGAGTATATGATGACAGAATTTTCATTTTAAAGTGAACTATCCCTTTAAGACCCAGACACAAGTTTCACACTTGTAATATTCACATGTTAAGCATGTTTTGTTGACTTATGGTTAGGCCTACTGATGTTCTGTGATTTTTAAAAGTAGCCTCAAATAGGCCTGCATAACGTTGGAAGTTATTTGCTGTTGCAAAGATTTATGAATGCACTTCTTAAAAAAAAAAAAGGAAATAAAATACAATATGAAAAAATATTTACATTTTATTAGTTGTTATTGAAACTCATTGCCAGGAACACACAGAAGATGGCAGTTACTGCCGAGGCGTGTGTTGGTTAGAGCAGGCGGACAGGATTTTGGGGAAGGGGGGGCTCGGCTGTCCTTACCTACTCTAAGGGGAGGCTCACATTCACCCAATTTGAAAACCCCTGATCTAAGGGAACCAAAGAAGGCTAAGACAAACATGGTGTCGAGTGGTCGGGTGGTACTGAGAGGCTGGTACCCTGTGCGAGGATGTGTGTAGTGAGGATGTCTAGCGTTGGGACGGATTGGCTGGGATCTTTGGATCCCTTGATCTGGAGGGAGGTCTGAGAATTATTTATCTAGAGAGAAGGAGTTTACGGAAAACCGAATGCCGCTCAGGTAACCTTTGATGAACCCTACTTGGAGGCTCTTGATGTTGTTCTGATAAGAAATGAACGAGGTGATTGAAAGGAGAGAAAAATGGACACGTAGGATTGGAGGGTCCTGAGAGAAACTGCTTGGACAATGGTATCGAGTGATGCTTCGAGGAGGGGTTTTAACGGGAGGGTTACGAGAAAATTAGTTCCGAATAGCGAGGTACTGGAGTCAGGAATTGGTCAACCAACTTCCTGAATTCCAGCGAGGATCTGTGCGCAGATTTTTTTAGGGACACTGGTGGCGGTTCCACGGCCAGGGTCGTTGGATGGCACGGGCATCTGTATTGCAGATAAGAGTGTTGGGATTTAGTTTTCATGAGGGAAGGGGGAGGGTTATGAACCGGGGCTGCGGATGTCGGCGGCGGTCTCACACTTGGGTTTTCCTCTGTGGTTTGGAAAGAAAAGTTAGCTGGAT
Organism: Gobiocypris rarus; assembly: GCA_023029165.1. Lineage (NCBI taxonomy): Eukaryota > Metazoa > Chordata > Actinopteri > Cypriniformes > Gobionidae > Gobiocypris > Gobiocypris rarus. Next base: position 23,564,372 of record CM040931.1, read on the forward strand.
GATGGAAGAAAATGTGGGCTTTTACTTAGGCGTACTTAAGCAGAGAAAGGCTTGTGCTTATTTGTACCACTGGAGCTGCAGGCCACTGGACGTAAGTGGGGTTATAACCTGTTGGATAAAACTGTTGAAATGATTGGCCTGTGCAGCTAGCAGATGCAGCCTCATGCTAGCGTCTGACCTGCAGTATGTGCACTGGTTCTACTGTGTGACTCACACAGAACTTTTTAGCTGAAAAAATAAATAAATAAATAAAAACTTGGTACGTGTAGAAATGCCCTTCCCCATAGGATAGCGTGAGCTTGGCTATGATTGCTAGGTAATCATTTAGTTTGCGCCACCTGTGGGGGAAAGCCGAGCAGATAATTCCAGTAAAATGAGAAAAGCAATTGAACCCAGGATAAATGTATGTTTGTGGTTTTAAGGGTAACATAGAAATCTCCAGTCTAATTGGTGGTCTGGTTCAGCTGCGGGGAGCATGGAGAGAAAAGAAGGTCACGTAGGATTGGAGATTTCTGGGAGGAAACATTGCTGCTTAGGCAGTGGAGAAATTAGCCAGAGAAACTGAGCTTGTGTTGGAGCAGAGGGCACAGCACTGCTGTGGTAGTGGAGGAATTGACCAGAGAAACTGAGCTCCTGCGGGAGCGGAGAGAACAGCACTGCTGTAATAGTGGAGAAAATTATCCAGAGAACCTGAGTTCCTGTGGGAGCAGAAGGAACAGCACTGCTGGGGCAATGAAGAAAATTATCTGGAGAAACTGAGCTCCTGCGGGAGAGAAAGGGGAAAGTTAGATGGACAAATGGAGAAACATATTTGTGTAACCGAATGGGACTCTTATTTTGAAATGTCCATGCCTTATTATTGCAGGAGGCTCATTCAAAATCATATGGGATATAATATACAAATTTAAACTGTATACAACATGTAACAATATAAATCACGGTGAAGAAAATGCTTTGCATGAGTGTGCCCTATTCATTGGTTCAAATGCTCTGAACTGAAGCATTCTGAAGCAGTGATTTTGCAAGCCAGTATAATGCAAAACTGCGCCACACTCAGATTTTGCAATGTGAGATCTCACGTTATTCAATGAAATCAGCCTTTGAATCTGCAGTGTTGTGAATTATGGTTTTTCATCCACAAAATATAAGATGGCATACAATAATCATTGATACGCTTGCTATACAATAGCCTACTGTAAGTATTGATGTTACATTTAAGAAAACGGGAGCTCTCAAATACATTGTACAGTTTGCACATATCTATTTATAGTCACAAAGGCGAGTATGGTCGCGCTGTGACTGAGCTTATGTGAGCATCAAGTTGAGAAATATTGAATTCAATGCAGTGATTTTCAGCTGATTCCAATGGCTGATTGTTTGGCATAACGTGCGCTGTTGCACTGCATCATTTTAGTGATTTAGCCTCACGATACATTCACTCGCTTTACCCGCAACGTATACAGGTCCTTCTCAAAAAATTAGCATATTGTGATAAAAGTTCATTATTTTCCATAATGTAATGATACAATTAAAATGTCATATATTTTAGATTCATTGCACACCAACTGAAATATTTCAGGTCTTTTATTGTTTTAATATTGATGATTTTGGCATACAGCTCATGAAAACCCAAAATTCCCTTTTGAAATCTCAAAAAATTTGCATATTTCATCCGACCAATAAAATAAAAGTTTTTAATTCAAAAAAAGTAAACCGTCAAATAATTATTTTCAGTTATGCACTCAATACTTGGTGGGGAATCCTTTTGCAGAAATGACTGCTTCAATGCGGCGTGGCATGGAGGCAATCAGCCTGTGGCACTGCTGAGGTGTTATGGAGGGCCAGGATGCTTCGATAGCGGCCTTAAGCTCATCCAGAGTGATATCCCACAGATTCTCTATGGGGTTCAGGTCAGGAGAGTTGGCAGGTCAATTGAGCACAGTAATCACATAGAGACTGTGTCTGTTCCCCGAATCAGTAAATACAAAAAACCATCAAAACCATTCTACAGTAAAAATTTAATTGATGTCCAACAAATAAACAACAGATATAATACGGATGAACAATTGATAAATCTCGGGTTGCTGAATATTCGATCCCTTTCGCCAAAAACGCTTATTGTTAATGATATGATTATAGATCATAACCTAGATGTGCTGTGTTTGACAGAAACCTGGCTAAAACCTGACGACTACATTACTTTAAATGAGTCCACTCCCCAAGATTATTGTTATAAACACGAGCCACGTCTGAAAGGAAAAGGGGGAGGTGTTGCTGTAATTTATAATGATATCTTCAGTATTAGTCAGAAGTCTAGTTTCAAATATAATTCCTTTGAAGTTTTGGTGCTTTATGTAACATTGTGTAGTGTAAATGATAAATCCCGTTTGACATTTGTGTTGGCTACTGTATACAGGCCACCAGGGCACAATACAGACTTTATCAAAGAATTTGCTGGTTTTCTATCAGAGTTAGTACTGGCTGCAGATAAAGTACTAATTGTTGGTGATTTTAATATCCATGTTGACAATGAAAAAGACGCATTGGGATTGGCATTTAAAGACATTCTAAACTCTATTGGAGTTAGAAAACACGATCGGGACCCACTCATCGCCTTAATCATACTTTAGATCTAATACTGTCACATGGACTAAATGTTGATACCATTAAAATTCTGCAGCAGGCGATGACATCTCAGATCATTACCTAATATCATGTATACTTAATATAGCTAAGGCTGCAAAGCCATCCCCTACTTCAAATATGGCAGGACTATAACCGCTGCGACTAAAGATTGCTTTATACATAATCTTCCTCATCAGTTCCATCTCCTCAGAATTACAGATAGCCAAGAGGAACTTGATGTTGCAACAGAAACTACTGACTCTCTCTTTACTAGCACTTTAGACATAGTTGCTCCTCGGCGCTTAAAGAAGATTAAAGCAAATAATCCAACGCCGTGGTACATGAGCACACTCGGGCCCTTAAAACAGCAGCCAGAAAAATGGGCGCAGCTGGAAGAAAACAAAACTGGAGGTTTTTCGCAATTTGTGGAAAGAGAGCATGATTGCATACAGAAAGGCCATAAAAACTGCTAGATCTGCTTATTTCTCAACTCTTTTAGAAGAAAACAAACACAACCCTAGGTATTTATTCGATACAGTGGCTAAATTAACAAAGGATAAAGCTTCAACTTCTGATGTTTGTAAACAACACAGCAGTAATGACTTTATGAACTTCTTTACTAGTAAGATTGATAACATTAGGAATAAAATTATAACCAGTCTACTACAGTATCACTTCAGACAGAACATTGTAGTGTCACTGAGGAAAAATTACACTCATTCACTGCTATAGGAGGAGAAGAATTGGCTAAACTTGTTAAATCATCAAAATCAACAACATGTATGCTTGACTCTATACCGACTAGGCTATTAAAGAGATGCTTCCAGAGGTCATAGATCCTCTGCTTAATATTATTAATTCATCCTTGACATTAGGATATGTACCAAAAACTTTTAAGTTGGCTGTAATTAAACCACTTATTAAAAAAACGCAACTTGATCCTAAAGAATTAGTCAATTACAGACCAATCTCAAATCTACCGTTTCTATCAAAAATATTAGAAAAGGCCGTGTCTTCACAATTATGTTCCTTTTTAGAAAGAAATGGTATATGTGAGGATTTCCAGTCAGGATTTAGACCGTATCATAGTACTGAGACTGCTCTAATTAGAGTTACAAATGATTTACTCTTATCATCTGATCGTGGTTGTATCTCTCTATTAGTGTTACTCGATCTTAGCGCTGCATTCGATACTATCGATCACAATATTCTTTTGAATAGACTCGAAAATTATGTTGGCATTAGTGGAACTGCATTGGCATGGTTTAAATCTTACTTATCTGACCGTTATCAGTTTGTAGCAGTAAATGAAGAGATGTCACACCGATCACAAGTTCAGTATGGAGTACCGCAAGGCTCAGTGTTAGGACCGTTGCTTTTCACCCTGTATATGCTACCACTGGGAGATATCATTAGGAAGCATGGCATTAATTTTCATTGTTATGCTGATGATACTCAGCTCTATATTTCTTCACGCCCTGACGAAACTTACCAATTCACAAGATTAACGGAATGCATAGCTGATATTAAAAATTGGATGAATAGTAATTTCCTGCAACTTAATTCAGATAAAACTGAATTTTTAATTAGTAGACAGAAAAGCTCCACAAGTAGTGCCCTAGAATACTGTCTAACCCTCGATGGCTGCTCTGTCAAGCCCTCGTCGTCAGTGAGGAACCTGGGTGTGCTCTTTGATACCAATCTTTCGTTTGAAAGCCAAGTTTCTAGCATCTGTAAAACTGCATTCTACCATCTTAAAAATATATCTAAATTACGTTACATGCGTTCATGAGCTCAAGGCTAGATTATTGTAATGCTCTACTGGGTGGTTGCCCTGCTCGCCTAATAAATAAACTCCAGCTGGTCCAAAACGCAGCAGCTCGAGTTCTTACTAGAACCAGGAAGTACGATCATATTAGTCTAGTTCTGTCAACACTGCACTGGCTCCCTATTAAACATCGCATACATTTTAAAATCTTGCTTATTACTTATAAAGCAATAAATGGTTTAGCTCCCCAGTAATTAAGCGAGCTCTTAACGCATTATACTCCATCACGTCTATTGCGGTCTCTAAACTCTGGCCAGTTGAAAATACCTAGAATATCTAAATCAACTGCAGGCGGTCGATCCTTTTCCTATTTAGCACCTAAACTCTGGAACAGTCTTCCTAGCATTGTTCTGGAAGCAGACACACTCTGTCAGTTTAAATCTAGACTAAAAACGCATCTCTTTACTATGGCATACACATAGAACATTTTTAACTTTCTTTATTCAAATCAAATGACTGATTGTTAGGCTGCATTAACTAGGTCAGCCGGAACCGGGAACACTTCCCATAACACCTGATGTACTCGTTACATCATAAAAAGTGGCATCCACACTAATGTTAGTCTCTCTGTTTATCCCGAGGTTTACTGCAGTCGGCGGATCCAGGCCGTGTCGGATCGGATGGTGGACCTGCATCTGGACATGACCAGCTCATCCTGGAGTGTCTGCTGAGACCGTGTCCATTAGTGTCTCCTCTGAATTTGCCTCACCGGCACGTCATCCTCAATTAACCCGTCTTTGGCGCAATAACTCCGATCTTTCAAGTATTCATATTCTTGTGTAATCGACGCGCCATCCTAAATGAACCCGTCTCGTGCGTGATACCCAAAATTTCGAATATTCCTATCTAATATGATTTATGACCTGCAAGGTTGCCAGAGTAATAATTATACACTGTTAATAATAGGCCAGAGGAGAACTGCACCCGACTGAGTCTGGTTTCTCCTGTTTATTTTTCTCCATCATGCCCTGATGGAGTTTTGGTTCCTTGCCACTGTCGCCTTTGGCTTGGCTTGCTCAGTTGGGGACACTCAAATTATGATCCAAGTTACTCAACTAAATATACAAATAGAATTTATTCATTTGGTCATATATAATTCTATAATCTATCCAAATTAAACTAGCCAAATCAAATTTTGTTGCAATGTTGTCCTGTTTAACACTGTGAAGCTGCTTTGAAACAATCGTCATTGTAAAAGCGCTATATAAATCAAGTTGATTGATTGATTGATTGATTGAGGTTGAAGGCATAAAGTGTGTACCCATTGAGAAAATCTTCTCTGTCGATACTCAATGGCAGATTCTTTAGGTGTCTTCCGGTGGCGGAAACCAGTTGATAAAATTCTCTAACCGCGTTTGCTAAATTAAATTGCGGCTGAAATGGACAATTTGGGATATTAACTCCGTCTGAGCTTAACGAAAGATATTCTAAATTAAAGTGTTTAAAGGCAAAGGGGTTTTTTATCATATGCACCTGTGAAAGCAGAATTATCCGTCATCGCTATAATGATGGATTTCGGCAATGTGCCGAGGAAGATATTTTCATGGTTTGAGACACGCGCCCCTGTCGGTATGGAGAAGTTCTTCACACAAACTCTGGCCGTGGCGGACAGTAAAGCTTGAGCGTGCCCCAAGCGGAGGGGGGGACGGAAACTCTTGATAAAAAGAGAAGCAGAGATTATTTTTATTTTCTAATCGATCGCATCCCCACGCATAAGACAGAATGCGTCTTTCGCTCTAGTTAAACAAATACGAATATCGACAGCGTTCAATAGTAATTTCGGCTGAAAAAATATATCGCTGTGTATTGGACCGAGCAATTCCACGACATTGCTCCCCTCTGTGAAAGCAGCTTTTTTCGTTAAACCTGCATTACTACCAGCTGGATTTGTATCATCCATATGACCGGCTGTATCTTTGTAAAACAATCCGGCTGAAAAGTTATTCTCTAGGGTATCTTTTCCATAATTAGTGAGCATCTCAAGAATACATCTGTACGGATACGTATTGGAGGATTTTGACACTAGGCAATCTCCTAGCGACACATCGACCTGCGAGAAAAAACTCGAAGACGGATAGTTGATCAAACCCACCGGAGCTCCTTGGGGTATGTCAGCTCCATCTGGCAGAGTTATTTTGACACGTGTATATAACAATGTGTTATTCAAATCTGTGTAATCTTCGCCAGTCCCCGCGATGAAAAATTCAATCGGCGAAGAATCATTAATAGCTGCCACAGGGGGGATTTCCACATAAGTGTATTTTTCAATAGATGTCTGCGTTAAAGGAAGGGTAAAAGTGTCCAATTCTGATTTGATGCACTCGTCTGACATACTATGAATCAGCGACATGATTTAGAAAATAGTATTGGTTCGTCTTTTCAAACTTGTAGATCTTTTCACAGTCTTCTTACAACTTTGTCTGATTTTTGCAACTGAGGATTTCTTAGCGTTGCGTCTAGTCTTCTTTATGGCATGACCACGCCCTCTCCTCATACGGGTCCCTGGTGGTTTCAAGCCTTTTCGTTGCATGACCATGAAACCGTAACCGCTCTGCCCCTCGGTGTTATCCTTATTATATGACCTTGATAGCGCGCTCGTAACCACATCGCTTACTATGTTTTTTGCTGCAGCTTTTATGTGGGGTTTTGCTATACTAAAACTCCTTCTTAGAAATGGAATTGCCATACGGTATATTCCACGGAAGAGGCCCCCGATTCCTGATCCGAGACCAGAACCATACATCACTAAAACCTTGGATCGACCCACCAATTTGTGATTGGTAATATGATATGTACCGGTGAAGGTCTTCTTGGTACGGTGTGAGATAAGCCATTGTTTTAAAACAAATGTTTTCTCACCAGCCTAAAGTGTAGCTTCGTCACAACTTTTCCGTAGGTGAATCGCACGTCTTTATTTTGATCGTCTTTAATCTCAATTTCAATATCTGATATATAGTTTTTATTAAGACGCACGTAATGAGATTTGTCGTATCTTACGCTGACTGATTTGCTAGTATTCGGTTCAATATAAACCGCCTCTAATAATGGGACATAGGCATTCCCCACTGATTGATATTCTTTTATATCTATGTATACAAATAATGTATAAAACCCTCCACTTATATCTGCCTGGTATGGTGTGTATATGATGCTCCTCACACCCTGGTCTTCATCCGAAGTGTTTGCATTTTCTATAGAAACACCGGGTTTTAATCCTAGAATGACGGCTGGCTTTCTGTGAAATGTTATAGATGCTTTCTGAGATGTTTTCAGAAACACCTTATTTTTTATATGATCGTAGCCTAGGTGCACCCGTGATGGAAGAGTTGCGTTTATTTCCTTAAGTAATGCTGAAATATCCTCAAAATAATCGTATTTTATATTATTATGGTTTGTAGATATTTTTAGGGCTTTCTGTAAAGTTTGGATATTAGCATCACCCCGCGGTTTACGCTCATCCTCTTTCAAACATTCCTCACATTCAAAAGTAAAACCAGCGTCTTCCTCGTTGAAAGTGTACCAGGTTTTAGGGTAGTGGAACTCAACCAGGGCCACTTCCCATAATCTTTTTAAATGTATGGCTTTTGCCAGTCTAGTTCTGTAATTAGATATCCGATTCTCGGGGTAAACATCCCCGGATGTATTGCAGGGGAGTGTGACGTAGAATCCCTCCTCTGACATCATGGATACTTTGCATAAATGACAGCGTCTGTGTCTCTCGCTAGGGGTTTAAAGGAGACTGTAGATCAATCACGTGTTTTTCACGAATCCAACTGTTGAATTTTGACGGCCACCCAAACCATTTCACCAAAACGTATGAGACTTTTCCCCTCCGTTTTTTATCGAGAATTTTCTCAACCTTAAATGATTTATCATCACTCACAATAATTTTTTGGAGTTCTTTTTCGTATAAAAAAACCCTCTATTATCTCGCCATCATAGTCCTGTAATTTATACATCGGTACTTCCCTGGGTATACAAGAAGTTATAGTAAAGTATTCCTCTGTATAGTTCTGCTCATATCCTTTGGTAAATATATTCCGCACTTTAGATATTCTTACCACGTCACCGACTGAGAATTTAAAGACCGGTGTCTCTTTACGTATTTTCCCGTATAAATTGTTGAACACCGTGGCTTCGTTTTCTTTATTCACGTCCAAGGGTCGCATTTTTATGGACATGTGATAACTGGAATTATACCCCTCTGTCAAATCTTGCAAAATATCACAGTAACGTTTGGAATTTATCAATGTAAGATACCTCCACATTCGTCCCTTTAAAGTTCTATTAAACCTCTCCACAACACTCGCTTTTAATTCAGAAGCGGTTGCAAAATGTGTTATATTATAGTTTTTCATCATCTGTTGAAAAGGTTTATTGAAAAACTCTGTCCCCTTATCAGTCTGTAGTTTGATAGGTATTCGTCCCTCTTTCAAAACAGACAAAAATGCTTTTGTCACTTCAGAAGCAGATTTATTTCATAACAGCCTTGTCCAGGCATATTTTGAGAAAATATCAATGATAGTCAAAATATATTTAATATTATCCTTCTCTTTAGCGTACGCCGACATATCGACTAAATCGGCCTGAAATTGTTGGTCTTTCCCATAAACCATCACACGGTTCCGCTTATATTTTATTGGTGCAGTTCGATGGAGAGTGTATGTGTCCTGACTACTAAGCCACCTGGACACTTCATTGTCAGATAACCTTACACCGTGTTGTTCTAATACAGCTTGTTTTAATCTGTTTTTACCTCCCAAAGCTCCAGAATTGGCAGGATCGTAGTATATTTTCTTAATTAGTTCTGCCATGTGAACGCTGCGAGTCTCAGTCAATAATGAGTCAAGTTACAAATTTGTTCAGTATTAAAAGATTTTTTATTTTCTCAATATAAAGTCACAACATTTTTATTTTCACAATATAAAGTCACAAACATGTGTAATATTAATTATATCCCGTAAAACAAAAAATAAAATTTCACAGACATTTCAAAATTCTTCTCCAAAATGTATTCGACTAAAAAATCTATAATATTACATACATCGGGATCTTCATTAGTTAAAAAACTACAAACATCAGTTACATACGTACAAATACAAAGTATATCTCCTATTCTAAGAGTGTTCTGGTTTTCAGACATTAGATTGAGAACGTTTCTGATAATGACATAGGTGTTGTCACAGTTAACAGAGATGTTTACCATGTCATTCCACCCATCCGATAAGGCCCGCACGTCCTCCATTAATTCCATTAGTCGTTTTTCATCCGGGGCTGTGTTGGTATTTGTAATCCAATTATTCCAGATAATCTTGTGGAGTAGGTTAGATATTCCATATTTGACATGTGATTTAAAGAAATATTTTGTAATCCGAACGGTAGAACACAAGTTCTACCAGAAAGACTCGGAAGAATGAACAGTCTGACAATTATCCATTTATTAACAGCCCAGCAAGCAATCAAATATTTTGGCATAGGTCCCATCCGTAGCTCGCAGTCGGAGGATCCGGACTCTGCATATCCTGCCTGAAGATGAAGGCAGAGGCGCAGCCGACCCCCCTTGGAGTCTGGAAGGGACCATCCTGGTGGTGGTAGGTTAGATGTAGAAAAGAATTTTGACTTGGAGGTGGTGGGGAGGATGGCGGTAAATTGGCGCGTCAGCATCTGCAAACTCAGAAATGGGTAGTTACCGATCTTTAATACTCACGTATTAGAATGTGATTGGATAGATAAGGGAGTAGAAGTGACGTGACAATTAAGTCTTCCTGGCAGAACTTACGCTAGAGCTTTCATTTCCCCATTTTCAGTTGTTTTCAGTGGATTCAGGATTTTCAGCAACAGTACGTTTCCAATTATCAACAGCAGTGTCAATGATCTCCTCGCATGATTCATCAATCAATTTCTCACGGATTGAAGATAATTGCTCCACGATGTACATCTCATCTCTGAGGTCAAATAAAATGACCTCAACAGCACCCAGGATTCTCTCTAGATTGGGACTGGCTCCATAATGACGTAAAGCTCCAGCCAAAATGTTTTTCAGGTCAGGTGTGAGGATTTTCAGTCTAATTTCTTCAAAATATCCAAAGAAATAATAAGCAGAGGCTTCAAACAAGCAACTATGTCTCGTTTGGGAAGGGTGATCCACAGTACATCCATCGCAGTCTTTCTTCATCCGTTTGTTGATCAAATTTTCCAGAATGACAGCCAAAATAGCCTTGATAATCCGGTGACCTGTCTCCCCGAGGCAGCCATCCGTCTCATCACAGGTTGTGTCTGGTGTATCATAATCCACCACAGGTGTTACAAATCCATGTTTTGTAAGGAAAGTTAAATTATGATATCCAAGTTCAGTGCAGAATTGATTTATAATCCATTTCCCGGTAATCCATTTACTCCAGGCAATAATCAATTTTTTGGTAAATCCACCAGAATTTTTCCAAACCGTTCTGATGAAGAAGAGGAGGCAGGATCACTTTGTTGTTGTCAGGGGTCTGAATGAGGGAGAGTCTCTGGGGAGAGGGCTTTTGAATGTTTGTATTGAGTAGGTGGTGTTAAGTAGACACCCCTCCTACTAGGTGTGGCCCACTCAGGGTGGAATAATTTTGTTTTTATACTGTTATACCTCTCATATGCTTCGGTCCACTGGAAAAGTTGATTGATTTTAGAAAAAATATCCTCCATAACAGATAAATCTTTCCACTGAAACATGAATTTTAAATCATAAAATTTCAGATGTTCATCCTCCGAAATTGGCCACCGGGCTTCAGGCGCGTTTTTTCCAAAATCACTGGAAAGAATATAAATGTAATCCTTGGGATATTTATTAACCTGGTCCGCCAGAATTCGGTATCTAGTTCCGATCGATATTTCAGTTCCAGACCACTCCGCGATGAACAGCGGAACGTCCGCGCCGTCCTTCAAGTCTGACCAGACTTTCGAATAAAATAAAATCCAATCCGCTTCACCGAATATCAGATCAGGATCCGTTCTTGATTTTGTAGTGAATCTCTCATCATTATCCACGTTAACCAGTCTGACTTCTCTGTGGTTTTTCTCATAAGAATACGTACACGCGCGTCCTCCAGATAAGTGAAAACTATATTCCACAAGAACCGGCACCTCGTGAAAAAATCGCGTAATAACACGGTCCATGTGATCCTTGTTTTTTCCGTGGAGCTTAAGTAAAATCCTCCATAGTCTCTGTAATCCTTCTTTCGGGAGTTTTTAAGAGTGAAGCAACAGCCATAGTAGATTATCTGATTTCCAATAATCACAACCACTATTTCAACCCATCCTTTTTTTATGTACGCCTGGTTCAGGGGAGGGGGATTCACCCATGAGTGATGTCATCATCAGCGTCATATTTTACGTATCCCCTTAAATTTGAATTAACCTCTCACCTTTGAGAGGGGAGTGTTAGTGGGTGTGGTCTGTTTGAGGCAGTGCATCCTGCTTGACCGGTCATTTCTGACTTAAACTTTGAAGGGAGCAGATGCGTTTTATGCTCACAGAGATCCAACTGCAATTAAGTTTTTCCCAGGCTCACGTGTGGTGTGGGTGGGGTAGGGGAGGAGTCTGCGTCTGTCTCGCTGCATGCCTTCCACAACGCCATTCAATTCACAACTCCACCAGGAGTGGACGCAGGTTTTTACCATGAAGTGACAGAGATGAAGGAGACACTTTTGTGTATATTTAAAACAACCGGTATGTTAAAAACCTTACTCTTTTTAACAATGTTTTTAAAGTTTTTTGTGTTTTATGTAACAGTTTTAAACTAATTTTGTGTTTTATGTAAAATGCAATAGTTTTTTTTTTTTTTTCAAATCTGAATGGAGACATTTACTTTTGTGTAAATTAATGATTTCTTTACATCTTAAAAATGTCTTGACATCTTAAAATAACACTCTTTTAGAGAAAAAGAAATACAATTTTAACATCCATGCTTTAACGTTTTAAAAGTGATAAAAGATTTCATATGTAATGAAATTACGTCTTCTTTAATAAAAATTAAAAAAAAACAGATCTCATCTCTGACTCTGTCTTTCTACACATTTCTTTAAAAAAGTTAACACCACTTAGAACTTCTGTGCGTTGGGGAAATTTTTCCCACGCTTCAGATGTTTAACCCATAAGGGGCCGTTACACATGTCCAATTTTCCCACGGTGTACATACAGCCATCATAAGGGGAGGAGCTAGCGTGGGAAAATTCCCACGGTCAAAAAAGGGGTGTGGCTTAAAGGCAATAAATCAATCAAAGTGATGGGTGGTACCCTCTATATTCTCAGCGAGAAAGTGGAAAGTCTTCCACGCAGCGAGAAAGTGGAAAGTCTACCACGCAGCGAGAAAGTGGGAAGTCTTCCACACAGCGAGAAAGTGGAAAGTCTTCCACACAGTAAGAAACCGGCATGTTTCCCGGCAATAAAACAGCGGAAGTTCCTTGCATCAAGTCAGTGGAAAGTTTCCACACAGTAAGAAACCGGCACGTTTCCAGGCAATAAATCAGCGCAAGCAGGTAATCAGCGAAAAGTTCCCACGCAGTAAGGAGTGGCACGTTCCTTGCAGTAAATCAGTGAACGTTCCTACACAGTAAGGCAGTGGAAATTTCCACACAGTGAGAAGTGGATCGGTTTCAACACAACAAGGAAGGATCAATTTCACACAGCAAGAAGTGGGCAGTTTTCCACACAGCAAGGAAAGGGCGGTCTCCCACATACAAGACCACACCCTGCTCTCACCAAGAACCGTGCGATTTGTGAACCAACAGGGCCGCCCATCGGTGACACAAGCCGCTCACGGGCCCTCCTGGTCAAACAACCAGGCCCCTCTCTCATGCCAGCCACCAAGCTCAGCACTTCTTGGGGGGTAATTAGCAGGCGGCTATCCTATGCTTACTAGCTTTTTGGGGGGTACTCTGGGTTCGGGCTGTTTATGTTATGACATTACTTGTTGGGGCACATGACTATTAACTAATTGACTAAGTAATATTTAATTGTGGTTATGGGTTTCGAATTAATTTTTAATTAGTTAATAGTCATGTGCCCCAACAAGTAAAGTCATAACATAATGGCACATTTGTAAAACATTTGCTAATGATTAATTAAAGCAGACAACTTTTTGACAAATGCATGGCTTTGACCCGTTGTGGTAATTAACACATTAATTTACATTATTAGTTCATATAATATGTTATTAAGAAATTAATACATTATTATCTGTGCATTAGTTAAGCATGAATTAATGCATACTAGTGATCCTTATTGTAAAGTGTTACCAAAAACTCTGCAAGTAGTAACCTAGAATACTGTCTAACACTCGATGGCTGCTCTGTCAAGCCATTGTCGTCAGTTAGGAACCTAGGTGTGCTCTTTGATACCAATCTTTAATTTGAAAGCCACATTTCTAGCATCTGTAAAACGGCATTCTACCATCTTAAAAATATATCTAAATTACGGCACATGCTTTCAATGCAAAATGCTGAACAGTTCGTTCATGCGTTCATGACCTCAAGGCTAGATTATTGTAATGCTCTACTGGGTGGTTGCCCTGCTCGCTTAATAAACAGATCCAGCTGGTCCAAAACACAGCAGCTCGAGTTCTTACTAGAACCAGGAAGTATGATCATATTAGCCCAGTTCTGTCAACACTTCATTGGCTCCCTACTAAACATCGTTAACATTTTAAAATTTTGCTTATTACTTACAAAGCACTAAATGGTTTAGCTCCCCAGTACTTGAGTGAACTCTTAACGGGTTATACTCCATCACGACTATTGCGGTCTCAAAAATCTTGTCAGCTGATAATACCTAGAATATCAAAATCAACTGCAGGCGGTCAATCCTTTTCCTACTTAGCACCTAAACTCTGGAGCAGTCTTCCTAGCATTGTTCGGGAAGCAGACACACTCTGTCAGTTTAAATCTAGACTAAAACGCATCTCTTTACAACATACACATAGAACATTATCAATTTCTATTATTCAAATCATTAAATGATTGATAGGCTGCATTATCTAGGTCAGCCGGAACCGGGAACACTTCCCATAACACCTGATGTACTCATTACATCAGTGGTTTTCAAACTTTTTAAACTTTTTTTCGCGACCCATATATAGGCCTACAAACATTTACATTCAAACAAGTTAAGCAAAGCATAAGAATACTTATATACAATGGGCCATTTGACTGTATTTTCAATAAAACCGCTAGATGGCACAAAAATTCAGCTCATCACTGTTCCACACAACCGCTTTTGATCCTTGATGTGTTCGCAAAGCAAAGTTGATTCTGCACTAATTTGATAGCTAGGCCTATATATGGGATGCTAATTAACTGGTTATCCATTAACCAACAAGAATTTTAAACAATTAATAATTTGCTGCATGCTTCAAAAATACACTACAAATATATATACAGTGAGGAAAATAAGTATTTGAACACCCTACTATTTTGCAAGTTCTCCCACTTGGAAATCATGAACTATTTATGTGTATGATACAGCTGCAAATAAGTATTTGAACACCTGTCTATTAGCTAGAATTCTGACCCTCAAAGTCTGCCTTTAAAATGTCCACCTCCACTCCATTTATTATCCTAAATTAGATGCACCTGTTTGAGGTTGTAAGCTGCATAAAGACACCTGTCCACCCCATACAATCAGCAAGAATCCAACTACTAACATGGCCAAGACCAAAGAGCTGTCCAAAGACACTAGAAACAAAATTGTACACCTCCACAAGACTGGAAAGGGCTACGGGGAAATTGCCAAGTAGCTTGGTGAAAAAAGGTCCACTGTTGGACCAATCATTAGAAAATGGAAGAAGCTAAACATGACTGTCAATCTCCCTCAGACTGGGGCTCCATGCAAGATCTCACCTCGTGGGGTCTCAATGATCCTAAGAAAGGTGAGAAATCAGCCCAGAACAACATGGGAGGAGCTGGTCAATGACCTGAAAAGAGCTGGGACCACCGTTTCCAAGGTTACTGTTGGTAATAGGCAAGGCAAGTCAAGTTTATTTATATAGCACATTTCATACACAATGGCAATTCAAAGTGCTTTACATAAGAAATAAGAAAACCATGTGTAAGAATTAAAAATAAAAACAACGATAATTAAAACAGTTTTAAAGAGAATTTAAAAAATAAAAATAAAATGCGGATAAATAGATCCCTATCTGCCTGATTCTCTAAATGCGGTCACCCCTATCTGAGACGGAAGAGATGGAGCAGGTTCGCAATGTCTCCTGGACCTTACAAGTCGGTCCAAGATGGGCTCCTGCAAGGGATGTTACCTATGCCCCGCAGGGCCTCCTTTCTTGAGTCCGCTTCTTTGCACTGTCTGCTACCACAGAATGAAGCGAAGCACACTGCTCTCCTTTTCCAATCTCTTCCAGTCAGACAGCCCTAACCAACAATGATAATCAACAGATACATAAGAAATAAACAAATACAGTAGTAAAGAGAATTAAAAAGAATAAGATTATATATAGATAAAACCAAAGATAAGAACTTAGTCTAATACACTAAGACGTCATGGTTTGAAATCATGCATGGCACGGAAGGTTCCCCTGCTTAAACCAGTACATGTCCAGGCCCATCTTAAGTTTGCCAATGACCATTTGGATGATCCAGAGGAGTCATGGAAGAAAGTCCTGTGGTCAGATGAGACCAAAATAGAACCTTTTGGTCATAATTCCACTAAACGTGTTTGGAGGAAGAAGAATGAGGAGTACCATCCCAAGAACACCATCCCTACTGTGAAGCATGGGGGTGGTAGCATTACTTTGGGGGTGTTTTTCTGCACATGGGACAGCACTGTATTAAGGAGAGGATGACCATCCTCTCCTTAATACAGTGCTGTCCCATGTGCAGAAAACATGGGACAGCACTGTACATGAACATGGGCCATGTATTGTGTGATTTTGGGGAACAACTTCCTTCCCTCAGATAGAGCATTGCAGATGGGTCGAGGCTGGGTCTTCCAACATGACAATGACCCGAAGCACACAGCCAGGATAACCAAGGAGTGGCTCTCTAACAAGCATATCAAGGTTCTGGCGTGGCCTAGGCAGTCTCCAGACCTAAACCTTATAGAGAATCTTTGGAGGGAGTTCAAACTCCGTGTTTCTCAGCGACAGGCCAGAAACCTGACTGATCTAGAGAAGATCTGTGTGGAGGAGTGGTCCGAAATCCCTCCTTCAGTGTGTCCAAACCTGGTGAAAAACTACAGGAAACGTTTGACCTCTGTAATTGCAAACAAAGGCTACTGTACCAAATATTAACATTGATTTTCTGGTGTTCAAATACTTATTTGAAGCTGTATCACAAATAAATAGTTAAAAAATCATACATTGTGATTTATGGATTTTGATTTTGTCTCTCACAGTGGACATGCACCTATGATGACTATTTCAGACGCCTCCATGATTTCCAAGTGTGAGAACTTGCAAAATAGCAGTGTGTTCAAATATTTATTTTCCTCACTGTATATATATATATATACATTTTTTTTTTTTTTTTTTTTTTTTTTTTTTCTCAATGTCTTAAAAAATTCAGGTAAGTCACGTACAAGTCACATTTGATTGCATTCTGAAATAATACCAGTTTTAAGAGCCATTATGCTTTAATTATATCTCTGTTGTAGTTCCACTGTTAGACACCGGGTGGAGTGTGGGTTTAATGGATATAGGTAGCCAGAGAGGAAGTGAGGTCAGGTGTAATGAGGGAAGCAAACAATTTTTGACCGTGTCAGGAGTGGGTTTGAGGGGTACTATGTGTTTTAGCATCGTAAAAAATAAAGGTGATAATTGCAGTACTGGGTCCTATTGCACAAAACAAGGATAAGGGATTAAGCCAGGATATTTTGATGATCTTGTCATCTGTATGCAAAATTTTGTTCACTGCTGTCGTGTAAACTTACCCTAAAGGAACACTCACACCAAGAACGATAACGATAACGAAAGATAACTGTATTTTAGCGGTTAAATTGAGCCAGGATCACCAAGATATCCCGGCTTAATCCCTTATCCTAGTTTTGTGCAATAGACCCCTGAACTGGAAGCGTCATGCTTAGGATCCCACGCGTCAGATAACCCTACAACACCTCTAGCCTAAGTGACAAGATGGTCCTTTGTCACTTCATTTTGTCAAAAATTGCTTCTTTGTGGATTATCACGCATCGTTTGGAACTGTTTGAACTTTAACGGACTAAGTGTAATGTTTTTGAGTTGATGTTATAATACCTGATGGCCACTAGAGGGCACTCCCGTGCTGTGGGTTGTTGTTGTCATTGTGTTCCGAGTAAAAACAGTGTTTAACAGTGCAGCCATGTCTCCGGTTCGTTCCATGCATGCTCTGAAACAAAGCAGAAAGTAATGTGTTATTATAGCAAATTGATGCAGACATATATGAGTAGTAAATATTACGGACCATGTGTCAAAATAAGATTTATGACCCTTTATGACATGTTTTATTGTTCAGTTACTTTATTACTTTCCCCTTTTTGACCCTCCGTTTCCAGACTGTTTGTGTTCACGCGCTCAGGAAGCGAACGTGGTTCACGCCCCCCTCCTCCACAAAAACGCACCTGGTGAAAAGTATTGTGAAATAAAAGGGGGTTAGAATGTGGCGATTAAAGCAAGAAGTCATTCTGTAACTCTGGCGTTCACAATGGCTGTTCCAAAGACTGTTGGTAGAAAGGTTATGTGTATCTCGCCAACAAGAGGACCTGTCGAAATGGATGAAAAGTTGATTTTTGCGCCTAGGAAAAAACAAAATGTTAGTCTGACAAAGTTTCTCCATTAAAATTTGGATTTTGTGAAACAGGATTTCTCAAGAGTTTGGGGAGATATGTGTTTGACAAGGCATCGCACACAGTCAAAATCTATGCTGTGGATCTTGGAGATGATTTTACAACACAGGACCCCTGTCTGGTTTTCCCTGCCAAAGACTGGTTTATATTTTTTAACTATGTCTGGAGAGATTTGAATGACTGTGGCGGAGACCCCTTGTACATCGCAGAGTGGAACGGTGTGATTCCTGAAACAAGGTGTGGTTGGAGATCATAGTAAGAAGCTACCTGATGATTGCGTTTATATTTTTTGCTGTAATGACAAGACAAAGATCCATGAACGTGTCTGGCCGATTCCAGAGTCTGAGCATCACATACACTATGACCTGAGATTTTTGTTTCAATGGAAAGACATTCGTATACTCAACAACGTTTTTTCATGTGTTGAAAAAATATTTAGATGGTGCGACCTCTATGATCGCTACACTTCCATTAAGGTTAGGTTGATCCACCCAGAGAGGGGTGTTACTAGTTCTGAACCACGCCTCTTAACCCCTCACATGTATTAGTACTGCAGAAGTACTTCTGACTAACCCATGTTACTGAACAACCTGCTGAGGGTAAAAAGATAGAGATATTCATCAACAATGACCAAAAGACAGCAAATGTGCTTTGCAAATTAAAGGATGGATATTACGAAGATGTTGTTTGTCTGATAAGGGAAATCAATGCAAACCTACCACATGGTGTGAGTTTTGGCTTTGACCATGTTAAAAATATGGTATTTCTGAAAGGACCTCCGAAAATATTCTTGACATTTTATGGAAAGTTGGCTATTATTCTGGGGTTAAAACCAGGGGTTGCAATATTCTTAGTTGGCCTTATTAACTTCCCAGGAGCAACGATATTTTCACAAGTCGATGTGACACTGGTGGACCGTCTGATATCACAGAGTTCTAGCACATATCCTTAATGTTGTATAATAGAATGTCTTACCAACTATGAGAAAGATGCTCTCGAAACACTGTTCTCTGCGGGGCTGTTTTACAAGGACACGGCTGGACACACGGATGTGACAGACCCTGTGGGGGGGAATCATGGTCTGACAAAGAGAGCAACCTGCTCTCACCAATTCACAGTGATATTTTCTTTCAGGAAAAGCTTATGCTTAATGGAGTAGACATTAAAATTCGGGTTATTAGAGTTAAAGATGAATTATGTCTGATGAGGAGCAACGCTACAGCCTATAAACTAAAAATAATGGCAGCATCATTATTTGTGAAGAAAGTAGCTGTTTCACCGGCTGTAAGACTGGGACATGCACAAGCATTGCTCTCAACCACAGCCAAATACCCCATCGACAGAGTCTGTCTGAAAAATGTATCCATTCCTGCAGGCTCATGGGTTTGCAATCAAGAAAACTTGTTCTTAGGTACTCTACCAAAATCTTTGGTCCTAGGGTTGGTGGATAATGATGCATTTGTAGGTGCCTACGATAAAAATCCATTTACGTTCTGAAGTCTGGATTTAGAATTTATGGCCCTCTATGTCAATGGTCTTCAGTATCCGACAAAGCCCCTCCAGCCACAATATGAAAATGGTTCTGCAGTGCAGGAATTTTATCAGTTGGCACTATCTTCTGGAAGACACCTGAAAAATCAAGCTCTCTCTATTGATAGAGAAGAATTCATGCAAGGATATACACTGTATGCATTCAATCTCACGCCAGATGAGGAATGTGGTCAACATATATCACTCATAAAAAACGGAAATATTAGACAAGAACTTCGTTTCAGACAGCCGTTACCTCGAACAGTAAACTTAATTATTTATGCTACTTTTGATAGTCTCCTGGAGGTTTCAAATCGACGTCAAGTTCTGATTAATTACTATTAGTATGAAAAAATGAATACTGTACAACTTACATCTATCATGGATAAGGTTTCCTGCAATATCCATTTTCTTGGGGTACTAGCATTTAACTATCTACCAAAAAACCCTTTAAGAAAAATACCAGCAATGTTTATTTTGAATATGGATCATTCAGGACTTTCAGGTCATCACTGGTTAGCTATCTACATAAATTAGAATAGCATAGGTTGTTTTTACGACAGTTTTCGTAACAAACCAGTTTACCATGGATTCCCTGCGATTATCAAAACATTTTTAAAACACAATTGTGAGGAGGTATGGCATTCAACAGTCCAAGTCTGAGATTTTTCATTGGACACATGTGGTCAACATTGTGTATTCTTCCTCTACCACATGGCAAAAGGTATTGCTTATGAACATGTGATGAAAAGGTATGGTGATGATTTTATTAAAAATTATAAAAAGGTGTCAGGTTTTGTTAAAAAACTGAAACAATCTCATTGTGATGAAAATGTGTTCAAATGTATTCAGTGTGTGCAGACATGTGAAATGTTTATGTCTAATATTTTTCACTAAAAGAAGAACAGAAATTCTTAGTTTGACCTTTTATTTTTCATATACAAAATGGAAAAACATAAGTAGTACAGATGATGACAAGAGCAGCAGAAGAAACAAAAAAAACAAAAAAAAGTCAGAACTTAAAACTCAACCACTGACTTCGGTCAAGAATGGGGGATTTAAATACAAAACCTTCTGAAATATTTGTATGTGATGATGAGGTGGCAGGATTCTCCTTCTGCTTTTTAAAACTCTTAGACGATTTGGGTTTAGCAGGTTCGTTTTTGAAAGAGCTAATTGCACGTCTGACATGATGGTTTGGTACCATTGAGTAGGGTATATTTAAGTCAGCAAAAGATTCCAGAAACTCCTTCCATCCCTCGGGTCTCCTGTCATCATGAATTTTTTGTGGTCCTGTAAGACCTTTAACTAAATCATACATGTGCGAGCCAGGGATTGCTCGGCCTTTAAACACAAACTCACCCGAATCAGTCCAGGATGTGATATCTTTACTTTTAGACATTTTACCTAAAATATATTGAACATTTTTTACACTCCTCTGTGGTATATTCTTTAAAATATCATCTGAAACATGATCTAATGTTTCCTGGACAGTCACACTATCTGTTACCGATGGGTTTACGTTTTCAGCGTGGTCAGGCTGTGGAAGATTTAAAGTTAATGTGCTGCTTTCTCTGTCTCCTTGTCTAGTGGGCGTTAAAAATCTCTGCAAAACAGCTGTATACAACTTAGCTTTTTCATACGTTTCCAGATCATTCCTGTGTAGAATATTCCTTATCGTAATATCCAATTCACTCTCCACAATCTGTTGAATAGACTCACGTGGGGTGCCAATCTTAATCTTATCCAGTTGGTGCCGTGGTACTAAGAAAATTTTCTCAGCATACTCCATTTTCTGTTTTATTTAGATTCAATCAAGCTTGTTATGAATGGAACTGCCACACTTAAAAGGGGGAGCAAAAATTCACCTTGCTTAATCGGCTTTTTCTATTAACACCAATTTTCTTGATTGCGACTAATCTAATCTCTTCCCTTCTTCTCTTCAGTTTCTGATATTGCAGGGTTGTATTACCATGTAGTACATTAAGAACCACTTCACACAATGTTACAATGAACTCATCTGTAGCACTCTCCACAATAACACGTCTCTGTCTTGGGGTAGCTTTTAATAGCAGTTTTAAAAGCAATAGGTTTTTTAAAAGTCTTGCAGACATTTTTTTTTTCAATCTCCAACAATGTTAATGTTTTCTCTTCTGAAGGTAAACAACCGGATATTCTGAGAGCAGATCTGTTCTGAAATTTTTGGTCTGGTGTTTTTGCTTTAAAGTCTATCAAAAGATGTCCGAAAGGGGCACTAGTAGCATCTTGAAAGTGTTTCGGGGGTACATCTGTCTGGCCAACACATTAATTTGTGTATTGTCTCTGGGGTTTTTAAAAATAATTAGTTCATTTGTATTGAGACTGATGGTCCTACTGGTCTTACCTTGAAAAAACAAGTTTTGAACAATGTATAATAAACTTATTGATTTGTGGTGGGTGTACTGGGTAAACGCACGTTGAACTTCTACATTAGACGATGCATGATCCATGAGATCATCAATGATTAAAAAATTAGTTTTAGCAGGAGAGAACAAAATGTCATCATTTAGACTCTTTGGAATTCCTTGAATAAATTTAATGTCATACATTTTCAATAAATCATCATACAAAGGCCAACAATCATAAATGTACACAACATTTTCAACATTTTTAGAAATCATTCTTTTTGCATTTTGTAACAATTTTTACAAAATATGTTTTTCCTGAGTTTGATGGGCCGGCTAAGATCCCCGAAAAAGGGTGCTGAAATATGAAATCGAAGTCTTCAGTGCTGTGAACACCCAGATAACCATAAACATTGTCAGTAGCCATAAGGAATAGTTGTGTAATCAGGGAGCAGCTGTCGTTTGTTATAAACAACCTTAAACTTTTTTATAACTGATTTGTTTTGCAACGTGAATCTCTTTTTATCTCTCACAATATTGGATGTGTGTGCCATGATGTGCTGAGTGCTATCAGATGATGCTACAAAGCTGACAACAAGACCAATCAAAGAGTTTAATCTGATAACCTTGGAATTTTCAGCATTAAGGGTTATGCCTTTCGCTTTCATAGTGACATCCCCATTTGCAGTACAATATCCATAGGTATTTGGACCTCCAGAACAAAATTCCGTAATGTAGTCGTCATTACCAAGCTCATCAGTGAGGTCGCCCAAATAGGGGCCAAGAGGAGGCTCCGCAAACACCATCTCTAGACACATAGATGACACTAACTGTGTCACTATATATCAGTCTATCCCCCAATCTATCCATGAGATTGTACAGTTCAAGTCTTGCATGAGCGGTTGTGAAGACACCAAGAAACACATTAACATCCCTAGTCTCATAAAAGGAACCTTCTGCATGGTAATACTGTACCAACGCAACTTTGTCAGACACAAATGTGAAATACTTGACCTCATACTGACAACCAAAGATGTAATGTGAAAAATCTTCAGGGTTTTTCAAAAGTTTACAACAAGGCATGTTCTCCCTAAGAACCGTCCCCAAAGCGAATTTAGAAGTAATTTTGAAATTGATCTTTGGGCAGGGTTATGACAGATCTTTTGAGGATCGAGGTTAATTCCCTCTTTCTGATGGTAGGCTTCGATGTAGATTTGTTTGTCCTCCTCAGTGACTACGTGTGGAGGATAGACACATGCTTGCTGTTTAGTCTGCAAAAAAATGTTCACATAGTCACAAAACAGGGTGTCAGATCTCTTTGGAAAATGCCAGACCTCATCGATCTTCACCACCACATAATTTTTCTCAACAGCCTTTAACAATACAAAACAAGACTGACCCTGGTCCCGGAAATTGTTCTTTCCTCATCTGTGTGCGTACATGGCATAGCTTTACTTTGCATCTCTGCACAAGTGCGACAGAGAGGAAACATGAGTTCCCTTTCGTTCTGTCACTCCGAGTAACGTCAGTGACTGACGAATGGGGGTTTCGCTTAGAAGCCTATCAACTTCGAGATCTGTTTCTGCTTCGGAGCCAAGAGCACATACACTCTTCACTCCTCAAGCCTTCTGAGATATCGTCAGCTTCTTCGAGACGAGCAGCCTTCGAGTTGGTGTTGGTGTTACGCCGGTGAGAGTCCCCTCTGACACACCCCAATCTGCGGTCTCCGCGAGAGGCGGCACTTTGGCTGGTGGCCAGGGTGATCTGAGAGTGATGGTATGGAATAAAGCACCGACGCTCATGCCTCGGCCCACACCCCCCTCTCAGTTCAGTTCAGTTCAGTTTTATTTCATATAGAAGTATTGAAAGTTCAAGTTTATTGAATCTATGGTCAGAAAAAATGGTCATACTTGACTACAGATGAAACATCAGAAGGAGTCAGTTTGCATAGAAGGTTCAAGTTCATAGGATCTGTGGGCAGAACATTTTTCAAAAAAGTAATATTTGAACTACTGATGAAACATCAGAAAGTCTATGAGTATGCATATAAAGTTCAAGTTCAAAGACGTTTTGGCCAAAAGTAAGTTCAAAAGGTCATACTTGAACTGCTGATTAAATATCAAACGTCTATGAGTATAAAAATAAAGTTCAAGTTCAAAGACTCTTTGGCCAAAATTATTTTCAAATTATAATACTTGAAACTACTGATAAAACATCAGGAGTCTATGAGTATGTATATAAAGTTCAAGTTCAAAGACTTTTTGGCCAAAAGTAAGTTCAAAAGGTCATACTTGAACTGCTGATTAAATATCAAAAGTCTATGAGTATGTAAATAACGTTCAAGTTCAAAGACTCTTTAATAGGCGAGCAGGGCAACCACCCAGTAGAGCATTACAATAATCTAGCCTTGAGCTCATGAACGCATGTACTAATTGTTCAGCATTTTGCATTGAAAGCATGTGACGTAATTTAGATATATTTTTAAGATGGTAGAATGCAGTTTTACAGATGCTAGAAACGTGGCTATCAAACGAAAGATTGGTATCAAAGAGCATACCTAGGTTCCTCACTGACGACGAGGGCTTGACAGAGCAGTCATCGAGGGTTAGACAGTATTCTAGGGCACTACTTGTGGAGCTTTTCTGTCCAATAATTAAAAATTCAGTTTTATCTGAATTAAGTTGCAGGAAATTACTATTCATCCAATTTTTAATATCAGCTATGCATTCCGTTAATCTTTTGAATTGGTAAGTTTCGTCAGGGCGTGAAGAAATATAGAGCTGAGTATCATCAGCATAACAATGAAAACTAACGCCATGCTTCCTAATGATATCTCCCAGTGGTAGCATATACAGGGTGAAAAGCAACGGTCCTAACACTGAGCCTTGCAGTACTCCATACTGAACTTGTGATCGGTGTGACATCTCTTCATTTACTGCTACAAACTGATAACGGTCAGATAAGTAAGATTTAAACCATGCCAATGCAGTTCCACTAATGCCAACATAATTTTTGAGTCTATTCAAAAGAATATTGTGATCGATAGTATCGAATGCACCGCTAAGATCGAGTAACACTAATAGAGAGATACAAGCACGATCAGATGATAAGAGTAAATCATTTGTAACTCTAATTAGAGCAGTCTCAGTACTATGATACGGTCTAAATCCTGACTGGAAATCCTCACATATACCATTTCTTTCTAAAAAGGAACATAATTGTGAAGACACGGCCTTTTCTAATATTTTTGATAGAAACGGTAGATTCGAGATTGGTCTGTAATTGACTAATTCTTTAGGATCAAGTTGCGTTTTTTTAATAAGTGGTTTAATTACAGCCAACTTAAAAGTTTTTGGTACATATCCTAATGTCAAGGATGAATTAATAATATTAAGCAGAGGATCTATGACCTCTGGAAGCATCTCTTTTAATAGCCTAGTCGGTGTAGGGTCAAGCATACATGTTGTTGATTTTGATGATTTAACAAGTTTAGTTAATTCTTCTCCTCCTATAGCAGTGAATGAGTGTAATTTTTCCTCAGTGACACTACAATGTACTGTCTGAAGTGATACTGTAGTAGACGGCTGCATGATTATAATTTTATTCCTAATGTTATCAATCTTACTAGTAAAGAAGTTCATAAAGTCATTACTGCTGTGTTGTTTACAAACGTCAGAAGTTGAAGCTTTATCCTTTGTTAATTTAGCCACTGTATCGAATAAATACATAGGGTTGTGTTTGTTTTCTTCTAAAAGAGTTGAGAAATAAGCAGATCTAGCAGTTTTTATGGCCTTTCTGTATGCAATCATGCTCTCTTTCCACAAATTGCGAAAAACCTCCAGTTTTGTTTTCTTCCAGCTGCGCTCCATTTTTCTGGCTGCTGTTTTAAGGGCCCGAGTGTGCTCGTTGTACCACGGCGTTGGATTATTTGCTTTAATCTTCTTTAAGCGCCGAGGAGCAACTATGTCTAAAGGGCTAGTAAAGAGAGAGTCAGTAGTTTCTGTTGCAACATCAAGTTCCTCTTGGCTATCTGTAATGCTGAGGAGATGGAACTGATGAGGAAGATTATGTACAAAGCAATCTTTAGTCGTGGTTATAGTCCTGCCATATTTGAAGCAAGGGGATGGCTTTGCAGCTTTAGCTAAATTAAGTATACATGATATTAGGTAATGATCTGAGATGTCATCGCTCTGCTGCAGAATTTTAATGGTATCAACATTTAGTCCATGTGACAGTATTAGATCTAAAGTATGATTAAGGCGATGAGTGGGTCCCGATACGTGTTGTCTAACTCCAATAGAGTTTAGAATGTCTTTAAATGCCAATCCCAATGCGTCTTTTTCATTGTCAACATGGATATTAAAATCACCAACAATTAGTACTTTATCTGCAGCCAGTACTAACTCTGATAGAAAACCAGCAAATTCTTTGAAAGAATTTCAAACGGGATTTATCATTTACACCACACAACGTTACATAAAGCACCAAAACTTCAAAGGAATTATATTTGAAACTAGACTTCTGAGTAATACTGAAGATATCATTATAAATTACAGCAACACCTCCCCCTTTTCCTTTCAGACGCGGCTCGTGTTTATAACAATAATCTTGGGGAGTGGACTCATTTAAAGTAATGTAGTCGTCAGGTTTTAGCCAGGTTTCACAAACACAGCACATCTAGGTTATGATCTATAATCATATCATTAACAATAAGCGTTTTTGGCGAAAGGGATCGAATATTCAGCAACCCGAGATTTATCAATTGTTCATCCGTATTATATCTGTTGTTTATTTGTTGGACATCAATTAAATTTTTACTGTTGAATGGTTTTGATGTTTTTTTGTATTTACTGCTTCGGGGAACAGACACAGTCTCTATGTGATAATATCTAGGTGAAAGCGTCTCTATGTGCTGGGATTTAGCTGACTCTGGTGACTTGAGACAGCTAGCAGACGGTTGGTTTAGCCAGTTTGTCAGCTTCCTGACCTGGGCCCCAGTGAGTCAAGGTTTAGCTCTAAGACTATGTGCCAAATTACTAGAGAGAAGAGCAGCACCAGCCCAGGTAGGATGAATGCTGTCTATCTTCAACAGGTCGGGTCTGCCCCAAAAACTTTTCCAATTGTCTATGAACCCTATGTTATTTTGCAGACACCACTTAGACAACCAGCCATTGAGTGATGATAATCTGCTAACTATTTCATCACTCCTTTTAACAGGAGGGCCAGATAAACAGACTGCCGGTGACATTGTACTTGCGAGTTTACACACCTCTTTAATGTTAATTTTGGTGATCTCCGACTGGACGAACATCATTAGTGCCGACGTGAATAATAATCTTAGAGAATTTACGATTAGCTTTAGCCAGCACTTTTAAATTTGCTTTGATGTCAGGCGCTCTGGCTCCCGGTAAACATGTGACTATGGTGGCTGGTGTCTCTATTTTTACGTTCCGTGTAATAGAATCGCCAATAACTAGGGCACTTTCAACAGGATCCTCAGTGGGTGCATCACTGAGTGGGGAGAACGGAAGAGTGTTTTTTAGATCCGCGAATATGCTGTCTCACAGTCACCCAATTGGCCTGCTGCAAGGGCTCAGCCGGAACCAAACAATGAGTTTTCACTAAGCTAGTCGCATCCAAAGCAGTATCTAAAGCGGTTACATTCTCACTACTCTCACATAAAGTCTGGATGCGTGTCTCTAAATCTGAAATCTTCTCCGTCAGCCTGATTAATTCCTTACATTTAACACATGTGAAGCCCTATTCGCCAACGGAGATAGATATGCTAAACATGTAGCATGCAGTGCAAGTGACAATGACAGGAGAAGAAGACATGGCTTACCGTATTTGTTGATGAATCCAAAACTTACCACACAACTTACTCCACTTAATTTGTTTGATGGAGTCTATTTAATAATCCAACTCACCACAGTTGTCTAATGAACTCAGAAAACAGGAGACCCGGGTGCCGGGATGGAAAGCTACCAGGCTAGCGAAAAGCTAACACGTGGTAGTGATTTAGATTAAAAGCTAGTGATGTCAAATTTAACTTGACAGGCTATATTAAACAATATATGGTGATGAGTGAGTTATATTTAGCAGTATAGATAACAAAGAAAATATATCAAATAGAGATTCAAACGCAGCTATACAGAGCTACAAACACTGAAGCATGCAGCAGCAGCAGAAGTCTATATATCACAAGAAGTCTATATAGAAGTATAGAAAGTTCAAGTTCATTGAATCTATGGTCAGAAAAAAATTGTCATACTTGACTACAGATGAAACATCAGAAGGAGTCAGTATGCATAGAAAGTTCAAGTTCATAGGATCTGTGGGCAGAACATTTTTCAAAAAGTCATATTTGAACTACTGATGAAACATCAGAAAGTCTATGAGTATCTATATAAAGTTCAAGTTCAAAGACTTTTTGGCCAAAAGTAAGTTCAAAAGGTCATACTTGAACTGATTATTAAATATCAAAAGTCTATGAGTATGTAAATAAAGTTCAAGTTCAAAGACTCTTTGGCCAAAATTATTTTCAAATTATCATACTTGAATCTACTAATGAAACATCAGAAGTCTATGAGTCTATATGGAAATTTCAAGTTCATAGAATCTGTGGGCAGAACATTTTTAAAAAAATCATATTTGAACTACTGATGAATCATCAGGAGTCTATAAGTATGTATAGAAAGTTTAAGTTCAAAGAATACATGTTCAGAACATGTTTAAAAGTCATACTTGAACTACTGATGAAATATCACAAGAAGTCTATATAGAATTATAGAAAGTTCAAGTTCATTGAATCTATAGTCAAAAAATGGTCATACTTGACTACAAATGAATAATCAGGAGTCAGTATGCATAGAAAGTTCAAGTTCATAGGATCTGTGGGCAGAACATTTTCAAAAAGTCATATTTTAACTACTGATGAAACATCAGAAAGTCTATGAGTATGTATATAAAGTTCAAGTTCAAAGACTTTTTGGCCAAAAGTAAGTTCAAAAGGTCATACTTGAACTGCTGATTAAATATCAAAAGTCCATGAGTATGTAAATAAAGTTCAAGTTCAAAGACTAATTGGCCAAAATTAAGTTCAAACTATCATACTTGAACTACTGATGAAACATCAGAAAGTCTATGAGTCTATATAGAAATTTCAAGTTCATAGAATCTGTGGGCAGAACATTTTTCAAATAATCATATTTGAACTACTGATGAATCATCAGGAGTCTATGAGTATGTATAGAAAGTTCAAGTTCAAAGACTCTTTGGCCAAAATTATTTTCAAATTATCATACTTGAAACTACTGATGAAACATCAGGAGACTATGAGTCTATATAGAAATTTCAAGTTCATAGAATCTGTGGGCAGAACATTTTAAAAAAATCATATTTGAAATACTGATGAATCATCAGGAGTCTATAAGTATGTATAGAAAGTTTAAGTTCAAAGAATACATGTTCAGAAATTGTTCAAAAAGTCATACTTGAAATACTGATGAAATATCACAAGAAGTCTATATAGAAGTATAGAAAGTTCAAGTTCATTGAATCTATGGTCAGAAAAAAATGGTCATACTTGACTACAGATGAAACATCAGAAGGAGTCAGTATGCATAGAAAGTTCAAGTTCATAGGATCTGTGGGCAGAACATTTTTCAAAAAGTCATATTTGAACTACTGATGAATCATCAGAAAGTCTATGAGTATGTATATAAAGTTCAAGTTCAAAGACTTTTTGGCCAAAAGTAAGTTCAAAAGGTCATACTTGAACTGCTGATTAAATATCAAAAGTCCATGAGTATGTAAATAAAGTTCAAGTGTCACGCCCCGGGGCTGGCTACTGCCTGACTAAGCCACGCCCCTTTTAACTTCCACCTCGAGGAGGTCCCCAAAAGCCAACCCAATGACCAGACAACACGGGAACAGGTAAGTTAAAACAAACTTTATTTAAAAAGAGATTGTCTCTGGGGAAAATGGGAAAGGGGCAATTAAAACTAAACAGTTCTGCCCTCCAGGTGGGCGGCCAAAGGGTAGGTGAGAGGAGGGGGAGGGCAACGGGGGTCCGTCCCTTTAGTTGTAATGTCCGTGGCGCCCTCCTCTTCTTTCCTGGAGGCAGATCGAATGTGCAAGTAGGTGGGGGGTTTGTCCCGGTTACACCTTGGTGTGGCCGCACAGTGCGGAATCGACTATGGATGTCCTGGTATCTCACAAGTTCTCCTTTTCTTCCTACAGGCCGCTGCAGATACACAGGGACAGTTATTTGGATGGGCTTCGTTCTCACCTCTTTGCTAGGTACGACCTGCGGTCGGTACGAGTTTGTCCAGCTCCTTCTTGTGTGTTTCACTTTAGTTCTCTCGCTCCACAGGCGACCGCTCCTTGCTGGTTACAGCAGACGGTAGGTACAGGTTTACCCAACTCCGTTACTTCGTTCACTTTATCTCTTTCTTCGGACACATTAGATAACACACAATGTATACATCCACGGTAGTTCGTGTACTAGCACTCACGTGACCGTGATACTTCAATGATCCTAAGGGGGCTTTTCCAGACACCACTCTTGTCCTCCAACACCTGGGGTAGTTCACAGCATGTAGTTGTCAATTTTAAACTGGACACAAAAGCCTGTTCTTCCTCCCTCGACGGGGCGTATGAAAACGGGGGTTTGTCTGACAAGACACACAGCAATACACAGCAGAGCACAGCAGTACACAGCAGTGCGTCACAGTGAAAGCATTCCACAGCATAAAAGATTCACCCACCGCAATCCAGTGCACACATAAGACGCCCGCTTCATCCAAGTTGCCAGGGGCAATAGGCGATGGTAAAGTCTGGTCCAGTGAAGTAATGCGTGGCGCACTTAACCCAGGTGTATATATTTCCTCTGGCTCTCCCACCGCTGTCAAGGGTGGGGCCAGTCTTCCTTCCTTCTAGCAGATAGTTATATACGCAGGTAATCCACAATGTTCTGTCCATTATGTATATTTGGGTACTCACAGATGGTGTCGAATGGTTTGGCGTTTCCTCTGTCCCAATGCACACGTGGATCGTGTCGTTGTTGCACAAACCAGTCACTCTGCTTCTCTTCTAGAGAACAACTATACCACAAGTGATGCACAATACTGGATTCAGAATGGAGGTTTGATACTCACAGGGGGTGTCGAGTAGTCTTAGCGGTACGCTTGCTCCACAGATACAGGCGTCGGGTCTTTGTCACCTAAACAAGCCGCTCTTCTCTTGGCCAATACTCACAAAAATGCGACCGTCTCAATAAGTCTCCTAGGACAGTACACTCACATTCACTCCCTGACTCCGCTTCCCTTTTGCATTCCTCAGTATCAACGATCTTTGTCACAGCTTCAGCCCGTAGGGTTTGTATGTTCCTTCGATATACACACTTCAGCCTGGGAGAGAGATTTAGATCCGCAACTAATATAATAATAACTGCAGCGCGACGCTACAATAGCACCAACACAACACGAACACTAACTCCAGCACTACCCTCCAACCTGTGATTTCCAATGTCTTTAAATACTGCTTTGTTTGTCATATCCTCCAATCATCATCCGCTCTTGTTAATCACACACAGCTGTACTCCATTCGTGCCCGATTACTCTTTGAATGCCGCCGGAATCTCCGTATGTACTGCAACACCTCCGGGTGGAACCAAACTTCTTCTGACTTTTGGTTCCGCCCTATAAAAATCGTCACCTTGTGACACAAGTTCAAAGACTAATTGGCCAAAATTAAGTTAAAACTATCATACTTGAACTACTGATGAAACATCAGGAGTCTATGAGTCTTTATAGAAATTTCAAGTTCATAGAATCTGTGGGCAGAACATTTTTCAAATAATCATATTTGAACTACTGATGAATCATCAGGAGTCTATGAGTATGTATAGAAAGTTCAAGTTCAAAGACTCGTTGGCCAAAAATAAGTTCAAAAGGTCATACTTGAACTGCTGATGAAATATCAGGAGTCTATGAGAATGTATAAAAAGTTCAAGTTCAAAGACTCTTTGGCCAAAATTATTTTCAAATGATCATACTTGAAACTACTGATGAAACATCAGGAGACTATGAGTCTATATAGACATTTCAAGTTCATAGAATCTGTGGGCAGAACATTTTTCAAAAAAATCATATTTGAAATACTGATGAATCATCAGGAGTCTATAAGTATGTATAGAAAGTTTAAGTTCAAAGAATACATGTTCAGAAATTGTTCAAAAAGTCATACTTGAAATACTGATGAAATATCACAAGAAGTCTATATAGAAGTATAGAAAGTTCAAGTTCATTGAATCTATGGTCAGAAAAAAATGGTCATTTTTGACTAGAGATGAAACATCAGAAGGAGTCAGTATGCATAGAAAGTTCAAGTTCATAGGATCTGTGGGCAGAACAAAAAGTCATATTTGAACTACTGATGAAACATCAGAAAGTCTATGAGTATGTATATAAAGTTCAAGTTCAAAGACTTTTTGGCCAAAAGTAAGTTCAAAAGGTCATACTTGAACTGCTGATTGCATATCAAAAGTCCATGAGTATGTAAATAATGTTCAAGTTCAAAGACTTATTGGCCAAAAATAAGTTCAAAAGGTCATACTTGAACTGCTGATGAAATATCAGGAGTCTATGAGAATGTATAGAAAGTTCAAGTTCAAAGACTCTTTGGCCAAAATTATTTTCAAATTATCATACTTGAAACTACTGATGAATAATCAGGAGTCTATAAGTATGTATAGAAAGTTTAAGTTCAAAGAATACATTTTCAGAACATGTTTAACAAGTCATACTTGAACTACTGATGAAACATCAGAAGGAGTCAGTATGCATAGAAAGTTCAAGTTCATAGGATATGTGGGCAGAAAATTTTTCAAAAAGTCATATTTGAACTACTGATGAAACATCAGAAAGTCTATGAGTATGTATATAAAGTTCAAGTTCAAAGACTTGTTGGCCAAAAGTAAGTTCAAAAGGTCATACTTGAACTGCTGATTAAATATCAAAAGTCTATGAGTATGTAAATAAAGTCCAAGTTCAAAGACTCTTTGGCCAAAATTATTTTCAAATTATCATACTTGAAACTACCTATGAAAATTCAGAAGTCTATGAGTCTATATAGAAATTTCAAGTTCATAGAATCGGTGGGCAGAACATTTTTCAAAAAAATCCTATTTGAACTACTGATGAATCATCAGGAGTCTATGAGTATGTATAGAAAGTTCAAGTTCAAAGACTTTTTGGCCAAAAGTAAGTTCAAAAGGTCATACTTGAACTGCTGATTAAATATCAAAAGTCCATGAGTATGTAAATAAAGTTCAAGTTCAAAGACTAATTGGCCAAAATTAAGTTCAAACTATCATACTTGAACTACTGATGAAACATCAGGAGTCTATGAGTCTTTATAGAAATTTCAAGTTCATAGAATCTGTGGGCAGAACATTTTTCAAATAATCATATTAGAACTACTTATGAATCATCAGGCGTCTATGAGTATGTATATAAAGTTCAAGTTCAAAGACTCTTTGGCCAAAAATAAGTTCAAAAGGTCATACTTGAACTGCTGATTAAATATCAAAAGTCTTTGAGTATGTAAATAAAGTTCAACTTCAAAGACTTTTTCGCCAAAAGTAAGTTCAAAAGGTCATACTTGAACTGCTGATTAAATATCAAAAGTCATTGAGTATGTAAATAAAGTTCAAGTTCAAAGACTAATTGGCCAAAATTAAGTTCAAATTATCATACTTGAACTACTGATGAAACATCAGGAGTCTATGAGTCTATATAGAAATTTCAAGTTCATAGAATCTGTGGGCAGAACATTTTTCAAAAAAATCATATTTGAACTACTGATGAATAATCAGGAGTCTATAAGTATGTATAGAAAGTTTAAGTTCAAAGAATACATGTTCAGAACATGTTTAAAAAGTCATACTTGAACTACTGATGAAATATCAGGAGGAGTCAGTATGCATAGAAAGTTCAAGTTCATAGGATCTGTGGGCAGAACATTTTTCAAAAAGTCATATTTGAACTACTGATGAAACATTAGAAAGTCTATGAGTATGTATATAAAGTTAAAGTTCAAAGACTTTTTGGCCAAAAGTAAGTTCAAAAGGCCATAATTGCACTGCTGATTAATTATCAAAAGTCTATGAGTATGTAAATAAAGTTTAAGTTCAAAGACTCTTTGGCCAAAATTATTTTCAAATTATCCTACTTGAA
Source organism: Gobiocypris rarus (assembly GCA_023029165.1). Lineage (NCBI taxonomy): Eukaryota > Metazoa > Chordata > Actinopteri > Cypriniformes > Gobionidae > Gobiocypris > Gobiocypris rarus. The sequence goes on from CM040931.1 coordinate 23,598,787, forward strand.
ACTACCTATGAAACATCAGAAGTCTATGAGTCTATATAGAAATTTCAAGTTTATAGAATCGGTGGGCAGAACATTTTTCAAAAAAATCCTATTTGAACTACTGATGAATCATCAGGAGTCTATGAGTATGTATAGAAAGTTCAAGTTCAAAGACTTTTTGGCCAAAAGTAAGTTCAAAAGGTCATACTTGAACTACTGATTAAATATCAAAAGTCCATGAGTATGCAAATAAAGTTCAAGTTCAAAGACTAATTGGCCAAAATTAAGTTCAAACTATCATACTTGAACTAATGATGAAACATCAGGAGTCTATGAGTCTTTATAGAAATTTCAAGTTCATAGAATCTGTGGTCAGAACATTTTTCAAATAATCATATTAGAACTACTTATGAATCATCAGGCGTCTATGAGTATGTATTTAAAGTTCCCGTTCAAAGACTCTTTGGCCAAAATTAAATTCAAAAGGTCATACTTGAACTGCTGATGAAATATCAGGAGTCTATGAGTATGTAAATAAAGTTCAAGTTCAAAGACTCTTTGGCCAAAATTATTTTCAAAAATGAAATATCACAAGAAGTCTATATAGAATTATAGAAAGTTCAAGTTCATTGAATCTATAGTAAAAAAATGGTCATACTTGACTACAAATGAAACATCAGAAGGAGTCAGTATGCATAGAAAGTTCAAGTTCATAGGATCTGTGGGCAGAACATTTTTCTAAAAGTCATATTTGAAATACTGATGAAACATCAGAAAGTCTATAAGTATGTATAAAAAGTTCAAGTTCAAAGACTTTTTGGCCCAAAGTCAGTTCAAAAGGTCATACTTGAACTGCTGATTAAATGTTTAAAGTCTATGAGTATGTAAATAAAGTTCAAGTTCAAAGACTCTTTGGCCAAAATTATTTTCAAATTATCATACTTGAAACTACTTATGAAACATCAGGAGTCTATGAGTCTATATAGAAATTTCAAGTTCATAGAATCTGTGGGCAGAACATTTTTCAAAAAAATAATATTTGAAATACTGATGAATAATCAGGAGTCTATAAGTATGTATAGAAAGTTTAAGTTCATAGGATCTGTGGGCAGAACATTTTTCAAAAGTCATACTCGAACAACTGATGAAATATCACAAGAAGTCTATATAGAATTATAGAAAGTTCAAGTTCATTGAATCTATAGTAAAAAAAATGGTCATACTTGACTAGAGATGAAACATCAGAAAGAGTCAGTATGCATAGAAAGTTCAAGTTCATAGGATCTGTGGGCTGAACATTTTTCAAAAAGTCATATTTGAACTACTGATGAAACATCAGAAAGTCTATGAGTATGTATATAAAGTTCAAGTTCAAAGACTTTTTGGCCAAAAGTAAGTTCAAAATGTCATACTTGAACTGCTGATTAAATATCAAAAGTCCATGAGTATGTAAATAAAGTTCAAGTTCAAAGACTAATTGGCCAAAATTAAGTTCAAACTATCATACTTGAACTACTGATGAAACATCAGGAGTCTATGAGTCTTTATAGAAATTTCAAGTTCATAGAATCTGTGGGCAGAACATTTTTCAAATAATCATATTAGAACTACTTATGAATCATCAGGCATCTATGAGTATGTATATAAAGTCCAAGTTCAAAGACTCTTTGGCCAAAAATAAGTTCAAAAGGTCATACTTGAACTGCTGATGAAATATCAGGAGTCTATGAGAATGTATAGAAAGTTCAAGTTCAAAGACTCTTTGGCCAAAATTATTTTCAAATTATCACACTTGAAACTACTGATAAAACATCAGGAGACTATGAGTCTATATAGAATTTTCAAGTTAATAGAATCTGTGGGCAGAACATTTTTCAAAAAAATCATATTTGAAATACTGATGAATCATCAGGAGTCTATAAGTATGTATAGAAAGTTTAAGTTCAAAGAATACATGTTCAGAAAATGTTCAAAAAGTCATACTTGAAATACTGATGAAATTTCATAAGAAGTCTATATAGAAGTATAGAAAGTTCAAGTTCATTGAATCTATGGTCAGAAAAAAATGGTCATACTTGACTAGAGATGAAACATCAGAAAGAGTCAGTATGCATAGAAAGTTCAAGTTCATAGGATCTGTGGGCAGAACATTTTTCAAAAAGTCATATTTGAACTACTGATGAAACATCAGAAAGTCTATGAGTATGTATATAAAGTTCAAAGACTTTTTGGCCAAAAATAAGTTCAAAAGGTCATACTTGAACTGCTGATTAAATATCAAAAGTCTATGAGTATGTAAAAAGAGTTCAAGTTCAAAGACTCTTTGGCCAAAATTATTTTCAAATTATCCTACTTGAAACTACTGATGAAACATCAGAAGTCTATGAGTCTATACAGAAATTTCAAGTTCATAGAATCGGTGGGCAGAACATTTTTCATAAAAAATCATATTTGAACTACTGATTAATAATCAGGAGTCTATAAGTATGTATAGAAAGTTTAAGTTCAAAGAATACATGTTCAGAACATGTTTAAAAAGTCATACTTGAACTACTGATGAAACATCAGGAGTCTATGAGTCTTTATAGAAATTTCAAGTTCATAGAATCTGTGGGCAGAACATTTTTCAAATAATCATATTAGAACTACTTATGAATCATCAGGCGTCTATGAGTATGTATATAAAGTCCAAGTTCAAAGACTCTTTGGCTAAAAATAAGTTCAAAAGGTCAAACTTGAACTGCTGATGAAATATGAGGAGTCTATGAGAATGTATAGAAAGTTCAAGTTCAAAGACTCTTTGGCCAAAATTATTTTCAAATTATCATACTTGAAACTACTGAAGAAACATCAGGAGACTATGAGTCTATATAGAAATTTCAAGTTAATAGAATCTGTGGGCAGAACATTTTTCAAAAAAATCATATTTGAAATACTGATGAATCATCAGGAGTCTATAAGTATGTATAGAAAGTTTAAGTTCAAAGAATACATGTTGTCCAGTTTTCTACTAAGCTATCTGCTATAGCTCAATAAACTCCCCACTGGAAGGGTTTCAGGACAAGCACGGCGGATACAACTCGAGTCACTTTTGAGTTTTTATTGTGTACACATACACATCAACCATAAACTAGGTAGCCTGGATACTACCGCTACGCTAGCCTATCAGCTATATTGACGTTATTCTGCTCGTCAATTATCTAGTTAGTGCGTATATTAGGTTGTAAACCTGCAATGAAACACAAACACAAACAACAAAATTAACTAATTACGTTACACAATTATGTAATAATAAATTCTGATCTGAATTACTAGCAACTTCAGTTTATAGTCACTCACCGGCAAGGCGTGCCAGTCCTGACCATTAATTGAACCAAAACGAAACTTAAAGGCACAGCGCAAGCGCACTGAGCCCACTTAAACATATACAAGCACAAAGTCTATAAACCAGGTGCACTAATAAACAAACCTGCAACATAGTTATAGGAAATATAACATAAATATGCCTGCTTTTGGTATATGGTTAATATATACACTTATCTCCTCCAATTTCTAAGAACATAATGACATCCATCATTTATTATACAGTATATATATATATAGTATATATATATAAACAATAGTTACTCCTGCTGGAAAGTTCTACACCTCCCACTTGGCCTACTGATTCTAGAAGCCAAGTAGGCCACCATAACCAAAACAGAACTTCTAGATATGAAATTCTCCCCTTGACCATGCAAATAACGTTGCATACTTGAATATGATCATGCAATGTCCCAACACAAATAATTATCTCTTTTATGTAGTTCTGATGCCATTAACTACACACATAGTTCTTGATGACATTACGATCTCCTTCACCGAAACACACCATGGTGGGGATCCTTTACTGACCTTAACCAACCGAAACACACCATGGTGGGGAAGTCTTTTACTACTCCTCATTAACCGAAACACACCATGGTGGGGAAGTCTTTTACTGCTCCTCTACTGGAAGCAGAACCACCAACCTCCTAATATCCCTGTGGAGGATGGTGGAGGGATAGTTTTCCGTACCTCGGTTTCTTTTGGGCTGTACGCCGAAAACTTCGACATATTCTCACCCTCACATCTCGTACTACGCCCTTCATGTCAGGACTCACCTCCACAACTCGACCCAGCCTGAACTGGCCCCTCAGTGCGTTCTGGTCAGCTAACCACACCAGGTCGCCCACAGCAACGTTTCTAGCAGGTGCGTGCCACTTCTGACGGATGTAGAGGCCTGGACCTGCCAGCTGACTCCACCGCTTCCAGAACTTATCAACTTCGATCTGGATCGCTCTCAGACGACGGTGGGGTAAGTTGGATACTCAAACCTTCTCGGGAGTCCCCATTGGGTCCTGCGCGACCGAGCAGCAGAGAGTTGGGAGTGATGACTTCCACAGTCTCATCCTGTACCTGGGCTCTGGCACGATTGGTCTCTCATTTGACAGGTTAGCAGCCAGGTACAGTAGGGTCTGGAACTCCAGCGCTGTTAGGTTACCTTCTTGACCAACACTGCTTAACGCCTCTTGAGTATACGGACTGCTGCCTCAGCTGCCCCATTCCGGTGGGAGAGTCCGCTGGGTGAAAAACCCACACCCAGTCGGTTCCTACAGCTGCCGCCTTCTTTTGGACCCGATCCTTGTCAATACTGCTTAGGAACTCATAAAGCTCCTGTAATACTGGCCTGGCACCCACAAAGTTGGTCCCCTGATCCGACCAGAGCTTACTTGGGTGACCCCTGAGAGCTGTGAAGCGCTGGTATGTATTCAAGAATCCTTCTGTCGACAGATCTTCCACAATGTCAGCATGTACTGCCCTCGAAGCCATACAGCTGAACACCACACCCCAGACTTTCATCTTTGTCCTTCGTCTTACAGTATCTTTAACAACATAAGGAACGAAAAGGTCCAATGTCATAAACTCGAAAGGTGCGGCTGGTTCAGTTCGTTCGATGGGGAGCTCACTCATCACCTGTTTGCATAACCTCGCTTTGGCCTTTCGACAGTGGACACAGGAGTCAATGACTTTCCTGGCAATCCTTGGTCCCAGCACTACCCATGCTTTAGACCTCACACGGAGGAGTGTGCCAGCAACACCTTCGTGGTTAGCTTTATGGGCCTCTCGTGTGAGAAGGGTGCTGATCCACGCATTGGAGGGAACCAGAGGCACACCGGTCTCTCCCTGTGTAACGGCCTGTACTCTACCATAGCATCTCAGGAGCCCTGAAGCCTCATCCCTGCTGACAACGAGTCTGTTTAGCGTTGTCACAGGAAACATAACTCCCTTCTGGGCGGCTAAACACAGGTCTTGGAATGCAGCTTTGTGTTCCTTTACTGTCAGTACTGCCTCCCACTTTTCTGGCATAGGGGCCCTGCCTACACGGGCCAACCACTTCTTTACAGCTCTACGGACATAACTAACTACTCCACAAAGCTTAGCAAGAGAACTGTACCTTGTCGGATCCACCTGGTCTATGAGCGCGGCTCCCCACAGTGTCTCCTTTTCCTTGGTCTCCATTAAGGACAATTTCATCCCATTTTCTGAGGACTCTGGAGCTCCGCTAACGCCATCCATGACAACGAGATCTTCATCACCGAGACTGTTAGGGTTCAACAACTTCTTGGCTTGAGCTCTGGTGAGGACCGCTGAAAAGGCCTTTCTCTGGAGTCTACTCACCACTTCCCTAGCATTAGCTGCCACTTCTGAAGCAGACTTTATGGGCCAATCCTCTACTGGACTAGACAGGAAGTCAGGACCTTTCTGCCACACAGAGTTTTCCCCCAGCAGTTCCGGAGAGCACCCCCTCGTGACTAGATCAGCAATGTTGACCCCGCCTGGTATCCACCACCAGTCAGTTACGGGCCCAGCCTTCTGAATTTCTCCGACTCGGTTCGCAAAGAATGTCTGGAAACCGTAACTTTCTCTCTGGATGGCTCCCAGCACTGTCTGACTGTCAATAAAGTGGTACCACTTCTCCACATCCAATCGACCATGCTTCAATACGTATCCCTTTAGACGTGTGGCAAAGACAGCCCCGCATACCTCAGCCTTGACTGCGTCACCTTTTTGGTTGAGGGGGGTTAATTTGGCCTTTGACTCTACCAGCCGGGTGATCACACCATCTGACGTCTCCCATCGCAAGTACAATACAGCGCCATAGGACTCACAGCTTCCGTCAGAAAACGTGATTCCCCAGGGTTTACCCTTCCAGTCAGAGGGTGTGAGGCTTCTGTGAAACTTGATGCTACTCAGACGAGTGTATTCCTTGAACAGTTCAATTGCCTTTTCTCTGAGCCCGTCAGAAAGAGGTTCATCCCAGGTGTCTATAGTAAGCTTGCCAGCTTCCTGGAAGGCTCTTCTCACAAGGATCACTCCCTTCTGTTTCACAGGTGTCACTAGGCCGATGGGGTCATACAGCCCGGCGATCTGGCTCAGTAGCACGCGACGAGTCAGTGGATTTGGTGTCTTTACTTCCACTTCTTCCTCAGTGAGGTCAATCTCAGTTCTCATTTTCTTTTTCCTCCTGGAGAAGTTGATGGAGACCATCACAAAGAGTTTGTACTCTTGCACGAGGTAACCAACACCCAGGGCTTTGTTATCCTCCTCCCTCAGCTGGTTGGGTAACAACAGAGTCATTGGCTTGGACTCAGTCTTTTCCCTCCTCCCACTATAACCGGACCGGACCCAAGGCTTGAGGTAGAAGCCTCCTGCTTTCAGTATCTTCTCCACTCCCTCTTGGATCTTGCTTAGACAGTGTGGGTCACTGTGGGACGTGAGGAGATCATCGACGTAGGAGTCTTCCTCGATGACCCTTATTTCCTCCTTCATATCGGAGAACTGGGGCAACTTTGCGGTCTCCCGCATGGCAACCTGTGCAATGCACCCTGCTGGCTTGTCACCCATGTTCACCCTCACAACAGCATAATCCTCAATCTCATCATCCGGCGAGTCTCTCCATAGGAACCGATGCACATGGACCTCTTGTTCCTCCAGCCATATCGAATTGTACATCTTGGTGATATCCCCAATGGCTGCATGTTCTCCTTCCCTGAATCTGAGGAGCACCGCTCTGATAGGATTTAAGACATCTGGGCCTTTGAGCAAAATGCTATTCATGCTCACCCCCCTGAACTCCTGGCTGCTATTCCAGACGAGGCGTACTGGCGTAGTCACTGAGTGAGGATTTGGAGCGGTTAGGTGGCTCACCCACCACACAGCACCATTCCAGCTGTCCATCACGTCCTTAGAGAGCTTAACAGCAGCTCCCCTCCCCACCATCTCATGGACTTGCCTCATGTAAGCCTCTTTCCAAAGGGGGTCTTTCATGAGTCTCTTCTCAGTTCTCAGGAACGTTGCTTCCACAGCTTTCCGGTTGTTGGGAAGAGAGCCTGGATCTTCCTTCCAGGGGTACTTCACATCCCAGTGTGGATGATCGCTGTGGGAATCTCTCTCTCTGAAGGTTAGACCTGCCTTTATTATTTCCAACTCTTTTTCATCAGCCAGTGACATCTCCTTTCCTCCCGGTGGGCACTTTCCACAGCGACACCCTCCACAGGAAGGGTTACAGGCAGCACCGATACTATCCCATTTCAGCCACTCAAGGACTTCCTTATTGCATGCTGCTGTCGTTCGAACTTCTACACTGCTCTCTTGCTCCAAATGAATTCCTGGCCTTCCCATGAAGTGTTCTTCAACTTTGACAGCTACCGTCCTCATTGAGTAAGCAAAGTGCGTCTCTGACTGCCATGTGGCCACCTCCACTTCTTCGAAGAGGTTTGGATGCACACCGCTCACAATCTTGCCCAGGGGACCATCCCACAAAACCAGGTCACAGACCCTTTGCAGTCTTTGCGTAGCTAATCTGCCTTCTCGCATACTGATCAATAAATCGATCTTCTTTGGGCAGGCCAGTTCTCCTGGTTTAGCTTCAGGGAAAAACTGCTCTAGTCGCTCCGATATCACAACACGATCCACTTTGGCAATGTCTTCCATTCCGTAGCAGATCATCTCGTGAAACTTCAGGGTTCCTCGTGATGTCCACACTTTTATTGTCACAAGATACCTTTTTGTATCAACTTTCACCTTCATCGTACCGACACCATACACGACAAGGGAGACTGGTTCACCGGTCAGTCCGAGCCTTTCCGCAGCTTGGGGTGTAATGTAATTTGTATCAGAAGCGAGATCGACCAAGGCTCCAAGGCTGTCTCCTCTCTTCGCCGTGACAGGTACGAGCATCATGAGGACTGGGTGTTCTTTCAAGCCACTCTGTTCTATCACACCCTTTCCAGAACACACTGTCGACATTGCCTTGTTAGTACAGGCTTTGCGGACAGCCTCTAACTGGTGGGGAGTCAGGCCCAGCTCAGCGAACACAGCCTCTTGCTCCTCTGTCGGACCACGAGGGCTCCACTTCTCATCTGCTTTGTTTTCCTTCTTAGCAGCATCCTTCTTTGATGATGCCTTAGGGCAGAGGAAATAGTGGTGGTCCGCCGGAGTGTCACCTTTCCAGTACATGATAACTGCTTGGAGTCTTTTTTGACTTCAGTTGCTGTAGTCTTAGTGAACGACTTCTTCTCTCTCCATCTGTCACCTGGTTTCTCCCTGTAGCTTGGTCTCTCAGGAGCATTAGCAGGCCATGGCTTGCTGGGTAGCAACTGCTCCAATCTCACGAGCAATGACTTTTGGCCTTCCAGGAACAGCAAGAGTCTGTCAAAACGGTTTCCTGGTTGGATTTCGTTAACAGGGTTCCTCACAAACATGAGCCACTACTCTTTTCATAACATCAGGTAGTTTACTCTCCAAAGACCGAATCACCAGCTGATTCCGTACAGCGTCTTCGCACCCTAGGTCTGTGAGATCTAATGCCGCTCTCTCTACTGCTAGAATCAACTCTAATGTCTCTCGTGGCTGATAGTTCTTTACAGCAGGTCGTGACTGAAGCTCCATCACAATCTCCTCTGCCGTTTGTGCTTTGTCACCATAACGGTTCTCTAATTCCCTGAAAATATTATTTGCATCTCTGCAACGCAACAATCTGAGTTCACTTTTCACAGACTCACTTATACTGTCTAACAAGTGAAGTTTCTTGCATTCCCTTGACCCCGTAGGCTCAGCTTGTGCCTGGATACTCTCCCATTCAACCTTCCAGCGCCAATAGTCCCTCCTGTCCCCGGAGAACTTAGGCAAACTTATGGGTGTGAGCCTTATTTTTGGTCTGGCCCACTGAGAGCTGTTATCCCCACTGGCGTCGACCCAGGATGCTATGTGGTATGCTACTACCTTGTCCCACGCTGAAATCAACGGGCGGAGCAGCACGACCACTCAACTCTTGCGGCGTGCTGGCATGGGTTGGAGGTATGGCAAAACTGACACCAAGTCCACCATCAGACCGTCTTGACTGCAGGGTGGGTTGTGACGTCTGTTGGGGGGTCCAGTGTGCGGTAGCTGCTACATAACTGCTCTGAGGCCGATTAGTGACAGTTCCACCTTGAGCAGCACAGGTAGACATGATGGTAGGAGAGCTTGTAATATATGCATTTTCCTGCTCATCAATGGGCGGATTCACAACAACAGGCTGGGAGTTAACAGGTGGAGTAACAATAGCGAGAGTCTCTGGTTGGGTAAAGGTGACGTTATCTGCAGCTGTAAGGCTGTTAATACCTATTGCAGCATGCCCACCGATCGCGTATTCGCTTCCCACATCTTCATCCTCTCCTTCCTCACCTCTGTTCCTGTCACCATCATCCTTTAGTCCTGTACTGTTCCTCTTCATTACCTCATTATCACGTCGGTACATCCACCCATCCATCAGTTGCTCCTTGTCCTCTCTCAATGACAAAAGGAGCATCCATTTTTCCTTTCCATGTGGCCGATAATCTCTCCATTTGTACACAGCTTCCTTGAGTTCATGGAGTTTCCTATCCAGCTTACCACTTTCGACCCCTTGCTGCGTCCATGGTACTACTTTACTTTTCCCGAGCGCCTCAGCACGATCAAAAGCAGACTTGAACTGGGTTACAAGAGCATCTATGTCTGGTTCTGCATACTTGGACCACAGCATTTCCATGATCTTGCTCTCAATTTCAAGGAACTTTTGCTCACTGGCCTCTCTCCTCGCTAGGGCATCCTGCGACCCACTATCATCACCCATAGGGTCTATCTGGCCCTTTGCATCAATATATTCATTACTGATGTCAAGGAGTTTGTCGTAATCATCCTTCAATCTCGCTAACTCTTCTGACAACTCAACTTCACGTAAACGGCCAGCGCTAACATCAAGGCGGTTCACGCGTGTTGTAAAGTTTCGTTGCGCATTTGAACGTTTCCGCTTTAAACACTCAAGATCTGGTCTGTCATCTGCCATTTTGCTTTTCTTTCTTTTTCTCCGGTGAACAGAGACACTAAAATCACCTTTTTAGCAAAATGACTCGTTCAAAAGAATCGACTCAGAAGACTCGTTCAAATGAATCGTTCAAAAGAGTTGCTTCAAAAGATTCGTTCGACCACTAACAACGCAGATGTCTTTTGCCAGCTGTAGCTGGTAACGGCGTTGTTTACAAAGACACTTTATTAGCCCTGCAGCCGTTATTATTATCCACAGTCTTACTCACGGTTGTGGAAGTTATTTAGACCTTTAACGGCCCCGTTAGCCCTTAGCAACGGCTCCTCCGTTGTAGTGTTGTTGACGGCCGCTCCCGGCGCCGGTCATCAATGATGGTTCTCCTCCGCTCGGGGTCCGTGTATTCTCTAGCACGGCTCCGAAGTCGGTTTACAACTGTCCAGTTTTCTACTAAGCTATCTGCTATAGCTCAATAAACTCCCCACTGGAAGGGTTTCAGGACAAGCACGGCGGATACAACTCGAGTCACTTTTGAGTTTTTATTGTGTACACATACACATCAACCATAAACTAGGTAGCCTGGATACTACCGCTACGCTAGCCTATCAGCTATATTGACGTTATTCTGCTCGTCAATTATCTAGTTAGTGCGTATATTAGGTTGTAAACCTGCAATGAAACACAAACACAAACAACAAAATTAACTAATTAAGTTACACAATTATGTAATAATAAATTCTGATCTGAATTACTAGCAACTTCAGTTTATAGTCACTCACCGGCAAGGCGTGCCAGTCCTGACCATTAATTGAACCAAAACGAAACTTAAAGGCACAGCGCAGAAGCGCACTGAGCCCACTTAAACATATACAAGCACAAAGTCTATAAACCAGGTGCACTAATAAACAAACCTGCAACATAGTTATAGGAAATATAACATAAATATGCCTGCTTTTGGTATAAGGTTAATATATACACTTATCTCCTCCAATTTCTAAGAACATAATGACATCCATCATTTATTATACAGTATATATATATATATATAGTATATATATATATAAACAATAGTTCCTTTCGCTCAGTCACTCGACGTAACGTTAGTGACTAACGAATGGGGTTTCGCCAGAAGCCTATCATCTTCGAGCTTAGAGAAAACGCCCAATGGCGTGCCAATGCCAAGGGCATGCGGAATTTGCCTACGTAACTCCGCCTCACCGCGTGAGTATATAAGGAGTGCGTGGCAATATCGCATTATGTTTCTGCTTTCGGAGCCAACAGTACCTACCTCTTCACTCCTACAGCCTTCTGAGTCTTTTTGTCAGCTTCTTGAGGCAGCAGCTTTCCAGTCGGTGTTGGTGTACAGCGCGTTCCAGTGATCACATACTTCCTGCCTGCTAATCTGCAGTGGTCTGTCTGACAGCTGGTGTGCTTCCTGGGCGCCGCCATCGCTCTGCGAGGCTTCCTCTCATAAAAGAGCTTGCGCGTGGCACGCCCTTTTAGGATGTCTCGCCGTGCATTTCTGGGTGCGGTAGGTCGCTTCAGCCTTCCGACGGCACGGCGCTGCGTGGACGTGTTTGGGCTTTCAGCACGCCAGGCGGCGCCAGGATGATTCATGCGCCACCGCGGGTGCATGGTCATCTCGGTGTTACGGTCGAGACTCCGTGAACTCCGCGGCGGATGCCGGAGCGAGAGTCCTCTGCCACACCCCAATCTGCGGTCTCCACGGAGGCGGCACTTTGGCTGGTGGCCAGGGTGACCTGAGAGTGACGGTGTGGAACAAAGCGCCGACGCTGATGCCTCGCCCGCACTCTCTTATGCACCTGACCCGGTCCGCGTCAGGCATCTACATCGGGCCGGCTCCTGCCGTCCCGACTGTGGTGTTTGAGGCGGCGGAGGATGAAGTGATGTCTATCGCCGCATCACAAGGTGGGCTGGATTCATCTGAGGATGATGATTCGCCCGGCGCGCTCAGCGGGCGAGCCGGCATTGGCCGAGTAGGACCCAGAGTTGACAGCCATGCTGTTCGGCAGCCGCAGCGCTTGGGTTGAGTGGAACCTCCGCCTCGACCTGAGCGTTCGCGGCTGGATGATTGGTTTTGGGCGGCGCGCGGACACCCGCCCATCCGCCCCTCCAATTCCTTTCTTCCCCGAGGTGCATGAGGAGATCACGCGGTCCTGGAAGAACCCGTTGTCTTCCCGTGACCGGTCGGCGAACTCTTCCGCCTTCACCGCTTCTTGATGGAGCCGCGGCTCGTGGGTACACTGGGGTTCCCCCAGTCGAACGCTCTGTTGCGATGCAACTGTGTCCGCAGAGTGCTTCGACCTGGCGCGGTGACCCAAAGCACCCCTCCAAGGCCTGTAGGTTTTCGTCATCTCTGGTGGCGAAGACCTATAGAGCTGCGGGCAGGCCCCGCTTCTTTGCATGCCATGGCAACTCTCCAGGCTTACCAAGCCAAGTTGCTGTGTGACATGCACGAGGGTGGGGCTGATCCAGGACTCAGCAATGAGTTGCGTGCCGCCACCGACCTCGCTCTCCGGGCGACGAAGGTGACCGCGCGCTCCCTGGGTCAGGTGATGTCCACTAATGTGGTCCAGGACAGACACCTATGGCTCACCCTGGCCGATATGCGCGACGGCGAGCGAACCCGTTTCCTCGACGCGCCCATATCCCAGGATGGGCTATTCGGCGGGGCGGTTGAGAACTTCGCCCAACAGTTCTCGGCCGCTCAGAAGCAGACTGAGGCGATAAAACACATTCTGCCCCGGCGGTCAGCAGCTGTCTTCACCCCACCGCCCGCGCAGTTGCCTCAGCCTGCTCGCCGCCGAGGACGCCCTCCTGCGGTTCCCTCAACCTCCGCGCCACCCAAACAGCAGCCTCCACCCGGGCCGCGCAGAGGTGACCGCAGGAAGGCGTCCCAGTCCGCTCCAGCCCCGCAGCCCGCGAAGAAACGCCAGGCTAAGCGGCGCGCTCCTGATGCGGACGGCTCAAGGATGGGCAGTTCTCCACAGGAGACGGCAGCAGGGCCGCTCCTTCCCCCGGTGGAGGGCCGGGGAGAATCTTTGTTCAGCTGCTGGCCCCGGTCAGCAGCACCCTAATGTGGTTAAAGAGAGAACTGATATCCCCATCCCTGAGCCCCCAGAGACCGGTGATGACGGTGTGCGCCACCCTCGGGTCCCGCCACTCGCATCCTCTCTGTCGCCAGCCTCCTCTCAGAGCAGACCCCAGCGAACGTCGCGTCCCTTCCCTGGTCTCCTCTGTCAGGACGCAGCCGTTAACCGTGCCCCCACACCGGGACGCCCAACCGCCTCCCATGTCCGGGCCGGTAACGCTGCCTCGCTGCCCCACCCTGGGTACGTCTGCCGTCCCTATGACCCGCTGGTGCAGTTCCTGGGAGCCTGGCTTCAGCTTCCGGGACTGTCCGCTGGGTCGCGCGGACTGTCAGGCTCGCCACGCGATTCAGTTCGCGCAGGCTCCTCCCGCTTCAGGAGTCCGCCAGACCATGATCAGGCCAACGCCCCGTCATACGTGCGGAGATTGCCACCCTGTTAGCGAAGGGGGTGATCGAGCCTGTCCCTCCGGCCGAAATGGAGTCTGGGTTTTACAGCCCCTACTTCATTGTACCCAAGAAAACCGGTGGGTTACGACCAATCTTGGACCTTCGCATCTTGAACCGATCCCTTCACCGGCTTCCGTTCAGGATGTTGACTGCGAAACGCCTTTTCGAATGCGTTCGTCCTCACGATTGGTTTGCAGCGATCGACCTGAAGGACGCCTACTTCCATGTCTCCATCCTTCCTCGACACAGACCGTTCCTACGGTTTGCTTTCGAGGGGCGGGCATATCAGTACGCGGTCCTCCCATTCGGGCTGTCTCTGTCCCCTTGCGTCTTTACGAAGATAGCCGAGGCAGCTCTTGCGCCCCTATGGCAGCACGGGGTTCGCATCCTGAACTATCTCGACGACTGGCTCATACTGGGCCACTCGAGAGCAGGTTTGCGGACACAGAGATCGGGTGCTCCACCACCTAGCCCGCCTGGGCCTTCGGGTCAACTGGGAGAAGAGCAAACTCTGCCCAGTGCAGAGGATCTCTTTCTCGGTATGGACATCGACTGTCGCCATGTGCGCGCAGCTTTCGGCGGCGAGCGCGCAGTCTCTGCTGACTTGCCTCCGTCATGTCGAGAGCAAGAATGCGGTCCCACTGAAACGGTTTCAGAGGCTCCTGGGGCATATGGCATCTGCAGCCGCGTGACGCCGCCGATTGCTTCATATGAGACCGCTTCAGCATTGGCTTCGCGATCGAGTCCCGAGATGGGCATGGCAGTCTGGCACGCTCCGGGTTCAAGTGACTCGGGCCTGCTTACAGACGCCACCCGTGGTCGAACCTCAGTTTTCTACGGGCCGGTGTGCCCTTAGAACGAGTTTCCAGGCATGTTGTCGTGTCGACGGATGCCTCTGCCACGGGTTGGGGTGCCATGTGCAATGGGCAAGCAGCCGCGGGCTCCTGGACAGGACCCCAGCGCCTCCTGCATGTCAATTGCCTCGAGTTGCTGGCAGTACGGTTCGCCCTGCACCGCTTCCGAGCGTTGCTGAAGGGTCAACATGTGCTTGTCCGGACAGACAACACGGCCGTAGTAGCGTACATCAACCACCAGGGCGGTCACGCTCCGCCCGTATGTCTCAACTCGCCCGCCATCTCGTTCTATGGAGTCAGAAGCGCCTGAGGTCCCTTCGTGCTGTCCATATTCCGGGAGTCCTGAACCTCGCAGCCGACGAGCTCTCGCGGTTTCAGCCTCTCCCGGGAGAATGGAGACTCCATCCCCAGTCGGTCCAGCTGATCTGGGAACAGTTCGGGGACGCGCAGGTAGATCTGTTTGCCTCCCACGACTCTTCCCACTGCAGCCTGTTTTATTCCCTGACCGAGGCACGCTCGGCACGGATGCACTGGCGCACAGCTGGCCGCAGGGCCTACGCAAGTATGCGTTTTCCCCAGTAAGCCTACTCGCACAGCTCTTGTGCAAGATCAGGAGGACAAGGAGCAGGTCCTTTGGTCGCCCCATTCTGGCACGGCCGGACCTGGTTCCCGAACTCTTACTCCTTGCGACAGCCCTCCCTGGCCTATTCCTCTGAGACCGGACCTCCTCACTCAGAGACGGGGCACCGTTTGGCACCCGCGTCCCGATCTATGGAGCCTCCACGTGTGGCTCCTGGATGGGACGCGGCAGGTTTGAGTGGCTTGCCACCCACGGTGGTCGCCACCATCACTTCCGCTAGGGCAGAGTCCACTCGGCATGCCTATGCGTTGAAGTGGAACCTCTTCGTCACCTGGTGCTCTTCCCGCCAAGAAGACCCCTGGAAATGCCCGATCGGGTCCGTGCTATCGTTCCTCCAAGAAGGGCTGGAGCGAAGGCTGTCTCCCTCCACCCTCAAAGTCTATGTGGCCGCTATATCTGCCTACCTGCCTACCTATGGCAGCACGGGGTTCGCATCCTGAACTATCTCGACGACTGGCTCATACTGGGCCACTCTCGAGAGCAGGTTTGCGGACACAGAGATCGGGTGCTCCAACACCTAGCCCGTCTGGGCCTTCGGGTCAACTGGGAGAAGAGCAAACTCCCAGTGCAGAGGATCTCTTTTCTCGGTATGGACATCGACTCGGTCGCCATGTGCGCGCAGCTTTGAGCGGCGCGACGCAGTCTCTGCTGACTTGCCTCCGTCATGTCGAGAGCAAGAATGCGTCCCACTGAAACGGTTTCAGAGGCTCCTGGGGCATATGGCATCTGCAGCCGCGTGACGCCGCCGATTGCTTCATATGAGACCGCTTCAGCATTGGCTTCGCGATCGAGTCCCGAGATGGGCATGGCAGTCTGGCACGCCCGGGTTCAAGTGACTCTGGCCTGCTTACAGACGCCACCCGTGGTCGAACCTCAGTTTTCTACGGGCCGGTGTGCCCTTAGAACGAGTTTCCAGGCATGTTGTCGTGTCGACGGATGCCTCTGCCACGGGTTGGGGTGCAATGTGCAATGGGCAAGCAGCCGCGGGCTCCTGGACAGGACCCCAGCGCCTCCTGCATGTCAATTGCCTCGAGTTGCTGGCAGTACGGTTCGCCCTGCACCGCTTCGGCGTTGCTGAAGGGTCAACATGTGCTTGTCCGACAGACAACACGGCCGTAGTAGCGCACATCAACCACCAGGGCGGCCCACGCTCCCACCGTATGTCTCAACTCGCCCGCCATCTCGTTCTATGGAGTCAGAAGCGCCTGAGGTCCCTTCGTGCTGTCCATATTCCGGCAGTCCTGAACCTCGCAGCCGACGAGCTCGCGGTTTCAGCCTCTCCCGGGAGAATGGAGACTCCATCCCCAGTCGGTCCAGCTGATCTGGGAACAGTTCGGGGACGCGCAGGTAGATCTGTTTGCCTCCCACGACTCTTCCCACTGCAGCCTGTTTTATTCCCTGACCGAGGGCACGCTGCACGGATGCACTGGCGCACAGCTGGCCGCAGGGCCTCACGCAAGTATCGTTTCCCCAGTGAGCCTACTCGCACAGCTCTTGTGCAAGATCAGGAGGACAAGGAGCAGGTCCTTTGGTCGCCCCATTCTGGCACGGCCGACCTGGTTCCCGAACTCTTACTCCTTGCGACAGCCCCTCCTGGCCTATTCCTCTGAGACCGGACCTCCTCACTCAGAGACGGGGCACCATTTGGCACCCGCGTCCCGATCTATGGAGCCTCCACGTGTGGCTCCTGGATGGGACGCGGCAGGTTTGAGTGGCCTGCCACCCACGGTGGTCGCCACCATCACTTCCGCTAGGGCAGAGTCCACTCGGCATGCCTATGCGTTGAAGTGGAACCTCTTCGTCACCTGGTGCTCTTCCCGCCAAGAAGACCCTGGAAATGCCCGATCGGGTCCGTGCTATCGTTCCTCCAAGAAGGGCTGGAGCGAAGGCTGTCTCCTCCACCCTCAAAGTCTATGTGGCCGCTATATCTGCCTACCACGATCTCTTGGAGAACAAGAAGGTAAGTCAGCACGACCTGATCATCAGGTTCCTGAGGGGGGCGAGGAGACTGAATCCTCCTCGCCTCCTCTCGTACCCTCTTGGGACCTCTCAGTAGTTTTAAGTGCTCTGCAGAGGCCTCCTTTGAGCCTTTGCGGTCGGTTGATATTAAGTTCCTGTCAATGAAGACGGCTCTGCTGACCGCATTGGCCTCCGTCAAGAGGGTCGGGGACCTGCAGGCATTTTCGGTTGACGCGTGCCTGGAGTTTGGGCGGCTAATTCTCACGTGATCCTGAGACCCGGCCTGGATATGTGCCCAAGGTTCCCACCACTCCGCTTCAGAGACCAGGTGGTGAACCTGCAAGCGCTGCCCGTGGAGGGGCAGACCAGCCTTGGCACTGCTCTGTCCAGTACGGCGCTCGCGCCACGTAGACATGACGCAGTGTTTCAGGACCTCAGACCAGCTCTTTGTCTGTTATGGTGGAGAGCGGAAGGGAAGTGCTCTCTCAAAGCAAAGGCTGTCTCACTGGTTAGTAGACACCATTGTTTTGGCTTACCAGCAGCAAGGTCGACCATGTCCCCTTGGGTGCGGGCTCACTCCACTCGGAGTGTCGCCTCCTCTTGGGCTTTAGCGCATGGCGCCTCGCTAACAGACATCTGCAGAGCTGCAGCCTGGGCGACACCTAACACATTCGCCAGATTCTACAATCTCCGAGTGGAGCCAGTGTCCGATTATGTACTCGCCCCCCCCGAGGGGCCGGTAATGGGCCAGGCTCAGGTGTCTTCGCTTGCTCGCCATTCCACTCCTCGGACTGGATACGTGCGATATTCCTCAGGTGAGCTCCCCGAGAGCCCTGAGTTCCTCCAGCACTGCTTACTCCGATGCCTGTGTGTCTGCCCTCTAGCGAGCCCAGACCCTCGTGTCCGGCCAGGAGCCCGTGTGCATGGTTCCTCCGGCGACCCCCACACGTGTATTTCACCGTAAGCCTCCGCAGTGAGCGGGTTTCTTCCCTTGGCATGTCCCGGCCATCCCTAGGGTTAAAAATCCACCTTCGGCTGGTACCCTAGAGTTTTCCATATGCAACCCTTGCGGGTCATATGTGTACTCTTAAGTCCTCCCTACGGGTAAGCATCTTGGCATTTCCTCACTGGGATATGCTTCCCAGTGTACCTTGGTATTCCTGTGATAAGTGGGAGTCCTTCGTCCGTACTAGTCTTACGACAGGGAACTCGCACTTACGCAGGGCACTGGAAGACAGCTGAGTGGCGGGATTAGATTGGACCCCATTCGTTAGTCACTAACGTTACGTCGTAGTGACTGAACGAAGGAACGCCTCGGTTACGGATGTAACCTCGTTCCCTGAGGAGGAACGGAGGCGTAACGTCCGTTGCCACATCAGCTGTGCTACCTGGAACGCAGGAGTTCAGTCTTGGCTCCTCAAGCAGGTAACATAATGCGAAATTGCCACGCACTCCTTATATACTCACGCGGTGAGGCGGAGTTACGTAGGCAAATTCCGCATGCCCTTGGCATTGGCTACGCCATTGGGCGTTTCTCTAAGCTCGAAGATGATAGGCTTCTAAGCGAAACCCCATTCGTTAGTCACTAACGTTACGTTCAAGTTCAAGTTCATAGGATCTGTGGGCAGAACATTTTTCAAAAAGTCATATTTGAACTACTGATGAAACATCAGAAAGTATATAAAGTTCAATTTCACAGACTCTATGGTCAATAGTAAGTTCAAAAGGTCATACTTGAACTGCTGATTAAATATCAAAAGGCTATGAGTATGTATAGAAAGTACCAGTTCAAAGACTCTTTTGACTGATGAAACATCAGAAGTCTATGAGTAAAAAGAATAAAGTTCATTGAATCTATGGTCAGATAAAAAAAGGTAATAATTGAACTACACATGAAACATCAGAAGGAATCAGTTTGTATAGAAAGTTCAAGTTCATAGGATCTGTGGGAGAACATTTTTCAAAAAGTCATACTTGAACTGCTGATTAAATATCAAAAGTCTATGAGTATGCATTTAAAGTTCAAGTTCAAAGACTCTTTGGCCAAAAGTAAGTTCAAAAGGTCATACTTGTACTGCTGAATAAGTATCAAAAGTCTATGAGTATGTATAGAAAGTTCTAGTTCAAAGACTCTTTTGACTGATGAAACATCAGAAGAAGTCTAAGAGTAAAAAGAATAAAAAGTTCAAGTTCATAAATTCTTTGTTAAAAAAAATCATGTTTGAACTACTGATGAAATATCACAAGAAGTCTATATAGAAGTATAGAAAGATCAAGTTCGTTGAATCTATGGTCAGAAAAAATGGTCATACTTGACTACAGATGAAACATCAGAAGGAGTCAGTATGCATAGAAAGTTCACGGTCATAGGATCTGTGAGCAGAACATTTTTCAAAAAGTCATATTGAACTACTGATGAAACTTCAGAAAGTCTATGAGTATGTATATAAAAATCAAGTTCAAAGACTCTTTGGTCCATAGTTCGTTCAAAAGGTCACACTTGAACTGCTGAATAAATATCAAAAAACTATGAGTATGTATAGAAAGTTCTAGTTCAAAGACTCTTTTGACTGATGAACCATCAGAAGAAGTCTATGAGTAAAAATAATAAAAAGTTCAAGTTCATATATTCTTTGGTCAAAAATAATATTTGAACTAATGATGAATCATTAAAATCCCTTGAGTATGAATAGGAAGTTGATATAAATTATGGTCAGATAAAACATCAGAAGAAGTCAATAAAGAGAGTTCAAGTTCATAGTCTCTTTGGCCAAAAATAAGTTCAAATGTTACTGATGAAACATCATAAAGTATATGAGTATGTAAATAAAGTTCAAGATCAAAGACTCTTTGGCCAAAATTAAGTTCAAATGATCATACTTGAACTACTGATGAAACATCAGGAGTCTATGAGTCTATATAGAAATTTCGAGTTCATAGAATCTGTGGGCAGAACATTTTTCAAAAAATCATTAGAACTACTGATGAATCATCAGGAGTCTATGAGTATGTATAGAAAGTTCAAGTTCAAAGACTCTTTGGCCAAAAATGACTTCAAAAGGTCATACTTGAACTGGTGATGAAATATCAAGAGTCTATGAGTATGTATAGAACGTTCAAGTTCAATGAATACATGTTCAGAAAATGTTTAAAAAGTAATATTTGAACTACTTATGAAATATCACAAGAAGTCTATATAGAAGTATAGAAAGTTCAAGTTCATTGAATCTATGGTCAGAAAAAAAATGGGCATACTTGAACTACAGATGAAATATCAGAACGAGTCAGTATGTATAGAAAGTTCAAGTTCAAAGACTCTGACCAAAAATAAGTTCAAAAGGTCATACTTGAACTGCTGATGAAATATCAGGAGTCTATGAGTATGTATAGAAAGTTCAATTTCAAAGAATAAATGTTCAGAAAATGTTTAAAAAGTCATATTTGAACTACTGATGAAATATCACAAGAAGTCTATATAGAAGTATAGAAAGTTCAAGTTCATTGAATCTATGGTCAGAAAAAATGGTAATGATTGAACTACAGATGAAACATTAGAAGGAGTCAGTATGTATAGAAAGTTCAAGTTCATAGGATCTGTAGGCAGAATTTTTTTCAAAAAGTCATATTTGAACTACTGATGAAACATCAGAAAGTATATAAAGTTCAATTTCACAGACTCTATGGTCAATAGTAAGTTCAAAAGGTCATACTTGAACTGCTGATTAAATATCAAAAGGCTATGAGTATGTATAGAAAGTACCAGTTCAAAGACTCTTTGACTGATGAAACATCAGAAGTCTATGAGTAAAAAGAATAAAGTTCATTGAATCTATGGTCAGATAAAAAAAGGTAATAATTGAACTACACATGAAACATCAGAAGGAATCAGTTTGTATAGAAAGTTCAAGTTCATAGGATCTGTAGGCAGAACATTTTTTCAAAAGTCATACTTGAACTACTGATTAAATATCAAAAGTCTATGAGTATGCATTTAAAGTTCAAGTTCAAAGACTCTTTGGCCAAAAAGTAAGTTCAAAAGGTCATACTTGAACTGCTGAATAAGTATCAAAAGTCTATGAGTATGTATAGAAAGTTCTAGTTCAAAGACTCTTTTGACTGATGAAACATCAGAAGAAGTCTAAGAGTAAAAAGAATAAAAAGTTCAAGTTCATAAATTCTTTGTTAAAAAAAATCATGTTTGAACTACTGATGAAATATCACAAGAAGTCTATATAGAAGTATAGAAAGATCAAGTTCGTTGAATCTATGGTCAGAAAAAATGGTCATACTTGACTACAGATGAAACATCAGAAGGAGTCAGTATGTATAGAAAGTTCAAGTTCATAGGATCTGTGGGCAGAACATTTTTCAAAAGTCATATTGAACTACTGATGAAACTATCAGAAAGTCTATGAGTATGTATATAAAGTTCAAGTTCAAAGACTCTTTGGTCCATAGTTAGTTCAAAAGGTCATACTTGAACTGCTGAATAAATATCAAAAAACTATGAGTATGTATAGAAAGTTCTAGTTCAAAGACTCTTTTGACTGATGAACCATCAGAAGAAGTCTATGAGTAAAAAAATAAAAGTTCAAGTTCATATATTCTTTGGTCAAAAAAAATAATATTTGAACTAATGATGAATCATTAAAATCCCTTGAGTATGAATAGGAAGTTGATATAAATTATGGTCAGATAAAACATCAGAAGAAGTCAATAAAGAGAGTTCAAGTTCATAGTCTCTTTGGCCAAAAATAAGTTCAAATGTTACTGATGAAACATCATAAAGTATATGAGTATGTAAATAAAGTTCAAGATCAAAGACTCTTTGGCCAAAATTAAGTTCAAATGATCATACTTGAACTACTGATGAAACATCAGGAGTCTTTGAGTCTATATAGAAATTTCGAGTTCATAGAATCTGTGGGCAGAACATTTTTCAAAAAATCATTAGAACTAATGATGAATCATCAGGAGTCTATGAGTATGTATAGAAAGTTCAAGTTCAAAGACTCTTTGGCCAAAAATGACTTCAAAAGGTCATACTTGAACTGGTGATGAAATATCAAGAGTCTATGAGTATGTATAGAACGTTCAAGTTCAATGAATACATGTTCAGAAAATGTTTAAAAAGTAATATTTGAACTACTTATGAAATATCACAAGAAGTCTATATAGAAGTATAGAAAGTTCAAGTTCATTGAATCTATGGTCAGAAAAAAAATGGGCATACTTGAACTACAGATGAAATATCAGAACGAGTCAGTATGTATAGAAAGTTCAAGTTCAAAGACTCTTTGGCCAAAAATAAGTTCAAAAGGTCATACTTAAACTGCTGATGAAATATCAGGAGTCAATGAGTATGTATAGAAAGTTCAATTTCAAAGAATACATGTTCAGAAAATGTTTAAAAAGTCATATTTGAACTACTGATGAAATATCACAAGAAGTCTATATAGAAGTATAGAAAGTTCAAGTTCATTGAATCTATGGTCAGAAAAAATGGGCATTGAACTAGAGATGAAATATCAGAACGAGTCAGTATGTATAGAAAGTTCAAGTTCAAAGACTCTGGCCAAAAATAAGTTCAAAAGGTCATACTTGAACTGCTGATGAAATATCAGGAGTCTATGAGTATGTATAGAAAGTTCAATTTCAAAGAATAAATGTTCAGAAAATGTTTAAAAAGTCATATTTGAACTACTGATGAAATATCACAAGAAGTCTATATAGAAGTATAGATAGTTCAAGTTCATTGAATCTATGGTCAGAAAAAATGGTAATGATTGAACTACAGATGAAACATTAGAAGGAGTCAGTATGTATAGAAAGTTCAAGTTCATAGGATCTGTAGGCAGAAATTTTTTCAAAAAGTCATATTTGAACTACTGATGAAACATCAGAAAGTATATAAAGTTAAATTTCACAGAGTCAATAGTAAGTTCAAAAGGTCATACTTGAACTGCTGATTAAATATCAAAAGGCTATGAGTATGTATAGAAAGTACCAGTTCAAAGACTCTTTTGACTGATGAAACATCAGAAGTCTATGAGTAAAAAGAATAAAGTTCATTGAATCTATGGTCAGATAAAAAAGGTAATAATTGAACTACACATGAAACATCAGAAGGAATCAGTTTGTATAGAAAGTTCAAGTTCATAGGATCTGTGGGAGAACATTTTTCAAAAAGTCATACTTGAACTGCTGATTAAATATCAAAAGTCTATGAGTATGCATTTAAAGTTCAAGTTCAAAGACTCTTTGGCCAAAAGTAAGTTCAAAAGGTCATACTTGTACTGCTGAATAAGTATCAAAAGTCTATGAGTATGTATAGAAAGTTCTAGTTCAAAGACTCTTTTGACTGATGAAACATCAGAAGAAGTCTAAGAGTAAAAAGAATAAAAAGTTCAAGTTCATAAATTCTTTGGTCAAAAAAAATCATATTTGATCTACTGATGAATCATTAGAAGCTTGAGTATGAATAGAACGTTGATATAAATTATGGTCAGATAAAACATCAGTAGAAGTCAAAAAAGAAAGTTCAAGTTCATAGTCTCTTTGGCCACCAATAAGTTCAAAAAGTCATACTTGAACTAATGAAATAGCACAAGAAAACTATATAGAAGTATAGAAAGTTCAAGTTCATTGAACCTATGGTCAGAAAAAAAGGTCATACTTGAACTACAGATGAAATATCAAAAGGAGTCAGTATGTATAGAAAGTTCAAGTTCATTGAATCTATGGTCAGAAAAAATGGTCATACTTGAACTACAGATGAAATATCAGATGGAGTCAGTAACTTTCTATACAGAAAGTTCAAGTTCATAAGATCTGTGGGCAGAACATTTTTTAAAAAGTCATATTTGAACTACTGATTAAATATCAAAAGTCTATAGAATCTGTGGGCAGAACAATTTTCAAAAAATCATATTAGAACTACTGAGGAATCATCAGGAGTCTATGAGTATGTATAGAAAGTTCAAGTTCAAAGACTCTTCGGCCAAATATAAGTTCAAAAGGTCATACTTGAACTGCTGATGAAATATCAGGAGTCTATGAGTATGTATAGAAAGTTCAGGTTCAAAGAATACATGTTCAGAAAATGTTTAAAAAGTCATATTTGAACTACTGATGAAATATCACAAGAAGTCTATATAGAAGTATAGAAAGTTCAAGTTCATTGAATCTATGGTCAGAAAAAAAATGGTCATACTTAAACTACAGATGAAATATCAGAAGGCGTCAGTATGTATAGAAAGTTCAAGTTCATAGGATCTGTGTAGTACTGATTGAAGTACTGATGAGACATCAGAAGAGGTCTACATAGAAAATGCATGTTCATAGAAACTATGGTGAAAAAATGTTTCAAAAAGTCTTGTATAAAAACTATGTATAAGTCAATGAGTATGTATAAAAAGTTCAAAGAACCCATGGTCAGAAAATGTTTAAAAAGTCGTCTTTGAACTACTGGTGAACCATTAGAAGTCTATACATAAATTTCAAGTTCATAGGAGCTTTGAGCCGAACATTTTTCAAAAAGTCATTTTTTAACAACTGCTGAAACATCAGAAAGAGTCTATGAGTTAAGGTATATAAAGTATATAAAGTTCAGGTTCAAGGAATGATCATACTTGAACTACTGATGAATCATCAGAAGGAGTCATTATGTATAGAAAGTTCAAATAGATAGACTCTTTAGTCAGAAATAAGTTCAAAAAGTCATTCTTGAACTACTGATGAAACATCAGAAGGAGTTTAAAGTTTAAATTTATAGACTCTTCAAGTTCTCAAGTTGCTCTTCAAAAAGTTCAAGTTCACAGAAACTATGGTCAGAAAAAATGTCAAAAAATCATATTTGAACTACTGATGATTCTGATAAGTATGTATTGAAAGTTCAAGTTCAAAGACTCTTGATGCATTGTAAAGCAACACATAGCTTATATCATTCTAATGCGCAGTTATATCGTGTGAAATGCAACAGCACATATTTCTACTCAAACCCAACCAAATGGTGTGTATGCATAGTAAAGCACAGATTATATCTCTTCAATGCAAATCGACTGAGTTTGTTAAATACTCTGCAATGCAACAAGTGAATGGCGCATATTATTCTTCAATGCACATCGTTAGAATTTGTGTGCATTGCAATGCAACAGCATATATTTTATCTCTTCTATGCAAAAATGAGCTAGTCTTGTATGCAGAAAAAAAATATGCCTAGCGTTTGTTATTCTTCAATGCACAGCGTTAGAACGTGTGTTCAATGCAACAGCACATATGTTTATCTCTTCAATGCACTTCAGAATGAGTAGTTCTTATATGCAGTAATGCAACGAGTCATAGCTTATATGTTATTCTTCAGTGCACAGCGTTAGATCGTATGCAGTAGAATTAATTAGTAGAATGGTCAGCACACATATTTATATTCAAAATAAAACGAAATGAGCTTATGCATCGTAAAGCAATTGCAATCACAAATGGTAACTCAATGCACATCAATGAGTTAGTTCTTGAATGCAAATGCAACAGCATATATTTGATATATATATATATATATATATATATATATATATATATATATATATATATATATATATATATATATATATATATATATATATATATATATATATATATATATGTCATTCAATGCACAGGTTAGATCGTGAAAAATGCAATGCACAAATATTTATATTCAAAACCCAACCAAATGAGTTGTATGCATAGTAAAGCACAAATGATATCTCCATTGCATATCGAATGAGTTTGTTCTTAAATGCCCTGCAATGCAACAAGAGAATAGTGCATATTATTCTTAATGCACAGTTAGAATTAGTTCAATGCAATGCAAAAAGTATATTTTTATCTATTCTATGCTCATCGGAACAAGATGGTCTATTCGTTGCAAAGTTAAATGTTATTCTTCAATGCACAGCGATGTAAAATGTAATGCAAATATTTTATATCTTCTATGCACGTCGGAAAAGTTATGCATTGCAGTGTGTAGCGTGCAATGCAACAGCCCAAATATGTATATTCAAAACCCAACCAAATGAGCTGTATGCATAGTAAAGCACAAATTATATCTCTTCAATGCATATTGACTCAGTTTGTAGCTCTGCAAAACAAGTGAATAGCGCATATTATTCTTCAATGCACAGTTAGAATTTGTGTCAATGCAATGCAACGCATATATTTTTAATCTGTTCTATACACATCGGAATAAGTTATTTTTTGCGTTGCAAAATTAAATGTTTATTCTTCAATGCACAGCTTTAGATCTTGTGTGAAAATGCAATCAGTACAAATATTTAAATTCAAAATACAATAGAAATAGTTGTATGTATCGTATGTGCAAATGGTATTCTTAAATGACATCGGAATGAGTTAGTACTTAAATGCTCTGCAATGAAAACAAGTGAATAGGGCATCAATGAGTTAGTTCTTGAATGCCTGCAAATGCAAGTATAGTGTTGTTCTTCAATGCGCAGCGTTAGAACGTGTGCGCAATGTTAATGCAACAACATATATTTTATCTCTTCTATGCACATCGGATAAGTTATATCGTATACATTGCAAAGCAACAGTGTATAGCGTATATGTCATTCTTTAATGCACAGGGTTAGATCTGCAATGCAATAGCACAAATATTTATATTCAAAACCCAACCAAATGAGTTGTATGCATAGTAAAGCACAAATGATATCTCTTCATTGCATATCGACTGAGTTTGTTCTTAAATGCTCTGCAATGCAACAAGTGAGTAGTGCATATTATTCTTCAATGCACATCGTTAGAATTATGTTCAATGCAATGCAACAGCATATTTTTATCTATTCTATGCTCATCGAACAAGATGGTATTACATTGCATATTATGCGTTGCAAAGTTAAATGTTATTCTTCACATAGATGTATGCAATGTAATGCATATATTTTATCTCTTCTATGCACGTCGGAAAAGTTATGCATTGCAGTGTGTAGCGCAATGCAACAGTAAATATGTATATTCAAACCCAACCAAATGAGTTGTATGCATAGTAAAGCACAAATGATATCTCTTCATTGCATATCGACTGAGTTTGTTCTTAAATGCCCTGCAATGCAACAAGTGAGTAGTGCACATCGGAATGAGTTAGTTCTTGAATGCCTTGCAAATGCAAGTGCATAGCGTGTTGTTCTTCAATGCGCAGCGTTAGAACGTGTGCGCAATGTTAATGCAACAACATATATTTTATCTCTTCTATGCACATCGGATAAGTTATATCGTGTATACATTGCAAAGCAACAGGTGTATAGCGTATATGTCATTCTTTAATGCACAGGGTTAGATCGTGAGTGCAATGCAATGCAATAGCACAAATATTTATATTCAAAACCCAACCAAATGAGTTGTATGCATAGTAAAGCACAAATGATATCTCTTCATTGCATATCGACTGAGTTTGTTCTTAAATGCTCTGCAATGCAACAAGTGAGTAGTGCATATTATTCTTCAATGCACATCGTTAGAATTGGTGTTCAATGCAATGCAAGCATATTTCATTCTATGCTCATCGGAACAAGATGGTATTACATTGCATATTATGCGTTGCAAAGTTAAATGTTATTCTTCAATGCATAGCGATGTATGCAATGTAATGCATATATTTTATCTCTTCTATGAACGTCGGAAAAGTTATGCATTGCAGTGTAGAATGCAACAGTACAAATATGTATATTCAAAACCCAACCAAATGAGTTGTATGCATAGTAAAGCACAAATGATATCTCTTCATTGCATATCGACTGAGTTTGTTCTTAAATGCTCTGCAATGCAACAAGTGAGAAAATACATGGAATGAGTTAGTTCTTGAATGCCTTGCAAATGCAAGTGCATAGCGTGTTGTTCTTCAATAAAGTTAGAACGTGCGCAATGTTAATGCAAAACATATTTTATCTCTTGGCACATCGGATAAGTTATATCGTGTATACATTGCAAAGCAACAGGTGATATATGATTCTTTAATGCACATTAGATCGTGAGTGCAATGCAATGCAATAGCACAAATATTTATATTCAAAACCCAACCAAATGAGTTGTATGCATAGTAAAGCACAAATGATATCTCTTCATTGCATATCGACTGAGTTTGTTCTTAAATGCTCTGCAATGCAACAAGTGAGTAGTGCATATTATTCTTCAATGCACATCGTTAGAAGTTCAATGCAATGCAACAGCATATATTTTTATCTATTCTATGCTCATCGGAACAAGATGATATTACATTGCATAATATGCGTTGCAGTTAAATGTTATTCTTCAATGCATAGCGATGTATGCAAAATGTATATATTTTATCTCTTCTATGCACGTCGGAAAAGTTATGCATTGCAGTGTGTAGCGTGCAATGAACAGTACAAATATGTATATTCAAAACTCAACCAAATGAGTTGTATGCATAGTAAAGCACAAATGATATCTCTTCATTGCATATCGACTGAGTTTGTTCTTAAATGCCCTGCAATGCAACAAGTGAGTAGTATATCGGAATGAGTTAGTTCTTGAATGCCTTGCAAATGCAAGCATATGTGTTATGTTCAATGCGCAGCGTTAGAAGTGTGGCAATGTTAATGCAAAACATATATTTTATCTCTCTATGCACATCGGATAAGTTATATCGTATATACATTGCAAAGCAACAGTATAGCATATGTTATTCTTAATGCACATTAGATCGTGTGTGCAATGAAATGCAGAAAATATTTATATTCAAAACAACCAAAATGAGTATGCATAGTAAAATGATATCTCTCATTGCATATCGACTGAGTTTGTTCTTAAATGCCCTGCAATGCAACAAGAATAGAACAGCAAAAAATGCTGTATCAGATATTATATCATGACTGATAGTCAACATTTGACATATGAACACATTTCAAAGATTTCGATATTGAATCTGTTCTGATGTTTTAAAGTACTTCAAGAGACACTTTTTAACTTATTTTTGGTCAACGAGTCTTTGAAGTTTAATAATATAGAAACAGTCAAATGTATTATAGAAAATCAGTTTATTTGACTTACTAATACAACATAACTGATGTATGAAAAATAATTGTCCATATATGATTCTTTAAATGTTCAATGATTCAAGAACTTGAACTTTAAAAATATAGACTCTTCAATGTATAGACTTTTCTGAATCAAGTTCAATGACTTTATGACTTATTTTAGGCCAAATAATCTTTTGAAATTTATTAAATACTCAAAGTCATATTTCAAAGATATTTCAACATGACTTTTTGAAAAAATGTATGACCACAGATTAAATGCAAATGTGAACGTTGTATGTATAGATTTGATATTTCAAAGAGTATTTGAACTTGAACTTTCTATACATATCATAGACTCTGTTGTTTCTTCAGTTGTTCAAATATTAATTTTTCTATATTTTTGAACTTGAACGTTCTAAACATACTTATGATAGAACATACTTAGAATAGTTCAGACTTCTTCTGATGTCATAGTTCAAGTGATCATTTGAACTTACATTTCAAAGAGTCTTTGAACTTAAAAAGTTATATACTATCATGACTCTTCCAATATTTCATCACTAGTTTAAGTATGACTTTTGAAAATGTTCATGGATCATAACTTGAATTTTCTAAACATACTGTCTATAAGTTTTGATGTTTCATCAGTAGTTTAAATATTACTTTTTGAAAATGTCTTAAACATACCAAATGGTCTTGAATATAATTATATAAACTCATAGACTATAGAATCTTTGATGTTTTATCAGACTGAGATTGAAACATAAAGAAGGAAAATGTATATAGAAAGTTCAAGTTCATAGGATCTGTGGGCAGAACATTTTTCAAAAAGTCATATTGAACTACTGATGAAACTTCAGAAAGTCTATGAGTATGTATAGAAAGTTCAAGTTCAAAGACTCTTTTGATCAAGTAAGTTCAAAAGGTCATACTTGAACTGCTGAATAAATATCAAAAGTCTATGAGTATGTATAGAAAGTTATAGTTAAAAGACTCTTTTGACTGATGAACCATCAGAAGAAGTCTATGAGTAAAAAAAATAAAAAGTTAAAGTTCATATATTCTTTGGTCAAAAAAATAATATTTGAACTAATGATGAATCATTAAAATCCCTTGAGTATGAATAGAAAGTTGATATAAATTATGGTCAGATAAAACATCAGAAGAAGTCAATAAAGAGAGTTCAAGTTCATAGTCTCTTTGGCCAAAAATAAGTACAAATGTTACTGATGAAACATAATAAAGTCTATGAGTATGTAAATAACGTTCAAGTTCAAAGACTCTTTGGCCAAAATTAAGTTCAAATTATCATACTTGAACTACTGATAAAACATGAGGAGTCTATGAGTCTATATAGAAATTTCAAGTTCATAGAACCTGTGGGCAGAACATTTTTCAAAAAATCATATTAGAACTACTGATGAATCATCAGGAGTCTATGAGTATGTATAGAAAGTTCAAGTTCAAAGACTCTTTGGCCAAAATTAAGTTCAAATTATCATACTTGAACTACTGATAAAACATGAGGAGTCTATGAGTCTATATAGAAATTTCAAGTTCATAGAATCTGTGGGCAGAACATTTTTCAAAAAATCATATTAGAACTACTAATGAATCATCAGGAGTCTATGAGTATGTATAGAAAGTTCAAGTTCAAAGACTCTTTGGCCAAAAATAAGTTCAAAAGGTCATACTTGAACTGCTGATGAAATATCAGGAGTCTATGAGTATGTATAAAATGTTCAAGTTCAAAGACTCTTTGGCCAAAAGTGAGTTCAAAAGGTCATACTTGAACTGCTGATGAAATATCAAGATTCTATGAGTATGTATAGAAAGTTCAAGTTCAATGAATACATGTTCAGAAAATGTTTAAAAAGTCATATTTGAACTACTAATGAAATATCACAAGAAGTCTATATAGAAGTATAGAAAGTTCAAGTTCATTGAATCTATGGTCAGAAAAAAATGGTCATACTTGAATTACAGATGAAACATCAGAACGAGTCAGTATGTATAGAAATTTCAAGTTCATAGAATCTTTGGGCAGACTATTTTTCAAAAGTCATATTGAACTACAATGAAACTACAGAAAGTCTATGAGTATGTATAGAAAGTTTTTGTTCAAAGACTCTTTTGACTGATGAATCATCAGAAGAATCCCTTGAGTATGAATAGAAAGTTGATATAAATTATGGTAAGATAAAACATCAGAAGAAGTCAATAAAGAAAGTTCAAGTTCATAGTCTCTTTGGCCAAAAATAAGTTCAAATGTTACTGATGAAACATCATAAAGTATATGAGTATGTATATAAAGTTCAAGTTCAAAGACTCTTTGGCCAAAATTAAGTTCAAATTATCATACTTGAACTACTGATGAAACATCAGGAGTCTATGAGTCTATATAGAAATTTCAAGTTCATAGAACCTGTGGGCAGAAATTTTTCAAAAAATAATATTAGAACTACTGATGAATCATCAGGATTCTATGAGTATGTATAGAAAGTTCAAGTTGAAAGATTCTTTGGC
Source organism: Gobiocypris rarus (assembly GCA_023029165.1). NCBI lineage: Eukaryota > Metazoa > Chordata > Actinopteri > Cypriniformes > Gobionidae > Gobiocypris > Gobiocypris rarus. The sequence continues at coordinate 23,630,702 of CM040931.1, forward strand.
CAAAAATGACTTCAAAAGGTCATACTTGAACTGCTGATGAAATATCAAGAGTCTATGAGTATGTATAGAAAGTTCAAGTTCAATGAATACATGTTCAGAAAATGTTTAAAAAGTCATATTTGAACTACTAATGAAATTTCACAAGAAGTCTATATAGAAGTATAGAAAGTTCAAGTTCATTGAATCTATGGTCAGAAAAAAATGGTCATACTTGAACTACAGATGAAACATCAGAACGAGTCAGTATGTATAGAAAGTTCAAGTTCATAGGATCTGTGGGCAGACTATTTTTCAAAAAGTCATATTGAACTACTAATGAAACTACAGAAAGTCTATGAGTATGTATAGAAAGTTTTTGTTCAAAGACTCTTTTGACTGATGAATCATCAGAAAATTTGAGCATGAATAGAAAGTTGATATAAATTATGGTAAGATAAAACATCAGAAGAAGTCAATAAAGAAATTTCAAGTTCATAGTCTCTTTGGCCAAAAATAAGTTCAAATTTAACTACAAACATCATAAAGTATATAAGTATGTATAGAAAGTTCAAGTTCAAAGACTCTTTCAAAATTAAGTTCAAAATGATCATACTTGAACTACTGATGAAACATCAGGAGTCTATGAGTCTATATAGAAATTTCAAGTTCATAGAACCTGTGGGCAGAAATTTTTCAAAAAATAATATTAGAAATACTGATGAATCATCAGGATTCTATGAGTATGTATAGAAAGTTCAAGGAAAGATCTTTGGCCAAAAATGACTTCAAAAGGTCATACTTGAACTGCTGATGAAATATCAAGAGTCTATGAGTGTGTATAGAACGTTCAAGTTCAGTGAATACATGTTCAGAAAATGTTTAAAAAGTAATATTTGAACTACTGAAATATCACAAGAAGTCTATATAGAAGTATAGAAAGTTCAAGTTAATTGACTCTATGGTCAGAAAAAAAATGGGCATACTCGAACTACAGATGAAATATCAGAACGAGTCAGTATGTATAGAAAGTTCAAGTTCAAAGACTCTTTGGCCAAAAATAAGTTCAAAAGGTCATACTTGAACTGCTGATGAAATATCAGGAGTCTATGAGTATGTATAGAAAGTTCAATTTCAAAGAATACATGTTCAGAAAATGTTTAAAAAGTCATATTTGAACTACTGATGAAATATCACAAGAAGTCTATATAGAAGTATAGAAAGTTCAAGTTCATTGAATCTATGGTCAGAAAAAATGGTAAATATTGAACTACAGATGAAATATCAGAAGGAGTCAGTATGTATAGAAAGTTCAAGTTCATAGGATCTGTGGGCAGAACATTTTTCAAAAGTCATATTTGAACTACTGATGAAACATCAGAAAGTATATATAGTTCAATTTCACAGACTCTTTGGTGAATAGTAAGTTCAAAAGGTCATACTTGAACTGCTGATGAAATATCAGGAGTCTATGAGTATATATAGAAAGTTCCGGTTCAAAGACTCTTTTTGACTGATGAAACATCAGAAGAAGTCTTTGAGTAAAAAGAATAAAGTTCATTGAATCTATGGTCAGATAAAAAAGGTCATACTTGAACTACAGATGAAAAATCAGAAGGAGTCAGTATATACAGAAAGTTCAAGTTCATAGGATCTGTGGGAGAACATTTTTCAAAAGTCATACTTGAACTGCTGATGAAATATCAAAAGTCTATGAGTATGTAAAGTTCAAGTTCAAAGACTCTTGGCAAAAGTAAGTTCAAAAGGTCATACTTGAACTGCTGATAAATATCAAAAAGTCTATGAGTATGTATAGAAAGTTCTAGTTCAAAGACTTTTGACTGATGAAACATCAGAAGAAGTCAAGAGTAAAAAGAATAAAAAGTTCAAGTTCATAAATTCTTGTTAAAAAGTCATATTTGAACTACTGATGAAATATCACAAGAAGTCTATATAGAAGTATAGAAAGATTTGTGAATCTATGGTCAGAAAAAATGGTCATACTTGACTACAGATGAAACATCAGAAGGAGTCAGTATGCATAGAAAGTTCAAGTTCATAGGATCTGTGGCAGAACATTTTTCAAAAAGTCATATTGAACTACTGATGAAACATCAGAAAGTCTATGAGTATGTATATAAAAGTTCAAGTTCAAAGACTCTTTGGCCATAGTTCGTTCAAAAGGTCATACTTGAACTGCTGAATAAATCAAAAAGTCTATGAGTATGTATAGAAAGTTCCAGTTCAAAGACTCTTTTGACTGATGAAACATCAGAAGAAGTCTATGAGTAAAAATAAAAAGTTCAAGTTCATATATTCTTTGGTCAAAAAAATTATTTTGAACTACTGATGAATCATTAAAATCTTGAGTATGAATAGAAGTTGATATAAATTATGGTCAGATAAAACATCAGAAGTCAATAAGAGAGTTCAAGTTCATAGTCTCTTTGGCCAAAAATAAGTTCAAATGTTACTGATGAAACATCAAAGTATATGAGTATGTAAAGTTCAAGTTCAAAGACTCTTTGGCCAAAATTAAGTTCAAAAGTCATATATTTGAACTACTGATGAAACATCAGGAGTCTATGAGTCTATATAGAAATTTCAAGTTCATAGAATCTGTGGGCAGAACATTTTTCAAAAAATCATTGAACTACTGATGAAATATCAGAGTCTATGAGTATGTATAGAAAGTTCAAGTTCAAAGACTCTTTGGCCAAAAATAAGTTCAAAAGGTCATACTTGAACTGCTGATGAAATATCAGGAGTCTATGAGTATGTATAGAAAGTTCAAGTTCAAAGAATACATGTTCAGAAAATGTTTAAAAGTAATATTTGAACTACTTGAAATATCACAAGAAGTCTATATAGAAGTATAGAAAGTTCAAGTTCATTGAATCTATGGTCAGAAAAATGGCATACTTGAACTACAGATGAAATATCAGAAGAGTCAGTATGTATAGAAAGTTCAAGTTCAAAGACTCTGACCAAAAATAAGTTCAAAAGTCATACTTGAACTGCTGATGAAATATCAGAGTCTATGAGTATGTATAGAAAGTTCAAGTTCAAAGAATAAAATGTTCAGAAAATGTTTAAAAAGTCATATTTGAACTACTGATGAAATATCACAAGAAGTCTATATAGAAGTATAGAAAGTTCAAGTTCATTGAATCTATGGTCAGAAAAAATGGTAATGATTGAACTACAGATGAAACATCAGAAGGAGTCAGTATGTATAGAAAGTTCAAGTTCATAGGATCTGTAGGCAGAATTTTTTTCAAAAAGTCATATTTGAACTACTGATGAAACATCAGAAAGTATATAAAGTTCAATTTCACAGACTCTTTGGTGAATAGTAAGTTCAAAAGGTCATACTTGAACTGCTGATTAAATATCAAAAGTCTATGAGTATGTATAGAAAGTACCAGTTCAAAGACTCTTTTGACTGATGAAACATCAGAAGAAGTCTTTGAGTAAAAAGAATAAAGTTCATTGAATCTATGGTCAGATAAAAAAGGTCATACTTGAACTACAGATGAAATATCAGAAGGAGTCAGTTTCTATACAGAAAGTTCAAGTTCATAGGATCTGTGGGAGAACATTTTTCAAAAGTCATACTTGAACTGCTGATTAAATATCAAAAGTCTATGAGTATGCATTTAAAGTTCAAGTTCAAAGACTCTTTGGCCAAAAGTAAGTTCAAAAGGTCATACTTGTACTGCTGAATAAGTATCAAAAGTCTATGAGTATGTATAGAAAGTTCTAGTTCAAAGACTCTTTTGACTGATGAAACATCAGAAGAAGTCTAAGAGTAAAAAGAATAAAAAGTTCAAGTTCATAAATTCTTTGTTAAAAAAATCATATTTGAACTACTGATGAAATATCACAAGAAGTCTATATAGAAGTATAGAAAGATCAAGTTCATTGAATCTATGGTCAGAAAAAATGGTCATACTTGACTACAGATGAAACATCAGAAGGAGTCAGTATGCATAGAAAGTTCACGTTCATAGGATCTGTGGGCAGAACATTTTTCAAAAAGTCATATTGAACTACTGATGAAACTTCAGAAAGTCTATGAGTATGTATATAAAGTTCAAGTTCAAAGACTCTTTGGTCCATAGTTAGTTCAAAAGGTCATACTTGAACTGCTGAATAAATATCAAAAGTCTATGAGTATGTATAGAAAGTTCTAGTTCAAAGACTCTTTTGACTGATGAACCATCAGAAGAAGTCTATGAGTAAAAATAATAAAAAGTTCAAGTTCACATATTCTTTGGTCAAAAAAAATAATATTTGAACTAATCATTAAAATCCCTTGAGTATGAATAGAAAGTTGATATAAATTATGGTCAGATAAAACATCAGAAGAAGTCAATAAAGAGAGTTCAAGTTCATAGTCTCTTTGGCCAAAAATAAGTTCAAATGTTACTGATGAAACATCATAAAGTCTATGAGTATGTAAATAAAGTTCAAGTTCAAAGACTCTTTGGCCAAAATTAAGTTCAAATGATCATACTTGAACTACTGATGAAACATCAGGAGTCTATGAGTCTATATAGAAATTTCAAGTTCATAGAATCTGTGGGCAGAACATTTTTCAAAAAATCATTAGAACTAATGATGAATCATCAGGAGTCTATGAGTATGTGTAGAAAGTTCAAGTTCAAAGACTCTTTGGCCAAAAATGACTTCAAAAGGTCATACTTGAACTGGTGATGAAATATCAAGAGTGTATGAGTATGTATAGAACGTTCAAGTTCAATGAATACATGTTCAGAAAATGTTTAAAAAGTAATATTTGAACTACTTATGAAATATCACAAGAAGTCTATATAGAAGTATAGAAAGTTCAAGTTCATTGAATCTATGGTCAGAAAAAAAATGGGCGTACTTGAACTACAGATGAAATATCAGAACGAGTCAGTATGTATAGAAAGTTCAAGTTCAAAGACTCTGGCCAAAAATAAGTTCAAAAGGTCATACTTGAACTGCTGATGAAATATCAGGAGTCTATGAGTATGTATAGAAAGTTCAATTTCAAAGAATAAATGTTCAGAAAATGTTTAAAAAGTCATATTTGAACTACTGATGAAATATCACAAGAAGTCTATATAGAAGTATAGATAGTTCAAGTTCATTGAATCTATGGTCAGAAAAAATGGTAATGATTGAACTACAGATGAAACATTAGAAGGAGTCAGTATGTATAGAAAGTTCAAGTTCATAGGATCTGTAGGCAGAAATTTTTTCAAAAAGTCATATTTGAACTACTGATGAAACATCAGAAAGTATATAAAGTTCAATTTCACAGACTCTATGGTCAATAGTAAGTTCAAAAGGTCATACTTGAACTGCTGATTAAATATCAAAAGGCTATGAGTATGTATAGAAAGTACCAGTTCAAAGACTCTTTTGACTGATGAAACATCAGAAGTCTATGAGTAAAAAGAATAAAGTTCATTGAATCTATGGTCAGATAAAAAAAGGTAATAATTGAACTACACATGAAACATCAGAAGGAATCAGTTTGTATAGAAAGTTCAAGTTCATAGGATCTGTGGGAGAACATTTTTCAAAAAGTCATACTTGAACTGCTGATTAAATATCAAAAGTCTATGAGTATGCATTTAAAGTTCAAGTTCAAAGACTCTTTGGCCAAAAGTAAGTTCAAAAGGTCATACTTGTACTGCTGAGAAAGTATCAAAAGTCTATGAGTATGTATAGAAAGTTCTAGTTCAAAGACTCTTTTGACTGATGAAACATCAGAAGAAGTCTAAGAGTAAAAAGAATAAAAAGTTCAAGTTCATAAATTCTTTGGTCAAAAAAAATCATATTTGATCTACTGATGAATCATTAGAAGCTTGAGTATGAATAGAACGTTGATATTAATTATGGTCAAATAAAACATCAGTAGAAGTCAAAAAAGAAAGTTCAAGTTCATAGTCTCTTTGGCCACCAATAAGTTCAAAAAGTCATACTTGAACTAATGAAATAGCACAAGAAAACTATATAGAAGTATAGAAAGTTCAAGTTCATTGAATCTATGGTCAGAAAAAAAGGTCATACTTGAACTACAGATGAAATATCAGAAGGAGTCAGTATGTATAGAAAGTTCAAGTTCATTGAATCTATGGTCAGAAAAAGGTCATACTTGAACTACAGATGAAATATCAGATGGAGTCAGTAACTTTCTATACAGAAAGTTCAAGTTCATAAGATCTGTGGGCAGAACATTTTTTAAAAAGTCATATTTGAACTACTGATTAAATATCAAAAGTCTATAGAATCTGTGGGCAGAACAATTTTCAAAAAATCATATTAGAACTACTGAGGAATCATCAGGCTTCTATGAGTATGTATAGAAAGTCGAAGTTCAAAGACTCTTCGGCCAAATATAAGTTCAAAAGGTCATACTTGAACTGCTGATAAAATATCAGGAGTCTATGAGTATGTATGAGTATGTATAGAAAGTTCAGGTTCAAAGAGTACATGTTCAGAAAATCTTTAAAAAGTCATACTTGAACTACTGATGAAATATCAAAAGAAGTCTATATAGAAGTATAGAAAGTTCAAGGTCATTGAATCTATGGTCAGAAAAAAAATGGTCATACTTAAACTACAGATGAAATATCAGAAGGCGTCAGTATGTATAGAAAGTTCAAGTTCATAGGATCTGTGTAGTACTGATTGAAGTACTGATGAGACATCAGAAGAGGTCTACATAGAAAATGCATGTTCATAGAAACTATGGTGAAAAAATGTTTCAAAAAGTCTTGTATAAAAACTATGTATAAGTTAATGAGTATGTATAAAAAGTTCAAAGAACCCATGGTCAGAAAATGTTTAAAAAGTCGTCTTTGAACTACTGGTGAACCATTAGAAGTCTATACATAAATTTCAAGTTCATAGGAGCTTTGAGCCGAACATTTTTCAAAAAGTCATTTTTTAACAACTGCTGAAACATCAGAAAGAGTCTATGAGTTAAGGTATATAAAGTATATAAAGTTCAGGTTCAAGGAATGATCATACTTGAACTACTGATGAATCATCAGAAGGAGTCATTATGTATAGAAAGTTCAAATAGATAGACTCTTTAGTCAGAAATAAGTTCAAAAAGTCATTCTTGAACTACTGATGAAACATCAGAAGGAGTCGATATGTAAATAGAAAGTTTAAATTTATAGACTCTTCAAGTTCTCAAGTTGCTCTTCAAAAAGTTCAAGTTCACAGAAACTATGGTCAGAAAAAATGTCAAAAAATCATATTTGAACTACTGATGATTCTGATAAGTATGTATTGAAAGTTCAAGTTCAAAGACTCTTGATGCATTGTAAAGCAACACATAGCTTATATCATTCTTTAATGCGCAGCGTTATATCGTGTGTGAAATGCAACAGCACATATTTCTACTCAAACCCAACCAAATGGTGTGTATGCATAGTAAAGCACAGATTATATCTCTTCAATGCATATCGACTGAGTTTGTTAAATACTCTGCAATGCAACAAGTGAATGGCGCATATTATTCTTCAATGCACATCGTTAGAATTTGTGTGCATTGCAATGCAACAGCATATATTTTATCTCTTCTATGCACAACGGAATGAGCTAGTCCTTGTATGCGTTGCAAAAAAATTATGCCTAGCGTTTGTTATTCTTCAATGCACAGCGTTAGAACGTGTGTTCAATGCAACAGCACATATGTTTATCTCTTCAATGCACTTCAGAATGAGTAGGTTCTTATATGCAGTGCAATGCAACGAGTGCATAGCTTATATGTTATTCTTCAGTGCACAGCGTTAGATCGTATGCAGTAGAATTAATTAGTAGAATGCGTCAGCACACATATTTATATTCAAAACACAACGAAATGAGCTTATGCATCGTAAAGCAATTGCAACAGCACAAATGGTAACTCCCCAATGCACATCGGAATGAGTTAGTTCTTGAATGCATTGCAATGCAACAGCATATATTTTATATATATATATATATATATATATATATATATATATATATATATATATATATATATATATATATATATATATATATATATATGTCATTCTTTAATGCACAGGGTTAGATCGTGTGTGCAATGCAATGCACAAATATTTATATTCAAAACCCAACCAAATGAGTTGTATGCATAGTAAAGCACAAATGATATCTCCATTGCATATCGACTGAGTTTGTTCTTAAATGCCCTGCAATGCAACAAGAGAATAGTGCATATTATTCTTTAATGCACATCGTTAGAATTGGTGTTCAATGCAATGCAACAGCATATATTTTTTATCTATTCTATGCTCATCGTAACAAGATGGTCCTTTTATTCGTTGCAAAGTTAAATGTTATTCTTCAATGCACAGCGATGTATGCAATGTAATGCAAATATTTTATATCTTCTATGCACGTCGGAAAAGTTATGCATTGCAGTGTGTAGCGCCCAAATATGTATATTCAAAACCCAACCAAATGAGCTGTATGCATAGTAAAGCACAAATTATATCTCTTCAATGCATATTGACTCAGTTTGTAGCTCTGCAATACAACAAGTGAATAGCGCATATTATTCTTCAATGCACTGCGTTAGAATTTGTGTGCAATGCAATGCAACGCATATATTTTTATCATCGGAATAAGTTATTTTTGCGTTGCAAAGTTAAATGTTTATTCTTCAATGCACAGCTTTAGATCTTGTGTGAAAATGCAATTCATCAGTACAAATATTTAAATTCAAAATACAACGGAAATTGTTGTATGTATCGTATGGTAAAGCACAAATGGTATCTCTTAAATGCACATCGGAATGAGTTAGTTCTGAAATGCTCTGCAATGCAACAAGTGAATAGTGCACATCGCAATGAGTTAGTTCTTGAATGCCTTGCAATGCAAGTGCATAGCGTGTTGTTCTTCAATGCGCAGCGTTAGAACGTGTGTGCAATGTTAATGCAACAACATATATTTTATCTCTTCTATGCACATCGGATAAGTTATATCGTGTATACATTGCAAAGCAACAGGTGTATAGCGTATATGTCATTCTTTAATGCACAGGGTTAGATCGTGAGTGCAATGCAATGCAATAGCACAAATATTTATATTCAAAACCCAACCAAATGAGTTGTATGCATAGTAAAGCACAAATGATATCTCTTCATTGCATATCGACTGAGTTTGTTCTTAAATGCCCTGCAATGCAACAAGTGAGTAGTGCATATTATTCTTCAATGCACATCGTTAGAATTGGTGTTCAATGCAATGCAACAGCATATATTTTTATCTATTCTATGCTCATCGGAACAAGATGGTATTACATTGCATATTATGCGTTGCAAAGTTAAATGTTATTCTTCAATGCATAGCGATGTATGCAATGTAATGCATATATTTTATCTCTTCTATGCACGTCGGAAAAGTTATGCATTGCAGTGTGTAGCGTGCAATGCAACAGTACAAATATGTATATTCAAAACCCAACCAAATGAGTTGTATGCATAGTAAAGCACAAATGATATCTCTTCATTGCATATCGACTGAGTTTGTACTTAAATGCCCTGCAATGCAACAAGTGAGTAGTGCATATTATTCTTCAATGCACATCGTTAGAATTGGTGTTCAATGCAATGCAACAGCATATATTTTTATCTATTCTATGCTTATCGGAACAAGATGGTCCTTTTATGCGTTGCAAAGTTAAATGTTATTCTTCAATGCACAGCGATGTATGCAATGTAATGCATATATTTTATCTCTTATATGCCCGTCGGAAAAGGTATGCATTGCAGTGTCTAGCGTGCTATGCAACAGCACAAATATGTATATTCAAAACCCAACCAAATGAGCTGTATGCATAGTAAAGCACAAATTATATCTCTTCAATGCATATTGACTCAGTTTGTAGCTCTGCAATACAACAAGTGAATAGCGCATATTATTCTTCAATGCACAGCGTTAGAATTTGTGTGCAATGCAATGCAACGCATATATTTTTAATCTGTTCTATACACATCGGAATAAGTTATTTTTTGCGTTGCAAAATTAAATGTTTATTCTTCAATGCACAGCTTTAGATCTTGTGTGAAAATGCAATTTATCAGTACAAATATTTAAATTCAAAATACAACGGAAATAGTTGTATATATCGTATCGTAAAGCAAAAATGGTATCTCTTAAATGCACATCGGAATGAGTTAGTACTTAAATGCTCTGCAATGCAACAAGTGAATAGGGCACATCGGAATGAGTTAGTTCTTGAATGCCTTGCAAATGTTGTTCTTCAATGCGCAGCGTTAGAACGTGTGCGCAATGTTAATGCAACAACATATATTTTATCTCTTCTATGCACATCGGATAAGTTATATCGTGTATACATTGCAAAGCAACAGGTGTATAGCGTATATGTCATTCTTTAATGCACAGGGTTAGATCGTGTGTGCAATGCAATGCAATAGCACAAATATTTATATTCAAAACCCAACCAAATGAGTTGTATGCATAGTAAAGCACAAATGATATCTCTTCATTGCATATCGACTGAGTTTGTTCTTAAATGCCCTGCAATGCAACAAGTGAGTAGTGCATATTATTCTTCAATGCACATCGTTAGAATTGGTGTTCAATGCAATGCAACAGCATATATTTTTATCTATTCTATGCTCATCGGAACAAGATGGTATTACATTGCATATTATGCGTTGCAAAGTTAAATGTTATTCTTCAATGCATAGCGATGTATGCAATGTAATGCATATATTTTATCTCTTCTATGCACATCGGATAAGTTATATCGTGTATACATTGCAAAGCAACAGGTGTATAGCGTATATGTCATTCTTTAATGCACAGGGTTAGATCGTGTGTGCAATGCAACAGCACAAATATGTATATTCAAAACCCAACCAAATGAGCTGTATGCATAGTAAAGCACAAATTATATCTCTTCAATGCATATTGACTGAGTTTGTTCTTAAATGCCCTGCAATGCAACAAGTGAATAGTGCATATTATTCTTTAATGCACATCGTTAGAATTGGTGTTCAATGCAATGCAACAGCATATATTTTTTATCTATTCTATGCTCATCGGAACAAGATGGTCCTTTTATTCGTTGCAAAGTTAAATGTTATTCTTCAATGCAGAGATGCAATGTAATGCAAATATTTTATCTCTTCTATGCACGTCGGAAAAGTTATGCATTGCAGTGTGTAGCGTGCAATGCAACAGCACAAATATGTATATTCAAAACCCAACCAAATGAGCTGTATGCATAGTAAAGCACAAATTATATCTCTTCAATGCATATTGACTCAGTTTGTAGCTCTGCAATACAACAAGTGAATAGCGCATATTATTCTTCAATGCACAGTGTTAGAATCTGTGTACAATGCAACGCATATATTTTTTATCTGTTCTATACACATCGGAATAAGTTATTTTTTGCGTTGCAAAGTTAAATATTTATTCTTCAATGCACAGCTTTAGATCTTGTGTGAAAATGCAATTCATCAGTACAAATATTTAAATCAAAATACAACGGAAATAGTTGTATGTATCGTATCGTAAAGCAAAATGGTATCTCTTAAATGCACATCGGAATGAGTTAGTTCTTAAATGCTCTGCAATGCAACAAGTGAATAGGGCACATCGGAATGAGTTAGTTCTTGAATGCCTTGCAATGCAAGTGCATAGCGTGTTGTTTTTCAATGCGCATCGTTAGAACGTGTGTGCAAAGTTAATGCAACAACATATATTTTATCTCTTCTATGCACATCGGATAAGTTATATCGTGTATACATTGCAAAGCAACAGGTGTATAGCGTATATGTCATTCTTTAATGCACAGGGTTAGATCGTGTGTGCAATGCAACAGCACAAATATGTATATTCAAAATCCAACCAAATGAGCTGTATGCATAGTAAAGCACAAATTATGTCTCTTCAATGCATATTGACTGAGTTTGTTCTTAAATGCCCTGCAATGCAACAAGTGAATAGTGCATATTATTCTTCAATGCACATCGTTAGAATTGGTGTTCAATGCAATGCAAAAGCATATATTTTTATCTATTCTATGCTCATCGGAACAAGATGGTATTACATTGCATATTATGCGTTGCAAAGTTAAATGTTATTCTTCAATGCATAGCGATGTATGCAATGTAATGCATATATTTTATCTCTTCTATGCACATCGGATAAGTTATATCGTGTATACATTGCAAAGCAACAGGTGTATAGCGTATATGTCATTCTTTAATGCACAGGGTTAGATCGTGTGTGCAATGCAACAGCACAAATATGTATATTCAAAACCCAACCAAATGAGCTGTATGCATAGTAAAGCACAAATTATATCTCTTCAATGCATATTGACTGAGTTTGTTCTTAAATGCCCTGCAATGCAACAAGTGAATAGTGCATATTATTCTTTAATACACATCGTTAGAATTGGTGTTCAATGCAATGCAACAGCATATATTTTTATCTATTCTATGCTCATCGGAACAAGATGGTCCTTTTATGCGTTGCAAAGTTAAATGTTATTCTTCAATGCAGAGAGATGCAATGTAATGCATATATTTTATCTCTTCTATGCACGTCGGAAAAGGTATGCATTGCAGTGTGTAGCGTGCAATGCAACAGCACAAATATGTATATTCAAAACCCAACCAAATGAGCTGTATGCATAGTAAAGCACAAATTATATCTCTTCAATGCATATTGACTCAGTTTGTAGCTCTGCAATACAACAAGTGAATAGCGCATATTATTCTTCAATGCACAGTGTTAGAATCTGTGTACAATGCAACGCATATATTTTTTATCTGTTCTATACACATCGGAATAAGTTATTTTTTGCGTTGCAAAGTTAAATATTTATTCTTCAATGCACAGCTTTAGATCTTGTGTGAAAATGCAATTCATCAGTACAAATATTTAAATCAAAATACAACGGAAATAGTTGTATGTATCGTATCGTAAAGCAAAAATGGTATCTCTTAAATGCACATCGGAATGAGTTAGTTCTTAAATGCTCTGCAATGCAATGCAACAAGTGAATAGGGCACATCGGAATGAGTTAGTTCTTGAATGCCTTGCAATGCAAGTGCATAGCGTGTTGTTTTTCAATGCGCATCGTTAGAACGTGTGTGCAAAGTTAATGCAACAACATATATTTTATCTCTTCTATGCACATCGGATAAGTTATATCGTGTATACATTGCAAAGCAACAGGTGTATAGCGTATATGTCATTCTTTAATGCACAGGGTTAGATCGTGTGTGCAATGCAATGCAACAGCACAAATATGTATATTCAAAATCCAACCAAATGAGCTGTATGCATAGTAAAGCACAAATTATGTCTCTTCAATGCATATTGACTGAGTTTGTTCTTAAATGCCCTGCAATGCAACAAGTGAATAGTGCATATTATTCTTTAATACACATCGTTAGAATTGGTGTTCAATGCAATGCAACAGCATATATTTTTATCTATTCTATGCTCATCGGAACAAGATGGTCCTTTTATGCGTTGCAAAGTTAAATGTTATTCTTCAATGCAGAGAGATGCAATGTAATGCATATATTTTATCTCTTCTATGCACGTCGGAAAAGGTATGCATTGCAGTGTGTAGCGTGCAATGCAACAGTACAAATATGTATATTCACAACCCAACCAAATGAGCTGTATGCATAGTAAAGCAAAAATTATATCTCTTCAATGCATATTGACTCAGTTTGTAGCTCTGCAATACAACAAGTGAATAGCGCATATTATTCTTCAATGCACAGCGTTAGAATCTGTGTGCAATGCAACGCATATATTTTTTATCTGTTCTATACACATCGGAATAAGTTATTTTTTGCTTTGCAAAGTTAAATGTTCATTCTTCAATGCACAGCTTTAGATCTTGTGTGAAAATGCAATTCATCAGTACAAATATTTAAATTCAAAATACAACGGAAATAGTTGTATGTATCGTATCGTAAAGCAAAAATGGTATCTCTTAAATGCACATCGGAATGAGTTAGTACTTAAATGCTCTGCATCGTATCGTAAAGCAAAAATGGTATCTCTTAAATGCACATCGGAATGAGTTAGTTCTTAAATGCTCTGCAATGCAACAAGTGAATAGGGCACATCGGAATGAGTTAGTTCTTGAATGCCTTGCAATGCAAGTGCATAGCGTGTTGTTTTTCAATGCGCATCGTTAGAACGTGTGTGCAAAGTTAATGCAACAACATATATTTTATCTCTTCTATGCACATCGGATAAGTTATATCGTGTATACATTGCAAAGCAACAGGTGTATAGCGTATATGTCATTCTTTAATGCACAGGGTTAGATCGTGTGTGCAATGCAATGCAACAGCACAAATATGTATATTCAAAATCCAACCAAATGAGCTGTATGCATAGTAAAGCACAAATTATGTCTCTTCAATGCATATTGACTGAGTTTGTTCTTAAATGCCCTGCAATGCAACAAGTGAATAGTGCATATTATTCTTTAATACACATCGTTAGAATTGGTGTTCAATGCAATGCAACAGCATATATTTTTATCTATTCTATGCTCATCGGAACAAGATGGTCCTTTTATGCGTTGCAAAGTTAAATGTTATTCTTCAATGCAGAGAGATGCAATGTAATGCATATATTTTATCTCTTCTATGCACGTCGGAAAAGGTATGCATTGCAGTGTGTAGCGTGCAATGCAACAGCACAAATATGTATATTCAAAACCCAACCAAATGAGCTGTATGCATAGTAAAGCACAAATTATATCTCTTCAATGCATATTGACTCAGTTTGTAGCTCTGCAATACAACAAGTGAATAGCGCATATTATTCTTCAATGCACAGCGTTAGAATCTGTGTGCAATGCAACGCATATATTTTTTATCTGTTCTATACACATCGGAATAAGTTATTTTTTGCTTTGCAAAGTTAAATGTTCATTCTTCAATGCACAGCTTTAGATCTTGTGTGAAAATGCAATTCATCAGTACAAATATTTAAATTCAAAATACAACGGAAATAGTTGTATGTATCGTATCGTAAAGCAAAAATGGTATCTCTTAAATGCACATCGGAATGAGTTAGTACTTAAATGCTCTGCAATGCAACAAGTGAATAGGGCACATCGGAATGAGTTAGTTCTTGAATGCCTTGCAAATGCAAGTGCATAGCGTGTTGTTCTTCAATGCGCAGCGTTAGAAAGTGTGCGCAATGTTAATGCAACAACATATATTTTATCTCTTCTATGCACATCGGATAAGTTATATCGTGTATACATTGCAAAGCAACAGGTGTATAGCGTATATGTCATTCTTTAATGCACAGGGTTAGATCGTGTGTGCAATGCAATGCAATAGCACAAATATTTATATTCAAAACCCAACCAAATGAGTTGTATGCATAGTAAAGCACAAATGATATCTCTTCATTGCATATCGACTGAGTTTGTTCTTAAATGCCCTGCAATGCAACAAGTGAATAGGGCAACAGCAAAAATGCTGTATCAGATATTATATCAGACTGATAGTCAACATTTGACATATGGAACACATTTCTGGACAAAGATTTCTCGATATTGAATCTGTTCTGATGTTTTAACAGTACTTCAAGTACGACACTTTTTAACTTATTTTTGGTCAACGAGTCTTTGAACTTTAATATTAGAAACAGTCAAATGTATTATTAGCCAGAGATCAGTCCTTATTTGACCTTATATACATACACATACACTGCTTTTGATGTTTTTATTGGCCAAAAAAATGGTCCATATATGATTTTTCTTTAAATGTTCTGACCATAGATTCTAAGAACTTGAACTTTAAAAAAATATAGACTTCTTCTAATGTATAGACTTCTTCTGAATCAGTAGTTCAAGTATGACCCTTTATGACTTATTTTAGGCCAAATAATCTTTGAAATTTATTAACATTACTCAAAGTCTCCTGATATTTCAACAGATATTTCAACATGACTTTTTGAAAAAATGTATGACCATAGATTAAATGCAAATGTGAACGTTGTATACGTATAGATTTCTGATATTTCACCAAAGAGTATTTGAACTTGAACTTTCTATACATACTCATAGACTCCTGTTGTTTCTTCAGTTGTTCAAATATTAATTTTTCTATATTTTTGAACTTGAACGTTCTAAACATACTTATGATAGAACATACTTAGACCATACCTTCTAGACTTCTTCTGATGTTTCATCCGTAGTTCAAGTATGACCATTTGAACTTACATTTGGCCAAAGAGTCTTTGAACTTAAAAGTTATATACTTACTCATGACTCCTTCTAATATTTCATCACTAGTTTAAGTATGACTTTTTGAAAAATGTTCTGCCCATGGATCCTATGAACTGTTTTGATGTTTCATCAGTAGTTTAAATATTACTTTTTGAAAAATGGCCTCTTAAACATTTTTTACCAAATGGTCTTTGAATTTTAATTATATAAACTCATAGACTAATAGACTCCTTTTGATGTTTTATCAGACTGAGAGTTGAAACATAAAAAGGAAAATGTATATAATATATGTTCAAGTTCATAGGATCTGTGGGCAGAACATTTTTCAAAAAGTCATATTAGAACTACTGATGAATCATCAGGAGTCTATGAGTATGTATAGAAAGTTCAAGTTCAAATATTCTTTGGCCAATAATGACTTCAAAAGGTCATACTTGAACTGCTGATGAAATATCAGGAGTCTATGAGTATGTATAGAAAGTTCAAGTTCAAAGACTCTTTTGACTGATGAAACATCAGAAGAAGTCTATGAGTAAAAATGATAAAAAGTTAAAGTTCATATATTCATTGGTAAAAAACAAATCATATTTGAACGACTGATGAATCAATAGAAGAAGCCCTTGAGTATGAATAGAAAGTTGATATAATTTATGGTCAGATAGATTATCAGTAGAAGGCTATATTGAAAGTTCAAGTTCAAAGTCTCTTTGGCCAAAAATAAGTTCAAATGTTACTGATGAAACATCATAAAGTCTATGAGTATGTATAGAAAGTTCAAGTTCAAAGACTCTTTGGCCAAAATTAAGTTTAAATTATCATACTTGAACGACTGATGAAACATCAAGAGTCTATGAGTATATATAGAAAATTCAAGTTCATAGAATCTGTGGGCAGACTATTTTCAAAAAGTCATATTGAACTACTGATGAAACTTCAGAAAGTTTATGAGTATGTATAGAAAGTTTTTGTTCAAAGACTCTTTTGACTGATGAATCATCAGAAGAATCCCTTAAATATGAATAGAAAGTTGATTTTAAATTATGGTCAGATAAAACATCAGAAGTAGTCAATAAAGAAAGTTCATAGTCTCTTTGGCCAAAAATAAGTTCAAATGTTACTGATGAAACATCATAAAGTCTATGAGTATGTAAAGTTCAAGTTCAAAGACTCTTTGGCCAAAATTAAGTTCAAATTAAGTTCAAATTATCATACTTGAACTACTGATGAAACATCAGGAGTCTATGAGTCTATATAGAAATGTCAAGTTCATAGAACCTGTGGACAGAACATTTTTCAAAAAATCATATTAGAACTACTGATGAATCATCAGGAGTCTATGAGTATGTATAGAAAGTTCAAGTTCAAAGACTCTTTGGCCAAAAATGACTTCAAAGGTCATACTTGAACTGCTGATGAAATATCAGGAGTCTATGAGTATGTATAGAAAGTTCAAGTTCAAAGACTCTTTTGACTGATGAAACATCAGAAGAAGTCTATGAGTAAAAATAATAAAAAGTTAAAGTTCATATATTCATTGGTAAAAAATCAAGTTCAAAGACTCTTTGGCCAAAAATAAGTTCAAAAGTTCATACTTAAACTGCTGATGAAATATCAGGAGTCAATGAGTATGTATAAAATTCAAATTCAAAGAATACATGTTCAGAAAATGTTTAAAAAGTCATATTTGAACTACTGATGAAATATCACAAGAAGTCTATATAGAAGTATAGAAAGATCAAGTTCGATGAATCTATGGTCAGAAAATGGTCATACTTGACTACAGATGAAACATCAGAAGGAGTCAGTATGCATAGAAAGATCACGTTCATAGGATCTGTGGGCAGAACATTTTTCAAAAAGTCATATTAGAACTACTGATGAATCATCAGGAGTCTATGAGTATGTATAAAAAAGTTCAAGTTCAAATATTCTTTGGCCAAAAATGACTTCAAAAGGTCATACTTGAACTGCTGATGAAATATCAGGAGTCTATGAGTATGTATAGAAAGTTCAAGTTTAAAGACTCTTTTGACTGATGAAACATCAGAAGAAGTCTATGAGTAAAAATAATAAAAAGTTAAAGTTCATATATTCATTGGTAAAAAACAAATCATATTTGAACGACTGATGAATCAATAGAAGAAGCCCTTGAGTATGAATAGAAAGTTGATATAATTTATGGTCAGATAGATCATCAGTAGAAGGCTATATTGAAAGTTCAAGTTCAAAGTCTCTTTGGCCAAAAATAAGTTCAAATGTTACTGATGAAACATCATAAAGTCTATGAGTATGTATAGAAAGTTCAAGTTCAAAGACTCTTTGGCCAAAATTAAGTTTAAATTATCATACTTGAACGACTGATGAAACATCAAGAGTCTATGAGTATATAGAAAATTCAAGTTCATAGAATCTGTGGGCAGACTATTTTCAAAAAGTCATATTGAACTACTGATGAAACTTCAGAAAGTTTATGAGTATGTATAGAAAGTTTTTGTTCAAAGACTCTTTTGACTGATGAATCATCAGAAGAATCCCTTAAATATGAATAGAAAGTTGATTTTAAATTATGGTCAGATAAAACATCAGAAGTAGTCAATAAAGAAAGTTCATAGTCTCTTTGGCCAAAAATAAGTTCAAATGTTACTGATGAAACATCATAAAGTCTATGAGTATGTAAATAAAGTTCAAGTTCAAAGACTCTTTGGCCAAAATTAAGTTCAAATTATCATACTTGAACTACTGATGAAACATCAGGAGTCTATGAGTCTATATAGAAATGTCAAGTTCATAGAACCTGTGGGCAGAACATTTTTCAAAAAATCATATTAGAACTACTGATGAATCATCAGGAGTCTATGAGTATGTATAGAAAGTTCAAGTTCAAAGATTCTTTGGCCAAAAATGACTTCAAAAGGTCATACTTGAACTGCTGATGAAATATCAGGAGTCTATGAGTATGTATAGAAAGTTCAAGTTCAAAGACTCTTTTGACTGATGAAACATCAGAAGAAGTCTATGAGTAAAAAGAATAAAAAGTTAGAGTTCATATATTCATTGGTAAAAAATCAAGTTCAAAGACTCTTTGGCCAAAAATAAGTTCAAAAGTTCATACTTGAACTGCTGATGAAATATCAGGAGTCTATGAGTATGTATAAAATTCAAATTCAAAGAATACATGTTCAGAAAATGTTTAAAAAGTCATATTTGAACTACTGATGAAATATCACAAGAAGTATATATAGAAGTATAGAAAGTTCAAGTTCATTGAATCTATGGTCAGAAAAGAAAACGGTCATACTTTACTACAGATGAAACATCAGAAGGAGTCAGTATGCATAGAAAGATCACGTTCATAGGATCTGTGGGCAGAACATTTTTCAAAAAGTCATATTAGAACTACTGATGAATCATCAGGAGTCTATGAGTATGTATAAAAAAGTTCAAGTTCAAATATTCTTTGGCCAAAAATGACTTCAAAAGGTCATACTTGAACTGCTGATGAAATATCAGGAGTCTATGAGTATGTATAGAAAGTTCAAGTTTAAAGACTCTTTTGACTGATGAAACATCAAAAAGAAGTCTATGAGTAAAAATAATAAAAAGTTAAAGTTCATATATTCATTGGTAAAAAACAAATCATATTTGAACGACTGATGAATCAATAGAAGAAGCCCTTGAGTATGAATAGAAAGTTGATATAATTTATGGTCAGATAGATTATCAGTAGAAGGCTATATTGAAAGTTCAAGTTCAAAGTCTCTTTGGCCAAAAATAAGTTCAAATGTTACTGATGAAACATCATAAAGTCTATGAGTATGTATAGAAAGTTCAAGTTCAAAGACTCTTTGGCCAAAATTAAGTTTAAATTATCATACTTGAACGACTGATGAAACATCAAGAGTCTATGAGTATATATAGAAAATTCAAGTTCATAGAATCTGTGGGCAGACTATTTTCAAAAGTCATATTGAACTACTAATGAAACTACAGAAAGTCTATGAGTATGTATAGAAAGTTTTTGTTCAAAGACTCTTTTGACTGATGAATCATCAGAAGAATCCCTTTAAATATGAATAGAAAGTTGATTTTAAATTATGGTCAGATAAAACATCAGAAGTAGTCAATAAAGAAAGTTCATAGTCTCTTTGGCCAAAAATAAGTTCAAATGTTACTGATGAAACATCATAAAGTATATGAGTATGTATATAAAGTTCAAGTTCAAAGACTCTTTGGCCAAAATTAAGTTCAAATTAAGTTCAAATTATCATACTTGAACTACTGATGAAACATCAGGAGTCTATGAGTCTATATAGAAATGTCAAGTTCATAGAACCTGTGGGCAGAACATT
This sequence comes from Gobiocypris rarus, assembly GCA_023029165.1. NCBI lineage: Eukaryota > Metazoa > Chordata > Actinopteri > Cypriniformes > Gobionidae > Gobiocypris > Gobiocypris rarus. Next base: position 23,651,309 of record CM040931.1, read on the forward strand.
TTTCAAAAAATCATATTAGAACTACTGATGAATCATCAGGAGTCTATGAGTATGTATAGAAAGTTCAAGTTCAAAGATTCTTTGGCCAAAAATGACTTCAAAAGGTCATACTTGAACTGCTGATGAAATATCAGGAGTCTATGAGTATGTATAGAAAGTTCAAGTTCAAAGACTCTTTTGACTGATGAAACATCAGAAGAAGTCTATGAGTAAAAATAATAAAAGTTAAAGTTCATATATTCATTGGTAAAAAATCAAGTTCAAAGACTCTTTGGCCAAAAATAAGTTCAAAAGTTCATACTTAAACTGCTGATGAAATATCAGGAGTCAATGAGTATGTATAAAATTCAAATTCAAAGAATACATGTTCAGAAAATGTTTAAAAAGTCATATTTGAACTACTGATGAAATATCACAAGAAGTCTATATAGAAGTATAGAAAGATCAAGTTCGATGAATCTATGGTCAGAAAAAAATGGTCATACTTGACTACAGATGAAACATCAGAAGGAGTCAGTATGCATAGAAAGATCACGTTCATAGGATCTGTGGGCAGAACATTTTTCAAAAAGTCATATTAGAACTACTGATGAATCATCAGGAGTCTATGAGTATGTATAAAAAAGTTCAAGTTCAAATATTCTTTGGCCAAAAATGACTTCAAAAGGTCATACTTGAACTGCTGATGAAATATCAGGAGTCTATGAGTATGTATAGAAAGTTCAAGTTTAAAGACTCTTTTGACTGATGAAACATCAGAAGAAGTCTATGAGTAAAAATAATAAAAGTTAAAGTTCATATATTCATTGGTAAAAACAAATCATATTTGAACGACTGATGCATCAATAGAAGAAGCCCTTGAGTATGAATAGAAAGTTGATATAATTTATGGTCAGATAGATTATCAGTAGAAGGCTATATTGAAAGTTCAAGTTCAAAGTCTCTTTGGCCAAAAATAAGTTCAAATGTTACTGATGAAACATCATAAAGTCTATGAGTATGTATAGAAAGTTCAAGTTCAAAGACTCTTTGGCCAAAATTAAGTTTAAATTATCATACTTGAACGACTGATGAAACATCAAGAGTCTATGAGTATATATAGAAAATTCAAGTTCATAGAATCTGTGGGCAGACTATTTTCAAAAAGTCATATTGAACTACTGATGAAACTTCAGAAAGTTTATGAGTATGTATAGAAAGTTTTTGTTCAAAGACTCTTTGACTGATGAATCATCAGAAGAATCCCTTAAATATGAATAGAAAGTTGATATAAATTATGGTCAGATAAAACATCAGAAGTAGTCAATAAAGAAAGTTCATAGTCTCTTTGGCCAAAAATAAGTTCAAATGTTACTGATGAAACATCATAAAGTCTATGAGTATGTAAATAAAGTTCAAGTTCAAAGACTCTTTGGCCAAAATTAAGTTCAAATTAAGTTCAAATTATCATACTTGAACTACTGATGAAACATCAGGAGTCTATGAGTCTATATAGAAATGTCAAGTTCATAGAACCTGTGGGCAGAACATTTTTCAAAAAATCATATTAGAACTACTGATGAATCATCAGGAGTCTATGAGTATGTATAGAAAGTTCAAGTTCAAAGACTCTTTGGCCAAAAATGACTTCAAAAGGTCATACTTGAACTGCTGATGAAATATCAGGAGTCTATGAGTATGTATAGAAAGTTCAAGTTCAAAGACTCTTTTGACTGATGAAACATCAGAAGAAGTCTATGAGTAAAAAGAATAAAAAGTTAGAGTTCATATATTCATTGGTAAAAAATCAAGTTCAAAGACTCTTTGGCCAAAAATAAGTTCAAAAGTTCATACTTGAACTGCTGATGAAATATCAGGAGTCTATGAGTATGTATAAAATTCAAATTCAAAGAATACATGTTCAGAAAATGTTTAAAAAGTCATATTTGAACTACTGATGAAATATCACAAGAAGTCTATATAGAAGTATAGAAAGATCAAGTTCGTTGAATCTATGGTCAGAAAATGGTCATACTTGACTACAGATGAAACATCAGAAGGAGTCAGTATGCATAGAAAGATCACGCGTTCATAGGATCTGTGGGCAGAACATTTTTCAAAAAGTCATATTAGAACTACTGATGAATCATCAGGAGTCTATGAGTATGTATAAAAAAGTTCAAGTTCAAATATTCTTTGGCCAAAAATGACTTCAAAAGGTCATACTTGAACTGCTGATGAAATATCAGGAGTCTATGAGTATGTATAGAAAGTTCAAGTTTAAAGACTCTTTTGACTGATGAAACATCAAAAGAAGTCTATGAGTAAAAATAATAAAAGTTAAAGTTCATATATTCATTGGTAAAAACAAATCATATTTGAACGACTGATGCATCAATAGAAGAAGCCCTTGAGTATGAATAGAAAGTTGATATAATTTATGGTCAGATAGATCATCAGTAGAAGGCTATATTGAAAGTTCAAGTTCAAAGTCTCTTTGGCCAAAAATAAGTTCAAATGTTACTGATGAAACATCATAAAGTCTATGAGTATGTATAGAAAGTTCAAGTTCAAAGACTCTTTGGCCAAAATTAAGTTTAAATTATCATACTTGAACGACTGATGAAACATCAAGAGTCTATGAGTATATATAGAAAATTCAAGTTCATAGAATCTGTGGGCAGACTATTTTCAAAAGTCATATTGAACTACTGATGAAACTTCAGAAAGTTTATGAGTATGTATAGAAAGTTTTTGTTCAAAGACTCTTTTGACTGATGAATCATCAGAAGAATCCTTAAATATGAATAGAAAGTTGATTTTAAATTATGGTCAGATAAAACATCAGAAGTAGTCAATAAAGAAAGTTCATAGTCTCTTTGGCCAAAAATAAGTTCAAATGTTACTGATGAAACATCATAAAGTCTATGAGTATGTAAATAAAGTTCAAGTTCAAAGACTCTTTGGCCAAAATTAAGTTCAAATTAAGTTCAAATTATCATACTTGAACTACTGATGAAACATCAGGAGTCTATGAGTCTATATAGAAATGTCAAGTTCATAGAACCTGTGGGCAGAACATTTTTCAAAAAATCATTAGAACTAATGATGAATCATCAGGAGTCTATGAGTATGTATAGAAAGTTCAAGTTCAAAGATTCTTTGGCCAAAAATGACTTCAAAGGTCATACTTGAACTGCTGATGAAATATCAGGAGTCTATGAGTATGTATAGAAAGTTCAAGTTCAAAGACTCTTTTGACTGATGAAACATCAGAAGAAGTCTATGAGTAAAAATAATAAAAAGTTAAAGTTCATATATTCATTGGTAAAAAATCAAGTTCAAAGACTCTTTGGCCAAAAATAAGTTCAAAAGTTCATACTTAAACTGCTGATGAAATATCAGGAGTCAATGAGTATGTATAGAAAGTTCAAATTCAAAGAATACATGTTCAGAAAATGTTTAAAAAGTCATATTTGAACTACTGATGAAATATCACAAGAAGTCTATATAGAAGTATAGAAAGATCAAGTTCGATGAATCTATGGTCAGAAAAAATGGTCATACTTGACTACAGATGAAACATCAGAAGGAGTCAGTATGCATAGAAAGTTCACGTTCATAGGATCTGTGGGCAGAACATTTTTCAAAAAGTCATATTAGAACTACTGATGAATCATCAGGAGTCTATGAGTATGTATAGAAAGTTCAAGTTCAAATATTCTTTGGCCAAAAATGACTTCAAAGGTCATACTTGAACTGCTGATGAAATATCAGGAGTCTATGAGTATGTATAGAAAGTTCAAGTTTAAAGACTCTTTTGACTGATGAAACATCAAAGAAGTCTATGAGTAAAAATAATAAAAGTTAAAGTTCATATATTCATTGGTAAAAACAAATCATATTTGAACGACTGATGAATCAATAGAAGAAGCCCTTGAGTATGAATAGAAAGTTGATATAATTTATGGTCAGATAGATCATCAGTAGAAGGCTATATTGAAAGTTCAAGTTCAAAGTCTCTTTGGCCAAAAATAAGTTCAAATGTTACTGATGAAACATCATAAAGTCTATGAGTATGTATAGAAAGTTCAAGTTCAAAGACTCTTTGGCCAAAATTAAGTTTAAATTATCATACTTGAACGACTGATGAAACATCAAGAGTCTATGAGTATATATAGAAAATTCAAGTTCATAGAATCTGTGGGCAGACTATTTTCAAAAAGTCATATTGAACTACTGATGAAACTTCAGAAAGTTTATGAGTATGTATAGAAAGTTTTTGTTCAAAGACTCTTTTGACTGATGAATCATCAGAAGAATCCCTTAAATATGAATAGAAAGTTGATTTTAAATTATGGTCAGATAAAACATCAGAAGTAGTCAATAAAGAAAGTTCATAGTCTCTTTGGCCAAAAATAAGTTCAAATGTTACTGATGAAACATCATAAAGTCTATGAGTATGTAAATAAAGTTCAAGTTCAAAGACTCTTTGGCCAAAATTAAGTTCAAATTAAGTTCAAATTATCATACTTGAACTACTGATGAAACATCAGGAGTCTATGAGTCTATATAGAAATGTCAAGTTCATAGAACCTGTGGACAGAACATTTTTCAAAAAATCATATTAGAACCTCTGATGAATCATCAGGAGTCTATGAGTATGTATAGAAAGTTCAAGTTCAAAGATTCTTTGGCCAAAAATGACTTCAAAAGGTCATACTTGAACTGCTGATGAAATAACAGGAGTCTATGAGTATGTATAGAAAGTTCAAGTTCAAAGACTCTTTTGACTGATGAAACATCAGAAGAAGTCTATGAGTAAAAATAATAAAAAGTTAAAGTTCATATATTCATTGGTAAAAAATCAAGTTCAAAGACTCTTTGGCCAAAAATAAGTTCAAAAGTTCATACTTAAACTGCTGATGAAATATCAGGAGTCAATGAGTATAGAAAGTTCAAATTCAAAGAATACATGTTCAGAAAATGTTTAAAAAGTCATATTTGAACTACTGATGAAATATCACAAGAAGTCTATAGAAGTATAGAAAGATCAAGTTCGATGAATCTATGGTCAGAAAAAAATGGTCATACTTGACTACAGATGAAACATCAGAAGGAGTCAGTATGCATAGAAAGATCACGTTCATAGGATCTGTGGGCAGAACATTTTTCAAAAAGTCATATTAGAACTACTGATGAATCATCAGAGTCTATGAGTATGTATAAAAAAGTTCAAGTTCAAATATTCTTTGGCCAAAAATGACTTCAAAAGGTCATACTTGAACTGCTGATGAAATATCAGGAGTCTATGAGTATGTATAGAAAGTTCAAGTTTAAAGACTCTTTTGACTGATGAAACATCAGAAGAAGTCTATGAGTAAAAATAATAAAAAGTTAAAGTTCATATATTCATTGGTAAAAAACAAATCATATTTGAACGACTGATGAATCAATAGAAGAAGCCCTTGAGTATGAATAGAAAGTTGATATAATTTATGGTCAGATAGATCATCAGTAGAAGGCTATATTGAAAGTTCAAGTTCAAAGTCTCTTTGGCCAAAAATAAGTTCAAATGTTACTGATGAAACATCATAAAGTCTATGAGTATGTATAGAAAGTTCAAGTTCAAAGACTCTTTGGCCAAAATTAAGTTTAAATTATCATACTTGAACGACTGATGAAACATCAAGAGTCTATGAGTATATATAGAAAATTCAAGTTCATAGAATCTGTGGGCAGACTATTTTCAAAAAGTCATATTGAACTACTGATGAAACTTCAGAAAGTTTATGAGTATGTATAGAAAGTTTTTGTTCAAAGACTCTTTGACTGATGAATCATCAGAAGAATCCCTTAAATATGAATAGAAAGTTGATTTTAAATTATGGTCAGATAAAACATCAGAAGTAGTCAATAAAGAAAGTTCATAGTCTCTTTGGCCAAAAATAAGTTCAAATGTTACTGATGAAACATCATAAAGTCTATGAGTATGTAAATAAAGTTCAAGTTCAAAGACTCTTTGGCCAAAATTAAGTTCAAATTAAGTTCAAATTATCATACTTGAACTACTGATGAAACATCAGAGTCTATGAGTCTATATAGAAATGTCAAGTTCATAGAACCTGTGGACAGAACATTTTTCAAAAATCATATTAGAACTACTGATGAATCATCAGGAGTCTATGAGTATGTATAGAAAGTTCAAGTTCAAAGATTCTTTGGCCAAAAATGACTTCAAAAGGTCATACTTGAACTGCTGATGAAATATCAAGAGTCTATGAGTATGTATAGAAAGTTCAAGTTCAAAGACTCTTTTGACTGATGAAACATCAGAAGAAGTCTATGAGTAAAAATAATAAAAGTTAAAGTTCATATATTCATTGGTAAAAAATCAAGTTCAAAGACTCTTTGGCCAAAAATAAGTTCAAAAGTTCATACTTAAACTGCTGATGAAATATCAGGAGTCAATGAGTATGTATAAAATTCAAATTCAAAGAATACATGTTCAGAAAATGTTTAAAAGTCATATTTGAACTACTGATGAAATATCACAAGAAGTCTATATAGAAGTATAGAAAGATCAAGTTCGATGAATCTATGGTCAGAAAAAATGGTCATACTTGACTACAGATTAAACATCAGAAGGAGTCAGTATGCATAGAAAGTTCACGTTCATAGGATCTGTGGGCAGAACATTTTTCAAAAAGTCATATTAGAACTACTGATGAATCATCAGGAGTCTATGAGTATGTATAAAAAAGTTCAAGTTCAAATATTCTTTGGCCAAAAATGACTTCAAAAGGTCATACTTGAACTGCTGATGAAATATCAGAGTCTATGAGTATGTATAGAAAGTTCAAGTTTAAAGACTCTTTTGACTGATGAAACATCAGAAGAAGTCTATGAGTAAAAATAATAAAAAGTTAAAGTTCATATATTCATTGGTAAAAAACAAATCATATTTGAACGACTGATGCATCAATAGAAGAAGCCCTTGAGTATGAATAGAAAGTTGATATAATTTATGGTCAGATAGATCATCAGTAGAAGGCTATATTGAAAGTTCAAGTTCAAAGTCTCTTTGGCCAAAAATAAGTTCAAATGTTACTGATGAAACATCATAAAGTCTATGAGTATGTATAGAAAGTTCAAGTTCAAAGACTCTTTGGCCAAAATTAAGTTTAAATTATCATACTTGAACGACTGATGAAACATCAAGAGTCTATGAGTATATATAGAAAATTCAAGTTCATAGAATCTGTGGGCAGACTATTTTCAAAAGTCATATTGAACTACTGATGAAACTTCAGAAAGTTTATGAGTATGTATAGAAAGTTTTGTTCAAAGACTCTTTGACTGATGAATCATCAGAAGAATCCCTTAAATATGAATAGAAAGTTGATTTTAAATTATGGTCAGATAAAACATCAGAAGTAGTCAATAAAGAAAGTTCATAGTCTCTTTGGCCAAAAATAAGTTCAAACGTTACTGATGAAACATCATAAAGTCTATGAGTATGTAAATAAAGTTCAAGTTCAAAGACTCTTTGGCCAAAATTAAGTTCAAATTAAGTTCAAATTATCATACTTGAACTACTGATGAAACATCAGGAGTCTATGAGTCTATATAGAAATGTCAAGTTCATAGAACCTGTGGGCAGAACATTTTTCAAAAATCATATTAGAACCTCTGATGAATCATCAGGAGTCTATGAGTATGTATAGAAAGTTCAAGTTCAAAGATTCTTTGGCCAAAAATGACTTCAAAGGTCATACTTGAACTGCTGATGAAATAACAGGAGTCTATGAGTATGTATAGAAAGTTCAAGTTCAAAGACTCTTTTGACTGATGAAACATCAGAAGAAGTCTATGAGTAAAAATAATAAAAGTTAAAGTTCATATATTCATTGGTAAAAAATCAAGTTCAAAGACTCTTTGGCCAAAAATAAGTTCAAAAGTTCATACTTAAACTGCTGATGAAATATCAGGAGTCAATGAGTATGTATAGAAAGTTCAAATTCAAAGAATACATGTTCAGAAAATGTTTAAAAAGTCATATTTGAACTACTGATGAAATATCACAAGAAGTCTATATAGAAGTATAGAAAGTTCAAGTTCATTGAATCTATGGTCAGAAAAAATGGTCATACTTGACTACAGATGAAACATCAGAAGGAGTCAGTATGCATAGAAAGTTCACGTTCATAGGATCTGTGGGCAGAACATTTTTCACAAAGTTATATTGAACTACTGATGAATCATCAGGAGTCTATGAGTATGTATAAAAAAGTTCAAGTTCAAATATTCTTTGGCCAAAAATGACTTCAAAAGGTCATCTTGAACTGCTGATGAAATATCAGAGTCTATGAGTATGTATAGAAAGTTCAAGTTTAAAGACTCTTTTGACTGATGAAACATCAGAAGAAGTCTATGAGTAAAAATAATAAAAGTTAAAGTTCATATATTCATTGGTAAAAACAAATCATATTTGAACGACTGATGAATCAATAGAAGAAGCCCTTGAGTATGAATAGAAAGTTGATATAATTTATGGTCAGATAGATTATCAGTAGAAGGCTATATTGAAAGTTCAAGTTCAAAGTCTCTTTGGCCAAAAATAAGTTCAAATGTTACTGATGAAACATCATAAAGTCTATGAGTATGTATAGAAAGTTCAAGTTCAAAGACTCTTTGGCCAAAATTAAGTTTAAATTATCATACTTGAACGACTGATGAAACATCAAGAGTCTATGAGTATATATAGAAAATTCAAGTTCATAGAATCTGTGGGCAGACTATTTTCAAAAAGTCATATTGAACTACTGATGAAACTTCAGAAAGTTTATGAGTATGTATAGAAAGTTTTTGTTCAAAGACTCTTTTGACTGATGAATCATCAGAAGAATCCCTTAAATATGAATAGAAAGTTGATTTTAAATTATGGTCAGATAAAACATCAGAAGTAGTCAATAAAGAAAGTTCATAGTCTCTTTGGCCAAAAATAAGTTCAAATGTTACTGATGAAACATCATAAAGTCTATGAGTATGTAAATAAAGTTCAAGTTCAAAGACTCTTTGGCCAAAATTAAGTTCAAATTAAGTTCAAATTATCATACTTGAAATACTGATGAAACATCAGGAGTCTATGAGTCTATATAGAAATGTCAAGTTCATAGAACCTGTGGAAAGAACATTTTTCAAAAAATCATATTAGAACTATTGATGAATCATCAGGAGTCTATGAGTATGTATAGAAAGTTCAAGTTCAAAGATTCTTTGGCCAAAAATGACTTCAAAAGGTCATACTTGAACTGCTGATGAAATATCAGGAGTCTATGAGTATGTATAGAAAGTTCAAGTTCAAAGACTCGTTTGACTGATGAAACATCAGAAGAAGTCTATGAGTAAAAATAATAAAAAGTTAAAGTTCATATATTCATTGGTAAAAAATCAAGTTCAAAGACTCTTTGGCCAAAAATAAGTTCAAAAGTTCATACTTAAACTGCTGATGAAATATCAGGTGTCAATGAGTATGTATAAAATTCAAATTCAAAGAATACATGTTCAGAAAATGTTTAAAAAGTCATATTTGAACTACTGATGAAATATCACAAGAAGTCTATATAGAAGTATAGAAAGATCAAGTTCGATGAATCTATGGTCAGAAAAAAATGGTCATACTTGACTACAGATGAAACATCAGAAGGAGTCAGTATGCATAGAAAGATCACGTTCATAGGATCTGTGGGCAGAACATTTTTCAAAAAGTCATATTTGAACTACTGATGAATCATCAGGAATCTATGAGTATGTTTAGAAAGTTCAAGTTCAAAGAATACATGTTCAGAAAATGTTTAAAAAGTCATATTTGAACTGATGAAATATCACAAGAAGTGTATATAGAAGTATAGAAAGTTCAAGTTCATTGAATCTATGGTCAGAAAAAAATAGTCATACTTTACTACAGATGAAACATCAAAAGGAGTCAGTATGTATAGAAAGTTCAAGTTCATTGATTCTATGGTCAGAAAAAAATGGTCATACTTGAACTACAGATGAAATATCAGAAGGAGTCAGTAACTTTCTGTACATAAAGTTCAAGTTAATAGGATCTGTTGGCAGAACATTTTTCAAAAAATCATATTATAACTACCGATGAATCATCAGGAGTCTATGAGTGTGTATAAAAAGTTCAAGTTCATAGGATCTCTGGGCAGAACATTTTTCAAAAAGTCATATTGAACTACTGATGAAACTTCAGAAAGTCTATGAGTATGTATATAAAGTTCAAGTTCAAAGACTCTTTTGACTGATGAACCATCAGAAGAAGTCTATGAGTAAAAATAATAAAAAGTTTAAGTTCATATATTCTTTGGTCAAAAAAAATTATATTTGAACTAATGATGAATCATTAGAAGAAGCCCTTGAGTATGAATAGAAAGTTGATATAAATTATGGTCAGATAAAAAATCAGAAGAAGTCAATAAAGAAAGTTCATAGTCTCTTTGGCCAAAAATAAGTTCAAATGTTACTGATGAAACATCATAAAGTCTATGAGTATGTAAATAAAGTTCAAGTTCAAAGACTCTTTGGCCAAAATTAAGTTCAAATTATCATACTTGAACTACTAATGAAATATCAGGAGTCTATGAGTATATATAGAAAATTCAAGTTCATAGAATCTGTGGGCAGACTATTTTTCAAAAAGTCATATTGAACTACTGATGAAACTTTAGAAAGTCTATGAGTATGTATAGAAAGTTTTTGTTCAAAGACTCTTTTGACTGATGAATCATCAGAAGAATCCCTTAAATATGAACAGAAAGTTGATTTTAAATTATGGTCAGATGAAACATCAGAAGTAGTCAATAAAGAAAGTTCATAGTCTCTTTGGCCAAAAATAAGTTCAAATGTTACTGATGAAACATCATAAAGTCTATGAGTATGTAAATAAAGTTCAAGTTCAAAGACTCTTTGGCCAAAATTAAGTTCAAATTAAGTTCAAATTATCATACTTGAACTACTGATGAAACATCAGGAGTCTATGAGTCTATATAGAAATGTCAAGTTCATAGAACCTGTGGGCAGAACATTTTTCAAAAAATCATATTAGAACTACTGATGAATCATCAGGAGTCTATGAGTATGTATATAAAGTTCAAGTTCAAAGAGTCTTTTGACTGATGAAACATCAGAAGAAGTCTATGAGTAAAAATAATAAAAAGTTAAAGTTCATATATTCATTGGTCAAAAAAAATCATATTTGAACTACTGATGAATCAATAGAAGAAGCCCTTGAGTATGAATAGAAAGTTGATATAATTTATGGTCAGATAAATCATCAGTAGAAGGCTATATAGAAAGTTCAAGTTCAAAGTCTCTTTGGCCAAAAATAAGTTCAAACGTTACTGATGAAACATCATAAAGTCTATGAGTATGTAAATAAAGTTCAAGTTCAAAGACTCTTTGGCCAAAATTAAGTTCAAATTATCATACTTGAACTACTAATGAAATATCAGGAGTCTATGAGTCTATATAAAAATTTCAAGTTCATAGAATCTGTGGGCAGAACATTTTTCAAAAAATCATATTAGAACTACTGATGAATCTAGGAGTCTATGAGTATGTATAGAAAGTTCAAGTTCATAAGATCTCTGGGCAGAACATTTTTCAAAAAGTTATATTATACTGATGAAACTTCAAAAAGTCTATGAGTATGTATACAAAGTTCAAGTTCAAAGACTCTTTTGACTGATGAACCATCAGAAGAAGTCTATGATTAAAAAGAATAAAAAGTTCAAGTTCATATATTCTTCAAATGTTACTGATGAAACATCATAAAGTCTATGAGTATGTAAATAAAGTTCAAGTTCAAAGACTCTTTGGCCAAAATTAAGTTCAAATTATCATACTTGAACTACTAATGACATATCAGGAGTCTATAAGTCTATATAGAAATTTCAAGGTCATAAAATCTGTAGGCAGAACATTTTTCAAAAAATCATATTAGAACTACTGATGAATCTAGGAGTCTATGAGTATGTATAGAAAGTTCAAGTTCATAGGATCTCTGGGCAGAACATTTTTCAAAAAGTTATATTATACTGATGAAACTTCAGAAAGTCTATCAGGATGTATACAAAGTTCAAGTTCAAAGACTCTTTTGACTGATGAACCATCAGAAGAAGTCTATGATTAAAAAGAATAAAAAGTTCAAGTTCATATATTCTTCAAATGTTACTGATGAAACATCATAAAGTCTATGAGTATGTAAATAAAGTTCAAGTTCAAAGACTCTTTGGCCAAAATTAAGTTCAAATTATCATACTTGAACTACTAATGAAATATCAGGAGTCTATAAGTCTATATAGAAATTTCAAGATCATAAAATCTGTAGGCAGAACATTTTTCAAAAAATCATATTAGAACTACTGATGAATCTAGGAGTCTATGAGTATGTATAGAAAGTTCAAGTTCATAGGATCTCTGGGCAGAACATTTTTCAAAAAGTTATATTATACTGATGAAACTTCAGAAAGTCTATCAGGATGTATACAAAGTTCAAGTTCAAAGACTCTTTTGACTGATGAACCATCAGAAGAAGTCTATGAGTAAAAAGAATAAAAAATTTAAGTTCATATATTCTTTGGTCAAAAAAAATTATATTTGAACTAATGATGAATCATTAGAAGAAGCCCTTGAGTATGAATAGAAAGTTGATATAAATTATGGTCAGATAAAAAATCAGAAGAAGGCAATAAATAAAGTTCAAGTTCATAGTCTCTTCGGCCAAAAATAAGTTCAAATGTTACTGATGAAACATCATAAAGTCTATGAGTATGTAAATAAAGTTCAAGTTCAAAGACTCTTTGGCCAAAGTTAAGTTCAAGTTATCATACTTGAACTACTGATGAAACATCAGGAGTCTATGAGTCTATATAGAGATTTCAAGTTAATAGAATCTGTGGGCAGAACATTTTTCAAAAAATCATATTAGAACTACTGATGAATCATCAGGAGTCTATGAGTATGTATAGAAAGTTCAATTTCAAAGAATACATGTTAAGAAAATGTTTAAAAAGTCATAGTTGAACTACTGATGAAACTTCAGAAAGTCTATGAGTATGTATAGAAAGTTCAAGCTCAAAGACTCTTTTGATCAATAGTAAGTTCAAAAGGTCATACTGGAACTGCTGAATAAATATCAAAAGTCTATGAGTATGTATAGAAAGTTCTAGTTCAAAGACTCTTTTGACTGATGAACCATCAGAAGAAGTCTATGAGTAAAAAAAATAAAAAGTTCAAGTTCATATATTCTTTGGTCAAAAAAAAAAAAATTGAACTAATGATGAATCATTAAAATCCCTTGAGTATGTTGAAAGTTGATATAAATTATTGTCAGATAAAACATCAGAAGAAGTCAATAAAGAGAGTTCAAGTTCATATTCTCTTTGGCCAAAAATAAGTTCAAATGTTACTGATGAAACATCATAAAGTCTATGAGTATTAAAATAAAGTTCAAGTTCAAAGACTCTTTGGCCAAAATTAAGTTCAAATTATCATACTTGAACTACTGATGAAACATGAGGAGTCTATGAGTCTATATAGAAATTTCAAGTTCATAGATTCTGTGGGCAGAACATTTTTCAAAAAATCATATTAGAACTACTAATGAATCATCAGGAGTCTATGAGTATGTATAGAAAGTTCAAGTTCAAAGACTCTTTGGCCAAAAGTGAGTTCAAAAGGTCATACTTGAACTGCTGATGAAATATCAAGATTCTATGAGTATGTATAGAAAGTTCAAGTTCAATGAATCTATGGTAAAAAAAAAATGGTCATACCTGAATTACAGATGAAACATCAGAACGAGTCAGTATGTATAGAAATTTCAAGTTCATAGAATCTGTGGGCAGACTATTTTTCAAAAAGTCATATTGAACTACTGATGAAACTTCAGAAAGTCTATGAGTATGTATAGAAAGTTTTTGTTTAAAGACTCTTTTGACTGATGAATCATCAGAAGAATCCCTTAAATATGAATAGAAAGTTGATTTTAAATTATGGTCCGATAAAACATCAGAAGAAGTCAATAAAGAAAGTTCATAGTCTCTTTGGCCAAAAATAAGTTCAAATGTTACTGATGAAACATCATAAAGTCTATGAGTATGTAAATAAAGTTCAAGTTCAAAGTTTCAAAACTAAGTTCAAATTAAGTTCAAATTATCATACTTGAACTACTCATGAAACATCAGGAGTCTATGAGTCTATATAGAAATTTCAAGTTCATAGAACCTGTGGACAGAACATTTTTCAAAAAATCATATTAGAACTACTGATGAATCATCAGGAGTCTATGAGTATGTATAGAAAGTTCAAGTTCAAAGACTCTTTTGACTGATGAAACATCAGAAGAAGTCTATGAGTAAAAATAATAAAAAGTTAAAGTTCATATATTCATTGGTCAAAAAAAATCATATTTGAACTACTGATGAAATATCACAAGAAGTCTATATAGAAGTATAGAAAGATCAAGTTCGTTGAATCTATGGTCAGAAAAAATGGTCATACTTGACTACAGATGAAACATCAGAAGGAGTCAGTATGCATAGAAAGTTCACGTTCATAGGATCTGTGGGCAGAACATTTTTCAAAAGTCATATTGAACTACTGATGAAACTTCAGAAAGTCTATGAGTATGTATATAAAGTTCAAGTTCAAAGACTCTTTGGTCCATAGTTCGTTCAAAAGGTCATACTTGAACTGCTGAATAAATATCAAAAGTCTATGAGTATGTATAGAAAGTTCTAGTTCAAAGACTCTTTTGACTGATGAACCATCAGAAGAAGTCTATGAGTAAAAAAATAAAAGTTCAAGTTCATATATTCTTTGGTCAAAAAAAATAATATTTGAACTAATGATGAATCATTAAAATCCCTTGAGTATGAATAGAAAGTTGATATAAATTATGGTCAGATAAAACATCAGAAGAAGTCAATAAAGAAAGTTCAAGTTCATAGTCTCTTTGGCCAAAAATAAGTTCAAATGTTACTGATGAAACATCATAAAGTCTATGAGTATGTAAATAAAGTTCAAGTTCAAAGACTCTTTGGCCAAAATTAAGTTCAAATGATCATACTTGAACTACTGATGAAACATCAGGAGTCTATGAGTCTATATAGAAATTTCGAGTTCATAGAATCTGTGGGCAGAACATTTTTCAAAAAAATAATTAGAACTACTGATGAATCTTCAGGAGTCTATGAGTATGTATAGAAAGTTCAAGTTCAAAGACTCTTTGGCCAAAAATGACTTCAAAAGGTCATACTTGAACTGGTGATGAAATATCAAGAGTATATGAGTATGAATAGAATGTTCAAGTTCAATGAATACATGTTCAGAAAATGTTTAAAAAGTAGTATTTGAACTACTTATGAAATATCACAAGAAGTCTATATAGAAGTATAGAAAGTTCAAGTTCATTGAATCTATGGTCAGAAAAAAAATGGTCATACTTAAACTACAGATGAAATATCAGAACGAGTCAGTATGTATAGAAAGTTCAAGTTCATAGGATCTGTGGGCAGAACATTTTTCAAAAAGTCATATTTGAACTACTGACGAATCATCAGGAGTCTATGAGTATGTTTAGAAAGATCAAGTTCATAGGCTCTGTGGGCAGAACATTTTTCAAAAAGTCATATTTGAACTACTGATTAAATATCAAAAGTCTATGAGTATGTTAATAAAGTTCAAGTTCAAAGACTTTTTGGCCAAAAATAATTGAATTTATGGTCAGAAAAAAAATGGTCAAACTTAAACTACAGATGAAATATCAGAAGGCGTCAGTATGTATAGAAAGTTCAAGTTCATAGGATCTGTGGCAGAACATTTTTCAAAAAGTCATACTTGAACCGCTGATTAAATATCAAAAGTCTATGAGTATGCATTTAAAGTTCAAGTTCAAAGACTCTTTTGACTGATGAAACATCAGAAGAAGTCTAAGAGTAAAAAGAATAAAAAGTTCAAGTTCATAAATTCTTTGGTCAAAAAAAATCATATTTGAACTACTGATGAATCACTAGAAGCTTGAGTATGAATAGAACGTTGATATAAATTATGGTCAGATAAAACATCAGTAGAAGTCAAAAAAGAAAGTTCAAGTTCATAGTCTCTTTGGCCACCAATAAGTTCAAAAAGTCATACTTGAACTAATGAAATAGCACAAGAAATCTATATAAAAGTATAGAAAGTTCAAGTTCATTGAATCTATGGTCAGAAAAAAAGGTCATACTTGAACTACAGATGAAATATCAGAAGGAGTCAGTATGTATAGAAAGTTCAAGTTCATTGAATCTATGGTCAGAAAAAAATGGTCATACTTGAACTACAGATGAAATATCAGATGGAGTCAGTAACTTTCTATACAGAAAGTTCAAGTTCATAAGATCTGTGGGCAGAACATTTTTTTAAAAAGTCATATTTGAACTACTGATTAAATATCAAAAGTCTATAGAATCTGTGGGCAGAACAATTTTCAAAAAATCATATTAGAACTACTGATGAATCATCAGGCTTCTATGAGTATGTATAGAAAGTTCAAGTTCAAAGACTCTTCGGCCAAATATAAGTTCAAAAGGTCATACTTGAACTGCTGATGAAATATCAGGAGTCTATGAGTATGTATGAGTATGTATAGAAAGTTCAGGTTCAAAGAGTACATGTTCAGAAAATGTTTACAAAGTCATACTTGAACTACTGATGAAATATCAAAAGAAGTCTATATAGAAGTATAGAAAGTTCAAGTTCATTGAATCTATGGTCAGAAAAAAAATGGTCATACTTAAACTACAGATGAAATATCAGAAGGCGTCAGTATGTATAGAAAGTTCAAGTTCATAGGATCTGTGGGCAGAACATTTTTCAAAAAGTCATATTTGAACTACTGACGAATCATCAGGAGTCTATGAGTATGTTTAGAAAGATCAAGTTCATAGGCTCTGTGGGCAGAACATTTTTCAAAAAGTCATATTTGAACTACTGATTAAATATCAAAAGTCTATGAGTATGTTAATAAAGTTCAAGTTCAAAGACTTTTTGGCCAAAAATAATTGAATTTATGGTCAGAAAAAAAATGGTCAAACTTAAACTACAGATGAAATATCAGAAGGCGTCAGTATGTATAGAAAGTTCAAGTTCATAGGATCTGTGGCAGAACATTTTTCAAAAAGTCATACTTGAACCGCTGATTAAATATCAAAAGTCTATGAGTATGCATTTAAAGTTCAAGTTCAAAGACTCTTTTGACTGATGAAACATCAGAAGAAGTCTAAGAGTAAAAAGAATAAAAAGTTCAAGTTCATAAATTCTTTGGTAAAAAAATCATATTTGAACTACTGATGAATCATTAGAAGCTTGAGTATGAATAGAACGTTGATATAAATTATGGTCAGATAAAACATCAGTAGAAGTCAAAAAAGAAAGTTCAAGTTCATAGTCTCTTTGGCCACCAATAAGTTCAAAAAGTCATACTTGAACTAATGAAATAGCACAAGAAATCTATATAAAAGTATAGAAAGTTCAAGTTCATTGAATCTATGGTCAGAAAAAAAGGTCATACTTGAACTACAGATGAAATATCAGAAGGAGTCAGTATGTATAGAAAGTTCAAGTTCATTGAATCTATGGTCAGAAAAAAATGGTCATACTTGAACTACAGATGAAATATCAGATGGAGTCAGTAACTTTCTATACAGAAAGTTCAAGTTCATAAGATCTGTGGGCAGAACATTTTTAAAAAGTCATATTTGAACTACTGATTAAATATCAAAAGTCTATAGAATCTGTGGGCAGAACAATTTTCAAAAAATCATATTAGAACTACTGATGAATCATCAGGCTTCTATGAGTATGTATAGAAAGTCGAAGTTCAAAGACTCTTCGGCCAAATATAAGTTCAAAAGGTCATACTTGAACTGCTGATGAAATATCAGGAGTCTATGAGTATGTATGAGTATGTATAGAAAGTTCAGGTTCAAAGAGTACATGTTCAGAAAATGTTTAAAAAGTCATACTTGAACTACTGATGAAATATCAAAAGAAGTCTATATAGAAGTATAGAAAGTTCAAGTTCATTGAATCTATGGTCAGAAAAAAAATGGTCATACTTAAACTACAGATGAAATATCAGAAGGCGTCAGTATGTATAGAAAGTTCAAGTTCATAGGATCTGTGGGCAGAACATTTTTCAAAAAGTCA
Organism: Gobiocypris rarus; assembly: GCA_023029165.1. Classification (NCBI taxonomy): domain Eukaryota; kingdom Metazoa; phylum Chordata; class Actinopteri; order Cypriniformes; family Gobionidae; genus Gobiocypris; species Gobiocypris rarus. The sequence continues at coordinate 23,669,549 of CM040931.1, forward strand.
TATTTGAACTACTGACGAATCATCAGGAGTCTATGAGTATGTTTAGAAAGATCAAGTTCATAGGCTCTGTGGGCAGAACATTTTTCAAAAAGTCATATTTGAACTACTGATTAAATATCAAAAGTCTATGAGTATGTTAATAAAGTTCAAGTTCAAAGACTTTTTGGCCAAAAATAATTGAATTTATGGTCAGAAAAAAAATGGTCAAACTTAAACTACAGATGAAATATCAGAAGGCGTCAGTATGTATAGAAAGTCATAGGATCTGTGTAGTACTGATTGAAGTACTGATGAGACATCAGAAAAGTCATACATTGAATGCATGTTGAAAGAAACTATGGTGAAAAAATGTTTCAAAAAGTCTTAGTTAAACTATGTATAAAACTAAGTCAATGAGTATGTATAAAAAGTTCAAATAACCCATGGTCAGAAAATGTTTAAAAAGTCGTCTTTGAACTACTGGTAGAAGTCTATACAGAAATTTCAAGTTCATAGGAGCTTTGGCAAAAAAGTCATTTTTTAACAACTGCTGAAACATCAGAAAGAGTCTATGAGTTAAGGTATATAAAGTATATAAAGTTCAGGTTCAAGGAATGATCATAATTGAACTACTGATGAATCATCAGAAGGAGTCATTATATATAGAAAGTTCAAATAGATAGACTCTTTAGTCAGAAATAAGTTCAAAAAGTCATTCTTGAACTAATGATGAAACATCAGAAGGAGTCGATATGTAAATAGAAAGTTTAAATTTATAGACTCTTTAGTCAGAAATAAGTTCAAAAAGTCATACTTGAACTTGATGAAATATCAGATCTATATGGATATATAGAAAGTTCAAGTTCACAGAAACTATGGTCAGAAAAAATGTCAAAAAATCATATTTGAACTACTGATGATTCTGATAAGTATGTATTGAAAGTTCAAGTTCAAAGACTCTTGATGCATTGTAAAGCAACACATAGCTTATATCATTCTTTAATGCGCAGCGTTATATCGTGTGTGAAATGCAACAGCACATATTTCTACTCAAAACCCAACCAAATGGTGTGTATGCATAGTAAAGCACAGATTATATCTCTTCAATGCATATCGACTGAGTTTGTTAAATACTCTGCAATGCAACAAGTGAATGGCGCATATTATTCTTCAATGCACATCGTTAGAATTTGTGTGCATTGCAATGCAACAGCATATATTTTATCTCTTCTATGCACAACGGAATGAGCTAGTCCTTGTATGCGTTGCAAAAAAAATTATGCCTAGCGTTTGTTATTCTTCAATGCACAGCGTTAGAACGTGTGTTCAATGCAACAGCACATATGTTTATCTCTTCAATGCACTTCAGAATGAGTAGGTTCTTATATGCAGTGCAATGCAACGAGTGCATAGCTTATATGTTATTCTTCAGTGCACAGCGTTAGATCGTATGTGCAGTAGAATGCGTCAGCACACATATTTATATTCAAAACACAACGAAATGAGCTTATGCATCGTAAAGCAATTGCAACAGCACAAATGGTAACTCCCCAATGCACATCGGAATGAGTTAGTTCTTGAATGCCTTGAAATGCAAGTGCATAGCGTGTTGTTCTTCAATGCGCAGCAGCGTTAGAACGTGTGTGCAATAATAATGCAACAACATATATTTTATCTCTTCTATGCACATCGAATAAGTTATATCGTGTATACATTGCAAAGCTACACGTGTATAGCGTATATGTCATTCTTTAATGCACAGGGTTAGATCGTGTGTGCAATGCAATGCAATAGCACAAATATTTATATTCAAAACCCAACCAAATGAGTTGTATGCATAGTAAAGCACAAATGATATCTCTTCATTGCATATCGACTGAGTTTGTTCTTAAATACCCTGCAATGCAACAAGTGAGGAGTGCATATTATTCTTCAATGCACATCGTTTGAATTGGTGTTCAATGCAATGCAACAGCATATATTTTTATCTATTCTATGCTCATCGGAACAAGATGGTATTACATTGCATATTATGCGTTGCAAAGTTAAATGTTATTCTTCAATGCACAGCGATGTATGTATGTAATGCATATATTTTATCTCTTCTATGCACGTCGGAAAAGGTATGCATTGCAGTGTCTAGCGTGCAATGCAACAGCACAAATATGTATATTCAAAACCCAACCAAATGAGTTGTATGCATAGTAAAGCACAAATGATATCTCTTCGTTGCATATCGACTGAGTTTGTACTTAAATGCCCTGCAATGCATCAAGTGAGTAGTGCATATTATTCTTCAATGCACATCGTTAGAATTGGTGTTCAATGCAATGCAACAGCATATATTTTTATCTATTCTATGCTCATCGGAACAAGATGGTCCTTTTATGCATTGCAAAGTTAAATGTTATTCTTCAATGCACAGCGATGTATGCAATGTAATGCATATATTTTATCTCTTCTATGCACGTCGGAAAAGGTATGCATTGCAGTGTCTATCGTGCAATGCAACAGCACAAATATGTATATTCAAAACCCAACCAAATGAGCTGTATGCATAGTAAAGCACAAATTATATCTCTTTAATGCATATTGACTCAGTTTGTAGATCTGCAATACAACAAGTGAATAGCGCATATTATTCTTCAATGCACAGCGTTAGAATTTGTGTGCAATGCAATGCAACGCATATATTTTTATCTGTTCTATACACATCGGAATAAGTTATTTTTTGCGTTGCAAAGTTAAATGTTTATTCTTCAATGCACAGCTTTAGATCTTGTGTGAAAATGCAATTCATCAGTACAAATATTTAAATTCAAAATACAACGGAAATAGTTATATGTATCGTATCGTAAAGCAAAAATGGTATCTCTTAAATGCACATCGGAATGAGTTAGTACTTAAATGCTCTGCAATGCAACAAGTGAATAGGGCACATCGGAATGAGTTAGTTCTTGAATGCCTTGCAAATGCAAGTGCATAGCGTGTTGTTCTTCAATGCGCAGCGTTAGAACGTGTGCGCAATGTTAATGCAACAACATATATTTTATCTCTTCTGTGCACATCGGATAAGTTATATCGTGTATACATTGCAAAGCAACAGGTGTATAGCGTATATGTCATTCTTTAATGCACAGGGTTAGATCGTGTGTGCAATGCAATGCAATAGCACAAATATTTATATTCAAAACCCAACCAAATGAGTTGTATGCATAGTAAAGCACAAATGATATCTCTTCATTGCATATCGACTGAGTTTGTTCTTAAATACCCTGCAATGCAACAAGTGAGTAGTGCATATTATTCTTCAATGCACATCGTTAGAATTGGTGTTCAATGCAATGCAACAGCATATATTTTATCTATTCTATGCTCATCGGAACAAGATGGTATTAAATTGCATATTATGCGTTGCAAAGTTAAATGTTATTCTTCAATATACGATAGCGATGTATGCAATGTAATGCATATATTTTATCTCTTCTATGCACGTCGGAAAAGTTATGCATTGCAGTGTGTAGCGTGCAATGCAACAGCACAAATATGTATATTCAAAACCCAACCAAATGAGTTATATGCATAGTAAAGCACAAATGATATCTCTTCGTTGCATATCGACTGAGTTTGTACTTAAATGCCCTGCAATGCAACAAGTGAGTAGTGCATATTATTCTTCAATGCACATCGTTAGAATTGGTGTTCAATGCAATGCAACAGCATATATTTTTATCTATTCTGTGCTCATCGGAACAAGATGGTCCTTTTATGCATTGCAAAGTTAAATGTTATTCTTCAATTGTATGCATAGTAAAGCACAAATTATATCTCTTCAATGCATATTGACTCATTTTGTAGCTCTGCAATACAACAAGTGAATAGCGCATATTATTCTTCAATGCACAGCGTTAGAATTTGTGTGCAATGCAATGCAACGCATATATTTTTTATCTGTTCTATACACATCGGAATAAGTTATTTTTTGCGTTGCAAAGTTAAATGTTTATTCTTCAATGCACAGCTTTAGATCTTGTGTGAAAATGCAATTCATCAGTACAAATATTTAAATTCAAAATACAACGGAAATAGTTGTATGTATCGTATCGTAAAGCAAAAATGGTCTCTCTTAAATGCACATCGGAATGAGTTAGTACTTAAATGCTCTGCAATGCAACAAGTGAATAGGGCACATCGGAATGAGTTAGTTCTTGAATGCCTTGCAAATCCAAGTGCATAGCGTGTTGTTCTTCAATGCGCAGCGTTAGAACGTGTGCGCAATGTTAATGCAACAACATATATTTTATCTCTTCTATGCACATCGGATAAGTTATATCGTGTATACATTGCAAAGCAACAGGTGTATAGCGTATATGTCATTCTTTAATGCACAGGGTTAGATCGTGTGTGCAATGCAATGCAATAGCACAAATATTTATATTCAAAACCCAACCAAATGAGTTGTATGCATAGTAAAGCACAAATGATATCTCTGTATTGCATATCGACTGAGTTTGTTCTTAAATGCCCTGCAATGCAACAAGTGAGTAGTGCATATTATTCTTCAATGCACATCGTTAGAATTGGTGTTCAATGCAATGCAACAGCATATATTTTTATCTATTCTTTGCTCATCGGAACAAGATGGTATTACATTGCATATTATGCGTTGCAAAGTTAAATGTTATTCTTCAATGCATAGCGATGTATGCAATGTAATGCATATATTTTATCTCTTCTATGCACGTCGGAAAAGTTATGCATTGCAGTGTGTAGCGTGCAATGCAACAGCACAAATATGTATATTCAAAACCCAACCAAATGAGCTGTATGCATAGTAAAGCACAAATTATATCTCTTCAATGCATATTGACTCAGTTTGTTCTTAAATGCCCTGCAATGCAACAAGTGAATAGTGCATATTATTCTTTAATGCACATCGTTAGAATTGGTGTTCAATGCAATGCAACAGCATATATTTTTATCTGTTCTATGCTCATCGGAACAAGATGGTCCTTTTATGCGTTGCAAAGTTAAATTTTATTCTTCAATGCACAGCGATGTATGCAATGTAATGCATATATTTTATCTCTTCTATGCACGTCGGAAAAGTTATGCATTGCAGTGTGTAGCGTGCAATGCAACAGCACAAATATGTATATTCAAACCCAACCAAATGAGCTGTATGCATAGTAAAGCACAAATTATATCTCTTCAATGCATATTGACTCAGTTTGTAGCTCTGCAATACAACAAGTGAATAGCGCATATTATTCTTCAATGCACAGCGTTAGAATCTGTGTGCAATGCAACGCATATATTTTTATCTGTTCTATACACATCGGAATAAGTTATTTTTTGCGTTGCAAAGTTAAATGTTTATTCTTCAATGCACAGCTTTAGATCTTGTGTGAAAATGCAATTCATCAGTACAAATATTTAAATTCAAAATACAACGGAAATAGTTGTATGTATCGTATCGTAAAGCAAAAATGGTATCTCTTAAATGCACATCGGAATGAGTTAGTTCTTAAATGCTCTGCAATGCAACAAGTGAATAGGGCACACTCACAGTATGTATAGAAAGTCGAAGTTCAAAGACTCTTCGGCAAAAATAAGTTCAAAAGGTCATACTTGAACTGCTGATGAAATATCAGGAGTCTATGAGTATGTATAGAAAGTTCAGGTTCAAAGAGTACATGTTCAGAAAATGTTTAAAAAGTCATACTTGAACTACTGATGAAATATCAAAAGAAGTCTATATAGAAGTATAGAAAGTTCAAGTTCATTGAATCTATGGTCAGAAAAAAAATGGTCATACTTAAACTACAGATGAAATATCAGAAGGCGTCAGTATGTATAGAAAGTTCAAGTTCATAGGATCTGTGGGCAGAACATTTTTAAAAAAGTCATATTTTAACTACTGACGAATCATCAGGAGTCTATGAGTATGTTTAGAAAGATCAAGTTCATAGGATCTGTGGGCAGAACATTTTTCAAAAAGTCATATTTGAACTACTGATTAAATATCAAAATGATATTTGTGAGTATGTAAATAAAGTTCAAGTTCATAGGATCTGTGTAGTACTGATTGAAGTACTGATGAGACATCAGAAGAGGTCTACATAGAAAATTCATGTTCATAGAAACTATGGTGAAAAAATGTTTCAAAAAGTCATAGTTAAACTATGCATAAAACTAAGTCAATGAGTATGTATAAAAAGTTCAAAGAACCCATGGTCAGAAAATGTTTAAAAAGTCGTCTTTGAACTACTGGTGAACCATTAGAAGTCTATACAGAAATTTCAAGTTCATAGGAGCTTTGAGACGAACATTTTTCAAAAAGTCATTTTTTAACAACTGCTGAAACATCAGAAAGAGTCTATGAGTTAAGGTATATAAAGTTCAGGTTCAAGGAATGATCATACTTGAACTGACGAATCATCAGGAGTCATTATGTATAGAACGTTCAAATAAATAGACTCTTTAGTCAGAAATAAGTTCAAAAAGTCATTCTTGAACTACTGATGAAACATCAGAAGGAGTGGATATGTAAATAGAAAGTTTAAATTTATAGACTCTTTAGTCAGAAATAAGTTCAAAAAGTCATACTTGAACTTGATGAAATATCAGGTCTATATGGATAGACAGTTCAAGTTCACAGAAACTATGCTCAGAAAAAATGTCAAAAAATCATATTTGAACTACTGATGATTCTGATAAGTATGTACTGAAAGTTCAAGTTCAAAGACTCTTGATGCATTGTAAAGCAACACATAGCTTTTATCATTCTTTAATGCGCAGCGTTATATCGTGTGTGAAATGCAACAGCACATATTTCTACTCAAAACCCAACCAAATGGTGTGTATGCATAGTAAAGCACAGATTATATCTCTTCAATGCATATCGACTGAGTTTGTTAAAAACTCTGCAATGCAACAAGTGAATGGCGCATATTATTCTTCAATGGTCAGGGGATCTCTGGATAATCCGTAATTCGTTTGGAGTTATAAAACGAAAATACCGTTTTTCTGTTTTTTGTTTCAAAACGAAAAACCAAATAAACGTTTTTGGTGTCAGAATCAAAAAACGAAAAACCAATTAAAAACGGTCCGTTTTTCGTTTTGAACTTCAGTCAATTCGTTTTTCGTTTATAAACCTTAAACGGAAGTCACGTGGTCTATTCCTTTTTTGGAAGCGAAAGTAACACTTTCAAAATAGAAGTAACTATGGTTAATGAGGTGATTGTAGACTAACTATAACGTTTTTTAGTGCCACTAAAGTAGCACTGGGTGTGAGAAGAAAAAAAAACACTTAAATAAAATTTAAAACTAATAAAATAATAACTCTGGCTGTTAGGGAGAATTAAACATTTGTAAGAACATTGGTGACCTGTAACTTCAGATTAAGACAAGTGAACTAATTTTATATGTAGCTTAGGATAGCAGGAAGCCTATTTATTTATAAGTTTCTATTATTTAATTCACATTTTAGTTTTGTAACATATGTCTTGCTATGTGGAAGCTCAACCAGCAGAGGTCACTCTACCCCCTTCTACGCACCGACTCTTTCTGTGGGACAACAGGCAACAAGGGTTTGACCTTTTGACTTGTGTTTATATCAAAGAGAAGGCAAGCACTGCTACCAACAGAAGCTAATCACTGAGTTTGAAGGGCGTGCAGAACTTCACGTGCCTTCCAGCTCCTCTTTCTATGGCACTATAGCTGTTAAAAACTCTCAGCTTCCACCATCTACTGTTACCCCTTCTGTGTCAAAACAAAACTCTTCCAAAACAAATCTATAAAGTTGTATACCTTTTATTTTCATTCGCATTTTTCTCCAGTGTAATATACTTATTATGTTAGTAAAGCAGATGAAATATTTTTTATGAAGCTTGTAGTTCTCATTAGTTATGTAGACCTACTTGTGTGTGAAACCTAGCCTTATTCAGTCAAAAATTATCTCTAGTCCTGGGACTTTCAGATCTTTTAGTGCTTTTTTGGGTTTAATTCTGTTTGATGAACCACCAGGGAAAGGCAGTGCTCTGTACTCTTGGTACTTGTGTAAAGTAAAATAAAAGTGAAGTTAAATTATTTAGTTTTGGTACTCTGATACTACCCTAGTACTCGTGTCAGGGCCTCCCAGAGTTCCCCAATACCTGGAGGATGTGAGCCTGTGCACGGTGTGCTGGGTTTAAGGACTGATGATAGTAGCAAGACTGGCCCCAGTCACCTACCATCACTCTCTCTTCAAATAAATGCTGGACTGGCAGGACACCACTCCTTCCTCCGGCACCATAAAAGGGCCTTTGTTGTCACTTTCAGATATTTACATCATGGTTTATGGTAAGCCACATCTTTGAATTGTGGCACTACTTTTGTGGAATTGGATGATGTCAACTTATGTCTTTAAATACAAATGTACATCATAATGTACAAAGGTACAGTGAAGCAGGGCTCTGCATTGCAACTCTTTCACTTGCATATATGCCCTTAAATGATTTACAAGCATATTGGGTCAGTGAAGACTAAAACCTAGGCAAGGCAAGGCAAGGCAAGTTTATTTATATAGCACATTTCATACACAGTGGCAATTCAAAGTGCTTTACATAGAAGAAATTAAAAAATAATAAAAAGAAATAAGAATAATTAAAACAGTTTAGAAAAAATAAAATAAAATACAGTACAGTACAGTCGGACGAACATTGGCACAGTGCTCATTCATTATATATATATAGCTAAACAGATGTGTTTTGAGTCTGGATTTGAAAGTGACTATTGTTGGAGCACGTCTGATCTCCTCTGTAAGCTGGTTCAGCTGCGGCTGGCATAATAGCTAAAAGCAGACTCGCCATGCTTAGAGTGAACCCTTGGTATTTCTAGCTGATATGATCCTAATGATCTGAGTGATCTGCTGGGTTTATATTCAGTGAGCATATCTGCAATATATTGAGGTCCTAGGCCATTGAATGATTTATATACCAGTAATAATACTTTAAAATCAATCCTTAATTTAACTGGGAGCCAGTGTAAAGACGTGAGGACTGGTGTGATATGTTCATATTTTCTGGTTTTGCTCAGAATCCTAGCGGCAGCGTTCTGTATGAGCTGCAACTGTCTTATGGTCTTTTTGGGAAGGCCAGTGAGGAGTCCATTACAATAATCCACCCTGCTAGTGATGAAAGCATGAACAAGTTTCTCTAAGTCTTGTCTGGAAACAAAGTATCTAATTCTTGCAATGTTTTTTATTGCAATTAATTTTTATTTTTACCTACTGTAAATGTTATAGTCGAGTCAAGTCATCTTCATTTATATAGCGCTTTTAACAATGTAGATTGTTTCAAAGCAGCTTTACAGAGATAAAGCGTATAATTTAAGGTAACAACTTTAATTAAGTTATTTTCCATCTAAAGTTAGTTTTGATTGATTTGCTTCCGTCGCAACGATCATTTGTTGTTAAATTAGGGTCCGCTAAGACGACACCATTCTCTCTACACAGACTTTAAACGCGAACCTGTGAGAAACGCTGATGGCGGTCACATGCGCATTTAGAATGGGTTCTATAGTTGTGTGCGTTTGAATATACGCAGGTTTGGAATTCCCTACAAGCCAACAAAGTAGTTGTCTTTCCATAAAGATTTTGATAAAGAATTTTATTTTATTTTGTCTCTTTGGGGTAGGAACGCGAAACAAATTTTTCCGACAACGCCTTATCTGTAGAGTGGTAAAGGGATACTCCATAGGGAGAGACTAGTTGGCACTTCAGCACTGCGTTGACATCGGGTCCAGGCAAAGGTCCTTCATCAGATCTGGATACGGCCCGGATACGGCAGGCTGCAGGAAAGCGTAGATGTGTTCCTGGTTCCGGCTGACCTAATCTATGCAGCCTAACATTGACCTATGGAAGTCTAAAATGTATTATGTGAATGCTAGGTCAAAGAGATTTGTCTTTAGTCTGGCTTTGAACTGACAGAGTGTGTCTGCTTCCCAGACAATGGTGGGAAGATTGCTCCAGAGTTTTGGTAATAAATAGGAGAAGGATCTACAGCCAGCAGTCAATTTTGATATTCTTGATTATTAACTGGCCAGAATTTTGAGATCGCAATAGACGTGAAGGACTATAATGCGTTAAGAGCTCGCTCAAGCACTGCGGAGCTAAACCATTCAGTGGTTTGTAAGTAATCAGCAATATTTTAAAATTGATGCGATGTTTAATAGGGAGCCAATGCAGTTTTGACAGAACTGGGCTAATATGGTCCTACTTCCTGGTTCTGGTAAGAACTCGAGCTGCTGCGTTTTGAACTAGCTGTAGTTTGTTTATTAAGCGAGCAGGGCAACCACCCAGTAGAGCAGTACAATAATCTAGCTTTGAGGTCATGAACACGCATGAACTAATTGTTCCGCATTTGTCAATGAGAGCATATGTCGTAATTTAGATATATTTTTAAGATGGAAAAATGCAGTTCTACAGATACTAGACACGTGACTTTCAAATGAAAGATTGGTATCAAAGAGAACACCCAGGTTCCTAACCGACGACGACGAAGACTTATTAGTGCAGCCATCAAGTGTTAGACAGTATTCTAGGTTATTATGTGAGGAAGTTTTTTTCCAATAATTAGAAACTCTGTTTTTTCAGAATTTAGAAGTAAGAAATTACGAGTCATCCAATTTTTTATATCCGCTATGCATTCCATTAATTTTGTGAATTGATAAGTTTCGCTAGGTTTTGAAGAAATATACAGCTGAGTATCGTCAGCATAACAGTGAAAGCCATGTTTCCTAATGATATCTCCTAATGGTAGCATGTACAGAGTGAACAGCAGCGGTCCTAGTACTGAGCCTTGTGGTACGCCATACTGAACTTGTGATCGATGAGACATCTCATCATTTACTGCTACAAACTGATAACGGTCAGATAAGTATGATTTAAACCATGCTAGTGCATTTCCCCTAATGCCAACATAATGTTCGAGTCTATTTAAAAGAATGTTGTGGTCAATGGTGTCAAATGCAGCACTAAGATCGAGTAACACTAATAGAGGTGCTTGAAGCTTTATTTTTCGTTTTAGTTTAGCCACCGTTTCAAATAAATACCTAGGATTATGTTTATTTTCTTCTAATAGGGTTGAAAAATAAGCAGATCTAGCAGCTTTTAAAGCCTCTCTGTAAGTAATTGAGCTCTCCTTCCATGAAATGCGAAATACCTCTAGTTTTGTTTTCTTCCAGTTGCATTCCATTTTTCTGGCTGCTCTCTTAAGGGCCCGAGTGCTCGTTGTACCAGCGTTGGACCATTTTTAAATTGTCTTTAAGCGCGGAGCAACTGTGTCTAAAGTGCTGGAAAAGAGAGAGTTAAACGTTTCTTTTGCAATATCTAGTTCTTCTAAGCTATCTGGGATGCTGAGATGATGAAACTGATCAGGAAGATTATTAATAAAGCTATCTTTAGTGGCAGAAGTGATAGTTCTAACATATTTGAAACACAAGTTTCAAATTGAGTCGGCTTTGCACCCTTGGCTAAATGTAATTTACACGAGACTAGGTAATGATCTGGGATGTCATCGCTCTGCTGCAGAATTTCAACGGCATCAACATCTATTCCGTGTGATAATATTAGATCTAGAGTATGATTACGACGATGAGTAGGTCCTGACACGTGTTGTCTAACTCCAATTGAGTTTACAATGTCTTTAAATGCCAATCCCAATGCATCCTTTTCATTATCGATGTGTATATTAAAATCACCAACAATTAGTACTTTATCTACAGTCAATATTAATTCTGATAGAAAGTCCGCAAATTCTTTGATAAAGTCTGTATGGTGCCCTGGTGGCCTGTATACAGTAGCCAGCACAAATCTCAAATATGATTTATCATTTACACTATGTATTTTTACATTAAGCACCAATGCTTCAAAAGAATTATATTTAAAACTTGATTTCTTAGTGGTTTTGAAACTATTACTATAAATTACAGCAACACCACCCCCTTTGCGTTTCAGACGAGGCTCATGTTTATAACAGTAATCTTGCGGGGTGGACTCATTTAAACTAATGTAATCGTTTGGTTTTAGCCAGGTTTCTGTCAAACACAGCACATCTAGATTATAGTCTGAAATCATATCATGCCTGAGCATAATGAGCTACTAAGATGGTCCCAACTTGTGTCATTCATTACAACTTCCATGCTAAGTTTTTTTTTCCACTCTTGAGAACGGTCAGAATCTAAATCAGCATCTGACAGGTCTGAGTAGGATTAGGATCCATCCTGTGTCATAATTGCACGTACATGCCAGCAATTTTCTATAAATTTGGACTTTCCATTTGGGATTAATTCAATACACTTTCTCCATCTAGAGGTAGGTTAGGAAAATGGACATGGGAAATGTTCTTGTAGTGACTGATTTCATAAATCCGGTTAAACACACATATGCATGAAATGGTCCTGTGTGTGTGTGTGTGTGTGTGTGTGGGGGGGGGTCTGCATGCAACAGTTTACTGTACTGTTGCATGCAGACAGTAAACATTACCATAGAAACAGGAAACAGCAGTCGGATGGTTGAACGAACAAATGGTATAAAGATGCTCACTAAAAAACAAAGACCGATTGTTCTCTTATTGATAGAAACATGATCAGCTAGAGTCCTGGTATTCAGGCATCTTAATATCTAAGCAATAGCTCACTTCAGGCTTCAGTATACACTTATTATATCATACTTAAGGGGCACTGTTCATGTTGGGCTGACAACCTCCTTAACTGTGATATAATAGACACATAATCCTGCTTGAACTGAGCATTTGCTTTTATAAAATGGTTAAGTATGGCAAAAACAAAGTGACTGACTACAATTTGATTTTTGTCACGGTTAGATCATGATTTTCTTACTTCAATTTGTGGGACAATATGTTATATCTCCTTTTTCATGATCCAGCCTATATTGACTTATACAGTTGTCTTTCTTCCCACTTACATTAATATGTTGGTAGTACAGTGTCAGAGTAAATATCTGTCCATATTTCATGTGATTGTAGGAATAAGTAGTTTTGGATAAAAAAAAATGTATTAATGAAAAAAGTATTATTAGGATTATTTGCAGGGAAACCAAAAGATTGTCATATTTATGACTTCAGGGAAGCTCTATTTGACTTTTTCAAGTCTCTGGTATTCCTGTAGCTACACTGTTGTTTTTGAAACCCAAAAAATATGGGGCATGAAATTCAACTGCAAATCTTTCAACTGTCTGACACAGATTTTTTTAGTTTTTAGTTGTATCCAATATAGTCTTATGTCTTTATCTCTTTGCTCTCCGGAAATCTCTTACAGCATGACTGAATAACTGTGCCATTGAGGATTCGACACTGCTGTGCCACCCTTTCCCACTACCCTCTCACATCGCCAAGGCATCACAGAGGGCTTTCGGAGAATCGCTGCTGTGCTATCCTGTCACACCACCCAAACATGGACTGCCTGTTTTGTTGTTGTTACAGTATATATAAGACACACAATCAACAGAGGGGTTAGCTATTGTAGATTTTGTTTTTCTAAATATAACGTCTTCATCCAATATTTTTAAAAGATTGTATTACTTCAAATGATATTTACTTTGTTATGTTAATAAAATGAGTAAAAACCATATGAAAATCACCCATTAAATGAAGCCTCCTCTAAACATGGTTGTACAGTGGTGGTCCAGACACAAAAAATCTCTGTAAAGCTGCTTTGAAACAATCTACATTGTTAAAAGCGCTATATAAATGAAGATGACTTGACTATAACATTTACAGTAGGTTTTAGTCTTCACTGACCCAATATGCTTGTAAATCATTTAAGGGCATATATGCAAGTGAAAGAGTTGCAATGCAGAGCCCTGCTTCACTGTACCTTTGTACATTATGATGTACATTTGTATTTAAAGACATAAGTTGACATCATCCAATTCCACAAAAGTAGTGCCACAATTCAAAGATGTGGCTTACCATAAACCATGATGTAAATATCTGAAAGTGACAACAAAGGCCCTTTTATGGTGCCGGAGGAAGGAGTGGTGTCCTGCCAGTCCAGCATTTATTTGAAGAGAGAGTGATGGTAGGTGACTGGGGCCAGTCTTGCTACTATCATCAGTCCTTAAACCCAGCACACAGTGCACAGGGTCACATCCTCCAGGTATTGGGGAAACTCTGGGAGGCCCTGACACGAGTACTAGGGTAGTACCAGAGTACCAAAACTAAATAATTTAACTTCACTTTTATTTTACTTTACACAAGTACCAAGAGTACAGAGCACTGCCTTTCCCTGGTGGTTCATCAAACAGAATTAAACCCAAAAGCACTAAAGGATCTGAAAGAGATAATTTTTGACTGAATAAGGCTAGGTTTCACACACAAGTAGGTCTACATAACTAATGAGAACTACAAGCTGCATAAAAATATTTCATCTACTTTACTAACATAATAAGTATATTACACTGGAGAAAAATGCGAATGAAAATAAAAGGTATACAACTTTATAGATTTGTTTTGGAAGAGTTTTGTTTTGACACAGAAGGGGTAACAGTAGTGGAAGCTGAGAGTTTTTAACAGCTATAGTGCCATAGAAAGAGGAGCTGGAAGGCACGTGAAGTTCTGCACGCCCTTCAAACTCAGTGATTAGCTTCTGTTGGTAGCAGTGCTTGCCTTCTCTTTGATATAAACACAAGTCAAAAGGTCAAACCCTTGTTGCCTGTTGTCCCACAGAAAGAGTCGGTGCGCAGAAGGGGGTAGAGTGACCTCTGCTGGTTGAGCTTCCACATAGCAAGACATATGTTACAAAACTAAAATGTGAATTAAATAATAGAAACGTATAAATAAATAGGCTTCCTGCTATCCTAAGCTACATATAAAATTAGTTCACTTGTCTTAATCTGAAGTTACAGGTCACCAATGTTCTTACAAATGTTTAATTCTCCCTAACAGCCAGAGTTATTATTTTATTAGTTTTAATTTTTATTTCAGTTAACTTAAGTGTTTTTTTTTCTTCTCACACCCGGTGCTACTTTTTTTGGCACTAAAAAACGTTATAGTTAGTCTACAATCACTCGTTAACCATAGTTACTTCTATTTTGAAAGTGTTACTTTCGCTTCCAAAAAAGGAATAGACCACGTGACTTCCGTTTAAGGTTTATAAACGAAAAACGAATTGACTGAAGTTCAAAACGAAAAACGGACCGTTTTTAATTGGTTTTTCGTTTTTTGATTCTGACACCAAAAACGGTTATTTGGTTTTTCGTTTTGAAACAAAAAACAGAAAAACGGTATTTTCGTTTTATAACTCCAAACGAATTACGGATTATCCAGAGATCCCCTGACCCTTTAGTGGCACTAAAAAACGTTATAGTTAGTCTACAATCACCTCATTAACCATAGTTACTTCTATTTTCATTGTGTTACTTTCGCTTCCAAAAAAGAAATAGAGGTCCGTGTATCATCTGATCATTTAATTTCTTACTTGAAATGGAATAACGAGAAAAGAGAAGACGGCTTGTTTATTCGTTTTTTTTCTTTAGATTATTGCACGGAAAAGGAGATTTCGGCTAGATTTCTCGTTTTTCGTTTGTGATTTACAAATCGGTTTATGGCCTCGATATTTTATTTGCACATGTTTTGATAGTTTGTTATCCAGTTTGAAATGAAATGAGCAGAAACGAAAAACGGCCCTTTTATTCGTTTTTTCAAAAAACGAAAAAGCGAGATTTCGGCTTGATTTTTCGTTTTTTAGTTCAGGGGAAAAAAGACAGATTAATGACTTCAATATTTGTTTTTCACATGTGGGCGGTCATGAGACGCCCCTTTCCGCCGATTGGTCAAGCTAATCTGAGCGTGTGACGTCATCTGTCGTTCCCCAGGCCAGCAGGTCTGTTCAACAGGCTACCGCTTCTTCAACTGTAGCCTACATGGCAGGTCCAAGATCGGGCTTTCTTCTGTGCAATTTAATGCGTTTCACAAAACAAATTATATCAGAAATATGAAATATTAATCTGCACCGAGCCTGTTTTATTTAGATGTGTGGAGTTAAACCTGTGTGGTGAAGCTGCGCTAGACAGTGAAGAGCAGGTGCCACAGTCGGCCTAAAGCACATGCTCTAAATACAGTCATAACCTTTCTTTACAATACGCTCAGTTTTGGACAAGGGATGATCATTGCAAATACTGTCATTTACTACAATTCATATTCAGTATAAATTTAAATTCACTGTGTGCTCATCATCGGTGCTCACCCACTGTGTGCTCATCACTGTCATTCTCACTGTGGTGCTCATACTGTGATCACTGTGTGCTCATACTGTGGTCACTGTGTGCTCATACTGTGATCACTGTGTGCTAATACTGTGGTCACTGTGTGCTCATACTGTGATCACTGTGTGCTCATACTCTGGTCAATGTGTGCTCATACTGTGATCACTGTGTGCTCATACTGTGGTCACTGTGTGCTCATACTGTGGTCACTGTGAGGTCACTTCACACTCACTGTGATCTCTGTGTGCTCATACTCTGGTCACTGTGAGGTCACTTCACACTCACTGTGATCTCTGTGTGCTCATACTGTGGTCACTGTGAGGTCACTTCACACTCACTGTGATCTCTGTGTGCTCATACTCTGGTCACTGTGTGCTCATACTGTGATGTCACTTTGCACTCACTGTGTGCTCATACTGTGATCACTGTGATGTCACTGTGCACTCACTGTGTGCTCATACTGTGATCACTGTGATGTCACTGCGCACTCACTGTGTGCTCATATTGTGATCACTGTGATGTCACTGCGCACACACTGTGTGCTCATAGTGTGAGATCACCATATAACACCACTATGCAATAATTTTGTTAGTTCACTGTTTTCTAAAATGATTCAGTTAACTCAAACTTTTACACCCACATTCTTTATTTCCATCAATAAAAACAATCAAACAAAAAGTCAGCTTTTTCCTTTATTTGGTTTCCTTTTCATCCTGGTGTTGGCGTTGGACAAAAAAATGTCTACTTGGCGAATACATTCCGCGTCTGGTGTTGTTCTGGTGGTTACTTTTAGCTTCTTCACCTCTATTTCATTTTGTTTGTGAAAAGACCTGACACATTCTAAAAACACAAAGAGCAAGGTATTAACATTACAATTCCTATAGCAGCATCCAGATGCACAAACTAAAACTTAAACACTTACTTTTCAAACATGTCAGGAGCACAGGTGGCAACACCTTCTTCCCATCTTTCCTCGTTCTGTTATACAGACAGAGAACATTGTCTGACGCTATGCTTTTTAAAGCCTGTCTCACCATCTCACCTATATTGGAGCTGCTGTGATTATGGATGAGATAGTGTACCTGACAAAAACATACATAATATTTTACAATTTTTTTTTGTTTGAGAGGACAACCTTAGCCACTCTCACTGATTACTGTATTTGATAATTGTTTAAGAAGTCTTCTTTGGACAATTGTTGTGTATCCTAAAGAAAGTGTGTATCATAAAGTACTTTTAACTACACTTTTGTAGATCTACACTTTACATTCTTAATGATGTAGTGTTGCATCTGATGTCTGGGTAAAGTTGCTTGTTATGTTAATAAGAGGATGAATGTCAGTCACTTTGAGTTTTGGTAAATGGGAAGTGACGTTGAAGCTTTTAACATAAAACAGCTACAGTTCCGCAGATAGAAGTTGTTGTTAAAAAAATTGTCATATGGCGTGGTGAAATAAGGCTTTTTATCTATAATATGCGTGTCTAAGAGTAGGCGTACTTCATCTTTTTATCCAAAGAGCAATGATAGTTTACGCTATTCCACCAGTGCAGCATTCTTGCTTACTGTTGTTTTACAGCGCTTGATAATTATTTAAATATAAGTATAAATAAAAAAATAATAATATATTGAAATATAAAGTTAGTAATGTTGTAATGATCTGACATAACAGGCCTAACAATTCACAAATGCTGATATGCAAACTAGCTGCAGCTAGCAATTTTGGTGTGATTACTGAAGGTAAAATGGCTGGTGCACATGTAGCATGTGTGAGCAGTACTCTGCGAAAAAAAAAGACCAGACCACATTGCACATCTAAAAGTATGTAAATAGGCCACTCACCATTTCTGCGGTGTAACAATACAATGCACAACTTTTTCTTCTTCTTTACATGTTTTATGGTGGTTGGAAGACCAGCTTAGATGGTGCATTTACCACTACCAACTGGACCGGAGTGTGAAGCATTCACAATGAGCTCACGCTTTACACACATGCTGAGGATCACATTATGAGGATCAGATGAACTCACGTTGAGCTCACGCTTTACACACATGCTGAGGGTCACAGTATGAGAATCAGATGAACTCACGTTGAGCTCACGCTTTACACACATGCTGAGGATCACAGTATGAGAATCAGATGAACTCATGTTGAGCTCACGCTTTACACACATGCTGAGGATCACAGTATGAGAATCAGATGAACTCACAATGAGCTCACGCTTTACACACATGCTGAGGATCACAGTATGAGAATCAGATGAACTCATGTTGAGCTCACGCTTTACACACATGCTGAGGATCACAGTATGAGGATCAGATGAACTCATGTTAAGCTCACGCTTTACACACATGCTGAGGATCACAGTATGAGGATCAGATGAACTCATGTTGAGCTCACGCTTTACACACATGATGAGGATCACAGTATGAGGATCAGATGAACTCACCTTGAGCTCACGCTTTACACACATGCTGAGGATCACAGTATGAGAATCAGATGAACTCACGTTGAGCTCACACTTTACACACATGCTGAGGATCACAGTATGAGAATCAGATGAACTCACGTTGAGCTCACGCTTTACACACATGCTGAGGATCACAGTATGAGGATTGTGTGATGTCACTGTGATCATCGCATGATCTCACGTGTTGACAGGGTCAGTATGTATAGAGAGATGAATACAAGTTCAATGAATACATGTTCAGAAAATGTTTAAAAAGTAATATTTGAACTACTGATGAAATATCACAAGAAGTCTATATAGAAGTATAGAAAGTTCAAGTTCATTGAATCTATGGTCAGAAAAAAATGGTCATACTTGAACTACAGATGAAACATCAGGAGTCTATGAGTATGTATAGAAAGTTCATGTTCAAAGACTCTTTGGTCAAAAATAAGTTCAAAAGGTCATACTTGAACTGCTGATGAAACATCAGGAGTCTATGAGTATGTAAATAAAGTTCAAGTTCAAAGACTCTTTTGGCAAAATTAAGTTCAAATTATCATACTTGAACTACTTATGAAACATCAGGAGTCTATGAGTCTATACAGAAATTTCAAGTTCATAGAATCTGTGGGCAGAAAATTTTTCAAGAAAATCATATGCGAACTACTGATAAATCATTAGGAGTCTACGAGTATGTATAGAACTTTCAAGTTCAAAGACTATCTGGCCAAAAATAGGTTCAAAAGGTCTTACTTGAACTGCTGATGAAATTTCAGGAGTCTATGAGTATGTATAGAAAGTTAAAGTTCAAAGAGTACATGTTCAGAAAATGTTTAAAAAGTCATACTTTAACCACTGATGAAATATCACAAGAAGTCTATAAAGAAGTATAAAAAGTTCAAGTTCATTGAATCTATGGTCAAAAAAAAATGGTCATACTTAAACTACAGATGAAATATCAGAAGGAGTCAGTATGTTTAGAAAGTTCTAGTTCATAGGATCTGTGAGCAGAAAATTTTTCAAAAAGTCATTTTGAACTACTGATGAAACTTCAGGAGTCTCTGAGTATGTATAGAAAATTCAAGTTCATAAACTCTTTGGCCAAAAATAAGTTAAAAAGGTCATACTTAAACTGCTGATGAAATATCGGGAGTCTATGAGTATTTATAGAAAGTTCAATTTCAAAGAATACATGTTCAGAAAATGTTTAAAAAGTAATAGTTGAACTACTGATGAAATATCACAAGAAGTGTATATAGAAGTATAGAAAGATCAAGTTCGTTAAATCTATGGTCAGAAAAAATGGTCATACTTGACTACAGATGAAACATCAGAAGGAGTCAGTATGCATAGAAAGTTCAAGTCCAAAGGATCTTGGGCAGAACATTTTTCAAAAAGTCATATTGAACTACTGATGAAACTTCAGAGAGTCAATGAGTATGTATAAAGTTCAAGTTCAAAGACTCTTTTGACTGATGAACCATCAGAATAAGTCTATGAGTAAAAAGAATAAAAAGTTCAAGTTCATATATTCTTTGGTCAAAAAAAATTATACTTGAACTAGTGGTGAATCATTAAAATCCCTTGAGTATGAATAGAAAGTTGATATAAATTATGGTCAGATAAAAAATCAGAAGAAGTCAATAAAGAGAGTTCAAGTTCATAGTCTCTTTGGCCAAAAATAAGTTCAAATGTTACTGATGAAACATCATAAAGTCTATGAGTATGTAAATAAAGTTCAAGTTCAAAGACTATTTGGCCAAAGTTAAGTTCAAACTATCATACTTGAACTACTGCTGAAACATCAGGAGTCTATGAGTATATGTTGAAAATTCAAGTTCATAGAATCTCTGGGCAGAACATTTTTCAAAATATCATATTAGAAATGCTGATGAAATATCAGGAGTCTATGTATATAAAGTTCAAGTTCAAAGACTCTTTTGACTGATGAACCATCAGAACAAGTCTATGAGTAAAAAAAATAAAAAGTTCAAGTTCATATATTTATTGATCAAAAAAACAAAATTGAACTAATGATGAATCATTAAAATCCCTTGAGTATGAATAGAAAGTTGATATAATTTATGGTCAGATAAAACATCAGTAGAAGTCTATATAGAAAGTTCAAGTTCAAAGTCTCTTTAGCCAAAAATAAGTTCAATTGTTACTGATGAAACATCATAAAGTCTATGAGTATGTAAATAAAGTTCAAGTTCAAAGACTCTTTTGCCAAAATTAAGTTCAAATTATCATACTTGAACTACTGCTGAAACATCACAAGTCTATGAGTCTATATAGAAATTTTAAGTTCATAGGATCTGTAGGCAGAAATTATTTCAAAAAGTCATATTTGAACTACTGATGAAACATCAGAAAGTATATAAAGTTCTATTTCACAGACTCTTTGGTCAATAGTAAGTTCAAAAGGTCATACTTGAACTGCTGATTAAATATCAAAAGTCTATGAGTATGTATAGAAAGTTCCAGTTCAAAGACTCTTTTGACTGATGGAACATCAGAAGAAGTCTATGAGTAAAAAGAATAAAAAGTTCAAGTTCATATATTCATTGGTCAAAAAAAATCATGTTTGAACTATTTATGAATCATTAGAAGAAGCCCTTGAGTATGAATAGAAAGTTGATATAAATTATGGTCAGATAAAAAATCAGAAGAAGTCAATAAAGAGAGTTCAAGTTCATAGTCTCTTTGGCCAAAAATAAGTTCAAATGTTACTGATGAAACATCATAAAGTCTATGAGTATGTAAATAAAGTTCAAGTTCAAAGACTATTTGGCCAAAGTTAAGTTCAAACTATCATACTTGAACTACTGCTGAAACATCAGGAGTCTATGAGTATATGTTGAAAATTCAAGTTCATAGAATCTCTGGGCAGAACATTTTTCAAAATATCATTTTAGAAATGCTGATGAAATATCAGGAGTCTATGTATATAAAGTTCAATTTCAAAGACTCTTTTGACTGATGAACCATCAGAACAAGTCTATGAGTAAAAAAAATAAAAAGTTCAAGTTCATATATTTATTGATCAAAAAAAAATTGAACTAATGATGAATCATTAAAATCCCTTGAGTATGAATAGAAAGTTGATATAATTTATGGTCAGATAAAACATCAGTAAAAGTCTATATAGAAAGTTCAAGTTCAAAGTCTCTTTAGCCAAAAATAAGTTCAATTGTTACTGATGAAACATCATAAAGTCTATGAGTATGTAAATAAAGTTCAAGTTCAAAGACTATTTTGCCAAAATTAAGTTCAAATTATCATACTTGAACTACTGCTGAAACATCACAAGTCTATGAGTCTATATAGAAATTTTAAGTTCATAGGATCTGTAGGCAGAAATTATTTCAAAAAGTCATATTTGAACTACTGATGAAACATCAGAAAGTATATAAAGTTCTATTTCACAGACTCTTTGGTCAATAGTAAGTTCAAAAGGTCATACTTGAACTGCTGATTAAATATCAAAAGTCTATGAGTATGTATAGAAAGTTCCAGTTTAAAGACTCTTTTGACTCATGAAACATCAGAAGAAGTCTATGAGTAAAAAGAATTAAAAGTTCAAGTTCATATATTCATTGGTCAAAAAAAATCATGTTTGAACTATTTATGAATCATTAGAAGAAGCCCTTGAGTATGAATAGAAAGTTGATATAAATTATGGTCAGATAAAAAATCAGAAGTCAATAAAGAGAGTTCAAGTTCATAGTCTCTTTGGCCAAAAATAAGTTAAAATATTACTGATGAAACATCATAAAGTCTATGAGTATGTAAATAAAGTTCAAGTTCAAAGACTATTTGGCCAAAGTTAAGTTCAAACTATCATACTTGAACTACTGCTGAAACATCACAAGTCTATGTGTCATGGGGTGACTTTTTCTGGGGCGGAACCATAGTGGCAGAGATTGGTTCCGCCCGGATCAAACACCACCACTTCCTGGTTCCCCTCCTGGCGCCAAAAATCAGGATTAATCGGTGGCAGGTGCACCAATGAACGGCGCGATCCCCGGATTGGATGAAGAGGAAGCAGGAGGAGGATAAAGAGGGCTTCCAGAATTCAGTCGGGAGTCAGTCATTGCAGCGGTCATACACAGCTGTTAGTTCCGGTTCGGGCTCAAGCCAAGCGTGGTGGTAACCGCTTCCAGCGCCGCGAGAGGATCTGGGCATCTGGGCAAACACGAAGGACCACAAGTGGAGAATATTGTGGACTGAGCGAACCAAGATCCGGAGAACTGCAAAGAGAAAGAAAGAGACGGGGCTGAGTATAATACAGACCGTGTTTTGCATTGTGATTCAAGTGTCAAGTGTGTATTTGATTCTGAGAAGTTACATGCAGGACAGCTTACTGGAAGTGCTGATAAACGAGTCCCTTTGGGAGAAAGAGAACACAGCGGCCAGGACGCGAGCCGAGCATTGGAAGAGAGGACAGGACGAGAACACGGGTGGATCAATCTGTGAGTACCCTGAGAAACTATTGCAATAGCAAATTCGTCGAAAGTGTATCATCTGTGAGCTTTGTTGAAGTTGGATCTAGGAACACGAGTGGCCCCACCGCGGAGAGTAAGCGTGGGAGAGCCAGAGACACGAGTCCCTTTGGGAGAGAGAAAGAGAACACAGCGGCCAGGATGCGAGCCGAGCACTGGAAGAGAGGACAGGATGAGAACACGGGTGGATCAATGTGTGAGTACCCTGAGAAACGTATGCAGTAGCAAATTTGTCGAAAGTGTATCATCTGTGAGCTTTGTTGAAGTTGGATCTAGGAACACGAGTGGCCCCATTGTGGAGAGTGAGAGTGAGCGTGGGAGAGCCAGAGACAGTAGACAGTGAAAGATGCCGGGGTGGCGCAGCAGCGACGTCTCTTGCTGTCCTTCGCTATAACAGCGCTTCAGCGATCCCCGAGATAACTACGTGGGAAAAGTGGTCTCTGGACCTTAAGTGCACTTTGATTGCGTGTGGAGTGCTGTGGGTGAGTCAGTGTCTTGACTGTGAGAGTGTACACTTGGAATCTGCCGTGGTGTGCTGTGTTGTGTGTTGTCACAAAGACCACTTTCCAGGCCGACCCACTCTCTGTGGAGGATAGGATCCCGAAGCTGGAGGAGCAACGAGCCCATAAATTCATGCTGTGAACACCACCCTAATCTCTGTTCCTACGACAATAGTACGACCGGAGCCAAGTAAGAATCCCCTTGAGTAAGTGTAATGATACGTGGCTGTGTTGGAGGAAATTGTGTGTATGCGCAGTGCCTGAGTGGAGAAGAGTGAAACGCTCACGCATGCCCTGAGTAAACGCACCCCGGGCGGATACACTTACCTGCACTTACCTGTGTGGAGTCGCCTGGAGAAGCGCTAGATCCAGCACCGCGGCCGTGGTCAAGCCACCTCCGAGCCACCGTTACCACGAAGCCTGAGACGAAGAGAGAAACGGACGAACCATGTCTACGAAGTCTGAGTGATATCCATTGAGCGAAGTTATACTTACCTGCGTACCAAACGAAAGCCCCAGTGTTGACCCAGATCCAGCGGATGCCCTGGAGGTGCTTGCCCAGATACTGACCGGACCATTGACCCATCCCTAAAGGAAGCCGCCGGACCACGCCCGAGAAAAGAGGTACCCCTGTCACCCCCGATCCCAGTACTTACCATATATATTCCTGTGCTCAGGAGAAGGAGCGAGCAGTGTTGTGAATGCCTTGAAGGTCCGAACTGGAAAAGAGAAAGAGAGACAAGTAAGCAAACGGAAGGACATTGGAGCCAGACATTGAGTTAAGGAACGAGACGACTTATCTGAGGTTCCCCTGTGACCGGTACAGCAAGCTCCGAGGCGGCGTCCTCACCCATCCAGTGTCCCCCTGGATTTTAGCCCCCTTCACTTCCCCCTTCCCCATTTTAAGTAAATTAATAAAGATTTGTGTTTTAAAACCCCACTCCAGTGTCCTTGTTGTGTCTGGTCGTCTGGGGTATCCCTGGGAACCTCCCCGAGGTGGAAATTGAGGGAGGAGCGGCACTCACGCGGTCCGCTCCGACCTGTGACATATGAGTCTATATAGAAATTTTAAGTTCATAGGATCTGTAGGCAGAAATTATTTCAAAAAGTCATATTTGAACTACTGATGAAACATCAGAAAGTATATAAAGTTCTATTTCACAGACTCTTTGGTCAATAGTAAGTTCAAAAGGTCATACTTGAACTGCTGATTAAATATCAAAAGTCTGAGTATGTATAGAAAGTTCCAGTTCAAAGACTCTTTTGACTGATTAAACATCAGAAGAAGTCTATGAGCAAAAAGAATAAAGTTCAAGTTCATATATTCATTAGTAAAAAAAAATCATGTTTGAACTATTTATGAATCATAAGAAGCCCTTGAGTATGAATAGAAAGTTGATATAAATTATGGTCAGATAAAAAATCAGAAGAAGTCAATAAAGAAAGTTCATAGTCTCTTTGGCCAAAAATAAGTTCAATTGTTACTGATGAAACATCATAAAGTCTATGAGTATGTAAATAAAGTTCAAGTTCAAAGACTCTTTGGCCAAAGTTAAGTTCAAATTATCATACTTGAACTACTGCTGAAACATCAGGAGTCTTTGAGTATATGTTGAAAATTCAAGTTTATAGAATCTGTGGGCAGAACATTTTTCAAAATATCATATTAGAACAACTGATGGATCATCAGGAGTCTCTGAGTATGTATAGAAAGTTAAAGTTCAAAGAGTACATGTTCAGAAAATGTTTAAAAAGTCATACTTGAACCACTGATGAAATATCACAAGAAGTCTATAAAGAAGTATAAAAAGTTAAAGTTCATTGAATCTATGGTCAAAAAAAAAAATGGTCAAACATAAACTACAGATGAAATATCAGAAGAAGTCAGTATGTTTAGAAAGTTCTAGTTCATAGGATCTGTGAGCAGAACATTTTTCAAAAAGTCATTTTGAACTACTGATGAAACTTCAGGAGTCTCTGAGTATGTATAGACAATTCAAGTTCATAGACTCTTTGGCCAAAAATAAGTTCAAAAGGTCATACTTAAACTGCTGATGAAATATCAGGAGTCTATGAGTATGTATAGAAAGTTCAATTTTAAAGAATACATGTTCAGAAAATGTTTAAAAAGTAATATTTTAACTACTGATGAAATATCACAAGAAGTGTATATAGAAGTATAGAAAGATCAAGTTCGTTAAATCTATGGTCAGAACAAATGGTCATACTTGACTACAGATGAAACATCAGAAGGAGTCAGTATGCATAGAAAGTTCAAGTCCAAATGATCTCTGGGCAGAACATTTTTCAAAAAGTCATATTGAACTACTGATGAAACTTCAGAAAGTCTATGAGTATGTATATAAAGTTCAAGTTCAAAGACTCTTTTGACTGATGAACCATCAGAAGAAGTCTATGAGTAAAAATAATAAATAGTTCAAGTTCATATATTCTTTGGTCAAAAAAAATTATATTTGAACTAGTGGTGAATCATTAAAATCCATTGAGTATGAATAGAAAGTTGATATAAATTATGGTCAGATAAAAAATCAGAAGAAGAAAGTTCAAGTTCATAGTCTCTTTGGCCAAAAATAAGTTCAAATGTTACTGATGAAACATCATAAAGTCTATGAGTATGTAAATAAAGTTCAAGTTCAAAGACTATTTGGCCAAAGTTAAGTTCAAATTATCATACTTGAACTACTGCTGAAACATCAGGAGTCTATGAGTATATGTTGAAAATTCAAGTTCATAGAATCTGTGGGCAGAACATTTTTCAAAATATCATATTAGAACAACTGATGAATCATCAGGAGTCTCTGAGTATGTATATAAAGTTCAAGTTCAAAGACTCTGGCCAAAAATAAGTTCAAAAGGTCATACTTGAACTACTGATGAAATATTAGAAGGAGTCAGTATGTATAGAAAGTTCAAATAAATAGACTCCTTAGTCAGAAATAAGTTCAAAAAGTCATACTTGAACTTGAACTTATCAGGTCTATATGGATATATAGAAAGTTCAAGTTCACAGAAGCTATGGTCAGAAAAAATGTCTCAAAATCATATTTGAACTACTGATGATTCTGATGAGTATGTATTGAAAGTTCAAGTTCAAAAAGTCATACTTGAACTTGAACTTATCAGGTCTATATGGATATATAGAAAGTTCAAGTTCACAGAAGCTATGGTCAGAAAAAATGTCTCAAAATCATATTTGAACTACTGATGATTCTGATGAGTATGTATTGAAAGTTCAAGTTCAAAGACTCAAGTTCAATGTATTGAAAGTTCAAGTTCAAAGGCATATATTTTATCTCTTCTATGCACATCGGAATGAGCTAGTCCTTGTATGCGTTGCAAACTGTGCGTGTTGTTCTTTAATGTACAGCGTTAGAACGTGTGTGCAATGTTAATGCAACAGCATATATTTTATCTCTTCTATGCACATCGGATAAGTTATATATCGTGTATGCATTGCAAAGCACCATGTGTATAGCCTATATGTCATTCTTTAATGCACAGGGTTAGATCGTGTGTGCAATGCAATGCAATAGCACAAATATTTATATTCAAAACCCAACCGAATGAGTTGTATGCATAGTAAAGCACAAATGATATCTCTTCATTGCATATCGACTGAGTTTGTTCTTAAATTCCCTGCAATGCAACAAGTGAGTAGTGTGAGGACAGAGACAAAGGAATCTTATGCAAGTAAAAGTTTATTAGAATAATCAGCGAGACAGAGAGTCTAAATCCAATAAGGTTCTCCGAACTAGATGTAGATGCACAATCCAGAACGAATCTCAGGAACTCAGATGTTGATGCACAATCCAGAACGGGTCTCAGGGTCTCAGATGTTGATGCATACTCCAGAACGGGTCTCAGGGTCTCAGATGTTGATGCATACTCCAGAACGGGTCTCAGGGTCTCAGATGTTGATGCATACTCCAGAACGGGTCTCGGGTGGCTCAGATGATAATGTACAATCCAGAACAGTCTCAGAATCTCAGATGTTAATACATACTCCCTCTCAGGAACTCAGAACAGCGAGGAGCGCCGTATACGCCCAACGGATCTTGTCTAAAAACGAGACACACCGAAGAGCAGAGAAAAACATAATGTTCACAGAATGTGTACAGTACCGAGTTCAAGGAGTTGTCAGTCTCAGTCTAAAAACAAGACTCTTAGGCAGATGATGAATCCGACTAGTCCGTAAGGAAATAATCCACAAGGAAGCGTCACACTGTGTACTCACGATAATGCCAGGAGAAGGAGCTGAAGTCGAGATAAGCATTATTCCCCACTAAGTCCTGGAAGCAAAACATAGTGGAAACCACGATCAAAGACCAACAAAAGTCACGCACGGCATGGCAGCGAACACCCGGGAGAAACACAACGAACGCGCACAGAACACAGCACACCTGGACCTAAAATAGAAGGAACAATTACACAACAGCTGTGGAAACCAATCAGGGATAACGAGGAGGGAGGAGACAGAGAGTGCACACATGGAACACACAAGGTAAACAAACAAAAAGAGCAATCGATCACACCAGAATCCTGACAAATAGTGCATATTATTCTTCAATGCACATCGTTAGAATTTGTGTTCAATGCAATGCAACAGCATATATTTTTATCTGTTCTATGCTCATCGAAACAAGATGGTCATTTTATGCGTTGCATAAAATGTCAGCAACTGGATTGAGTGAAAATAATAAAGCGTTGACACATGCACACTTCTCCATGTAGTTTAACTGTGACTTTTAGTTTTTATTACTTACTGAAGACTCCTGTACACTACAAAGAAGGGGGTTGGGGGCGGTCCCCTAGTCGGTCGTCCTGATAAACTCTGTGCTGAGCTCAGTTATCGCAACCGGGATCTAGAGCAACACTGAATGTCAGGTTCCTGTTTGTCTGAGCCTGACTCCTCTTCGTTTCCCACTTTGAGGGTTCAGACCCAAAACCCAAACTTCAGAGCATTGAAGCGCAAGGCCTGGACAAAGATTGACTCACACGAGATTGGACTGTAACCAAGACGCCAGTAACATAGAGACTGTATGCAGCTGAAAGATCATCATAGATTACTTTACAGAGGCCAGATGGGCGGATTGATGCATATGACTATCAACGCTGCACGCAAACCGGATGATGACTGCTCAGGGGACAACAAACGTGTAACAAATCTCAAAAATAAAATGGACGACGTAAGAGGCCTGACAAATTCATGGCCTGATATGACTAGTGTGTGTCATAACACCAAAGAGCCTGTCTAGAACCTCATAAAAGTTTTAATGTGATTAGTGATTGTAGCGACGAGCTAGGAGTTACAGAAATACTCTGTATGTGTACATATGTATCAGATGTATGTGTGTCACTGGTATCAAAAATTGCAGACGATATCACCATCAGTGAGGTTGTTGAAATGATGGTCAACTACATACTAGACCAAAACTTGATAGCATGCAGAGATTTTTTTGTTGATTAGACACCTATAATGTCCTTTTTATTGTTTTACTTTATGTATTTAATGGCATTTTATCATTTTCTTCACTACTACGATGATATTCAACAACATGTTGAAATAAAAAGTTTAACTAAATCACTTAACTTGATGTTGTTTCATGGTGATGTCCGAGCTCATTAAAAATAGTATTACACAACCAAAATAAAATGTTTCATTCATAACTTTTCATGTTGACGCATTATGTAGACAGACCACCTAAAAGGACATTAATTCTTATGCTGTATTAGCCTGTTTGACCGTGCTCAAAAAGTAGTCTTCATCTAAAAACTGTACAGAGAAACTAAATAGAAAAAACTGTCATCTACTGGTGGGGAAAAACCATTTACAATCTACTTTGCAAACTTTTACAATAGATCAGAAGAGAGGATTTCTTTATTATGATTTCATTATAGCTAATTGTCTCTTTTCTTATCCGCAGTACGCATTTGTAGTAACTTGTTTACGCGTACTAATTGTTGCAAAAGATTTACCTAAAACAAGGGACATGTTATGTTGATGTGGTACAATCCCACTAACAGATTTTTTTTAGCACATCTTGTTTATTACAGATGATGTGTATAGGGTCAATGATAGTTGAAAACATGTCACAATCTTTAATGTCAAGTAGGATTGTGAAAGAAACGATTCGTTAAATAATTTGAACTGTTGGTTTGTCAAATGAAGAGTATGGTTACACATTTAAAATAATCTAAATCTGATGACTATCCAGTGGAGTAGTAAAAATCATTATTTACAAATCCAAAATGACAAACTTTCCCAAGTGCGTGTGATGTTTTTTTCCTGATATGATTATAAAATGGTACTTTCGTAAATTTACCTCTTGAATTTCATAGGGATTTGTGCATAGAAAATACCTGCATAAGGCTAAGGTTCAAAATGTATCTAACTTTTACAAAGAGAGTTTAACAAGCTCAAACTTTATTGTATACAACAGTCGTGTATGTTATAAGTCGTATAAGACTTTGTAGTGACATTAACTCATGGTAGGTCAGCCATCTGTGTCCAGTAACCAAAGTGAACTGAACTCATCACCATCCGGCGAGACCTAATCAGATTAACGTAAACAAAGGCCTTTGTGCTTGGCACAGCTCCTATAACTAATTAACGACTTCACGCGCCGAAATGTCTGAATGTCTACAAGAGACTATTGTCAGCATAATTTGATTACATCCCGGGGCAACTCCACATCAGCACCCAGCTAAACCCCCCTTTTTGACTTTTGCTCCCACAAGCACACGCGGACTGTCCCGTGACACACACACACACAGAGTTTCCACATAAGAACCAATTGGACAAATTGCTTCTTACACTATTAAATATATATATTTGATTGATTCGCCCTTATACGATGTATTAAAATGACTAGATTTTTACGGTGTTACTGAATGTAGAATCAAACTCTGTATGCTAGAAACTGTGAACGTTTATGGATCTTTGTACGTTGAACTCGCAGAATTATAATGCATGGTACCTCCAGAACCACGTCTACCTGACGATACCGAATCTCGTCTCCAAATTACAACAAGATGCATTACTACAAAATTACCAACTTTCTGAGAATAAATTTTCAGAACCCCTCAGTCCTCGTGATGAGACAAGAAGGCGGAGGTTGCAACACAAAGGAAACTTTGTGCCTTTTTACCTCTCGGACATGATTGAATCATCTCAAAGGACTCACCCCTTTCTTCGGTTATAAAACCCGAGAAAGACCATTTGACTAAGCGCACGCTTCCTGCCAAAGAGAGACAACATTGCGAACGGTCCGACACGTACCTCCCCACGAGAGAGCCCCAACATCTGGAGAGAGAGAGAAAAACTGGAAAACTGACTTTCGTCACCCAAGAACCTGCTGCTCAGAAAGATTCAGCGGACAATTGAACTCAGACACACACACGCGAGAAGCCAGATCAAAGCAAGTATTTTATTCCCAATCAAACTGCAATAAGGTTGTACACTCATTTCTATGTGTGGAATTTACTTGAGGTGTCTTGTGAATAACTGCGTGATAAGGCTGCCTGTAACTCTCTCTCTCTCTCTCTCTCTCTACACCTTTCATTCTCTCTCCTTTATTCGCTCCCTGTTTATATCATCCGTTAAGTTTGATTTTTCCTTGTTTGTACCATATGGTGTGTTTTACTCCCTACATATATATGCATATTTCCCTTGTGTGAATCGTAGTTCTGTATACTTAGTTGTTTTATTAAAAACCCAATAATTACATGAAATTGAATCTGTCACCTTGCTCACATATATCGAAGTCAATGAGATGTAAGATCGTAGCTACCTATAAAGCTTGATTTTCGTATTACTATTCAAGTAATACAAATTGTACAAACAAAGGAAATATTATTTGTCTGATCAGCAAATTAATGTTTCTGAATATTGTGACTCATGAATATTTACCCCATTTGAATTAATTATTCCCCGAGACTCATTGTCGCTACATTTCTGGTGGAGAAAATTTTGGGCACGTTTCAAACTTTGTTTCTGTGAGCAATATTCATATTTATGTATATTTTTGGGTATTAATATTATGCACGCGCGTTTTCGTTTTTCCTTGGAAATTGTGAGATAAAAGCGCATGCGAACTCACCCACTGACTGGGCAACGCCGAGCTCAGTGCAAGCACATAGATGCTAAATTTGCAATATTAAATGTAGCCTACTACAGAAGATAACGAAATCTCTGTACAGTCCGTACATTCATAATATTGTTTACCCGCTTTGACTTGAACGCAATGAAACCTTCTTTCAAGCGGAAGATTGAAATCGGCGAGACTCCTCTTTTCAATAAAATAGGCCTACTAATATTATATCATTAATATAAACGATAACTCCTGGTTTAATTTTGGCTTAGCTACCCAAAAATCTGAGACCTAAAACATTTGACTCAAAGATGCTGAAAACCGTCAGCCAGTTTGATAAATGTCTATCGGAGTTCTTTTAAATGTGAAGTAAACAGGCGTAAATTCCTGTTCCACATTTTTCCTGTGCCAGAACAGCACAGAAGGATCCGCTGTGATCTGAAAATTAATTGTGATTGTTGCTAATTCTGTTTTGACCATTATTTGAATTTTGGCCTTAACCACAGGAGTGTGTCTGCTAGTCACCAGAGGGTGACTTAAATGCTAAACAGCTCTCGAATTACACATCACCACAGCTTCTTCGGCCCAGGCGTAACAGCGCCATCGGGTGAGCAACTCTAGTATGGATGGACTCGACTGCGCCATCTGTGGGTATTTCCGGATAGTTCTACTCTCCGCTATTAAGTTTGTCTGAAACAAACTTAATTTCCTTCCTAATAAGAGCATGTGAATTGTTTATTGATTACTGTAAGGAACGTTTTCAATTACGCAATTTTACTAGCATTAGGAAGCAACTAGGTCTCATTTCTAACTGATTAAAAACACTTCTTTGAATTTGAGTTTAAAGGGAAAAATGAATTTCCCTAACTGAAATTTTAAATTAAGTTCTTCAAGTTACTGACGGTCCACTTGGAAGGAAGGACGCCACCGTGTGGCCGTACCCTGCTAAGTCAGCGTACCGCTAACTCCCAACTTCCTTTCTGATTAATTCTTTTTCTTTGATGATACTCCCACTTAGCGATTAATCGTTATAGGATAGTATTTTGATTTGATTCCTTTTATTTGATTCTCCTTACAGGCTTATTTAAATTTAATTTAAACGTGTTTTGAATTTAATTTGAATTAAGCTGGGCTTTTCGAAAAAAAAAGTTTTTCTCTAAAAAGTTTGTTTTTTCTCCTTTCCCCCTCTCATTTGGGTTAAGTTCAATTTGGTAATTACAAACAGTATCAAAAGTGCTTTTGTTTTATCCTTATTTAAAAGAAAAACCTTTGCCTTTTTCTAAATTGCTCTTGATATGTAATTTTCCACTTCCTTTTCGCCTACAACCCTAAATCCCTTGATCCGATAAACAAGAGAGTCTTAATTCAGTTTAATTCCACCTGTTTACCCACTTTGTGTATTTATTGTAGGGCTCGCAAGCATTTATGCTGAATTAAGAATCGTCTCAAACTGGTCTCCACCAGCGGGGTTGCCCGACCAACGTGACCGACACCGGCTGTGTGTGAATCTCGGTTTCTTTTATCTCTGTCCGCCGTGCGGCCCGCAGTGGCGACATCAGCAATTTGACACTCCAAAGAAGTCAACCAGCCCAGCTCACGCACGCAAGGCAATTTCTGGGACCAGTACCTAAACCGGGGCCTAATAGGGGGCCACTCTTGAAAGAGAGGGTTCTAGGAGCGTGCCGATTTTGCTGTGCTGACTGGCGGTTGATGGATTGGTGTTGTCAGGTTGTGTTTAAAGTCATAAGCTGTTTGAGTGGGCGTAACACGACACAGAGTAACGAAGGACCGAGGACACGGCAGTTGGGTGTTTGGAAACGCCCGGAAGGCTGACCACACCGCTGGGTTTTCCACCTGAGCGACCTTAATTCACCCCGGATGAGCTAAATGGGATAAAAACCCATAGTATAAGCCGAATTTTAGTATATCCTGAACATTTGGCCCACCTTTTTCTCTAAGCCGCACCTTCTTCCTAGGTCTCCTACCCCGGCATCCACCGTGCTGTAGGCCCTATCAGAAACTCTTACGAAAATTAACAGGCTTAGGTCTTTAGTTTTCTTTCACTTCAAGCGCTCGCGCTTATTTTCCTTTCATTACAGACCAATTCATTTTGTGTTTGTTTCCACTGTGCTCTTTCCTATCCTCACTGTTTGGACTGTCGTAATTTTGTGTCTTTCAGTTCACCAAGAGACCCCAAGGAAAACTAAGTAATAGAGTGACAACCAAGCAGCCGGCGTCACCAAGTGACCTACCAGGCTACCGCCTGTCAAAAGTCTCTATTTCAGACTGACCCAAATATTGGCCCGTCTAACTGTCTAACTGTCTACATCAGTTAGCCCAAATTCTTATCGACGGCATAGTCCGTACGATAAGCTCATTCATACAGAACAAACTTGCATTGGCCTCTTTGTGTGTGTGTGCTGTGTTCTCTCGCCCACAGTGAACCAGTATGTCCCACTCATCCAGCCCGCTGTCCCTTGGGATCGCCTAGCGGTATGGCTGAAGCATAATGAGCACTGTTCTGTCGAGGGCGCCAGTGATCTGCAGCAGCTGAGCCAGGAGCAACTGGACACTGAGCTAGACAAGCTGATGGCACGTGATCCAACACAGAGTTACCCTCACAAAGAAATGGCCAAGATCCTCGGGAGCCTCGCCCACAACCTTGTCGCCCAGGCACGACTCAGCGAAAAGAGCAACGCCAATCTGGAACAAGAAGCGGCAGCACTAAATCTCCAAGCCGAGGAGGCCGGAGAAACCAGGCCATCATCCAGCATCAGCTAGAGCAGCTACTTCTAGAGACCGAAAAGAGGATGAGACGGACACAGAACAGGAGAAGGAAGTAGAAAGACTCCAAAGACCCTGGAAAATCTCCGTCTGGACACATACCGCAGAGAGCAGAGGCGGAAGAAGGCGCCAGAAAGAACTCAACAAACAGCTCCGATCTGGCGAAGCTCTCTTAGAAGAGCAAACACTGAACTTAAAGAAAGAGATGCTAAAGCAAAAGCCTGCGAAAAGCACTTGCAGGCTGCCCGAGCTGAGATCGATGAGCTTGTCCAGCAAAGACGTGGCCTCAAGATGAACTTGACATTGTTCATAGAGAACTGAAACATTCATATAGACTGCAAAGTGACCAGGAAGGGGAACACACAACACAGAGTTTCCCCCGACCAGTGAGTCCGCACCTTTTAGCCAAGAACCCAGAGCTAAAAGGGGCGTCAGCCCACTGTTAAGAATGTCACCTGCCAGCCTCCACGAATCCCCGTCAGCAGCGGAGGAAAAGGAGCCCTTCCATGAAGTCAGGGTCAACAGCCACAGCCACGTAGCTCCCAAAGACCTTGACAAGCTGGCCCGAAATATCCCTACGTTCAGCCCAGACCCTGCAGGAGGACACGGCGTTCATGCCTACTTGCAAGACATAGACTTTCACCTGCAGACTGTAAGCTACTTAGCGAACACTTGGGACAGATTGTACCTACTCAGAATCACGTCTAACCGTGAAGTGCGTAGCTTTCTAGACCGTCAACCAGAGACCGTCAAAGCGGATTACTGGCAGCTACGGCGAGCTCTAATTCGCGAATTCTCTGATCCAGAATCAGACCAGGGCTCATCACTGCTATGGACCTCAGGCAAGGTCGACTTGAGACCCCACAGAACTTTTATAACCGACTACGGACGTGCCTACTTGAACGCGAAGCGAACCAGGCATGGAGGAAGGCGTCAACTTCAGAACCCTGTTCCTCGAAACCTGCACCCCACAATTAGTCACCATTTGGGAGTTCTGGCTTGCCACGCAGCATGACCACCCAACAGTTAAGAGACTTAGCCCACAAGGCTAACACCAAACAAAGACTATTTCTGAAAAGACTGTGAAACACCCAACCGTGTGCCTTGTCTCTGAGCATCGTCCAGAGCTGACCCTAGAGGCGCAGCAGAATCACAGCCACAGACCCGTCAACCGAGAGTCTAAACCGTCCCAAGCCAGCAGGGGGCAGCGTGGTCGTGATGGTGCCCATCTGAAGTACCAGAGCGATCGCTCTAATGGATCCTGGGACCGGCCTCGCCCCTTCCACAACCAAAGGGGGCAGAAAGGAAGCCTTGACCGACGGCAACCCAGAAGAGCGAACCCAGTCTCCCAGAGCGCCAAGCCCAGAAAGGCGACACAGGGGCCACTCTCGGCGTGACACTGATAAACTCGGACCGGAGCCCGTCTAACAAGACAAGTGCAGCCAATTCCGAAGCTTCAGAACTGCTGAAGGCATTGAAAGAGTTTCTCCAGAAGAAACCTCACAAGAAAGACAAGAAGGATGAACCAGACACCGCATGACTAAACCGGACGTCTGAAGTCACTCTTCCCGACCTTTCTGCAATTAAGCACCCTGAACACTGTTCCTCAACCACAGACTATTGAACTAACTGTTGCACCCCCACACGTCAGCAGCACACACTTACTGCAGCTGACAGCAACAGCCCCTGACCAAAACAGCATCATGTGTCACCCCAAGATACCAGAAAGCGCTGTTTTGACTATTTGCACTCACAATGAGACACCAGAGACATATCCCGACGGCTTAACAAGCAACACACAGGTCCGCACACCAAGACTCCTGGGAAACCTGATCGAGAAGGGAATGGCTCGAAAACTCTATCTAACCATCACCCTGGAAAAGGAAGTTAAGCTCGAAGCCCTCGTTGACACTGGCTCCGATCTCACGCTGATTTGCCCAACTATTTGAAAAACTCAGATTTGAAGCACAGAGACAAAATCGCACTCTTAACCTTCAAACTTGCAAGCTAAATGTGCAGTCGTATAGCCAAAAGCGACATCCAGCTCAAGCACATAGCTCCCATTCACCTGACGATTGGACCTATGAGCCTTGTACACCCGTCTATGTCTCCCCGATGAACACGTATCCGTTTCTCATCGGAAAAGACCTGCTGGACCGCTTCGAACCCTTACTGGACTTCAAACAGCTGAAATTCTGGGCTCAAGTGCGCGACCCTCTGCCCCTTCAGACACACACATCGTCTGAGCAAGACTGTCAAGTCACCGAGTCACGGAAACTCCCACAGAGCCAGACTGCCAGGTCACAAAGGTCACGGGACCTCCTGCAGCACACTGTGAAAACACAGCCTCAGCCACGAAGCCAAGTTCAAGTTCGCTACTCTGCACATTTCAGCTCACCAAAGACTCTGATACCTTCTGCCCCAGGTCATGAATGACCTACAGCTGAATGATATCACCACAACGAACAGTGTTCTCGCACTATGGGCGATAACTCAGCCATTAGTCTCTCACTGTTCAATGCAATCAGTAAGAGCACACCAGGCCCTCCTTATGCCAGCAAGCTCACCCGTTTCCCTTTGGGCTCATACCCCTCCTCAATGGTGTCTGCCAAAGTAATCTGTGCGCTGCGTTTGACATGGAACCACGGTGCCTGACCCATTATTTCCTGGTCCTGCGGACCGCCCCACAATGTTTACATCGGAGCAGACATTCTGATTCGCCTCCGGGCTCATGTAGGCGTGTGTAGCAGTGGTATGGGCTCCATTAACTTCACAGCCACACGTTTCCATCAGTCATGACAATCTCATGTCAGGACAGACCATCCCAGAAGTCTGCACGCTTGTCAGTGAACAAGGAACTGTGATACCAGCCTACACCAAAGGGGTCGCCGTGCGGCTCAACATGCGATGTGGTCAAACCTTAAACCACACGCTGGGTTTCTTCCAACCCTCACCCGAATGTGTGGAACTCGGACTCACACTTGAAGCCACACCCCTCACTGAAGTGTCATCTCGTGTAGTTTACATCCTGTTCAACAACTGCACAGCAACTGACATCAACATTCCCAAAGCCTACCGGCTGGGATGGCTAGTGAGCCATGACTTTCACGACTTTGAACTTATACTACCCATCATCGGGCCCATTCCGCCCGCCCTGATACCCGAAGGGAGTACAGACAACACACTGTTCACCGTACCCTTCAAATTCATTGCCATCACATCTGTCATGCCGGTGACCAAACACCAGGTCTGCCGAACGGAGCTGACAGAGGACAGCCACCTCGCAATATACACAGTCTCCCATCAGCCTGTCATGGAGACGGATGAACCTGCTTCACCTCTCCATACCAACCTGGCTGATGACACCCAGACGGAGGAACCGTACCCAGGTTTTGAGTCTCAAGTGCAGCAAATTCTACAAGACGCTGACGCGCTCCAGAGCGAGACAGAACGTCAGGGACTCAGGCGAGTCCTCTATAAGTTCAAAGAATCCTTTGCCAAAGACTCTTTAGACTGCGGTCTCACCAACCTCCACGGTGCGCATCCCAACGCACCCTGATCGCCTCCCACTTTTGTCAAGCAGTACAAGATTCCCATCGCCTCATACGAACCAGTGCAGGAGATTATCGAATCCATGCTTGAAAAAGGTGTCATACGTCCATGTAACAGCACCTACTCCGCCCCAATTTGGCCGTGCTCAAACCCAGCGGGTGGCGCCCAACCATAGACTACCGGAGATTGAATCAACAGGTGCCGCTGTCAAGATGGCCTATGACCCAGCTAGAACAAGAAATACCCCGAATCAGGGGAGCCACAATCTTCTCTACACTTGATGTGGCCTCGGGATTCTGGACCATTCAGTGCACCCAGAAGACCAACACAAGCTAGCATTCACATTTGCCAACCGACAATTCACCTTCAACAGGTGTCCGTTCGGCTATGCCAACTCACCAGCTGAGTTCAACATCTTCCTGAACAAAGCCTGCCCAGACGCCAGAGTAAGAGGCAACCTGATCTATGTAGACGACGTTCTCATGAAGAGCACAACGGTGGCCGACCACCTGAAAGAAATAGACTATGTTTTGAACCAACTATCCGCAGCCGGTGCAAAGATTGCCCTCCACAAGGGACAATGGTGCGGACCAAGGTCAACTCGTTGGCTTGCTCGCCGGATCCCAAGGCATTGAACCTCAATCAAACCGTATTCATGCCATTCAAAACATTAAGCCTCCTACTAACGTCTCTGAGCTGCGCAGCTTTCTAGGGGTATGTAATTACTCCCGACAGTTCATTGAAAACTACTTAGACATGGCTAAACCTTTAACAGCCCTGTTAAAGAAAGACTCCCCTTTCGTCTGGTCAGAAGCTCAAGAATACGCCATGACGGCACTAAAAAGACATTTATGCACAGCTCCATGCCTTGCTTACCCCGATCCACAGAAGGAATTCTACCTGGAAGCCGGGTTTTCCGACCAATGTCTCAGTGCTGGCCTATATCAACGACATGACCAAGACAAGAAGGTGATTGCATATGCCAGCAAAACGCTTCTCCCACCAGAGTGCAAATTCTCGGACTGTGAAAAACCTCTGTTCTGCACAGTGTGGGCCATTCAGCGATTCTCCAACTACATTGGGGCACAGAAAGTTATCATAGAGACTTGCCACCAGCCCGTAATGTTCCTCAACAGCCAACGCATCCGAGGCGGCGTGGTCACTAATTCACGATAGCCACGTGGTTAATGGCCCTCCAGGGGCGCAATGTTGAGGCACGGTATGCACAGAATCACAAATCTGCGCTGGGCAACGGCCTGGCTGCCTGCCAAAACTGCTCTGATAACACGCCTGCTGCTGCAGCGGATGCACAAGAACCCCAACGACAACAACTGACCTGTCACAGGTACTTTGAACCGAATGCGTGCCAAGGCATGCCAGCGGCCTACGTCGATGGATGCTCCTACAACCACGACGGCATCCTCAAGGCAGGTGCAGGAGTGCTGTGGGTGAACGATCAGCCGTACCCACCACAACACTTCAAGTTGGGACTCCAGTCATCGCAATATGCAGAGATAGCAGCCATTCTCATAGCCCTACAGATCGCATCAGCCCATGACATCAAAGAACTGCTCATCTGCTCAGACTCTAACTATGCCAGACTCAGTTTTTGTGTGCCACCTTCCAAGCTGGAAACAAAATGGTTTCAAGACCGCTAACAACAAGCCAGTCAAACACCAACAACTGTTCCAGGAATGTGACAACATCACGACGAGTA
The DNA here is from genome assembly GCA_023029165.1 of Gobiocypris rarus. Classification (NCBI taxonomy): domain Eukaryota; kingdom Metazoa; phylum Chordata; class Actinopteri; order Cypriniformes; family Gobionidae; genus Gobiocypris; species Gobiocypris rarus. Next base: position 23,709,414 of record CM040931.1, read on the forward strand.
CACATGACCTAACAGTGTACTGGAAGAAGGTCAAAGCCCACTCGAAGCTACCAGGTCTCGACAAAGACTTAAATGACCAAACTGATGCCCTCGCGAAGATGGGCGCACTACACGGCGACATGTGGGTACCCCCAAATCCCACATCCAGCCCCAGCGTTGCAGTGCTAACCCGCAGCAAGCGACCGGCTCCGGCTACAATGGCCGCCTCGCTGTCGCTATCGCTAACGCCGCAGATTTCCAACAACGACATCGCGGATATGCAAGCCTCTGACACTGCAATAAAGACAATTTTCGACCACCTCAAGGCATCTACATAACTCCAAACACATGATGCGTATACAGGACGACATTCTGTGGTTTGCACCCGATGACAGCACAACGCCACGGCTTGTGGTGCCACGATGCAAAGGGGGTGATGCTAATGTCGCCCATGACACACCATGTGCGGGACACCACGGCACCAGAGCCACGTATGACACACTGAAACAGGTGGCATATTGGCCCGGCATGCAACAAGATGTGGCGGAGTATGTCAGAGAATGTCTGGTTTGCTGCCAGTTCCAACCAGCCCGAACCACAGAGCCCCACTGCAACGCAGAGGATCACGTTCCGTGGTCAGACCTACAAATCGACTGGGTAGGACCCTGCCCAGGTCCACAAGAGGCAACAAGTACTTTCTCACGGTGGTGTGCCAGTTTACCAAGTGGGTAGAGTGTCTACCAGCACCCACGACACTGCCCAGACCACGGCATACCTCCTGTTAAACCACATTTTCTCCTGGTTCGGACTGCCACTGAGAGTCAACTCAGACAGAGGCACCCACTTCACTGCCGAGATTATGCAACAGATCTGGAAATGCCTAGAGTGCAGGCTAAACTTCACATCAGCCACCATCCAATCTCGTCCGGCCAGGTCGAGAGATCAAACCGAACGGTGGTCGCCATGCTGAAGAAGTATGTGTCTGCTAACCAGAAAGACTGGGATGTGAAACTCCCCCTCGTTCTGATGGCTCTCAGAGCTACCCCACAGGAATCGACACGGGTGTCCCCTTTCGAACTCATGACAGGGCGGCAGATGACTCTGCCACTTCACTTGCTGTACCCAACCTTGTCACCGCTTACACCACGTTCCAGTATCTCGATGAGCTCCACAGACATTTAAAGGCAACCTTCGCTTTTGCCCAGCAACACCTGCAAAAAAGCGCTGAAGGGCAGAAAGCATACTACGACCGGAAAGCATCACACCAGGAACTGGATGTGGGCGACAAGGTCTTGTATTACAGCTTCAACCCGCCACCTTCGGCAGGCCCCCAGCGGCTGTCAAAGAAATTCCTGCCCCACTGGACAGGACCTCATGAGATTGTGGACAAACTCTCCCCAGTGGCGTACCAAATCCAGCTAAACCGGGGCCCAGAGAACCAGTTCTCAAATGGGTCCACCGGAACCAGATTAAGAGACATATGGCCACTAGCAGAGAAAGACAGGGAGGGGCCAATGCAAGCTAAACTCAACCACCCTCACCGAAGTGAAAAGACTGTCCCATCCAATCTGGGACAAACCTCACTGACCTGTTCCCTCTCTCTTTCCCCTGCTCCTTCCTACCTCTCTTGCCTGTCATTGGATGCGGCTGTGGATCATCCTCCTGTGCCTCCAATCAACCAGAGGCCAGCCGCCACCAGACATCATCACACCAGGACCAGCCTCGGGCATTGTATTGAGAGAGCAACCGGGACTCCTGATTACCAATTGCGGACGCACACCCAGAAAGTGTGCGTTCGGACTTGACCCCATAGCGTCTACAGAGCACACTACCCCGCGAAGTAGCCCAGTACAGCTGGGCGGTGCCCGGTGGACAGAGGACTCTCTCCGCCATGCTGAAGCGATGTCAAGCACATGCTCAACCAACTGGAGAAGATGACAGTCACCCAAGCGGAGTTAGGCGGACACAACCGCCGCTCAAGCGGTTCCTGGGAGCGCTGCTCGGAGCCGCCGTCGCGTCGAACTCTGTTTAACATTGGCATGTCCAGTGTCAACGCAGTAAACATAGCCACGATAAGATGGCATGTGGCGAAATTCAGACTGAACTTCCCCAACTAAAACAACTCACCACACAGAGTGCAGCGCTACAAACCGTCGGCAAGACATTGAGAGCGGTGGTAATCCTAAACACCCACAGTGTCCTGTTGAACCAGACCGTGAACTCCATGAAACAGCTGTTCACAGTCTTCCAGAATGACTTTGCTCAAGCGCAGCTGGTCACAGCCTTGATGACCGACATGCTACGGGAAGTAAGCTCCTCCGTCGACAGCTTAGCCATGGGTAGAATCCACCATACTTGATACCTTTAAGCCTGGTGCAAAATGTGTTGGCATCCGCTATCAACACACCCACGACCCTCTGCAAATACACCTTGCCTACTCTCTGGGTAGCGCCATTCCCTTACGTGGACCCGAGCAGAAGGAGATGGGTTTCCTTCTTAACTTACCCATCATCGAGTCGAGCCGAATCTACCGACTCAAAGACATTGTCAATGTGGGCTTTTGGAAGGGTAACACACACCTTAAAGTGCGCACTCCTGAGGTGGTCGCGTGCCACGACACGATACACAGCTGTACCTAGCCCGAACCTGCACATGTGTACCTGACTAAAGATATTCATTATCTCTGTCCTAGCAAGCCTTTCCTCAGAGACAACACCGAGGGAATCTGTGGGTTGCAACCCATGATTAGCGACACCCGCTGCCCTACTGCAGCCACGCCTCGTACCCAAGTCACCGAGACGCAGGCAGAGATCGTAGGTGACAGGTGGCTTGTCAACACTCCAGTGCGTACCGCCACGCTGATCTACGACCAGCATGACACCGCCACCCGTATCAACCTACTGGACCAGAGCATGTGGATCCAAGTACCACAAGGGGCCATTCTCCACCTGGACGACTTCAATCAATCAATCAACTTTATTTATATAGCGCTTTTACAATGACGATTGTTTCAAAGCAGCTTCACAGTGTTAAACAGGACAACATTGCAACAAAATTTGATTTGGTTAGTTGAATTTGGATAGTTTATAGAATTATATATGACCAAATTAATAAATTCTATTTGTATATTTAGTTGAGTAACTTGGATCATAATTTGAGTGTCCCCAACTGAGCAAGCCAAGCCAAAGGCGACAGTGGCAAGGAACCAAAACTCCATCAGGGCATGATGGAGAAAATAAACCTTGGGAGAAACCAGACTCAGTCGGGGTGCCAGTTCTCCTCTGGCCTATTATTAACAGTGTATAATTATTACTCTGGCAACCTTGCAGGTCATAAATCATATTAGATAGGAATATTCGAAATATTGGGTATGGCCTTGCGAGGCGGGTTCATTTAGGATGGCGCGTCGATTACACAAGAATATGAATACTTGAAAGATCGGAGTTATTGCGCTGGAGGCGGGTTAATTGAGGATGACGTTCGGTGAGGCGAATTCAGAGGAGACACTAATGGACACGGTCTCAGCAGACACTCCAGGATGAGCTGGTCATGTCCAGATGCAGGTCCACCATCCGATCCGGACACGGCCTGGATCCGGCCGACTGCAGTAAACCTGGGGATAAACAGAGAGACTAACATTAGTGTGGATACCACTCTTTTTATGATGTAACGAGTACATCAGGTGTTATGGGAAGTGTTCCGGTTCCGGCTGACCTAGTTAATGCAGCCTAACAATCAGCCATTTGATTTGAATAAAGAAAGTTAAAAATGTTCTATGTGTATGCCATAGTAAAGAGATGTGTTTTTAGTCTAGATTTAAACTGACAGAGTGTGTCTGCTTCCCGAACAATGCTAGGAAGACTGTTCCAGAGTTTAGGTGCTAAATAGAAAAGGATCGACCGCCTGCAGTTGATTTAGATATTCTAGGTATTTTCAACTGGCCAGAGTTTAGAGACCGCAATTGACGTGATGGAGTATAATGCGTTAAGAGCTCGCTTAAGTACTGGGAGCTAAACCATTTATTGCTTTATAAGTAATAAGCAAGATTTTAAAATGTATGCGATGTTTAATAGGAGCCAGTGCAGTGTTGACAGAACTGGACTAATATGATCGTACTTCCTGGTTCTAGTAAGAACTCGAGCTGCTGCGTTTTGGACCAGCTGGAGTTTATTTATTAGGCGAGCAGGGCAACCACCCAGTAGAGCATTACAATAATCTAGCCTTGAGCTCATGAGCATGTACTAATTGTTCAGCATTTTGCATTGAAAGCATGTGACGTAATTTAGATATATTTTTAAGATGGTAGAATGCAGTTTTACAGATGCTAGAAACGTGGCTTTCAAACGAAAGATTGGTATCAAAGAGCACACCCAGGTTCCTCACTGGCAGCGAGGACTTGACAGAGCAGCCATCGAGGTTAGACAGTATTCTAGGGCACTACTTGTGGAGCTTTTCTGTCCAATAATTAAAAATTCAGTTTTATCTGAATTAAGTTGCAGGAAATTACTATTCATCCAATTTTTAATATCAGCTATGCATTCCGTTAATCTTGTGAATTGGTAAGTTTCGTCAGGGTGTGAAGAAATATAGAGCTGAGTATCATCAGCATAACAATGAAAACTAACACCATGCTTCCTAATGATATCTCCCAGTGGTAGCATATACAGGGTGAAAAGCAACGGTCCTAACACTGAGCCTTGCGGTACTCCATACTGAACTTGTGATCGGTGTGACATCTCTTCATTTACTGCTACAAACTGATAACGGTCATATAAGTAAGATTTAAACCATGCCAATGCAGTTCCACTAATGCCAACATAATTTTCGAGTCTATTCAAAAGAATATTGTGATCGATAGTATCGAATGCAGCGCTAAGATCGAGTAACACTAATAGAGAGATACAACCACGATCAGATGATAAGAGTAAATCATTTGTAACTCTAATTAGAGCAGTCTCAGTACTATGATACGGTCTAAATCCTGACTGGAAATCCTCACATATACAATTTCTTTCTAAAAGGAACATAATTGTGAAGACACTGCCTTTTCTAATATTTTTGATAGAAACGGTAGATTCGAGATTGGTCTGTAATTGACTAATTCTTTAGGATCAAGTTGCGGTTTTTAATAAGTGGTTTAATTACAGCCAACTTAAAAGTTTTGGTACATATCCTAATGTCAAGGATGAATTAATAATATTAAGCAGAGGATCTATGACCTCTGGAAGCATCTCTTTTAATAGCCTAGTCGGTATAGGGTCAAGCATACATGTTGTTGATTTTGATGATTTGACAAGTTTAGCCAATTCTTCTCCTCCTATAACAGTGAATGAGTGTAATTTTTCCTCAGTGAGACTACAATGTTCTGTCTGAAGTGATACTGTAGTAGACGGCTGCATGGTTATAATTTTATTCCTAATGTTATCAATCTTACTAGTAAAGAAGTTCATAAAGTCATTACTGCTGTGTTGTTTACAAATGTCAGAAGTTGAAGCTTTATCCTTTGTTAATTTAGCCACTGTATCGAATAAATACCTAGGGTTGTGTTTGTTTTCTTCTAAAAGAGTTGAGAAATAAGCAGATCTAGCAGTTTTATGGCCTTTCTGTATGCAATCATGCTCTCTTTCCACAAATTGCGAAAAACCTCCAGTTTTGTTTTCTTCCAGCTGCGCTCCATTTTTCTGGCTGCTGTTTTAAGGGCCGAGTGTGCTCGTTGTACCACGCCGTTGGATTATTTGCTTTAATCTTCTTTAAGCGCCGAGGAGCAACTATGTCTAAAGTGCTAGTAAAGAGAGAGTCAGTAGTTTCTGTTGCAACATCAAGTTCCTCTTGGCTATCTGTAATTCTGAGGAGATGGAACTGATGAGGAAGATTATGTATAAAGCAATCTTTAGTCGCAGCGGTTATAGTCCTGCCATATTTGAAGCGAGGATGGCTTTGCAGCCTTAGCTATATTAAGTATACATGATATTAGGTAATGATCTGAGATGTCATCGCTCTGCTGCAGAATTTTAATGGTATCAACATTTAGTCCATGTGACAGTATTAGATCTAAAGTATGATTAAGGCGATGAGTGGGTCCAGATACGTGTTGTCTAACTCCAATAGAGTTTATAATGTCTTTAAATGCCAATCCCAATGCGTCTTTTTCATTGTCAACATGGATATTAAAATCACCAACAATTAGTACTTTATCTGCAGCCAGTACTAACTCTGATAGAAAAACCAGCAAATTCTTTGATAAAGTCTGTATTGTGCCCTGGTGGCCTGTATACAGTAGCCAACACAAATGTCAAACGGGATTTATCATTTACACTACACAATGTTACATAAAGCACCAAAACTTCAAAGGAATTATATTTGAAACTAGACTTGAGTAATACTGAAGTTATCATTATAAATTACAGCAACACCTCCCCTTTTCCTTTCAGACGGCTCGTGTTTATAACAATAATCTTGGGGAGTGGACTCATTTAAAGTAATGTAGTCACAGGTTTTAGCCAGGTTTCTGTCAAACACAGCACATCTAGGTTATGATCTATAATCATATCATTAACAATAAAGCGTTTTTGGCGTAAAGGGATCGAATATTCAGCAACCCGAGATTTATCAATTGTATTATTTCTGTTGTTTATTTGTTGGACATCAATTAAATTTTTACTGTTGAATGGTTTTTATGGTTTTTTGTATTTACTGATTCGGGGAACAGACACAGTCTCTATGTGATAATATCTAGGTGAAAGCGTCTCTATGTGCTGGGATTTAGCTGACTCTGGTGACGTGAGACAGCTAGCAGACGGTTGGTTTAGCCAGTTTGTCTGCTTCCTGACCTGGGCCCCAGTGAGTCAAGGTTTAGCTCTAAGATTATGTGCCAAATTACTAGAGAGAAGAGCAGCACCAGCCCGGGTAGGATGAATTTCGTCTATCTTCAACAGGTCGGGTCTGCCCCAAAAACTTTTCCAATTGTCTATGAACCCTATGTTATTTTGGCTTTGTACCATCTTCCGAGTGAAGAGTATCAGTCAGAGCTAGAAATCCCTTCCTTTTTCAAAGACCGCAACCTCACCCTAGATCCGGAGTTAGAACGGTGGATTGAAAAAGGGGGCTCAGCTCATTGACATTGCTCCTCGACACAGCCCTCCAAGCTTTGTCCCGATTGCCAACCCTGAGCGCCTCGCCTGTTGTCCAAACCCGGACCGCAGCTGACACTGCGCTATGTATCTCAATGATCATCGGCAATACCCTCACCCTGGGCATAGCCTTCCTCCTGTACAGGAAATTCAATGAAATGAGAACCTCTACAGCCAAACTCACGACAGCTATGTCTGGAGGTCTCCGATGGAAACCACGGAGGGAAGTTACCACGCCAGAAGCAGATGCGAACCTCATCGAGCTGGCTCCTCAGCCATAACGAACACCTGCCATCCGACTGTCCCGACTCACCTACCATTCGATCATTGTGATGGGGGTTGTCCGATAATGACCATAGGACATCATCCGACAAAAAGGGGGACTGTAGTGACATTAACTCATGGTAGGTCAGCCATCTGTGTCCAGTAACCAAAGTGAACTGAACTCATCACCATCCGGCGAGACCTAATCAGATTAACGTAAACAAAGGCCTTTGTGTTTGGCACAGGTCCTATAACTAATTAACGACTTCACGCGCCGGAATGTCTGAATGTCTACAAGAGACTATTGTCAGCATAATTTGATTACATCCCGGGGCAACTCCACATCAGCACCCAGCTAAACCCCCGTTTTTGACTTTTGCTCCCACAAGCACACGCGGACTGTCCCGTGACACACACACACACACACACACACAGAGTTTCCACATAAGAATCAATTGGACAAATTGCTTCTTACACTATTAAATATATATATTTGATTGATTTGACGTCCTTATACGATGTATTAAAATGACTAGATTTTTACGGTGTTACTGAATGTAGAATCAAACTCTGTATGCTAGAAACTGTGAACGTTTATGGATCTTTGTACGTTGAACTCGCAGAATTATAATGCATGGTACCTCCAGAACCACGTCTACCTGACGATATACCGAATCTCATCTCCAAATTACAACAAGATGCATTACTACAAAATTACCAACTTTCTGAGAATAAATTTTCAGAACCCCTCAGTCCTCGTGATGAGACAAGAAGGTGGAGGTTGCAACACAAAGGAAACTTTGTGCCTTTTTACCTCTCTGACATGATTGAATCATCTCAAAGGACTCACCCCTTTCTTCGGTTATAAAACCCGAGAAAGACCATTTGACTAAGCGCACGCTTCCTGCCAAAGAGAGACAACATTGCGAACGGTCCGACCCGGACCTCCCAACGAGAGAGCCCCAACATCTGGAGAGAGAGAGAAAAACTGGAAAACTGACTTTCGTCACCCAAGAACCATCCGTGCCTCGCTGCTCAGAAAGATTCAGCGGACAATTGAACTCAGACACACACGCGAGAAGCCAGATCAAAGCAAGTATTTTATTCCCAATCAAACTGCAATAAGGTTGTACACTCATTTCTATGTGTGGAATTTACTTGAGGTGTCTTGTGAATAACTGCGTGATAAGGCTGCCTGTAACTCTCTCTCTCTCTCTCTCTCTCTCTCTCTACACCTTTCATTCTCTCTCCTTTATTCGCTCCCTGTTTATATCATCCGTTAAGTTTGATTTTTCCTTGTTTGTACCATATGGTGTGTTTACTCCCTACATATATATGCATATTTCCCTTGTGTGAATCGTAGTTCTGTATACTTAGTTGTTTTATTAAAAACCCAATAATTAGATGAAATTGAATCTGTCACCTTGCTCACATATATCGAAGTCAATAAGATGTAAGATCGTAGCTACCTATAAAGCTTGATTTTCGTATTACTATTCAAGTAATACAAATTGTACAAACAAAGGAAATATTATTTGTTTGATCAGCAAATTAATGTTTCTTCTAGTTTGTAAGATTGATATTTGATGAAGTAATCTGAATTTCCACTCGCAGAACGAGAGGAAATTAGAGATCGCTGCAATCAACTTTTATAAAGGTTACTTTTACATGATTAAAGGTTCCATTTTAAGTTAATATTGTTGTGTAGGACAAATGAATAATATTCATAGACTCATGAATATTTACCCCATATTTACCCCATTGGAGACGGGTTAATTGAGGATGACGTTCCGGTGAGGCGAATTCAGAGGAGACACTAATGGACACGGTCTGCTGAGACCGTGTCCATTAGTGTCTCCTCTGAATTCGCCTCACCGAACGTCATCCTCAATTAACTTTCCGTCTCCAACGCAATAACTCCGATCTTTCAAGTATTCATATTCTTGTGTAATCTACGCGCCATCCTAAATGAACCCGTCTCGTGCGTCATACCCAAAATTTCGAATATTCCTATCTAATATGATTTATGACCTGCAAGGTTGCCAGAGTAATAATTATACACTGTTAATAATAGGCCAGAGGAGAACTGGCACCCCGACTGAGTCTGGTTTCTCCCAAGGTTTATTTTTCTCCATCATGCCCTGATGGAGTTTTGGTTCCTTGCCACTGTCGCCTTTGGCTTGGCTTGCTCAGTTGGGGACACTCAAATTATGATCCAAGTTACTCAACTAAATATACAAATAGAATTTATTAATTTGGTCATATATAATTCTATAAACTATCCAAATTAAACTAGCCAAATCAAATTTTGTTGCAATGTTGTCCTGTTTAACACTGTGAAGCTGCTTTGAAACAATCGTCATTGTAAAAGCGCTATATAAATAAATTTGATTGATTGATTGATTGAATTAATTATTCCCCGAGACTCATTGTCGCTACAACTTACTTTTTCATGTTGATGGTTCATCAGCATTAACTCTCATCACGTAATTTCTTAATTGTCATTTATTCCTATAATAAATAATAGATGGTTCTCAAAGAAGAGTGTTTGTCCAAAAAATGTCCAACAAACAAAATGGTCTTCAAACATCTGACTAAATACGATCAATTTGGGCTAGTAAAAAAATTACAAACACTGTGATTCTGGTGCATTTAATCTTAGTAAATCTTCCAAGATTACACGATACCTAGAAAATAGTTAAATAGTCAAAATGTATAAAACAGCACTTGTTTGGTATGAACAAAGTTTTGTGTTCTAGGTGTGAAAAATAAACCAAGATTAGGTTTCATGAGTATTACAAACAATGTGTTTTCCCTGTGGTTGTGAAACATTGGAGGCAAATCGTTTGAAATGTAGGTTTGTCAGAAGAAAAAAAATATGTTTAGTCATACATTTTAAAAAGATGCTAAAAATGACAAACTTGCACTGACAACAACCAGATAGGAATCTTTATCTAAAAACATATACAGACCGACAAATAAAATGTGAACAGTAATCTTGATCATACGACTAAGAATAGGCATTGGGGATGGGGGATTTATTGCTGGAGGATTTTTATTTATATATTTAGCTAAAACTATAACTAAAAGTGTTCAAATAATTTTAGTAACATATTTGTTATTATTCATCGTGTATTATATTTTATTTATAAACAATTAATTTAAAATAGAGATGTTACTTTTATAAAAAACAATTGCGTTTGTGCGTGTGTGTGCATGCGTGCGTGGTTCAGGTCCCTGATCAAACTTGTATCCATGTGCAAAACAGCTTATAAATTAATTAATTACTTATAATTTGAAAATGTAAAAATGTTTTCTGTGAGGGCCCCTTTCTGTTTAGGTGCCTGTTTAGCACTCGTTGCTTTGCATTTGCATACTAGTTGTGCTGTTTCAATTGCTTTACGATGCATAAGCACATTCCGTTGTGTTTTGAGCAGAAATATTTGTGCAGAAACACATTCTTGTTGCATTGCAATGCATATATCTCATTCTGAAATGCATTGAAGAGATAAACATATGTGCATACAAGAACTATCATAAGAAGAGATCAAATATGTGCTGTTGCGTTGCATTGCATTTCCTCACACGTTCTAACGCAGTGCATTGAAGAATAACACGCTATTTGTTGCATTCCAATTTATTCAATAATTAATTTCGATGTGCATTGGAGAGATACCAATTGTGCAATTGCTTTATGATGCATAAGCACATTCCGTTGTTTTGAACAGAAATATGTGTAATGATGTATAACGCTGTGCTTTAAAGAATGGCAATCACGCTACTTTGCAACGCATTCAAGCTCTAACATATTCCGATGTGTATAGAAGAGATCAAATATATGCTGTTGCATTACATTGCAAACATGTTCTAATGCTGTGCATTGAAGAATAACACGATATGCACTTGTTGCATTGAATGTGTGCAATGCATTTGCAATACATAATTTCAATGCATTCAAGATGTAACTCATTTCGATGTACACATTGAAATGAGTTAGTTCTTGAATGCATTGGATGAAAGATTTGTGCTGTTGTAATTGCTTTACGATGCACAAGCACGAATGTTTTAAATAGAATATTTGTGCAGATGTATTGCATTGCACACACATTCTAACACTGAAGATTAACACATAAGCTTTACGATGCTTTACTCGTTGCATTGCAATGCATACATTCTGAGGAGCATTGAAGATATAAACATGTTGCATTGAACACGTCTAAAGCTGTACATTAAATATAAACATATGTGCTTTTGCATTGAACACATTCTAATGCTGTGCATCGAAGACTAACACGATATGCACTTGTTGCACTGCAATGCATTCAAGAACTAACGCATTTCGATGTGCACTGGAGAGATACCATTTGTGCTGTTGCAATTACTTTCGCTGTGTTTTGAGTAGAAATATTTGTGCTGATGCATTTGTTGCATTGCATAACGCTGTATATTAAAGAATGACATACGTTTTGGGAGCGACCTAGGCTCTTCCGTCCTGATGGCCTTCACCCCAGCAGAATCGGAGCGGCTCTTCTGTCGGACAACATCTCCAGGGCGTTACACACCACCATATGACTAGTAAGTCAAAGTTCAAATCACAGTCTTTGCTGTCCTAACTTAATTGACATAAGTTCCAATGTAGAACATTATATAGAAACTGTGTCTATTCCTCGTTTAGTGAGGTCAAACTTTAAATCTACTGTAAGATCTAGGAAAAATCTAATTGTGATTAAACCAGAAAATCTCAATATTAGTGAACAAAACAATTTCTAAAACTAGGTCTTCTAAACATTAGATCGCTCACACCTAAGGCGGTTATTGTAAATAAAATGGTCACAGATAATAGTTTCGATGTACTTTGCCTTACTGAAACCTGGCTTAAGCCAAATGATTATTACGGTCTAAATGAGTCTACTCCACCAGGATACTGTTATAAGCATGAGCCCGTCCTGATTGGTCGAGGCGGCGGTGTTACAACAATCTATAGAGATATTCTAAATGTTACTCAGAAAACAGGTCACAGGTTTAATTGCTTTGAAGTACTAGTGCTAAATGTTACGCTCTTAGATGTAAGAAAGAAAACCGTTTTATCTCTAGCCTTGGCTACTGTATATAGACCTCCAGGGCCCTATGCTGATTTCCTAAAAGAGTTTGCAGACTTTCTATCAGATCTATTGGTCAATGTCGATAAAGCATTAATTGTTGGAGATTTTAACATACACGTAGATAACACAAATGATGCGTTAGGGGCTGCGTTTACAGATCTATTAAACTCCTTTGGGGTCAAGCAAAACGTCACTGGTCCCACTCATCGCCTTAATCACACACTAGATTTAATTATATCACATGGAACCAACCCAACCGATATAGATATTATACATCAAAGTGATGATGTCACTGACCATTACATGGTAACTTGCATACTGCGTACTGCTAAAATCTGTCATGTTGCGCCACGTTATCGACCAGGCAGAACGATCCTTCCAACCACTATAGATAGATTCTCAAATAGCTTACCTGATCTGTCTCAGCTGCTCAGTGAACCCAAACAAACAGATGAACTAGAGGAAATGACTAGCAGTATGAGCACCATTTTCTCTAGTACATTAGAAATTGTTGCACCAATTAGATTAAAAAAGGTTAGAGAGAAAACTAAAGCACCATGGTACAACAGTGCTACACATGTTATCAAGAGAGAAACTCGTAACTTAGAGCGTAAATGGAAACAAACTAATTTAGAGGTCTTTAGAATCGCGTGGAAAGATAGTACGTCACGTTATAAAAGGCCCTAAAAGCAGCCAGGGCTGAGCATCTCCGCAAACTAATAGAAAATAACCAAAATAATCCAAGGTTTTTATTTAACACCGTGGCTAGATTAACAAATAAACAAGCATCGCCTGAGCAAAATATTCCGTTACAGTTTAGTAGTAATGATTTTATGAATTTCTTCACTGAGAAAATAGAAAGCATCAGAAACAGAATTGTAAATGTACAACCTGTAATGATGTCTTATGATTCAACCTCAATTATCGCCCCTCAAGAACTACTACACCGCTTTACAACTATAGGACAGGAAGAGCTAAATAAACTTATCATTGCATCTAAACCAACAACATGTTTATTAGATCCAATACCCACTAAACTACTGAAAGAGCTGTTACCTGTAGTGGAAGAGCCTCTTCTCAATATTATTAACTCGTCTTTATCTTTAGGTCATGTTCCAAGAATATTCAAGTTGGCAGTCATAAAACCTCTCATTAAGAAGCCACAATTAGATCATAATAACCTAGCAAATTACAGACCCATTTCAAATCTTCCATTTATGTCTAAAATACTAGAAAAAGTTGTGTCTGCTCAATTGTGCTCTTTCTTGCAAGAAAATGATATCTATGAAAAATTTCAATCCAGTTCAGGCGCATCATAGCACAGAAACTGCGTTAAAATCACAAATGATTTACTTCTAGCTTCTGACCAAGGCTGTATCTCAATACTAGTTCTACTCGATCTTAGTGCTGCTCGATACTATAGATCATAAAATACTCTTAGATCGACTTAAAAATTACACTGGTGTTCAGGGAAAGGCATTAAACTGGTTTAGATCGTACTTATCAGACCGCTACCATTTTGTCTGTCTAAATGGGGAAAAATCAAAGATAACGCCAGTAGACTATGGGGTGCCGCAAGGATCTGTGTTAGGCCCTCTGCTATTCTCAATATATATGCTGCCACTTGGTAATATTATAAGAAAACATGGAATTAATTTCCACTGTTATGCTGATGACACTCAATTATATATTTCATCACGACCAGATGAAAACGCTAAATTATCTAAACTGACAGCGTGTGTTGAAGATATTAAATACTGGATGACGTGTAATTTTCTGCCATTAAATTCAGATAAAACAGAGGTATTACTTATTGGTCCAAAAAACTGCCCACAAAACCTCTCACAATACAACTTTAACTTGGAAGGACGTCCTGTCACTTTATCCACTACAGTAAAAGACCTGGGTGTTATATTAGACCGCAACTTGTCTTTCGAAAATCATATTTCATATGTTACAAGAATGGCATTTTTCCACCATAGAAACATTGCTAAGCTACGTAACATGCTATCTATTTCTGATGCAGAAAAGTTAGTTCATGCATTCATGACCTCGAGACTAGATTACTGTAATGCTTTATTAGCTGGTTGTCCTGCATCCTCAATAAACAAGCTACAGTTAGTCCAAAACGCAGCTGCTAGAGTTCTTACTAGGTCAAGAAAATATGATCATATAACACCAATTTTATCATCTCTACACTGGTTACCTATTAAGTTTCGTATCAATTACAAAGTATTGCTACTGACCTATAAAGCCCTAAATGGTTTAGCTCCAGTGTATTTAACGGATCTTCTATCGCCCTACAATCCATCGCGCTCTTTAAGATCACTAAACTCAAGGCTTCTGGTCGTTCCTAGGATATCTAAGTCCACTAAAGGAGGGAGGGCATTTTCACATTTAGCTCCTAAACTCTGGAATAGTCTTCCTGATATTGTTCGAGGTTCAGACTCGCTGTGCCAGTTTAAAACTAGATTAAAGACGCATCTCTTTAGCCAAGCATTCACATTATAATTACCTTTTATACTACAGTTAAATCGGATCAAAAGCATTAATATTCTGAACAGCAGCTATGCTAATTATTTCCCATCTGCTTTTCTGTTATTATCTCGGGACACTAGTCCCGAGGTAAATAGTTTGTCAGCTCCAGTTTGTATCCAGCCTCTCATGGAGACTTCAGATGCCCCAACACCTGTGATGAGACGACTCGACGCCTGTGAAGAGACGACTCAACGTCAGCGCTGTTATTGCCTAAAATAATACATGATTGATTAACTTTTTCTAACATTTTTCAATGTACATTTATAAAAATGCACTGTAAAGCTGCTTTGAAACAATGTGTATTGTGAAAAGCGCTATACAAATATATTTGAATTGAATTGAATTGAATACGTGTTACTTTGCAATGCATACAAGATCTAACTTATTCCGAAATTCAAAGAAGAGATCCAATATATGT
This sequence comes from Gobiocypris rarus, assembly GCA_023029165.1. Lineage (NCBI taxonomy): Eukaryota > Metazoa > Chordata > Actinopteri > Cypriniformes > Gobionidae > Gobiocypris > Gobiocypris rarus. Next base: position 23,724,845 of record CM040931.1, read on the forward strand.
TGCATTGCATTTGCACACACGTTCTAACACTGTGCATTGACGAATAACACACTATTCACGTGTTGCATTGTAATGCATTCAATAAATAACTAATTTCGTTGTGTTTTGAGTATAAATATTTGTGCTGATGCATTGCATTGCAAACACTTGCATTGCAAACACTGTGCTAGAATATAGTGTTAGAATAACATATAAGCTATGCCACTCGTTGCTTTCCAATGCATGCTTACTCATTCTGAAAGTGCATAGAAGAGATAAAATATATGCTGTTGTATTACATTGCAATACGTGCTAATGCTGTGCATTAAAGAATAAAACGATATGCACTGTTGCATTGCAATCATTCAAGAACAAACTCATTTTGATGTGCATTGGAGAGATATCATTTGTGCTGTTCCAATTGCTTTACGATGCATAAGCACATTCCGTTTTGTTTTGAGTAGAAATATTTCATCAGTAGTTGCTGATGCCCTTGCACACACGATCGAACGCTTTAACACGTGTTGCATTGCAATTCAACTAACTCATTCTGAAATGCATTGAAGAGTCAACCTTATGTGCTGTTGCATTGAACACCTTATATGAACATATACTATGCATTTGTTGCTTTACATGCCTAAAAGGACAATCTTATTCCGATGTGCATAGGATGATATACAATATATGCTTTTGCATTAAGAATAACACTCTATTCTCTAGTTGCATTACAATGCATTCAAGAAATAACTCATTTCAATGTGCATTGAAGAGATACGATTAGTTAAACTTTACATGCACACTAGATCAGTAGTTCAAATATGACTTTTTCAAAAATGTTCTGCCCATAGATCCTATGAACTTTACATGCATACTCATAAACTTTTTCAGATGTTTCATTGGTAGTTCAAATATTACCATTTGAACTTATTTTAGGCCAAAAAGTATTTAACTTGAACTTTATATACATTATCATAGAATCCTGGTCTTTCGTTAGTAGTTCAAAAATGACCACATGAACATTCTGTACATCCAAATATACTCAAATTCACTATTTCATGATCATTAGGGGCCAAGCACCGAAGGTGCGAAGGCACCTTTTGAAACCGTTAGATTTCTTATTATTAGGGGCCAAGCACCGAAGGTGCGGAGGCACCTATTGTATCCGTTCCCGTTCTTATTAGGGGCCAAGCACCGAAGGTGCGGAGGCACCTATTGTTATTGATGGCACTCTTATTATTATTAGGGACCAAGCACTGAAGGTACTGAGGCACCTATTGTTTTTGATGGCGTTCCTATTATTAGGGGCCAAGGGCCAAAGGTGCGAAGGCACCTATTGAAACCGTTAGTGTTCTTTTTAGGGGCCAAGCACCGAAGGTGCGAAGGCACCTTTTGAAACCGTTCCTGTTATTATTATTATTAGGGGCCAAGCACCGAAGGTGCGAAGGCACCTATTGAAATCGTTCCCGTTCTTATTATTTAGGGGCCAAGCACCGAAGGTGCGAAGGCACCTATTGAAACCGTTCCCGTTCTTATTAGGGGTTCAAGCATGAAATGCTGAAACCCTGTTGTTATTGTTAGGGTTTTTATTAGGGATTCAAGCCCAACAGGGTTGAAACCCTATTGTAATTGTGCTGATTTTTATTATTAGGGGTTCAAGCACGAAGTGCTGAAACCCTATTGTAATTTTATTGATTTTTAGGGGTTCAAGCACGAAGTGCTGAACACCTATTGTAATTGTAAGGATTTTTATTATTATTAGGGGTTCAAGCACGAAGTGCTGAAACCCTATTGTAATTGTACTGATTTTTATTATTAGGGGTTCGAGCATGAAGTGCTGAACACCTATTGTTTTTGTGCTAATTTTTTATTATTATTATTATTATTATTAGGGGTTCAAGCACGAAGTGCTGAAACCCTATTGTAATTGTAAATATTTGTATTATTATTAGGGTTCAAGCATGAAATGCTGAAACCCTATTGTTATTGTTAGGGTTTTTATTAGGGGTTCAAGCACAAAGTGCTGAAACCCTATTGTAATTGTACTGATTTTTAGGGGTTCAAGCACGAAGTGCTGAAACCCTATTGTAATTATAATGATTTTTATTATTAGGGGTTCGAGCACGAAGTGCTGAACACCTATTGTTTTTGTGCTGATTTTTATTAGGGGTTCGAGCACGAAGTGCTGAACACCTATTGTTTTTGTGCTGATTTTTATTAGGGGTTCGAGCACGAAGTGCTGAACACCTATTGTTTTTGTGCTGACTTTTATTATTATTATTAGGGGTTCAAGCACAAAGTGCTGAACACCTATTGTAATTGTAAGGATTTTTATTAGGGGTTCAAGCACGAAGTGCTGAACACCTATTGTTTTTGTCTGTTTAGTCTGTTTATCTGCCCCCCTCCCTGTTAAAAGGAGTGATGAAATAGTTAGCAGATTATCATCACTCAATGGCTGGTTGTCTTAGTGGTGTCCGCAAAATAACATAGGGTTCATAGACAATTGGAAAAGTTTTTGGGGCAGACCCGACCTGTTGAAGATAGACGAAATTCATCCTACCTGGGCTGGTGCTGCTCTTCTCTCTAGTAATTTGGCACATAGTCTTAGAGCTAAACCTTGACTCACTGGGGCCCAGGTCAGGAAGCAGACAAACTGGCTAAACCAACCATCTGCTAGCTGTCTCACGTCACCAGAGTCAGCTAAATCCCAGCACATAGAGACGCTTTCACCTAGATATTATCACATAGAGATTGTGTCTGTTCCCCGAATCAGTAAATACAAAAAAACATCAAAACCATTCAACAGTAAAAATTTAATTGATGTCCAACAAATAAACAACAGATATAATACGGATGAACAATTGATAAATCTCGGGTGAATATTCAATCCCTTTCGCCAAAAACGCTTATTGTTAATGATATGATTATAGATCATAACCTAGATGTGCTGTGTTTGACTGAAACCTGGCTAAAACCTGACGACTACATTAATTTAAATGAGTCCACTCCCTAAGATTATTGTTATAAACACGAGCCATGTCTGAAAGGAAAAGGGGGAGGTGTTGCTGTAATTTATAATGATATCTTCAGTATTACTCAGAAGTCTAGTTTAAAATATAATTCCTTTGAAGTTTTGGTGCTTTATGTAACGTTGTGTAGTGTAAATGATAAATCCCGTTTGACATTTGTGTTGGCTACTGTATACAGGCCACCAAGGCACAATATCAATCAATCAATCAACTTTATTTATATAGCGCTTTTACAATGACGATTGTTTCAAAGCAGCTTCACAGTGTTAAACAGGACAACATTGCAACAAAATTTGATTTGGCTAGTTTAATTTGGATAGTTTATAGAATTATATATGACCAAATTAATAAATTCTATTTGTATATTTAGTTGAGTAACTTGGATCATAATTTGAGTGTCCCCAACTGAGCAAGCCAAGCCAAAGGCGACAGTGGCAAGGAACCAAAACTCCATCAGGGCATGATGGAGAAAAATAAACAGGAGAAACCAGACTCAGTCGGGTGCCAGTTCTCCTCTGGCCTATTATTAACAGTGTATAATTATTACTCTGGCAACCTTGCAGGTCATAAATCATATTAGATAGGAATATTCAAAATTTTGGGTATGGCCTTGCAGGCGGAGTTCATTTAGGATGGCGTCGATTACACAAGAATATGAATACTTGAAAGATCGGAGTTATTGCTCCGGAGATGGGTTAATTGAGGATGACGTTCCGGTGAGGCGAATTCAGAGGAGACACTAATGGACACGGTCTCAGCAGACACTCCAGGATGAGCTGGTCATGTCCAGATGCAGGTCCACCATCCGATCCGGACACGGCCTGGATCCGGCCGACTACAGTAAACCTTGGGATAAACAGAGAGACTAACATTAGTGTGGATGCCACTCTTTTTATGATGTAACGAGTACATCAGGTGTTATGGGAAGTGTTCGGTTCCGGCTGACCTAGTTAATGCAGCCTAACAATCAGTCATTTGATTTGAATAAAGAAAGTTAAAAATGTTCTATGTGTATGCCATAGTAAAGAGATGTGTTTTTAGTCTAGATTTAAACTGACAGAGTGTGTCTGCTTCCGAACAATGCTAGGAAGACTGTTCCAGAGTTTAGGTGCTAAATAGGAAAAGGATCGACCGCCTGCAGTTGATTTAGATATTCTAGGTATTTTCAACTGGCCAGAGTTTAGAGACCGCAATTGACGTGATGGAGTTTAATGCGTTAAGAGCTCGCTTAAGTACTGGGGAGCTAAACCATTTATTGCTTTATAAGTAATAAGCAAGATTTTAAAATGTATGCGATGTTTAATAGGGAGCCAGTGCAGTGTTGACAGAACTGGACTAATATGATCGTACTTCCTGGTTCTAGTAAGAACTCGAGCTGCTGCGTTTTGGACCAGCTGGAGTTTATTTATTAGGCGAGCAGGGCAACCACCCAGTAGAGCATTACAATAATCTAGCCTTCAGGTCATGAACGCATGTACTAATTGTTCAGCATTTTGCATTGAAAGCATGTGACGTAATTTAGATATATTTTTAAGATGATAGAATGCAGTTTTACAGATGCTAGAAACGTGGCTTTCAAATGAAAGATTGGTATCAAAGAGCACACCCAGGTTCCTCACTGACGACGAGGACTTGACAGAGCAGCCATCGAGGGTTAGACAGTATTCTAGGGCACTACTTGTGGAGCTTTTCTGTCCAATAATTAAAAATTCAGTTTTATCTGAATTAAGTTGCAGGAAATTACTATTCATCCAATTTTTAATATCAGCTATGCATTCCGTTAATCTTGTGAATTGGTAAGTTTCGTCAGGGTGTGAAGAAATATAGAGCTGAGTATCATCAGCATAATGAAAACTAACGCCATGCTTCCTAATGATATCTCCCAGTGGTAGCATATACAGGGTGAAAAGCAACGGTCCTAACACTGAGCCTTGCGGTACTCCATACTGAACTTTTGATCGGTGTGACATCTCTTCATTTACTGCTACAAACTGATAACGGTCAGATAAGTAAGATTTAAACCATGCCAATGCAGTTCCACTAATGCCAACATAATTTTCGAGTCTATTCAAAAGAATATTGTGATCGATAGTATCGAATGCAGCGCTAAGATCGAGTAACACTAATAGAGAGATACAACCACGATCAGATGATAAGAGTAAATAATTTGTAACTCTAATTAGAGCAGTCTCAGTACTATGATACGGTCTAAATCGGTCAATACAGACATTATCAAAGAATTTGCTGGTTTTCTATCAGATTTAGTACTGGCTGCAGATAAAGTACTAATTGTTGGTGATTTTAATATCCATGTTGACAATGAAAAAGACGCATTGGGATTGGCATTTAAAGACATTCTAAACTCTATTGGAGTTAGACAACACGTATCTGGATCCACTCATCGCCTTAATCATACTTTAGATCTAATACTGTCACATGGACTAAATGTTGATACCATTAAAATTCTGCAGCAGAGCGATGACATCTCAGATCATTACCTAATATCATGTATACTTAATTTAGCTAAAGCTGCAAAGCCATCCCTCACTTCAAATATGGCAGGACTATAACCCCTGCGACTAAAGATTGCTTTGTACATAATCTTCCTCATCAGTTCCATCTCCTCAGCATTACAGATAGCCAAGAGGAACTTGATGTTGCAACAGAAACTACTGACTCTCTCTTTACTAGCACTTTAGACATAGTTGCTCCTCGGCGCTTAAAGAAGATTAAAGCAAATAATCCAACGCCGTGGTACAACGAACACACTCTGGCCCTTAAAACAGCAGCCAGAAAAATGGAGCGCAGCTGGAAGAAAACAAAACTGGAGGTTTTTCGCAATTTGTGGAAAGAGAGCATGATTGCATACAGAAAGGCCATAAAAACTGCTAGATCTGTTTATTTCTCAACTCTTTTAGAAGAAAACAAACACAACCCTAGGTATTTATTCGATACAGTGGCTAAATTAACAAAGGATAAAGCTTCAACTTCTGACGTTTGTAAACAACACAGCAGTAATGACTTTATGAACTTCTTTACTAGTAAGATTGATAACATTAGGAATAAAATTATAACCATGCAGCCGTCTACTACAGTATCACTTCAGACAGAACATTGTAGTGTCACAGAGGAAAATTACACTCATTCACTGCTATAGGAGGAGAAGAATTGGCTAAACTTGTTAAATCATCAAAATCAACAACATGTATGCTTGACCCTATACCGACTACGCTATTAAAAGAGATGCTTCCAGAGGTCATAGATCCTCTGCTTAATATTATTAATTCATCCTTGACATTAGGATATGTACCAAAAACTTTTAAGTTGGCTGTAATTAAACCACTTATTAAAAACCGCAACTTGATCCTAAAGAATTAGTCAATTACAGACCAATCTCGAATCTACGTTTCTATCAAAAATATTAGAAAAGGCCGTGTCTTCACAATTATGTTCCTTTTAGAAAGAAATAGTATATGTGTATATGTGAGGATTTCCAGTCAGGATTTAGACCGTATCATAGTACTGAGCCTGCTCTATTTAGAGTTACAAATGATTTACTCTTATCATCTGATCGTGGTTGTATCTCTCTATTAGTGTTACTCGATCTTAGCGCTGCATTCGATACTATCGATCACAATATTCTTTTGAATAGACTCGAAAATTATGTTGGCATTAGTGGAACTGCATTGGCATGGTTTAAATCTTACTTATCTGACCGTTATCAGTTTGTAGCAGTAAATGAAGAGATGTCACACCGATCACAAGTTCAGTATGGAGTACCGCAAGGCTCAGTGTTAGGACCGTTGCTTTTCACCCTGTATATGCTACCACTGGGAGATATCATTAGGAAGCATGGCGTTAGTTTTCATTTGCTGATGATACTCAGCTCTATATTTCTTCACGCCCTGACGAAACTTACCAACTCACAAGATTAATGGAATGCATAGCTGATATTAAAAATTGAATGAATAGTAATTTCCTGCAACTTAATTCAGATAAAACTGAATTTTTAATTATTGGACAGAAAAGCTCCACAAGTAGTGCCCTAGAATACTGTCTAACCTCGATGACTGCTCTGTCAAGCCCTGCGTCGTCAGTGAGGAACCTGGGTGTGCTCTTTGATACCAATCTTTCGTTTGAAAGCCACGTTTCTAGCATCTGTAAAACTGCATTCTACCATCTTAAAAATATATCTAAATTACGTCACATGCTTTCAATGCAAAATGCTGAACAATTAGTACATGCGTTCATGAGCTGAAGGCTAGATTATTGTAATGCTCTACTGGGTGGTTGCCCTGCTCGCCTAATAAATAAACTCCAGCTGGTCCAAAATGCAGCAGCTCGAGTTCTTACTAGAACCAGGAAGTATGATCATATTAGTCCAGTTCTGTCAACACTGCACTGGCTCCCTATTAAACATCGCATACATTTTAAAATCTTGCTTATTACTTATAAAGCAATAAATGGTTTAGCTCCCAGTACTTAAGTGAGCTCTTAACGCATTATACTTCATCACGTCTATTGCGGTCTCTAAACTCTGGCCAGTTGAAAATACCTAGAATATCTAAATCAACTGCAGGTGGTCGATCCTTTTCCTATTTAGCACCTAAACTCTGGAACAGTCTTCCTAGCATTGTTTGGGAAGCAGACACACTCTGTCAGTTTAAATCTAGACTAAAACGCATCTCTTTACTATGGCATACATAGAACATTTTTAACTTTCTTTATTCAAATCAAATGACTGATTGTTAGGCTGCATTAACTAGGTCAGCGGAACCGGGAACACTTCCCATAACACCTGATGTACTCGTTACATCATAAAAAGAGTGGCATCCACACTAATGTTAGTTTCTCTGTTTATCCCGAGGTTTACTGCAGTCGGCCGGATCCAGGCTGTGTCCGGATCGGATGGTGGACCTGCATCTGGACATGACCAGCTCATCCTGGAGTGTCTGCTGAGACCGTGTCCATTAGTGTCTCCTCTGAATTTGACTCACCGGCACGTCATCCTCAATTAACCCGTCTCCGGCGCAATAACTCCGATCTTTCAAGTATTCATATTCTTGTGTAATCGCGCCAACCTAAATGAACCCGTCTCGCAAGCGTGATACCCAAAATTTAGAATATTCCTATCTAATATGATTTATGACCTGCAAGGTTGCCAGAGTAATAATTTTACACTGTTAATAATAGGCCAGAGGAGAACTGGCACCCTGACTGAGTCTGGTTTCTCCCAAGGTTTATTTTTCTCCATCATGCCCTGATGGAGTTTTGGTTCCTTGCCACTGTCGCCTTTGGCTTGGCTTGCTCAGTTGGGGACACTCAAATTATGATCCAAGTTACTCAACTAAATATACAAATAGAATTTATAAATTTGGTCATATATAATTCTATAAAATATCCAAATTAAACTAGCCAAATCAAATTTTGTTGCAATGTTGTCCTGTTTAACACTGTGAAGCTGCTTTGAAACAATCGTCATTGTAAAAGCGCTATATAAATAAAGTTGATTGATTGATTAATTGATTTTTGTGCTGATTTTTATTATTATTAGGGGTTCGAGCACAAAGTGCTGAAACCCTATTGCAATTGTGCTGATTTTTATTAGGGGTTCAAGCACGAAGTGCTGAAACCCTATTGTAATTGTACTGATTTTTATTATTAGGGGTTCGAGCACAAAGTGCTGAAACCCTATTGTAATTGCAAATTTTCCCATGATGCATCATTCTACATCTAAAACTGATCGGGCAGACCAAACCGTAAGTCGTAGAGACTTGAAACTTTCAGGGATGGTAGTACTCACGCCAGCGTCAGGCGATCGGCCTGACGGGGGCGCTACAGCGAGCAAAAGTACGAAACGGCTCATAACTCCTAAACCGTTGGGCGTGGGCTCAAGTGTCTTATATCGTTGGAATCCCTGGCTCAAGGCGGACGAATTGCATGCCTCAGATTGGCTCGTCACCTGCGGGTATTTTTCGGCTATTTTGACTTTTTCCAAAAACCTACTTTTGCAAACTAGTCCTAGGTTTTTGGCCCGACCAGTACCAAACCAGCGCAGCAAGATTTTCTGGAGTCTGAATGTCAATAATTATCAAAAAAAAGTGTAAATTTGGGTTCACGTTCCCTAAGGGCCGCCAAAACGTTCCAGGTGGGAGCAGCCGCTTTCACTTCATTGGCTAGAACTGGTTAAAAGGAACGAGATATTTGCACCAAACTCAGCACGCCTGTGTAAGAGCTCATTCTGTGGTCACGTGAAAAGGACGCAGCGAACGGCCTTGCTGGCGCTATAACGGATAAAAAGGTGCCAAAATGATGCATTTCTATGGGAAATCCCATTCAAAGGCTGAAAGCGGCCCTCTTCCTGCCTGATTTGCATACAACTTCACCAAATCGGGCGCGCGCATGCGTCACGTGGTCCTAAAGAAGCTTGCAAACTTTGATGGACTTTTGGCCATTAATGGTGGTTTAACTCTTATAAAGGTGAAAAAAAGCTCTATATTATTCTATGCAAAATGACCTTTAAATGACCGAGAAAATGGTCTGCTCTGCGCAAAACTTCACCAAATTAGCGGAACACGTGCGTCATATTATTCTAAAGAAGCGTGCAAACTTTTACGGATATCGGGCCGTCGGTAGAGGTTTTACAGTTTAAAAGGTAAAAAAAAAACAAATTTCCACAATAAATGAGCTGAGAATGCAAAGATCGACCTATTTCCCTGCCGATGTGCATGTCAGAACGCTTGATAAAGTTTTTGGAACCAGCAGCTCGAAAATCAAGTGCTGAGACCCTATAGTTTTTTTTTTATCGGCTATTTTAGGCCCCTTTTATGCCCTTTTTATTAGGGGTTCGAGCACGAAGTGCTGAAACCCTATTGTAATTGCTTATTTTCCCATGATGCATCATTCTACATCTAAAACTGATCGGGCAGACCAAACCGTAAGTCGTAGAGACTTGAAACTTTCAGGGATGTAGTACTCACACCGACTGCCAGCGTCAGCGAGGCACGCCCCGATCGGCCTGACGGAGGCGCTACAGCGAGCAAAAGTACGAAACGGCTCATAACTCCTAAACCGTTGGGCGTGGGCTCAAGTGTCTTATAACGTTGGAATCCCTGGCTCAAGGCGGACAAAACGCATGCCTCGGATTGGCTCGTCAACTGGGGTATTTTTCGGCTATTTGGACTTTTTCCAAAAACCTACTTTTGCAAACTAGTCCTAGGTTTTTGGCCCGATCGGAACCAAACCAGCGCAGCAAGATTCTCTGGAGTCTGAATGTCAATAATTATCAAAAAAAGTGTAAATTTGGGTTCACGGTCCCTAAGGGCCGCCAAAACGTTCCAGGTGGGAGGAGCCACTTTCACTTCATTGGCTAGAACTGGTTAAAAGGAACGAGATATTTGCACCAAACTCAGCACGCCTGTGTAAGAGCTCATTCTGTGGTCACGTGAAAAAGGACGCAGCGGAACGGCCCCTTGCTGGCGCTATAATGGATAAAAAGGTGCCAAAATGATGCATTTCTATGGGACATCCCATTCAAAGGCTGAAAGCGGCCCTCTTCCTGCCTGATTTCCATACAACTTCACCAAATCCGGGCGCATGCGCCACGTGGTCCTAAAGAAGCTTGCAAACTTTGATGGACTTTTGGCCATTAATGGTGGTTTAACTCTTATAAAGGTGAAAAAAAAGCTCTATATTATTCTATGCAAAATGACCTTTAAATGACCGAAAAATGGTCTGCTCTGCAAAACTTCACCAAATTAGCGGAACACGCGGCGTCATATTATTCTAAAGAAGCGTGCAAACTTTTACGGAGATCGGGCCGTCGGTAGAGGTTTTCCACATTTCCACGATAAATGAGCTGAGAATGCAAAGATCGACCTATTTCCCTGCCGATGTGCATGTCAGAACGCTTGATAAAGTTTTTGGAACCAGCAGCTCGAAAATCAAGTTCTGAGACCCTATAGTTTTTTTTTATAGGCTATTTTAGGCCCCTTTTATGCCCTTTTTATTAGGGGTTCGAGCACGAAGTGCTGAAACCCTATTGTAATTGCTAATTTTCCCATGATGCATCATTCTACATCTAAAACTGATCGGGCAGACCAAACCGTAAGTCGTAGAGACTTGAAACTGTCAGGGATGGTAGTACTCACACCGTCTGCCAGCGTCAGCGAGGCACGCCCCGATCGGCCTGACGGGGGCGCTACAGCGAGCAAAAGTATGAAACGGCTCATAACTCCTAAACCGTTGGGCATGGGCTCAAGTGTCTTATATCGTACAAAACGTATGCATCGGATTGGCTCGCCCTTCAGGCGCCAATTTCGAGATATTTTGCGTTTTTTGAAAAACCTACTTTTGCTAACTACTTTCACATTTTTTCCCTGATCAAAACAAAACCATCGTAGAAATGTTCTTTGGAGAGAGACTATTAATAATTCATAAAAACATAAACATTTTTGTTTCATGGTCGCTAAGGGGAACCAGAATATTCAATGCGTCGGGGGCCACTTTTACTAAAATGACTATAACTTGTGAACAGAACAAGATATTTTCGCTAAACTCGGGTCACATGTCTATGATCTCAAACTTAAGTCACTTGAAAAAAATTGTGATGATTGGCCACTTGGTGGCGCTGTAAGGGGAAAAAATGTCATCAAAATGGCCATAACCACACCCCCAACCATTAGTCCGATAATAATTGGCATGCATTGACCTTGTCCAGGGTGCCATGATAGTCTATGAGAACACTGGTATATCTCAAACAAAAAATTGGATAATCGCAAAACCAACGCAATGCCCTGCAGGAGCCTAAGAAGTTTCAAGCCAGTGATTTTCACAGGAGTCATTTCCTTTGACTCCAGAATCCTTGCTGAGTCCAACAATACCAAACATCAATCAATCAATCAATCAACTTTATTTATATAGCGCTTTTACAATGACGATTGTTTCAAAGCAGCTTCACAGTGTTAAACAGGACAACATTGCAACAAAATTTGATTTGGCTAGTTTAATTTGGATATTTTATAGAATTATATATGACCAAATTTATAAATTCTATTTGTATATTTAGTTGAGTAACTTGGATCATAATTTGAGTGTCCCCAACTGAGCAAGCCAAGCCAAAGGCAACAGTGGCAAGGAACCAAAACTCCATCAGGGCATGATGGAGAAAAATAAACCTTGGGAGAAACCAGACTCAGTCGGGGTGCCAGTTCTCCTCTGGCCTATTATTAACAGTGTATAATTATTACTCTGGCAACCTTGCAGGTCATAAATCATATTAGATAGGAATATTCAAAATTTTGGGTATGACGCACGAGACGGGTTCATTTAGGATGGCGCGTCGATTACACAAGAATATGAATACTTGAAAGATCGGAGTTATTGCGCCGGAGACGGGTTAATTGAGGATGACGTTCCGGTGAGGCAAATTCAGAGGAGACACTAATGGACACGGTCTCAGCAGACACTCCAGGATGAGCTGGTCATGTCCAGATGCAGGTCCACCATCCGATCCGGACACAGCCTGGATCCGGCCGACTGCAGTAAACCTCGGGATAAACAGAGAGAAACATGCAAGGTATTGCTTTATGGTTTGTGTAACGGTGTCATTTAGACCGTACAGTTATGAAAAATATCCAACCAATGTTGCCCATGGGCAATTTTTATACACTCATAAATATACTGTAACTATATATTGGGGTGGCCAATACTGCTCCTGGAGGGCCACTAGACTTTAGCTCCAACCCCAAAACACACCTTTACCAGCTAATCAAGGTCTTAACACACCTGTCTGGAAGTTTCTATTATGTCTATTGAGGCAAGCTGGAGTCTAGAACTTCAAAATGAAATGAGATATTTAAAACAAATTTGACACACATATGTATGGACACTCTGAGGACACCTAAAAAAGTGGTCTAGATTGGGCAAGACGCAGTTCTATAACTGCTAAAAAAAATAAAATAAAATAAAATAAACTGCTTAGTAAATTGCCTGTAAAAGGTATTTTTTCATCTATGATCCAAGTTTATTTCTTTATTTGAATCCCCATTTGCCAGTATCAAGGCAGCGGTTACTCTTCCAGAGGTCCCAACAAGTAAAAATACAAAACTACATTAAAACCACTACAATAAAAAGTCAATGAAAAATATAAACCCAAAATTCATACCAAATATCAAAATCAACAATTTACTATATATTGTGCCATTAACGTTTCTTTAATGATTTTTAAAAAAACTTAAAATATGTAATATCTGATAGTAAATCTATCTTTTATATATCTATCTTATATTTCCAATCATCTATACGTTGCAGTACATTGTTTTACAGTAGTTTTAATCCAGTACATTAGTAAAAAAAAACCCAAAAAAAACATCCCTTTGATTCATGCCTTGTGTCGAATTTATGATTAGTACTAAATGTTGACATTACAGAACATTAGGAACTCTAGACAGAAATATTTCTTATAAAACTAAGCAGAGAAGCAACCTTTCACCAGTGGCCATCCTAAAGTTTTGTGCATTCTGATTATATTAGCCCTTCTAATACAGTTTTAAAGTAAGTCATGCGGCTCTGTTCTGGACTAATTGTCATTTTTGAGTGTCTGGTAACGCTTTAGATTACGGCCCGGAAAGTACCACGTAATTAAAGTGAATTTACAGGGTAATTTTCTGTAATTATAGTGTAACTATAAAGTAAGTAGGTGTAGGTATAAGGGAACAATATGTAATATTGGGAGAATAAAGGGGTAACTAGCCCGGAAAGTACTGCGTAATGAAATCGTATTTAGAGGGTAATTATTTTGTAATTATAGTGTAACTATAAAGTAAGTAGGTGTAGGTATAAGGGAACAATATGTAATATTGTGAGAATAAAGGGGTAACTAGCTCGGAAAGTACTGCGTAATGAAATCGAATTTACAGGGTAATTTTCGGTAATTATAGTGTAACTATAAAGTAAGTAGGTGTAGGTATAAGGGAACAATATGTAATATTGTGAGAATAAAGGGGTAACTAGCTCGGAAAGTACTGCGTAATGAAATCTAATTTACAGGGTAATTTTTTTGTAATTATACTGTAATGTTGTATGTGTTTAGGCAAAAAAACATGTCAAGTTTAGGTAATAAAGGGGTAACAACATGGAAAATTACAAATAAGTATACTGTAAGTATTTTATAACTAAGGGCTAACTATTCTAATATTACATGGTACTTATGGCATACTATACCTAACAACATGGAAAATTACAAATAACTATACTGTAAGTATTGCTTAATTGTATAAGTATTGACACTTCCAGATGAGAACACAAAAACATTTTTAAATGATGATGATGATGTAGTTACCCTGTAACTACGTGTAACAAGGGGGTGACAAGCACCACTTTAATTTACAGCCCGCAGATGATGTAGTTACCCTGTAACTACGTGTAACAAGGGGGTAACAAGCACCACTTTAATTTACAGCCCGCAGATGATGTAGTTACCCTGTAACTACGTGTAACAAGGGGGTAACAAGCACCACTTTAATTTACAGCCCGCAGGTGATGTAGTTACCCTGTAACTACGTGTAACAAAGGGGTAACAAGCACCACTTTAATTTACAGCCTGCAGATGATGTAGTTACCCTGTAACTACGTGTAACAAGAGGGTATCTTTGCCAGTAATTAATTAATTTAGTCTTACTTGCCTTGAAACATGTATGTCAAATCATATAAATTATAGGCTACTGTATATAAGTAGTAAAATGCAAGTGTGTTTTATCATGTTATATGAATATTTTATTTTCTGGGATCAGTTGAAAAGAGGTAAGCTTGTTTTCCACTACATTTCACCGACTCCAATGCCTTTCAAACAGAATAGCAGACCAATTATCTGTAACACTCAGGTAAGTAATAGCAAAAACCTTATGAATCTTACGACCTTACTAAAAAAAAACTTTTATATGACACTTATTATTACAAAAAAAGTTTTGTAGTGGATGTGCTTTCTAAATTGCTCCCAAATGATTGTTTAGCATGCAATATCTCCATCATGTCAAGTTAAAACATATTTAAATAGTTCTTTAAACTATAGGCTACATATTGTTTGAAAGCAGCTTCACAATAATAAAGAAATATAAAAGTAATATTTAAAAAATTGTATGTTATCTGGAAGTGTCAATACTTAAACAATTATGCAATACTTACAGTATAGTTATTTGTAATTTTCCATGTTGTTAGGTATAGTATGCCATAAATACCATGTAATATTAGAATAGTTAGCCCTTAGTTATAAAATACTTACAGTATACTTATTTGTAATTTTCCATGTTGTTAGGTATAGTATGCCATAAGTACCATGTAATATTAGAATAGTAAGCCCTTAGTTATAAAATACTTACAGTATACTTATTTGTAATTTTCCATGTTGTTACCCCTTTATTACCCAAACTTGACATGTTTTTTTGCCTAAACACATACAACATTACAGTATAATTACAAAAAAATTACCCTGTAAATTCGATTTCATTACGCAGTACTTTCCGGGCTAGTTACCCCTTTATTCTCACAATATTACATATTGTTCCCTTATACCTACACCTACTTACTTTATAGTTACACTATGATTACAAAAAAATTACCCTGTAAATACGATTTCATTACGCAGTACTTTCCGGGCTAGTTACCCCTTTATTCTCCCAATATTACATATTGTTCCTTTATACCTACACCTACTTAATTTATAGTTACACTATAATTACGGAAATTACCCTGTAAATTCACTTTAATTACGCGGTACTTTCCGGGCCGTAATCTAAAGCGTTACCGTAATTTGGTCTATATGGTTAATTTAGTTTAATAATTAGATTTATTTTGAAATATATTTGAAAAATAGTTTTTTCCCCAACTGAGCAAGCCAAGCCAGAGGCGACAGTGGCAAGGAAAACAAAACCCCATCAGGAGACCTAATGGAGAAAAATAAACCTTGGGAGAAACCAGGCTCAGTTGGGGTGCCAGTTCTCCTCTGGCCAATTAACAAACAGCGTATTATTATTATTACAATTATTATTTTAAAGGTCAGAGGTCATAATCGATCTGAATATTCGAAAGATCTGAGGCAACACGCCGGAGACGGGTTTACTGAGGATGATGTATCGATTAAATAATTATTAAAAATAAATAATTTGAAATGCCAGATGCCAAATTGATTAAACAATTACTAAAGTGTAATATTCGAAAGATCGGCGGCAACACGCTGGAGACGGGTTGTTTTGAGGATGACATCGGGATAAAACAGAGACACTAACATTAGCGAAGATGCCATTCTTCTGATGATGTAACGAGTACATCAGGTGTTATGGGAAGTGTTCCCAGTTACGGCTGACCAAGATAATGCAGCCTAATAATAATTTAATTGAAAAAGTGTTTTATGTGTATGCCATAGAAAAGAGATGTGTTTTAAGTCTAGATTTATACTGACAGAGTGTGTCTGCTTCCCGAACAATGCTAGGAAGACTGTTCCAGAGTTTAGGTGCTAAATAGGAAAAGGATCGACCACCTGCAGTTGATTTTGATATTCTAGGTATTATCAGCAGGTCAGAGTTTAGAGACCGCAGTAGACGTGATGGAGTATACTGTGTTGAGAGCTCACTCAAGTACTGGGGAGCTAAACCAGCTTTGTAAGTAATAAGCAAGATTTTAAAATGTATGCGATGTTTAATAGGGAGCCAGTGCAGTGTTGAAAGAACTGGGCTAATATGTTCATACTTCCTGGTTCTAGTAAGAACTCGAGCTGCTGCGTTTTGGACCAGCTGGAGTTTGTTTATTAAGCGAGCAGGGCAACCACCCAGAAGAGCATTACAATAATCTAGCCTTGAGCTCATGAATGCATGTATTAACTGTTCAGCATTTTGCATTGATAGCATGTGCCGTAATTTAGATATATTTTTAAGATGGTAAAATGCATTTTTACAGATGCTAGAAACATGGCTTTCAAACGAAAGATTGGTATCAAAGAGCACACCCAGGTTCCTTACTGACGACGAGGACTTGACAGAGCAGCCATCGAGGGTTAGACAGTATTCTAGGTTACTTCTTGTGGAGCTTTTCTGTCCAATGACTAAAAATTCAGTTTTTTCTGAATTAAGTTGCAGGAAATTACTGATCATCCAATTTTTTATATCATCTATACATTCCGTTAATCTTGTGAATTGGTTAGTTTCTTCAGGGTGTGAAGAAATATAGAGCTGAGTATCATCAGCATAACAATGATATCTAACGCCATGCTTCCTAATAATATCTCCCAGTGGTAGCATGTACAGGGTGAAGAGCAATGGCCCTAGCACTGAGCCCTGCGGTACTCCATACTTAACATGTGATCGGTGTGACGTCTCTTCATTTACTGCTACAAATTGATAACGTTCAGATAGGTATGATTTAAACCATGCCAATGCCGGTCCACTAATGCCTACATAATTTTCGAGTCTATTGTGGTCGATAGTGTCGAATGCAGCGCTAAGATCGAGTAACACTAACAAAGAGATACAACCACGATCGGATGATAAGAGTAAATCATTTGTAACTCTGATGAGAGCAGTCTCAGTACTATGATACGGTCTAAATCCTGACTGAAAATCCTCACAGATACCATTTCTTTCTAAAAAGGAACATAATTGTAAAGACACGGCCTTTTCAAGTATTTTTGAAAGAAAGGGTATATTTGAGATTGGCCTGTAATTGATTAATTCTGTAGGATCAAGTTGCGTTTTTTTAATAAGTGGTTTAATAATAGCCAACTTAAAAGTTTTCGGTACATATCCTAATGACAAAGATGAATTAATGATATTAAGAAGAGGATCCATGACCTCTGGTAGCATCTCTTTTAATAGCCTAGTCGGTATAGGGTCAAGCATACATGTTGTTGATTTAGATGAATTAAAGAGTTTAGCCAATTCTTCCTCTCCTATAGCAGTGTTAGGGGTATAACAGCTTAGACCCAGAGACCAGTAGTGAAGAATGAAGACAAAGAGTCAGGAGTGCAATTAATTAAAGAGAAATTTTACTTAAGAATAGTTTGCAGTTTCATCAGCAGAAGCCAGCTTCAAGTCTCACAAGGAGTTCGTAGGCCACGCTTCCTCTCTACCGGTCTCGTCGTACCGTACATTCAATTGTCCCAACAGTTATACTGTTTTCAAGGTCTAGCCCTGTCATTACTTCAAGGTGTATGATTCTGATTGGCTCAGAGAAAATGTACAGTCATGGTAAATTTCCACACAAGGATATATAGCAGAGCATATCACTAAACTAGGCAGACTAGTTGTCGCCCCATGACTAGATTTAGATCATTGTTGACCTCGGAGGTTGCAGAAAGGCGTCTTCATATCTGGTGTTGTCCATCTTCAATATTGGGCCTGCACAGATCATGCAACGCACACACAAGAGCTCCCCAGAATCACAGCTCTCCCAAGGTTGGAGAGTCTTATCAACAAAGCACTTCACTAAAACATACTGATAACATGTGCTTTCTCTCAGTGAGAGGTACAGACAATAGTACAGGCAATATTCATCTTGATTCTTTAGTGTTTCAGTAAAAGGAAATATAAAATGAATAAAATATAATAAAAATGAAAGACAAATTCATATTTAATCTATGGAAGCCGTGCTAAGTGAGCAAACACTGTTACTGCACTCCCGGCATGTTAGGGGCTGTGTTACACATAGGCCAGACGCCACTCAAAGACCAAATACAAACTTTAGAAAACATAAAAGAAGAACAAACAATCAGTAGTTCTATTGAGTAAAATCAACTGCAATTAATCATTAGAAATAGGAGGATAAATATTAATTAAGGCTTTGATTATGAATCTGATTAAGATATTTACAGGTATATTGAAGCGGCAGGGGATTTCAGACTTCCCCCTTCATTCCCCCCTTAGTCCAATTTTGGGGTCCTGTCACCCCCACATTTTGGGCTACCAATTTAGGCCACTACATAATTTCTATGTTCCCCCCTTGTCAGGTTATAAAACAGAAAATATCCTCTTCAAGGATTTAACTTCAACCATTATTAATTTATTAATCTAGGATAATTTGGCTTTTATCATTGGCTTGAATGCTTACAAACAAGCACATATTCATCCTCAGAAGGACATACTAAATTAACCCCTTGTCATCATAAATACCAAAATATATCATTCCAAATAGGTATTTGCAAATACACTCCTTCCAAAATAAAGACCTTTTTCATGTTCAATAATGGTCTGAAATAAAAATAAACAAAAACAAAAATAAATAGACAGAATAATCCATCCAATTACATACAGTCATAAAACATCCTTCAGGTTACAGTCTACATACATGTACCATCTTAAATTACATCCCATCTCATTCTTTTTTTTTTTCTTTTCTCAAACACGTTCATAACATCCATTTCAATCTCTACTCCCTGATTTTTACTCAAGAACCTTCTTGTTAAAACTCCTTTCACTCATCCTTTTTCCACATACTCAAACCTTTTTGTCAACTTGCTATTTCCATCAAATCCATTTTTAACTCATCATAGCCCACATCATTTTTAACCTAAATGAACATAACCATACAATTCTTAATGTTAAAAAAAACATTTAATCGAAATTCATCAATTCATATCATATTCAGCTTGTTCATATTTTTATCTTGTGACATAATGCTTAACCATTGCCAATACCCAATTGGTATTTATCAAATTCTTTTCAACTCATGTTATCATAAAACACTCAAAATCAATTAATTATGATTTCCTTTAAAGTAAATTTTTCTCAGTGTCTTGTCCATTAAACTCTTAGGCGTAAGCTCCAAATGACTAAAATCCTCTTAATTCATGTCATATGGTAGTGATACTTATCATCAAATATCATCACTAGCCTTACCTCGCCACTTACACCAAAAATTGTTATAATTTTACCAAGAATAAATTATCAAAATCTCCCATAGTATTTTAACTTTGTACTATAAGTCATCATCAATTTCTTTAAAGCTGTTTTAAACAATCTGTATTTTGAAAAGCATTCATAGTTCAATTTCTATTAACCTAATTTGTTTTCAGGTTTCAAAAGTTCTGTCAAAAAGTTATTGTCACAACATCAATCTTTGGAGCTATGTCTCTCTTGTTTTAACTTGCTTGTAATGTCCTCTATCAAAATCTGCAGATGCACCATGTGCTCTTATTATTTCAGTCTTATCTCTACTTCTCTGCAGAAACCAAAATATTACATAACAAAGAAAGACTCAAGTCACTTGATTTTCCAACATTAATTGTTGTTCTCTCTAGAAATCACATGTCATGCCTCTATTTAATGGAGGAAACATGAAATAAAATAAAAATAAAACTTTCTTTTTAGAAGTTATTTGTTTGTTCGCCCTTCTGCCTTTCAGAAATATGAGGGAGTTTCTGGATAATTTGGATAGTGACTTCAGCCAATTTGTCACTTTGTCTCTGCCGTCAAGTCCAGAAAATGTACCTTTACCATTCTTAATCAATCGACATTATTCAATTGTAGACCCTCTGTTGAATTTAGAGAAGGGTTTTTAACCCATGATGGACGGCAATCTTTAGCTTTACAATTCGTTTTTAACATAAACACTAATCCAGAGATTAATTCAAATCAGCATCATAAATGACAAAAGTCATAATTACCAGTAACGGACAGAGCTGGATACCAATCCACTTAAAGCTCGTCCCATGTTCAGTTCTGGATCATCTTTTCACCAGATTCCTTCAGAATTAGCAGCTTCTTTAAAGGTTGTCGTTTGACTTAACCCATCTGTGATGATAAACACTCATTCCAGAGGTTAATGACACCATACACTCCATCAGGACAGAATAGTTCCCAACACATCCAAAACATAAAGTGCAGTCATCAACGTACACACACACACACTAAACACGTAAATATTAATTTCTCATTATCAAAATTTGCTTTTGGTGTTAACTCTAAAAATTATTTAAACTCTGCTTTTACAAAATCTCTTAACCAATTTCAGATCATGTCTGTTCATTATTCATCTGTTTTTATAAGTCAGCTGGGTTGTTTTGGTTCTGATATCATTTCTTTGTTTTGTTTCAGCTTTAGTAGGGCGATAACAAACTGTCACAGTACCATCCCTGTGTCCACCAGCAGTCTCTCTCTCTCTCTCTCTCTCTCTCTCTGATAATCTTTTCAACTGTCTTCTAAGACTTTAACTTTAACTGTTACACAAAGTTTAGAAATGTAAATGTTTAACTTTCAAATTAGAGCATCTCCAATAAGTTACACTATGAAATTGTTTCAAGTTATCTTTAGTTTAAATACCTTTGTCATCCAGACCTTCTCTTTAAACTTAAAAGCCGTCCTCATCTTAAAGTCATCACCATGTCTCTGAATTAAGCCTGCTGAAGTAACCTCATAATAACATTAATTCAGTTTTACTGATACAAATTAATACATTTTGTTCTGGTCTCCACACAAGTTAAATGACAAGCACTGCATGGTCTCAGCCGGCTCTTGAATGCCCCTTACCATCATCAACTCTTTCGCTCAGGGTCTTTCTTCCTGGCACTCAATTTCCTGCGGTTATTGGTGAGCGGTATAGAGGGGCATAATTAGGGCAGGCCCTGCTGTGTCCTGTATGGACTCTCGGCCCCCACAAGCACAGCTTCCCCCCTTCACTGATGCTGCTGGCCTCACAGACATCGCTCCACTCTCATACACACCTCACATACAACCCCAAGTGGGGTCCCACTTGGGGTCCCAAGTGACTTTACGTGATTTCCCTGGCTTGGGTTGTTCCCCGCTGGCCAAAAGAGAATCTTACCCGTCTTCGGGAAACCACCTCGTGCCCACTTGGTCATCGCTTGAGTTCTTTGACCCTCAACAGGATCTATGTTTTCTGGAGTCTTGGGGAAAGTGCATTCAAGAGTCACCAGAGCCAATTAGTCTGCTTACTATAGGTAGAACATGGAGACAGGTTAATCATAACAACTTAATCACTAAAATCCATCATACCTCTTCAAAGACGCAATCTATCAGTGCGTGGATTACACTCAGTGAATTTAGCCATAACAACTGTCCATTCAATTTAGAGTTTGACTATCTCTATGAACAAAGCCATTTTCTGTACAAGGTGCAGGCTAAGATCAGACACTGAAGTTACTGGTCATATGTAAGACATTAATCAACAAAATATTTTAAGGTCTCTGTGTAAAATCATCTTATACCTATTTAACCACTAAAACATATCTTAATATTTTCAAGTGATGTCCTGTGCTTTTACTTATCAATATCTTATCACAGGCTCAGATATCAGCTTTGAGCTCGTTTCGAAAGAGAGAGAGACTCCTAGGCATTCAGGACTGGTACTGCATTTTCATAAACTTTAAACTTCTCACTCTAGCACAGCATAAGACTTGGCTAGAGATTACATTTGCTTTTTAATAAACATCAGACATTATCCTTTTAACTCTATCCTTTGCCAGAAATTACGTTTTCAAATAACCATAGTTGTCATTTTTGTCTTTTGCCCATACAACAAATGTAAACTTCAAAATTCAAATTGAGTCTCAGTTACTTTTTCAATTTTAGCCACAGCACCAGAAATGACATGGTGGGCCAGATTCAGATAAGCAAATAGTTTTATTACAGCTCAGCAGGAGCTTATCTTTTGAAACCAAAACATCAGCTTCTAGGGTTTTAAACATATTTAACACCAATTCTCCTACAGTGTTTTTACCAATATTCAGTCAACTAAACAGAATTTTCAATAGAGGAACAGGGACAACTTTCTCATAAGTTTGTCATTTAAACCCTCCTACGTCACTATTTATTTTCTTGCCTCTCACGTGTTTTGCAGTCATTGTCTGTAATTTATATCAATAGATTTTCCTTCAAAAGGAATTCCTTAAGACTTAATTTTTTTTATTATTCATACGTCTTAGACAGAGTGTAAGTCACTTCTGTTTCTTTTTACTTTGGTTTGTTTACAGAATGTTAGTCTGGTGGCGTGATTTGCCATTTTTTGTTTCTTTCTACAAATTATAGGTGAGAGGTTACAGTTACATTCAAAATGGCCCTGCTGACCATAGTTAAAACACTATCTGTCATCTGGTTTAGCAACCTTCAGCAACCTATTTTCTTTAATTTCAGTCTGGTTCTCAGTCTCTGGGTCTGTGCTTAAAGCATCAACTTCGACAAAATCTTTGAACAGAGCTTGTGATCCGATAAAACATAATGGCTTGCAATTCTTCATGCTTTTACAAAAGCATTTGGGTATCAAATTGTATCCCTAAGTCTGATTCTCAGTCTCTGTGTCAGTGCCTCTATCAGCAGCTGCTTGAACAGTCTGAGAAGAGAGCGCGAGAGTGGAGGGGGCACATAAGACTGGCCGCTCATACATTTTGCCGTTTTTTTTTTTTTTTTTTACTTTTCCAAAAACAACCTCAAGCCCTTTACATTTTGGCAATCAGACTATACCATCCCTCAGTTACTTCTGGGATTTTTCTTTCACCTAGAAATTGAAATGTTTATGGTTTTCTTTGTTTGTAACCAGTCAAGTTGCTGGGTAACTTTCCAATCAGAATTAAAGCCCCGGCTGACCATTTTCTTAATAAGTTCTGCAAATTTCTTAGAAGTGAGGGCTTCAAAGCAGAGCTGCTTACAGTCTTTGCTCTCTTTAGTCTCAAAATCTTTATCCAGACTTATGAAGTTACTGATCATGTCACTGAAGTTGTCAGCCATAACTTAGTCAAAGTTCATACTCACCTGTAGAGATGGAGGCGGCGATCTTTAACCAACACAGCTGTGGCTTCTGCGTGATGAAACTGCAAAGGACACTTGTACGAAAAAGTCACATATACTGGTCCATGCCAATTTGGGTCATTTTTCCTTGGGATCGTTCCAGGTGCATCTCTGGCAAACAAACCCTATATCTATTTTTATTTTGTTTAACTAATAACTTATACTTTATTCCCTGACTGCCTGATTCACTAAGTTCTAAATTCGGGGATCCCCTATCTGAGATGGAAGAGATGGAGCAGGTTCACAATGTCTCCTGGACCTTACCAGTTGGTCCAAGACGGGCTCCTGTAGGGGACGTTACCTATGCCCCGCAGGGCCTCCCCTTTCTTGAGTCCGCTTCTTTGCACTGCATGTTACCGTTTTTACCTATGCCTTCAGCACGTCACGGCACTATCAGCGACTTATTATACTATTAACCTTTAGTATAATTATGCCTCACTCTTCACAAGCGGAATGAAGCGAAGTACACTGCTCTCCTTCTCCAATCTCTTCCATTCAGACAGTCCTAACCAAAAAAAATAAAAACTTCCTACTACCTTATTTGTTGGTTTGCCAGAAATGTCACCAAGGAGTGATTGCCCGTGCATCCTCCACCAAAACTGTTAGGGGTATAACAGCTTAGACCCAGAGACCAGTAGTGAAGAATGAAGACAAAGAGTCAGGAGTGCAATTAATTAAAGAGAAATTTTACTTAAGAATAGTTTGCAGTTTCATCAGCAGAAGCCAGCTTCAAGTCTCACAAGTCTCACAAGGAGTTCGTAGGCCGTGCTTCCTCTCTACCGGTCTCGTCGTACCGTACATTCAATTGTCCCAACAGTTATACTGTTTTCAATAGTCCTTAATAGTCCTTGATCGATTGCTCCCTGATCGATTGCTCCAGTCTACCTACTGCTGCTACTGCATGCGTCAGTGTTTGTAGCTCTGTATAGCTGCGTTTGAATCTCTATTTGATATATTTTCTTTGTTATCTATACTGCTAAAAATAACTTACTCATCACCATATATTGTTTAATATAGCCTATCAAGTTAAATTTGACATCACTAGCTTTTAATCTAAATCACTACCACGTGTTAGCTTTTCGCTAGCCTGGTAGCTTTCCATCCCGGCACCCGGGTCTCCTGTTTTCTGAGTTCATTAGACAACTGTGGTAAGTTGGATTATTAAATAGACTCCATCAAACAAAGTAAGTGGAGTAAGTTGTGTGGTAAGTTTTGG
Source organism: Gobiocypris rarus (assembly GCA_023029165.1). Lineage (NCBI taxonomy): Eukaryota > Metazoa > Chordata > Actinopteri > Cypriniformes > Gobionidae > Gobiocypris > Gobiocypris rarus. Next base: position 23,749,852 of record CM040931.1, read on the forward strand.
ATTCATCAACAAATACGGTAAGCCATGTCTTCTTCTCCTGTCATTGTCACTTGCACTGCATGCTACATGTTTAGCATATCTATCTCCGTTGGCGAACAGGGCTTCACATGTGTTAAATGTAAGGAATTAATCAGGCTGACGGAGAAGATTTCAGATTTAGAGACACGCATCCAGACTTTATGTGAGAGTAGTGAGAATGGTACAGCTTTAGATACTCTTTTGGATGCGACTAGCTTAGTGAACAATCATTGTTTGGTTCGGCTGAGCCCCGCAGCAGGGCAATTGGGTGACTGTGAGACAGCATAGTCGCGGATCTAAAAACCACTCTTCCGTTCGATTAGAACATCAAACAGGTTCTCCCCACTCAGTGATGCACCCACTGAGGATCCTGTTGAAAGTGCCCTAGTTATTGGCGATTCTATTACACGGAACGTGAAAATAGAGACACCAGCCACCATAGTCACATGTTTACCGAGCCAGAGCGCCTGACATCAAAGCAAATTTAAAAGTGCTGGCTAAAGCTAATCGTAAATTCTCTAAGATTATTATTCACGCCGGCACTAATGATGTTCGACTTCGTCAGTCGGAGATCACCAAAATTAACATTAAAGAGGTGTGTAAACTCGCACGATGTCACCGCAGTCTGTTTATCTGGCCTCTCCTGTTAAAAGGAGTGATGAAATAGTTAGCAGATTATCATCACTCAATGGCTGGTTGTCTAAGTGGTGTCATAAAATAACATAGGGTTCATAGACAATTGGAAAAGTTTTTGGGGCAGACCCGACCTGTTGAAGATAGACGGAATTCATCCTACCCGGCTGGTGCTGCTCTTCTCTAGTAATTTGGCACATAGTCTTAGAGCTAAACCTTGACTCACTGGGGCCCAGGTCAGGAAGCAGACAAACTGGCTAAACCAACCGTCCTGCTAGCTGTCTCACGTCACCAGAGTCAGCTAAATCCCAGCACATAGAGACGCTTTCACCTAGATATTATCACATAGAGACTGTGTCTGTTCCCGAATCAGTAAATACAAAAACCATCAAAACCATTCAACAGTAAAAATTTAATTGATGTCCAACAAATAAACAACAGATATAATACGGATGAACAATTGATAAATCTCGGTTGCTGAATATTCGATCCCTTTCGCCAAAAAAACGCTTATTGTTAATGATATGATTATAGATCATAACCTAGATGTGCTGTGTTTGACAGAAACCTGGCTAAAACCTGACGACTACATTACTTTAAATGAGTCCACTCCCCAAGATTATTGTTATAAACACGAGCCGCCTGAAAGGAAAAGGGAGGTGTTGCTGTAATTTATAATGATAACTTCAGTATTACTCAGAAGTCTAGTTTCAAATATAATTCCTTTGAAGTTTTGGTGCTTTATGTAACATTGTGTAGTGTAAATGATAAATCCTGCTTGACATTTGTGTTGGCTACTGTATACAGGCCACCAGGGCACAATACAGACTTTATCAAAGAATTTGCTGGTTTTCTATCAGAGTTAGTACTGGCTGCAGATAAAGTACTAATTGTTGTGATTTTAATATCCATGTTGACAATGAAAAAGACGCATTGGGATTGGCATTTAAAGACATTATAAACTCTATTGGAGTTAGACAACACGTATCTGGACCCACTCATCGCCTTAATCATACTTTAGATCTAATACTGTCACATGGACTAAATGTTGATACCATTAAAATCCTGCAGCAGAGCGATGACATCTCAGATCATTACCTAATATCATGTATACTTAATATAGCTAAGGCTGCAAAGCCATCCTCGCTTCAAATATGGCAGGACTATAACCGCTGCGACTAAAGATTGCTTTATACATAATCTTCCTCATCAGTTCCATCTCCTCAGAATTACAGATAGCCAAGAGGAACTTGATGTTGCAACAGAAACTACTGACTCTCTCTTTACTAGCACTTTAGACATAGTTGCTCCTCGGCGCTTAAAGAAGATTAAAGCAAATAATCCAACGCGTGGTACAACGAGCACACTCGGGCCCTTAAAACAGCAGCCAGAAAATGGAGCAGCTGGAAGAAAACAAAACTGGAGGTTTTTCGGGAAAGAGAGCATGATTGCATACAGAAAGGCCATAAAATCTGCTAGATCTGCTTATTTCTCAACTCTTTTAGAAGAAAACAAACACAACCCTAGGTATTTATTCGATACAGTGGCTAAATTAACAAAGGATAAAGCTTCAACTTCTGACGCTTGTAAACAACACAGCAGTAATGACTTTATGAACTTCTTTACTAGTAAGATTGATAACATTAGGAATAAAATTATAACCATGCAGCCGCCTACTACAGTATCACTTCAGACAGAACATTGTAGTCTCACTGAGGAAAAATTACACTCATTCACTGCTATAGGAGGAGAAGAATTGGCTAAACTTGTCAAATCATCAAAATCAACAACATGTATGCTTGACCCTATACCGACTAGGCTATTAAAAGAGATGCTTCCAGAGGTCATAGATCCTCTGCTTAATATTATTAATTCATCCTTGACATTAGGATATGTTCCAAAAACTTTTAAGTTGGCTGTAATTAAACCACTTATTAAAAAACCGCAACTTGATCCTAAAGAATTAGTCAATTACAGACCAATCTCGAATCTACCGTTTCTATCAAAAATATTAGTTGGCATTAGTGGAACTGCATTGGCATGGTTTAAATCTTACTTATCTGACCGTTATCAGTTTGTAGCAGTAAATGAAGAGATGTCACACCGATCACAAGTTCAGTATGGAGTACCGCAAGGCTCAGTGTTAGGACCGTTGCTTTTCACCCTGTATATGCTACCACTGGGAGATATCATTAGGAAGCATGGCGTTAGTTTTCATTGTTATGCTGATGATACTCAGCTCTATATTTCTTCACACCCTGACGAAACTTACCAATTCACAAGATTAACGGAATGCATAGCTGATATTAAAAATTGGATGAATAGTAATTTCTGCAACTTAATTCAGATAAAACTGAATTTTTAATTATTGACAGAAAAGCTCCACAAAGAGTGCCCTAGAATACTGTCTAACCTCGATGGCTGCTCTGTCAAGTCCTCGCTGCCAGTGAGGAACCTGGGTGTGCTCTTTGATACCAATCTTTCATTTGAAAGCCACGTTTCTAGCATCTGTAAAACTGCATTCTACCATCTTAAAAATATATCTAAATTACGTCACATGCTTTCAATGCAAAATGCTGAACAACTAGTACATGCTCATGAGCTCAAGGCTAGATTATTGTAATGCTCTACTGGGTGGTTGCCCTGCTCGCCTAATAAATAAACTCCAGCTGGTCCAAAACGCAGCAGCTCGAGTTCTTACTAGAACCAGGAAGTACGATCATATTAGTCCAGTTCTGTCAACACTGCACTGGCTCCTATTAAACATCGCATAAATTTTAAAATCTTGCTTATTACTTATAAAGCAATAAATGGTTTAGCTCCCAGTACTTAAGCGAGCTCTTAACGCAATATACTCCATCACGTCAATTGCGGTCTCTAAACTCTGGCCAGTTGAAAATACCTAGAATATCTAAATCAACTGCAGGCGGTCGATCCTTTCCTATTTAGCACCTAAACTCTGGAACAGTCTTCCTAGCATTGTTCGGGAAGCAGACACACTCTGTCAGTTTAAATCTAGACTAAAAACACATCTCTTTACTATGGCATACACATAGAACATTTTTAACTTTCTTTATTCAAATCAAATGACTGATTATTAGGCTGCATTAACTAGGTCAGCGGAACCGAACACTTCCCATAACACCTGATGTACTCGTTACATCATAAAAGAGTGGCATCCACACTAATGTTAGTCTCTCTGTTTATCCCGAGGTTTACTGCAGTCGGCCGGATCCAGGCCGTGTCCGGATCGGATGGTGGACCTGCATCTGGACATGACCAGCTCATCCTGGAGTGTCTGCTGAGACCGTGTCCATTAGTGTCTCCTCTGAATCGCCTCACCGAACGTCATCCTCAATTAACCCGTCTCCGGCGCAATAACTCCGATCTTTCAAGTATTCATATTCTTGTGTAATCGACGCGCCATCCTAAATGAGCCCGTCCTCGTCGTCATACCCAAAATTTCGAATATTCCTATCTAATATGATTTAAGACCTGCAAGGTTGCCAGAGTAATAATTATACACTGTTAATAATAGGCCAGAGGAGAACTGGCACCCCGACTGAGTCTGGTTTCTCCCAAGGTTTATTTTTCTCCATCATGCCCTGATGGAGTTTTGGTTCCTTGCCACTGTCGCCTTTGGCTTGGCTTGCTCAGTTGGGGACACTCAAATTATGATCCAAGTTACTCAACTAAATATACAAATAGAATTTATTAATTTGGTCATATATAATTCTATAAACTATCCAAATTAAACTAGCCAAATCAAATTTTGTTGCAATGTTGTCCTGTTTAACACTGTGAAGCTGCTTTGAAACAATCGTCATTGTAAAAGCGCTATATAAATAAAGTTGATTGATTGATTGATTGATTGATTGATTCAAGGTCTAGCCACGTCATTACTTCAAGGTGTATGATTCTGATTGGCTCAGAGAAAATGTACAGTCATGGTAAATTTCCACACAAGGATATATAGCAGAGCATATCACTAAACTAGGCAGACTAGTTGTCGCCCCATGACTAGATTTAGATCATTGTTGACCTCGGAGGTTGCAGAAAGGCTTCTTCATATCTGGTGTTGTCCATCTTCAATATTGGGCCTGCACAGATCATGCAACGCACACACAAGAGCTCCCCAGAATCACAGCTCTCCCAAGGTTGGAGAGTCTTATCAACAAAGCACTTCACCAAAACATACTGATAACATGTGCTTTCTCTCAGTGAGAGGTACAGACAATAGTACAGGCAATATTCATCTTGATTCTTTAGTGTTTCAGTAAAAGGAAATATAAAATGAATAAAATATAATAAAAATGAAAGACAAATTCATATTTAATCTATGGAAGCCGTGCTAAGTGAGCAAACACTGTTACTGCACTCCCGGCATGTTAGGGGCTGTGTTACACATAGGCCAGACGCCACTCAAAGACCAAATACAAACTTTAGAAAACATAAAAGAAGAACAAACAATCAGTAGTTCTATTGAGTAAAATCAACTGCAATTAATCATTAGAAATAGGAGGATAAATATTAATTAAGGCTTTGATTATGAATCTGATTAAGATATTTACAGGTATATTGAAGCGGCAGGGGATTTCAGACTTCCCCCTTCAGCAGTGAATGAGTGAAATTTTTCCTCAGTGACACTACGATGCTCTGTCTGATGTGATACTGTAGTAGACAGCTGCATGGTTATAATTTTCTTCCTAATATTGTCAATCTTACATGTAAAGAAGTTCATGAAAAAGTCATTACTGCTGTGCTGTTTACAAGAAGTTCAGAAGTTGAAGCTTTATTCTTGGTTAATTTAGCCACTGTATCGAATAAATACCTAGGTTTGTGTTTGTTTTCTTCTAAGAGAGTCGAGAAATAAGCCGATCTAGCATTTTTTATGGCCTTTCTGTATGCGATCATACATTCTTTCCACGAATTACGAAAGACCTCTAGTTTTGTTTTCTTCCAGCTGCGCTCCATTTTTCTGGCTGCTGTGTTAAGGGCCCGGGTGTGCTCGTTGTACCATGGCATTGGATTATTTTCTTTAATCTTCTTTAAGCGCAGGGGAGCAACTGTAAGTTGCTCTTTTAAGTACTGGAAAAGAGAGAGTCAATAGTTTATGTTGCAACATCGAGTTCCTCTAAGCTATCTGGAATGCTGAGGAGATGATACTGATTAGGAAGATTATTTAAAAAGCAATCTTTAGTCGCCGCGGTGATAGTCCTGCCATTTTTTAAACGGGTGGACGGCTTTGTAGCTTTAGGCAAATTAAGTATACATGATACTAGATAAAGATCTGAGATGTCGTTGCTCTGCTGCAGAATTTCAACGGTATCAACATTTATTCCATGTGACAATATTAGGTCTAAAGTATGATTATGGCGATGAGTAGGTCCTGACACGTGTTGCCTAACTCCAATAGAGTTTAGAATGTCTTTAAATGCCAATCCCAATGTGTGTTTTTCATTGTCTACATGGATATTAAAATCACCAACAATTAGTAATTTATCTACGGCCAGAACTAGCTCTGATATAAAATCAGCAAATTCTTTGATAAAGTCTGTATTGTGCCCTGGTGGCCTGTATACAGTAGCTAACACAAATGTTACACAGGATTTATCATTTGCACTACATAACGTTACATAAAGCACCAAAACTTCAAAGGAATTATATTTGAAACTAGACTTCTGAGTAATACTGAAGATATTATTATAAATTACAGCAACCCCTCCCCCTTTACCTTTCATACGCGGGTCGTGTTTATAACAATAATCTTGTTGGGTGGACTCATTTAAAGTAATGTAGTCGTCAGGTTTTAGCCAGGTTTCTGTCAAACACAGCACATCTAGATTATTATCTGTATTACTTATTATCAAATTACTAGAGAGAAGGGCGGCACCACTCCATGAAGGATGGATACTGTCGTGTTTTAACAGGCCAGGTCTGCCCCAAAAGCTTTTCCAATTGTCTATGAACCCTATGTTATTTTGCGGACACCACTTAGACAACCAGCCATTGAGTGATGATTATCTGCTAACTATCTCATCACTCCTTTTAACGGGGAGCGGACCAGAACAAAAAACTGAACCTGCCATCGTACTAGCGAGTTCACACACCTCTTTAATGTTAATTTTGGTGATCTCCGACTGGCGAAGTCGAACATCATTAGTACCGACGTGAATAATAATCTTAGAGAATTTACGATTAGCATTAGCCAGCACTTTTTAATTTGCTTTGATGTCAGGCGCTCTGGCTCCCGGTAAACATGTGACTATGGTGGCTGGTGTCTCTATTTTCACGTTCCGTGTAATAGAATCACCAATAACTAGGGCACTTTCAACAGGATTCTCAGTGGGTGCGTCACTGAGTGGGGAGAACCTGTTTGATATTCTAATCGGAACGGAAGAGTGGTTTTTTGATCCGCGACTATGCCGCCTCACCGTTACCCAGTTTCCCTGCCGCGGGGCCCTGCAGCCGAACCGAGAATGTACAGAGTTCACTAAGCTACTCGCATCCAAATCAGTGTCTAAAGCTGTAACATCCTCACTACTCTCAGATAAAGTCTGGATGTGTGTCTCTAATTCTTAAATCTTCTCCGTCAGCCTAATTATCTCTTTACATTTATCACATGTGAAGCCCTGTTCGCCGATGGAGAAGCCTATACTAAACATGCAGCAAGCAGTGCAAGTGACAATGACAGGAGAAGATGACATAGCTTACCGTGTTTGTTGATGAATCCAACTTACCACAATGGTTTGTTGGAGACCAGGGACGTCGTTAGGCCTATTTTAGGGGCTGAAGCTACCCCAAAATGTTCCTAAGCCCCTAAATGATAATAAGAACAACATAATTCGATTTATCAATAACCGTATCCTCATTCATATTTAGACGCAACAATATCCAGGTACAAAAATAGCCGAAAGTCGGAAGTTTAAATGAAGATTAAATGTCCTTAGTTTTCGTCTTTGTCAATGTATTGCATAGAGCAAATAACGTTCAGCTGCATTTCCTTTCCTGCGTCTCTCACTCACGAGTCTCTCTCACACACACACACACACACACACACACACACACACACACACACACACACACACACACACACACACACACACACACACACACACACACACACACACACACACACACACACACACACAGCCCCTCCCTCCTGCACACCGCCCGCCTCCATGAGAACGAGTGTTCGACGCTTCGACGTAGAAAGCAAGTTCGCGAAAGGTTGGTATCTCGTGAACACCTTTACACAATCACACATTAAAAAGTGGTATAAAAATATTTTTAATTCTGAATATAGTTTTGTCAGTGTGTTAATGTCGACCCGAGAAGCGATGGCTACTTTGTGCGAAATCACCTCTGATTCAATCCACAGCGCAGTTACAGTAATTAGTGTAATTAAATAGCATTCTGTGGACAACTTATCTTATATAGAGAGGAATTAGATATTACTTTGTCATACATTTACATGAGCAGACAGATAGCATTTAAGTCATTGCTTATAGTAACTCATCAGGAGCAAAGTCTGGCCTCAGTAAATTCCCCCATGCAGCTTTGATGTGTCTAAAAGCTAACATTACTGTAACTTTTCTTTAACAGAGTAGAAATGGAAGGAGAGGATATGTCTGTCACGTTTTACTTGTTAACATCTTGGTTTCTTGACTGGTTGTTGACATAATTGTAGCTCTAGATGTGAGTGCAAAGATTTTGCAAACACAAGTTACAAATACCCTGGGGCTAAGCCCCCTGTCTTCCAATCCTAGTGACGTCCCTGTTGGAGACTATTTACTATTCCAACTCACCACAGTTTTTTAATTAACTCAGAAAACAGGAGACCCGGGTGCAGAGATGACAAGCTAACAGGCTAGCGAAATGCTAATGTGTGATGGTGATTTAGATTAAAAGCTAGTGATGTCAAATTTAATGTGATTGGCAATATTTAAACAATATATGGTGATAAGTAAGTTATATTTAGCAGTAGAACAAAGAAAATATATCAAATAGAGATTCAAAAGCAAGACTGTACAGAGCTACAAACACTAGCTGAGCAGGAGGCAGACAGGAGGCTGGAGACAGGAGACTGAAGCAATGAATCAGGAGCAATCAATCTTTTGTCATACTACTTGATTATAATGCTCTATAATTCACATTTAGACATTATAAAAACACTATTATTACATTTACAATCACATTTTGTCAAATTTGATCTTTCAATTTTATTTAAGCAGTGGTATTGACATTTCTGCCAAAAAATGATGGTATGATTAATGTGTAAAAATGACTACAAGACTAGGAGTAAGCATTTTGTTACTAATAATTTATTTAATATATCTATATGTAAAACAGAAGTGTGTGTGTGTCTGTCTGTCTTTCTCTCTCTCTCTCTCTCTCTCTCTCTCTCTCTCTCTCTCTCTCTCTCTCTCTCTCTCTCTCTCTGTGTGTGTGTGTGTGTGGCCAATATCTACTCAAGAAATGCTCAGACTTAAGTCAAAGAAGCACGTGACACATGACATTACATTTGGCAATAGTTTTAGCTTTAAAATTAATATCTAGGCATTGTAAAATCATTATAATAACATTGAATATCACATTTTGTCTATCAATGTTTATCAATGACATAGACTTGTGCTGGCTGTAATGCTAAAGTTGTCCTATAGAGGGGGCTGCAGGATCAGAAATATACTTTCTTGTGTTTCCACAGGTTAAAATTAAATGTATAGGCTAGAATCATGGTGAATCAAACCTCAATGTGGTAAATCATGGTAAATCACATTAGAACGTGGTAAATCATGGTAAACTAAGGTAAATGATGCTAGGATCATGGTAAATCATACCACAATGTGGTAAATCATGGTAAATCATATTAGAATGTGTTAACTCGTGGTAAATCATGGTAAATCATATTAGAATGTGGTAACTCATGGTAAAACATGGTAAACTATGGTAAATCAGGCTAGAATCATGGTAAATCACACCTCAATGTGGTAAATCATGGTAAATCATATTACAATGTGGTAACTCATCGTAAAACATGGTAAACTATTGTAAATCAGACTAGGATCATGGTAAATCATACTACAATGTGGTAAATCATGGTAAATCATATTATAATGTGGTAACTCGTGGTAAATCATGGTAAATCACATTAGAATGTGGTACCTCGTGGTAAAACATGGTAAACTATGGTAAATCAGGCTAGGATTATGGTAAATCATACTACAATGTGGTAAATCATGGTAAATCATATTAGAATGTGGAAACATGGTAAATCATAGTAAACTATGTTAAATCAGGCTAGAATCATGGTAAATCATACTACAATGTGGTAAATCGTGGTAAATCATATTAGAATGTGGAAACATGGTAAATCATAGTAAACTGTGGAAAATCAGGCTAGGATCATGGTAAATCAAACTGGAACATGGTAAATCACAGTAAATCACGCCAGGACTAAATCAATGAAAGCTATGGCAATTCATGGTAAAATATGGCGAATCACGGTAAAGTATGGTAAATCACTAACACAGGAAATATCATGGTAAATCAGGCAAGAACATGGTAAATCAAGGTAAACTATGGTGAATCATGGTACATCACACTAGAACATGGTAAATCATGGTAAACTATGCTAGTACCTGGTAAATTAGACCATAGGTGGCACTAAAACTGACAAAAAGCTTTGAAAACCACACATATCCTATATTAAATTGCCTTTATTGGCTGTAAATGGTCATTTTCATCTATTATGTCAGTGGTTAAATGCTTGCTAAATTAACCTTGGTGTCTTTTGATACTTTTATGCTTTAAGTCCTTAAAGGCCTTAAATGCTTGAACCCCGCTAAATGCTGCTTGCAGCTTTAATTATTAATATTTCCCCCTAGCGACCAAAAGCGCAAAACAGCTCATAACTCCTACACCGTTTGGTCCACACTCAAGTGTCTTATATTACTGGAAAGCTGAGTCCTTGGCGAACAAAACCTATATCTCCGATTTCATTTGCGTCATTAAAATTTTTCCGCCATTTTGAATTTTGTTGTAAACCTACTTTTGCAAACTAGTCCCTGTTTTTTGGCCCGATCGGAACCAAACCAGTGCACAAAAGTTCTCTGGAGACTGAATATCAATAATCATTGAAAACAAAGTAGAAATTTAATAATAATCCCTGTACAACAGAGGGAATATCCCAACATTTCTGAAGTTAGCTGCTGACAGAGAAGTAGGAAACAGGTGAACTGAGGAAGTTCATTAAATAACTTCATATGCATTTATTTATTAATGACACTGTATGAGCAATATTAAATTAACAAGTAAACCTAACATAAACTCTGTTATCTTGATAAATTATTTTCTGTATATTCTTCTTCTTTTCTGCATTTCCCTTCTAATAAACTGCCATTATATACTAAATATTGTTGGCTTGGTGCTTATGTTCCTAGATTCTTCCATGCTGATGTTCTGCTGCACCTCAGCAGAGTTGAAGCGGATCTCCTGTTAAAGAAAATCTCCCATACTCATACGACTAGTAAGTACAATCTCTAACATACACTAATGTTCAAAAGTTTGGGGTTGGTACAGTTTTAGGAGTTCAGGATGTACAGTTTTTTTACTCCTAAATTATGGAATAGCCTTCCTGATTATATTCTGGGGTCAGGCTCACTCTCCCAGTTTAAATCTAGATTAAAGATGCATCTCTTTGGCCAAACATTCACATAATGCCTCTCAACCTTGTGCTACAGGTATATGAGATTAAATAGTAAAAAGTGCTCATTATCTTTTGCCTGAATTTATGAACAGAAGCTATGCTAATCTTTCTCCTGTTGCTTCCCTGTTTCTATCTCAGGATGCACAGCAAGGTTAGCAGAGATTACGCCAGCTCCAGTTTGAAGCAGCCTCATTCATGAAGACTTCAGATAATTGCAACTGTAGATGGAAATGCAAAACTGACAGATATTGTTCTTATATTGCAATCATTGACCCAGTTATACAGACAGGTCTTAGATGAAAGGGTTAGTTCACCCACAAATGAAAAATCTGTCATTAATTACTCATCCTCATGTCGTTCAACACCAGTGAGCTCCGTTTATCTTCGGAACACAAATGAAGATATTTCAGTTGAAATCCGATGGCTCAAAAAGGGTTTAGGTCAATTAGGACCGTCTAAGTAGGTTTTTTTATTTTTTTATTTTTATGTGCATTAAAAAAACATTACTGGTGTGAATCTTGAGACAAAACAATGACACTGGGATATTTTAAGATATATCAGGTCAAGTAGCTTTCAGTTAAAGGGATAGCCCAAAAATTAAAATTATCCCATGATTTACTTTCCCTCAGCTCACCTTAGGTGTATATGACTTTCTTCTTCAAGCCAAACCCAATCAGAGTTATATTAATGAATGTCCTGGCTCTTCCAGGCTTTACAATGGCAGCGAAGTCCATAAAAGTGCATCTATCCATTATAAAACACTGCTCTGGGCGGTCTGCCGGAAGCTAGATATTTTACTTTATAACATGTTAGATCTAGATATGTTTCTTATACAAACCCATCGATTCGCTTCAGAAGGAGCCGTGTGGAGCACTTTTTTGAGCTGTATAGATGCACTTTTTGAGCTTTTGGGCTGCCATTCACTGCCATTATAAAGCTTAGAAAAACCAAGATATCTTTTAAAATATAACTCTGATTTGTCTGAAAGAAGAAAGTCATACACATCTAGGATGACCTGAGGTAAATCATTGTCATTTTCATTTTTAGGTGAACTATCCTGTGGTTGGTGTACTGGGTAAATGCACGTTGAACTTCTACATTAGACGATGCATGATCCATGAGATCATCAATGATTAAAAAATTTATTTTAGCAGGAGGGAACAAAATGTCATCATTTAGACTCTGTGGAATTCCTTGAATAAATGTAATGTCATACATTTTCAATAAATCATCATACAAAGGTTGCCAACAATCATAAATGTACACAACATTTTCAACATTTTTAGAAATCATTCTTTTTGCATTTTGTAACAACATTTTTACAAAATATGTTTTTCCTGAGTTTGATGGGCCGGCTAAGATCATCGAAAAAGGGTGGTGAAATCTGAAAACAAAATCTTCTGTGCTGTGAACACCCCGATAACCATAAACATTGTCAGTAGCCATAAGGAATAGTTGTGTAATCAGGGAGCAGCTGTCGTTTGTTATAAACAACTTTAAACTTTTTTATAACTGATTTGTTTTGCAACGTGAATCTCTTTTTATCTCTCACAATATTGGATGTGTGTGCCATAATGTGCTGAGTGCTATCAGATGATGCTACAAAGTTGTCAACAAGACCAATCAAAGAGTCTAATCTGATAACCTTGGAATTTTCAGCATTAAGGGTTATGGCTTTCGCTTTCATAGTGACATGACCATTAGCAGTACGATATCCATAGGTCTTTGGACCTCTAGAACAAAATTCTGTGATGTAGTCGTCATTACCAAGCTCATTAGTGAAGTCACCCAAATAGGGGCCAAGAGGAGGCTCCCAATCACCATCTCTAGACACATAGATGACACTATCTGTGTCACTATATAACAGTCTATCCCCCAATCTATCCATGAGATTGTACAGTTCAAGTCTTGCATGAGCAGTTGTGAAGGCCCCAAGAAACACATTAACATCCCTAGTCTCATAAAAGGAGCCTTCTGCATGGCAATACTGTACCAGCGCAACTTTGTCACACACAAATGTGAAATACTTGACCTCATACTGACACCCAAAGATGTAATGTGAAAAATCTTCAGGGTTTTTCAAAAGTTTACAACAAGGCATGTTTTCCTTAAGGGAGAACCGGCCCCAAAGCGAATTCAGAAGTAATTTTGATATTGATCTTTGGGCAGGGTTATGACAGATCTTTTGAGGATCGAGGTTAACCCCCTCTTTCTGATGGTAGGCTTCGATGTAGATTTGTTTGTCCTCCTCAGTGACCACGTGTGGAGGATAGCCAGATGCTTGCTGTTTAGTCTGCAAAAAAAATTTCACATAGTCACAAAACAGGGTGTCAGATCTCTGTGGAAAATGCCAGACCTCATCGATCTTCACCACCACATAATTTTTCTCAACAGCCTTTAACAATTCAAGACTGACCCACGCCCCTGACCCATAACTTTGCTTTGCATCTCTGCACAAGTGCGACAGAGAGAAAACATGAGTTTCCCAGTGACACTCCCATAACTTCCACTTCAAGATTGTAAGCATTACGCAAAACATAATTTCTTTCAAGATTTTGAAAATCCAAATGGAATTTTGGATTGGGTTGATGTAGACTGCAGGTCTGGATAAAGTGAAGTGAAGTCTATGTCTCACCTTCTGCAACCTTATGGTACAACTTGTAAGCATTTGTACGGCCTCCAAAGAGAGCATTGCGTGGTTTCAGTCTTTTGGGACATAAAATCAATTACGTCTGGATCGGTCTGCTTAAGAATTTGCCAGTGACACTCCCACATAACTTCCACTTCAAGATTGTAAGCATTACGCAAAACATAATTTCTGTCATTAAACATTTTCAACAACGTTCCAAATGGAATTTTGGATTGGGGGTTGATGTAGTCAGGTCTGTAACGACAGCTGTGTTGTATGAAAAAAGCATCCTGCAAAATCTAAAGCATTCCTCACACCATCTTTCTCATAATACCCATCAACAAAGTACCCTCCAAACCTCACTTCACCATGATTTAGAGCATGGTGAATGTCTACGTCACATGTCTTTTTTACATATTGAAGCCATTCTATTGAAACATTCGAAAATGTCTTGTGCTGGTGAATGTATGCATTATTGTGTGTGAGGGCAATTGTGTTAGGTGTAAGAAAATGGGATTTGAACACCCCCGTGCAAACAGATGCCAGCGTCGTAAAACTGAATGGATCTATTTGTGTACATTTTATGAACTCCTCTCTGTACTTAATGCATGCTTCACGCAGTAAAACAGCATCGTTCATACAGTACAAACCAATCTCTTTCCTAAAGTCAAAGATCTTGCCTTCAAGGCTTGCATACCATTGGTCGAATTTTGCTCTAGCACTGTCTGTCATCGTTGCATAACCATAGTGTTGTTTAGAAGGGTATGACCCCACATAGTTTTGATTCTCAATTCTATTAAAGAAATGTGGGAAATAGCCCTTGGACACAGTCTTTGGGTTAAAAGCAGCAGGTGTTTTTGCTAGAGACATTGGCAAAAATGAATATGAGTCAATGTAGCGTTGTTTGGAAGTTTCATCAAACATGAATATTAACCTGCAACCCTGCATTACTATATTAAGTTTGAGCCCTGCGTTGCAAAAGTACTCTATTGTGTGCCACAAATGTGTAATTTTTATATTGGGGCTGTCTAAACTTGCGAATGAACTGCTTCACACAGTCTTCACCACTCCATTCAAATTTCTCGCCATTGAAAGACATGGCACAGAGATAATTAGCAACATGCTTACCATTATAGCTACGTGTTTCAAAGTCATAAAAAATGTAGCGATCATCAATGTCTTTGAGCGGTATCGGTTGTATGAAGCATTCATGTGTTCCCCCATGAACTAAATCAACACCACAATGGAAACAACGCTCCGCTGGACATTTATGTCTCTGGGGCTTTTTTGTAGCTACATGGTAACGTCTACCACATTTACTACAGTATTTGGTCCTATCGCAAGGAGATCTACCAGATGCACTAGCAGTTGGCTTTTTATGTGCATTAAAACAATACTGTGATTTACAACAGTCTGGACAGTGTATTGTCTTTTTGGTATATTTGAAGCACTGACTATCACCACAGACAGAACATGAAAATTTACATTCATTACTCATTCTGTTGGAGTATCCTGTGTAACAGTACTCGCATACATAATCTGATCCAACAAATCCTTTCAAATTTTTTATCATATGGTAATGTCCGTCATGTAGATAAAGAAATACAGTCTTGTCATGTAGTTCGTCATGAGATTTGTACTTCTCTAATTTACCATCACTTGATCTGTGAAACACAACAATCTTTACATCCAAGGCCTGCTCAAACCCTGCAACATGATTAAACCCAACACAATCCTGTGATGTCAGTCCAGCTGCAGTCTGGATAATACTAGCCCTACCTTCCATGTCATGATAGTCTGCCTGTGGATCGAGAAAATGTGCTAAACAAATGGCAAACCACAGATTGTTTGTAATGTTGATTGGAGAGAATAAATGCATTCTTTTTTTCAAAATCACATCATCATGAGCTATATTGGTAATCTTTCTATGAGCCCCACCAGACCTAGTTCTAGCTATTGACACATGTAATTGCAAGTTGTCATCTGCACGCACCTGATCATTACTTTGAACAACAGCTTCAAACTGATCCACAAAATATCTCTCATCATAGTCATTAGCTGGACACAATATAGCATGTACATCCGATTTAAGACTAGACCCTCTTAGATAAATAATGATAAAAGAACCCTCCCCTCCCAACTGTCTGGAAAATGCAGCCATTTCTGACAAAACATTTTGGACAAATATAGTATAGGCAGCCAAATCTGTAGATGTAATTTCCCTCAAATTTAGATTTCTCTGTATCTCTAAACCATTAAAATATGGTCTTGGTACAACAGACTAGTGTCCGACAGATCCTCCTTAATTTCTAAGTGTTCTAACATCACTCTGACTCAAACGCATAGCAGGGTCTAACAATGGTTCTGCAGAGTGTTTTATTTCACCATGCCCTGATTGTAACAAATTGGGTTCGGTTTCAAAATTTTGATTATGCATCTGAATAATTTCTTCTAACCTTTCACAGAGGTTAGGGGGTGAGGTTTCTCCGATGTCAATCTCTAACAGGTCTTGTAATGACAAATTGCATGCTACTTGTAACATGTCGTCTGGAATTTCTGTAACCTGTTCATTATTAGAACTATGTACATGTAAAATATTCGCTATTCCGTCTGTTATATTTACATTACTACCTCTGGAAGCTTTGATCTGTTGGTCAATAATACCTTGTAATTGTTCTGCTATAGTCATATCACCATGTCCATCCCTTACAGAATGCATCTGTTGGTCAATAATACCTTGTAATTGTCCTGCTATAGTCAAATTATCATGTCTAACCCTCTGTTGGCCCCTATGCAAATCATCATCATCATCATCATCATCATCATCATCATCATCATCATCATCATCTGATAGCACTCTTTTACAAGCCACTTTGTGAAATGCATGACACCTTCCAGTCTTCCTTAACTATTGATCTACCGGTAGTCATTTTACTGATACCGTCCCTTATCAGAGGATACACTATTTATCTGGCCTAGTGAGTGTTAAACTGGTCACATCTCCACAGAGACACTATGTCTAGAGATAGATAATCCTTTTTATTGTTTTAATACATTTACACATACCGAGAGGATACAGTAACTTACTTTCACACGCACAAACGCATTGCGCACATACACACACACACACTGAGAACCACACACACACACACACACACACACATACACGTCTATATTCCCGAGAGGGGACTATCACTCTACACTGACCAAGAGGGGACCTGTGTTTCTAGACATTTTGAAGTAACAAAAATAGCATACAAAATTTTCTTTTAAGGTCCTTTTTCATAATATAACTTCAAATAAGCATTTTTTTATTTTTTTAAAAACATGCCAAGAGGGGACCTGATTGATGTCTACCTATCCAACAGGGGACCTCCATTGCCTGCAGTGTGGCTGTGTGTGTGAAAGGGAAGTGAGCTGGCAGTCAAGGCTGTCTTTGTTATTTAAATTATATATAATGATTTAATGTTCACACTGGCATCAGGGATCACAATAAGCACATATAAATATACACAATATACTGAATAAAAAAATATATCCATCAGTTATCAAATATGTTGACATTTGAATTGCTTGAGGAAAAAAATATTGTGTCTTCAAACTTACAATCAGTCCACATCTCTCATTTAAGCTTATTGTAAATTATTTACATTTGTGACGGATTGTATTGGCTGCTTATTAATTAAAACATAGTTTCTGCTCTCTAAAATCCAAAAAATGTCCTTTATTTTTTAGATTTTTAGAGTAAGATTTGATTTATTTGATTTCTTGCACCAATTAAAAAAAAAATCAAGGACTGGACAAGCAGAAATCTCTCTCTAATGTATTAATTACAGGTCATCATTGAATAGGGATCATGTTAAACACACACTGACTCTGGTCCCCTGTTAGATAGTAAATCACAACGCCTGTGTGTTTGCTCTGACATTTCTTACCATCACAAACACACTGTAAAGATTTAGAGTTTTTACAGCAATAACTGAGTTTTAAGGGTTAAATCAAGCAGAAATATCTCTCTAATGTATTAACTACAGGTCATCATTGAATAGTGATCATGTTAAACACACACTGACTCTGGTCACCTGTTAGATAGTAAATCACGACGCCTGTGTGTTTGCTTTGACATTTCTTACCATCTAAAACACACTGTTAAGATTTAGAGTTTTTATAGCAATAACTGAGTTTTAAGGGTTAAATCAAGCAGAAATCTCTCTCTAATGTATTAATTACAGGTCATCATTGAATAGTGATTATGTTAAACACACACTGACTCTGGTCTCCTGTTAGATAGTAAATCATGACGCCTGTGTGTTTGCTTCGTTTTGCTTATAAGTTTATATATATTTTGGTCTACGGTGAAACTCTTATAGTCTGGCCTAAATTTGCCTGTGGCACTGTGACATGCTATCCTTGGAAGCCACTCTTCATTGAAATGCAAATTGCCTGCGAGTGTAGTGGGGGGTAGTGCCACGGCTTGAGTCTATTCTCAAACCAGGCTTGAGTGGCTTGAGTCTATTCTCAGACTAAAATGCATGTTTGAGCTGTTTTATCTTTAAGTATATCTTAAAATAAGTCACTGCAATTGTTTTGCAGGCAATTCCTAATTGAACTAAGGCATAATCTTGGCTTAATCTAAATCAGGATTCTGTGAAACAAGGTCCACAATAGGTTTTATGAATTTTTCATGACATGTTTAAGAGAAGGATAATAACATTTAAATTTAAAATACAATGAGCTCCTGTAACCCCGTTTCATCTCGTTATCTAATGGATGATGCTGCAAAATGAATTTTATTTAGCCATTTTCCCCTCTATTGTTGCATTACAGTGTTGGGTCCTGCTTTATATGAGGTGGCCTTATACTGTGTACTTACATCAAAAAATTAGTACAATGTATTTATTGTGTATTGTATTGCAAAACGCTTTTGCTGATATTGAGATGGGATACGGGTAAGTTTAGGCACAGGTTTGATGGTATGGTGGTAAAACATGTTTATATGGTGGTGTGGTGGTAAAACATGTTTGTGCACAATAAGTTCATTATATCAAAGGATTACTTGCAATGCAAACATACTAGTTAAAGACTAGATATAAAGACACTTTATATAAAGTGCGACCCAGTGTTGCTAATCCACATCACATTGATCACAAAATAAAGTTCACCTATCTTATTATCACTAGTCTTTCTAGAAAACAGTCAACAGTCTTCTGAACAAATACATCATTATATTTAAATCACAGCTAGGTAACAAACATATTAGAGCTAACTAAGTTAAACATCACAATTTATAAGAATATTTGAATAATTTTTTTTTAACTCAAATCCCACTTTAAACCATAATTGAGTGCATGTAATACCTTCCAGTTGAAAATATCAATAACTTTCCAATACATTTCCCAAATATCAATAACTTTTGCACTTTTTAAAGAGGTTAAATACTCAAGTATCTTAACTGTTATCTATTATTCAACTTGACTTAAGACATTTGTTCAAGAAATGCATTACAAAGAGGTTAAATGTTAACCTAAATGGTTAAATGTTTAAGCGGGATTCAAAAAAAAAGAAAAAAAAGAAGCCCTTTAAAAAGTACAATCCTCATTTATGTATATGGTATACTGAACATAGTGTTAGAACATATCAAAGTATTTTACTTTTTAAAATCGTATTTACTTTAACTTTTTACCATCAATTACCGGTGTGTAATCATAAAAATCAAGTAGTTTTAGTTTATTTTTCCACCTCCTGCAAAGAGTAGAGCAGAACATATTATAATGGCCAAAGCAAATACAGATGATACACTTGTTAAAACTTGTTATTTACACTGGTTTTTATAGACAGCTTAGAGGAATAGCTTATTTACAATGATTTTTTTTTGCTTTTCTGTCTTATTTCTCTACGTAATTGTTGCTCTGCCAGGTAAATGTGTTAACATCTGGTCTAAAAACAGGCTGTAACTGTGCTCAATAGCAATCACCTGTGATTATCACATGTAAAGGCAAATTTACCTTGCTTAAAAGTAAATTGTTAACCACAAAGTCCAAAAGTAATAGTTTCAAGCACTATGTCAATTAAAGGAAATGGCTTTATTCTGTGATAACAAACAGCTGGATATACATTGACCCTTAAGTAACTAGTAAAAACTAATTATCAATATATTATTCACATTGATTTATTTATCTTTGTTCATGACAGTTAAAAATAGTTGTTGTGTTATTTTCATTAATTCAGTCAATAACTAATGTTGATAAATGGAAAACATATTATAAACCACTACCTTCTTTACAATGAGATTCCATTTAACCCGTTATGTTACAGCATTGTTATATGGCAAGAATTAATTTCTACTTGTTTCACAGGAACCCCTCCCCCCCCAAAAAAAAATGTTTTTCCCCATTGGGATGTTTTTATAGATAATAGCATCAATAATATAATTGCAGTTATTTATATGAAGTGTTTATTCTAGTATAGTTGTATTTATCTACAACCCCAAATCAGAAAAAGTTGGGACAGTAAGGAAAACGCAAAAAAAAAGAAAGTAGTAATTTCTAAATTTACTTTGACTTGTATTTCATTGCAGACAAAATGAACAAATTTTTTTTCATGTTTTGTCCAGTCAACTTCATGTCATTTGTAAATATGCATCCTTTCCTGTCATTCAGACCTGCAACACATTTAAAAAAAAGTTGGGACAGTAAAGCATTTACCACTTTGTAATGTTGCCATTCCTTTTCACAACACTTAAAAGACGTTTAGGGACTGAAATCTCTAGGTACTTTTAGGCTCCAAAATCTCTAGGTACTTTTCAGCATTAATGGTGCCTTCACAGAAGTGCAAGTTACCTTTGCCAAGGGCACTGACACAACCCCATACCATGACAGAACCTGGCTTTTGGACTTGTTGCTGGTAACCGTCTATATGATCCTTTTCTTATTTGGTCCGGAGCACACGGCGTCCATTCCTCCCAAAAAATACCTGAAATACTGATTCATCTGACCACAGAACACGTTTCCACTGTGTGATGGTCCATCCCAGATGCCTCCGAGCCCAGAGAAGTTGACGGCGCTTCTGGACACTGTTAACATAGGGCTTCCTTTTGGCACAGTACAGTTTTAACTGGCATTTGTGGATGTAACTACGTATTGTGGTACTTGACAAAGGTTTGCCAAAGTAGTCCTGAGCCCATGTGGTGATATCGCTTATAGATGAATGACGATTCTTGATGCAGTGCCGCCTGAGGGATCGGAGATCACGGTTGTTCAGCATTTTTTTAAACATTTCAATAATTTTCTCACATATTTATTGGCAAACTGGCGATCCTCGGCCCATCTTTGCTCCTAAAGGATTAGACCTTGCTTGGATGCTGCTTTTGTACCAAATCATAATTACAATAACCTGTTGACATCACCTGTTTCAAATCACATCATTATTTAACCATTTTACCTCATTACTAGACCTAAATTGCTCCTGTCCCAACTTTTTTTGAAATGTGTTGCAGGTCTGAATGACAGGAAAGGATGCATATTTACAAATGACATGAAGTTTACCAGACAAAACAATGAAATATTTTGTGTTCATATTGTCTGCAATGAAATACAAGTCCAAATAAATTTAGAAATCACTACTTTCTTTTTTTATTTGCGTTTTCCATACTGTGCCAACTTTTTTCTGATTTGGGGTTCAATTACTACAATTACTTCTTCTTTTCAGAAAATTAATACAGTAATATTTTATAGAAAGGACAATAGGAAGAGAGCAGGGTTAGCTCTTCCATGTGATGAGAGTGAGGTTGAGGTTTGAAGATGAATTTTGCCATTTGAAGGTTAAATGATTGATGGTTTTACTTATTTTTGGTTTGCATGAGTTCCACGCATATAAATCTATCAATTTCTTAAAAATAAATGTGCATTTAAACAGAAAAGAAAATCATAGTTTTATAGAAAAACAAATTTTTGGATAATTTTCCATTGAGTTATGTGTATGCTTGAAGCTATTTCATGTAATAAAAACGTATTTGAAAAAAAAATGGTTAGAACATCATGTGTACTATAGAGATTTAACAAAACTAACACTAAACAGTTGTATTTTGATGAGCTCAAATGAACAAGATTAAATTAATGTATTATGAACAATGGTTAGTTCAGGTTAGTTAATGCATTATTTAAATAAACCAAAGTGATGATGCACTTCTAAATTGAAGTGTGCTGCAAGAGGAATGATATTAAATTGCTAGACCAGGTATTTGCTTTTTTGAAGTGCTGCATACACTTATACACATCTACCTATACACATCTAGTTCACTAAATACAGATGTAATCAGGATCTAAAAACTCTAAATCTTTACAGTGTGTTTGTGATGGTAAGAAATCTCAAAGCAAACACACAGGCGTCGTGATTTACTATATAACAGGGGACCAGAGTCAGTGTGTGTTTAACATAATCACTATTCAATGATGACCTGTAGTTTATACATTAGAGAGATATTTCTGCTTGATTTAACCCTTAAAATTCAGTTATTGCTATAAAAACTCTAAATCTTAACAGTGTGTTTGTGATGGTAAGAAATGTCATAGCAAACACACAGGCGTCGTGATTTACTATCTAACAGGGGACCAGTGCCAGTGTGTTTTTAACATGATCACTATTCAATGATGACCTGGAACTAATACATTAGAGAGCTATTTCTGCTTGATTTAACCCTTAAAACTCAGTTATTGCTATAAAAAGTCTAAATCTTAACAGTGTGTTTGTGATGGTAAGAAATGTCAAAGCAAACACACAGGTGTCGTGATTTACTATCTAACAGGGGACCAGAGTCAGTGTGTGTTT
The DNA here is from genome assembly GCA_023029165.1 of Gobiocypris rarus. NCBI lineage: Eukaryota > Metazoa > Chordata > Actinopteri > Cypriniformes > Gobionidae > Gobiocypris > Gobiocypris rarus. The sequence continues at coordinate 23,772,666 of CM040931.1, forward strand.
AACATGATCACTATTCAATGATGACCTGTAGTTAATACATTAGAGAGAGATTTCTGCTTGATTTAACCCTTAAAACTCAGTTATTGCTATAAAAACTCTAAATCTTAACAGTGTGTTAGTGATGGTAAGAAATGTCAAAGCAAACACACAGGCGTCGTGATTTACTATCTAACAGGGGACCAGAGTCAGTGTGTGTTTAACATGATCACTATTCAATGATGACCTGTAACTAATACATTAGAGAGCTATTTCTGCTTGATTTAACCCTTAAAACTCAGTTATTGCTATAAAAAGTCTAAATCTTAACAGTGTGTTTGTGATGGTAAGAAATGTCAAAGCAAACACACAGGCGTCGTGATTTACTATCTAACAGGGGACCAGAGTCAGTGTGTGTTTAACATGATCACTATTCAATGATGACCTGTAACTAATACATTAGAGAGAGATTTCTGCTTGATTTAACCCTTAAAACTCAGTTATAGCTATAAAAACTCCAAATCTTAACAGTGTGTTTGAGATGGTAAGAAATGTCAAAGCAAACACTCAGGCGTCGTGATTTACCATCTAACAGGGGACCAGAGTCAGTGTGTGTTTAACATGATCACTATTCAATGATGACCTGTAACTAATACATTAGAGAGCTATTTCTGCTTGATTTAACCCTTAAAACTCAGTTATTGCTATAAAAAGTCTAAATCTTTACAGTGTGTTTGAGATGGTAAGAAATGTCAGAGCAAACACACAGGCGTCGTGATTTACTATCTAATAGGGGACCAGAGTCAGTGTGTGTTTAACATGATCCCTATTCAATGATGACCTGTAATTAATACATTAGAGAGAGATTTCTGCTTGGTTTAACCCTTAAAACTCAGTTATTGCTATAAAAAATCTAAATCTTTACAGTGTGTTTGAGATGGTAAGAAATGTCAAAGCAAACACACAGGCGTCATGATTTACTATCTAACAGGAGACCAGAGTCAGTCTGTGTTTAACATAATCACTATTCAATGATGACCTGTAATTAATACATTAGAGAGCTATTTCTGCTTAATTTAACCCTTAAAACTTAGTTATTGCAATACAAACTCTAAATCTTTACAGTGTGTTTGTGATGGTAAATGGCAGAGCAAACACACAGGCGTCATGGTTTACAATCTAACAGGGGACCAGAGTCAGTGTGTGTTTAACATAATTACTATTCAATGATGACCTGTAATTAATACATTAGAGATAGATTTCTGCTTGATTTAAGCCTTAAAACTCAGTTATTGCTATACAAACTCTAAATCTTTACAGTGTGTTTGTGATGGTAGGAAATGTCAGAGCAAACACACAGGCGTCGTGGTTTACTATCTAACAGGAGACCAGAGTCAGTGTGTGTTTAACATAATCACTATTCAATGATGACCTGTAATTAATACATTAGAGAGAGATTTCTGCTTGATTTAACCCTTAGAACTCAGTTATTGCTATAAAAACTCTAAATCTTAACAGTGTGTTTGTGATGGTAAGAAATGTCAGAGCAAACACACAGGCGTCGTGGTTTACTATCTAACAGGGGACCAGAGCCACTTTGTAAATCATTAATAAAAAAAAGTTGTTTGTTCAAAAAACTCATAAATGTATAAGGTGGCAAGGTGGGCCTTTTTACGGCACATTTTACATGAGGCAAAAGTCACACATTATTTATAGAAATACTTGAGCTAAAATAAAATGTTTTTAATAATGTTTATGTTTACACTTGTTTAAAAGATCTTTAGATGCAAAGTTTGTACCATTTTCTGTTTATTTTGATAAATATAGGCATAATTATAAAAAATATATATATTTTTGTCACGGTAGACACATGCTCTGTTCCTTCTTGTCTTGTGTTTATGTTGTGGTGTGAGCGCATGTGGGGAGTGGGCGTGTATGCATGACATCACCTGATCCACTCCAGCTGATTATCATCATCACCAGCTGTCAGCAATCTCACTCACTCCATATATACTCATCACTGTTCCTTCCATCCTTGTCAGATCGTTGTTTGACGTCGTCAGTGTTGGTGTCCCGGTGTTCGCGTCCTGCCTTGTTCCTGTTCCTCGTTGTCTTCATCGGAGTTCACGGGTCATCGTCTTCACCTTCACTTCACATCTTCACGGATCCTGGCCATCAAAGTCCCTGCGTCACCCATTCCACCACCTTGCACTGTATTTATCAAACTGTCTAATAAATTCCTTACGCTTCGCAGATTGCTTTCGTTCTCGTCATTCCAGCGTGACAGAACGATCTGACCAACACACGGAAGCAGCGAGCGTATCGTCAGGAACACTTGAGGAGTTTATCCACCACAGTATTCGGAGAATGGACTCGCAGCAGAAGGAGATCGGCGACACGAGCCGTGCAGTGCAAGCCCTGGTGACGCAGGTGTCCGAGCTCACCCAGCAGATCCAACGCATACAGGCTCCCGCTGCGCCGCCCACACCAGCCGTTCTCCCACCACCTGCAGCGAACCCTTCTCGGTCGGAGCCCCGCCTACCGGTACCGGAGCCATATTCGGGAGAACCAGCATTCTGTCGTGTGTTCCTGACCCGCTGTTCCATGCATTTTGCATTACAGCCCAACACGTTCAACACCGAGCCATCCAAGGTGGCCTTCGTACTGACGCTACTGACCGGGAGGGCGGCGCTCTGGGGAACGGCGGTGTGGGAGAATCAGAGACCATGCTGTGCCTCGTGCCAGACCCTCGCCGCCGAGATGAAGAAGGTTTTCGATCGGGCGGTATCCGGAAGAGAGGCAGCCAGGACTTTGGCTGAACTTCGTCAGGGGGAGAGATCGGTTTCAGACTTCTCGATTGAATTCCGGACCCTGGCGGCGGAGTGCGGATGGAACGAGGAGGCGCAGTGGGACATGTTCCTGCATGGGTTGGCTGACAACGTCCAAAAGGAGATCTACGCCCTGGATCTCCCCACTTCTCTCACGGGACTCATTGACCTGGCGCTGCGGGTGGACGCTCGGTTATCTCGGGTAAGGCACCGAGCCCCGTCCACTCGCCCCTTTGGAGGAATCAACGAGACGAGATCCAGCGGCAGGGACGAGGTCAGCCACGCCTACGATCCCGAACCCATGCAGGTGGGTCGAGCTCGACTTTCCCGGGAGGAGAGGGAGAGGCGGAGGTCCCAGGGCCTTTGCCTGTATTGTGGAGGAGCGGGACATTTCGCGTACAATTGTCCAGTAAAAAGGCCCAGCCCGGTAGTAAATTTGAGGCTACTATCGGGTGGGATCTCCGCTACGAAGACCTCGTCTACTACATCATCTACCTCCACACTCCTTCCGGTAAGACTTAGATGGTCAGTTCATCAGCACGACTGTCGGGCACTTTTGGATTCGGGGGCGGAGGGTAATTTCATGGATCACAATTTCGCACAGAGACTTCTCATTCCACTCAGACCCCTCACTCACAGAATTGCTGTTCACGCGCTCAATGGACAAAACCTTCCCACCATTTCCCATGCCACTGAAGACATCACTCTCATCACTTCTGGCAACCATTCCGAGACTGTTTCATTTTATATCATAGACTCACCCCTGGCACCCGTCGTCCTTGGACATCCTTGGCTCATCAAACATAACCCTCATGTGGACTGGCAGCATAAAACCGTGCTGGAGTGGAGCAAGGAGTGTCATAGGTCTTGTCTTGTGTCTGCTTGTTCGTCTGTGCCTGTTTCTGTGTTTCAGGAGGAAACAGGGGATCTGTCTAACGTGCCCGCGGAGTATCTGGACCTGAAGAAAGTGTTCAGTAAGTCTCGTGCAGCTTCTCTCCCTCCGCATCGTCCCTATGACTGTGCTATAGATTTACTGCCAGGTAAGTCTCCGCCTAAAGGCAAGTTATATTCACTTTCTTTTCCAGAGAGGGAGGCTATGGAGAAATATATTTCTGATTCTCTAGCAACCAAGTTCATTCGCCCTTCCTCTTCTCCAGCGGGCGGGTTCTTTTTGTGGGGAAGAAGGATGGTTCTCTGCGACCTTGCATTGATTACGAGGCTGAACAACATCACGGTAAAGAATACCTACCCTTTGCCGTTGATGTCTTCTGCCTTCGAGAGGTTGCAGGGAGCGTCCATCTTCACAAAATTGGATTTGCGTAACGCTTATCATTTGGTTCGCATCAGGAGGAGATGAGTGGAAAACTGCTTTTAACACCCCCAGGGGGCACTTTGAATATTTGGTTATGCCCTTCGGGCTATCCAACTCCCCAGCAGTTTTCCAGGCATTGGTCAATGACGTGTTGCGAGATATGATCGACCAGTTCATATATGTTTACCTGGATGACATATTGATATTTTCATCTTCTCTCCAGGAGCATGTGCAACACGTTCAACGAGTGCTTCAGAGGTTGTTAGAGAATGGGCTTTTTGTCAAGGCGGAGAAATGCGATTTTCATGCACAGTCTGTTCCCTTTCTAGGATACATCGTCTCGTCTGAAGGGATGCGGATGGACCCTGAGAAGATCAAGGCTGTGGTAGAATGGCCAACCCCGGATTCTCGCAAGGCCCTGCAGAGGTTCCTGGGGTTTGCCAATTTCTACCGGCGTTTTATTCGCAACTTCAGCCAACTAGTCGCGCCTCTGACTGCCTTGACCTCCCCCAGAACGGGCGTTCAGGTGGTCTGACACAGCCGAGGCTGTGTTTAACAAACTCAAAGGCCGCTTTGTTTCAGCCCCATCCTCGTAGCCCCTGATTATTCACGTCAGTTCGTGGTGGAGGTCGACGCATCAGAGGTGGGAGTAGGAGCAGTGCTGTCTCAACGCTCCCCTTCAGACAACAAGATGCACCCTTGCGCGTTTTTGTCTCATCGGTTGTCTCCGGCTGAGCGTAATTACGACATTGGTAACAGAGAGTTGTTGGCAGTCAAGTTAGCGTTGGAGGAATGGCGCCACTGGTTAGAAGGGTCGGGGGTACCTTTTATCGTCTGGACTGATCACAAGAATCTAGAATACATCAGAACTGCTAAAAGATTGAACTCCAGGCAGGCTCGGTGGGCACTTTTTTTCGGTCGTTTCAATTTTTTCCTTGTCCTATCGTCCGGGTTCCAAGAACATCAAACCCGACGCGTTATCCCGCATATTTGATTTTTCCGAGCGCCCGGTTACTCCCGAGTGTATTTTGCCCGAAACGCTATTCGTTTCAACACTCACATGGGAGGTCGAAGCGAGGGTCGTGAAGGCTCTAGAAGGGGTAACGCCCCCGGCCGGCGGTCCACCGAATCGATTATTTGTGCCAGAGGGATTACGGTCAGACGTCATCCAGTGGGGTCATAGCTCCAACGTGGCTTGCCATCCAGGGGTTAATCGTACTAGCTTTTTAGTCAGGCAACGATTCTGGTGGCCCCGCATGGCTCGCGACATCCACGATTTTGTTTTGGCTTGCTCGGTTTGTGCCACTGGTAAGACTTCTAATCGACCTCCAGATGGGTTACTCCAGCCGCTGCCGGTTCCTTCGAGACCCTGGTCCCACATCGCCTAGATTTTATCACCGCCTCCCACCCTCCCAAGGGAACACGGTCGTTTGACTGTGGTGGACCGGTTCTCGAAGGCAGCCCATTTCATCCCCTTACCCAAATTACCCTCAGCTAAGGAGACGCGGTTGCGTGAGATCACGTCTTTCGGCTACATGGCCTCCCGACGGACGTGGTTTCCGACAGGGACCCCAGTTTGTGTCCAAATTTTGGCAAGAGTTTTGTAGACTTCTGGGGCGACTGTTAGTGTTTCATCTGGGTTTCACCCTCAGAGCAATGGTCAAACCGAGAGAGCAAACCAAGATTTAGAGATGCGATGTTTGGTATCTAAGAATCCTTCCTCTTGGAGCCAACAACTTTCTATGGTGGAGTACGCACACAACACATTACCAGTGTCGCCACGGGCCTATCTCCGTTGAGTGTAGCGAGGTTACCAGCCACCGATTTTCCCAGTCTGGAATCCGAGGTTGCGGTCCCCTCTGCTCACGCCTTCGTCCAGAAGTGTCACCGCACCTGGACTAGAGCCCGTGAGACTCTACTCCAGGTGGGGCGCGCAAGGCTAGGGCCGATCGCCACAGGTCTAAGCCTCCGATATACGTCGAGGTCAAAAGTGTGGCTTTCTACTAAGAACATTCCTTTACGCTCCGTCTCGAATAAACTGGCACCCAAATTCATTGGCCCGTTCCCTGTCACTAAGATCATTAGTCCAGTGGCAGTCCGCCTCAAATTACCTCCCGCGTACAGGAGGGTTCATTCCGCCTTTCATGTGTCAAAGATTAAACCCGTGTTTCATTCCCATATTAATCCGCCCGTCCCGGTCCCTCCCCCACCGCGACTCGTAGATGGGGAGACCACATATTTGGTTAATCGTATTCTGGACTCCAGGCGGAGGGGACGCGGATTTCAGTACTTGGTGGACTGGGAAGGTTACGGTCCGGAGGAGAGAAGTTGGGTTCCTGCTAGAGACATAATGGATCACTCCCTTATCGATGACTTCAATCGGCAGGTAAAGGAGCCTGGGAACGCCAGGAGGCGTTCTTAGGAGGAGGGGTACTGTCACGGTAGACACATGCTCTGTTCCTTCTTGTCTTGTGTTTATGTTGTGGTGTGAGCGCATGTGGGGAGTGGGCGTGTATGCATGACATCACCTGATCCACTCCAGCTGATTATCATCATCACCAGCTGTCAGCAATCTCACTCACTCCATATATACTCATCACTGTTCCTTCCATCCTTGTCAGATCGTTGTTTGATGTCGTCAGTGTTGGTGTCCCGGTGTTCGCGTCCTGCCTTGTTCCTGTTCCTCGTTGTCTTCGTCGGAGTTCACGGGTCATCGTCTTCACCTTCACTTCACATCTTCACGGATCCTGGCCATCAAAGTCCCTGCGTCACCCATTCCACCAGCTTGCACTGTATTTATCAAACTGTCTAATAAATTCCTTACGCTTCGCAGATTGCTTTCGTTCTCGTCATTCCAGCGTGACAATTTTATTTGTAGAAACTGAGGACACACACATTTTGATTGCAGATATAGTTATTTGTACATCCTGGTCGTTTAGATTTTTAAATTATTTTTTCTTGGATCCTGTGTAGCATTTAATTTTAATGTAATGCAAAGTTTGAACTAGTCAGGGTATCTAGTAAAAAGATATATGTGTAATACTTGTTCCGTTAGTAAGCAGCCTGTTAAACAGCAGAGCCTCTCTGGGCCAGCAGGCCATTCAAACAATAGAGGAGTGTGAACGACGTGTGTTTAAAGGCCATTACAGTTCCTACAGGGTCGCTGCTGAGAATGGCCTTAAACACACACACACACACACACACAGGTCCCCACTTGGTCAACATTTTTTAAAAATTCACCAAAATGTTTTTTCTTGAGTTTAACATGATTTAAACACACACATCTGTAGGTCCCTACTTGGTCAACCATTTAAAAAAATCACCAGAGCGTTTTTTTAGTTTTAACATGATTTAAAGCATGACCAACAGGGGACCTGGAAAATGTCCCCTCTTGGCTCAGAGGTCCCCTGTTAGTGAGTGTGTAACGACACCAAGGTCCCCTGTTAGATAGGTAGACAAGTACACACACACACACACACGAACGCTCTCGCAGACATACTGAAGAACGAACTCCGTGACACACTTTAACTCGCGAGAAAACCCTCAACGCTTAAAAAAAATACTATTTCATCTACTTTATTTCATTAATGCTTTTCTTAAACGTATTTAAACATCACATTCTACATCGTTTTTATTTAAACAACATTTTCAGCAGTGGCTTGTGGAGGAGATGCGTCACACATTGACGAACGAACGAACTCCGTAACACACTTCAGCTCGCCATCCTTCTCTCTCATGCCATGTAGCTTTAATGCATTCAGAATCCACGATTTGCAAAAACGAATATTTAAAAAACATTAACAAAGAATGAAGCATATTTGAAGAGGGTGTTAAATTTGTGTTACTGAGTTAATTTTTTTTCATTTTCATTGTGTTTTTCTTTTTTTATAATGGCATATTAGTACGGAAGCCCTGAACCGCAAAGTAAAAAAAAAAAAAAGTCTGTAAAAAAAAAAAAAATTCTAGAATTTCGAGATTAAAGTCGAAATATTTCGAGATTAAAGTCGAAATGTTTCGAGAATAAAGTCGAAATATTTCGAGATTCAAGTCGAAATATTTCGAGAATAAAGTCGAAATGTTTCGAGATTAAAGTCGAAATGTTTTGAGAATAAAGTCGAAATGTTTCGAGATTAAAGTCGAAACGTTTCGAGAATAAAGTCGAAATGTTTCGAGAATAAAGTCGTTATATATTTTTAGTAGCTAAGAACTGCGCTGGTGAAGAACTGGTCCAAACTTTGTGAGGCACGTTGACTCGTACGATAAGATTAAACGTAAGGTCTCTGCTCGGATTCTCACGAAATGTGATGTGGTTGAAAGTGTATTTCACCAATAATGACCCGAAAGTCATGCAACATATTTTATTGAGACAGTAAAGAATAGAGATGGTTGTCCTAGAAGGATGCGTTCCGATAGTGGGACTGAAAACGAATTGCTATGGAGCAGATGCAGATCTTTCTTCGACGAGATGCTATGGCAATAACTGCATTATTCATATAAATATGGAAATACCCCAAGATGTCTTGAAAAATACACATAAACCATATATGATCACATCATGTGTTAACTGTCCTCATGTTTCAGTCAAAATGTTCTGCTTTTTATTCAATACAGCAGGATGATCCCCCCGCCCCCCTGCTCTCAGGAGAGATAGCCTATTAATGTAGGCTATAAAATAAAATTGATAAAAGGGTTTATTTAATCATATTCACAATCACAGCAGTTTAGGCCTATAATCATTCATTTTGAGCCTCGCTAGGCGCTCGCAGTTTGAAAACTCCTGTTTTGACTTTATTCTCGTAATATTTCGACTTTATTCTCGTAATATTTCGACTTTATTCTCGTAATATTTCGACTTTATTCTCGTAATATTTCGACTTTAATCTCGAAATATTTTGACTTTAATCTCGAAATATTTCGACTTTATTCTCGTAATATTTCGACTTTATTCTCGTAATATTTCGACTTTATTCTCGTAATATTTCGACTTTAATCTCGAAATATTTCGACTTTAATCTCGAAATATTTCGACTTTATTCTCGTAATATTTCGACTTTATTCTCGAAATTCTAGATTTTTTTTTTTTTACATATATATATATATTTTACTTTGCGGTTCAGGGCTTCCGTATATTAGTGATAGTTTCTGAAAAAGTTATGTTCAGTTTTATAAAGTTACGTTCAGTTTTATAAGGTTCAGTTTTTTTGAGTAATTCCATAAATGTTAATTTCAGCATTTACTAATACATTACTAAAATTAAAAGTGAAAAAATGTATTTGTTAACATTATTTAATGGACATGAGATTAGAAGAACGAACAATAAACAGTTGTATTTTTATTAAAATAAACATGAAAAAGATGAATAAATACTGTAATAAATGAATTGCTCATTGAAGAGAGCCATAACCCTCCAGATGTATTTTCCTAACTTGTCAGATGCACCATAAATGTTGGCAATGTTTCTCATAATACCCTAAAAAGTAGCAGTCCTTTTGTAAGCTAAATAAAGTATTTATTGTACAAAAAATGATCAAACAACAAACAAGGACAGAAATAATGATGAACAAGTTTTCTTCTTTGCATGAAAACCAAACTAGTTTATAATTAATTTCTCTACACAATATAAAAAGTGGCTGAACACGACTGAACAGAGTATGTAAATCTTCAAAGCAGAGAGTCTTTCAACACTATTTTTTTTTCTCACATTTACAGATCACAATTCTTTTTTCCCCACATATTGTATGACAAAGAACAATGAGAATATTATATTATAAAGAGGTTTCAAATCATAAAACTTAGGGTGATGGCTTGTGATCTCCATATAATTACCATACTTTCTTTGTGTCCTTAAAGGACTGTAATATAGAGACCCTGTGGCATTTTAGAAGACTTGTACATTATTCAAATAATATTGTTCTAAAAAACATTGACAGAATATTCATAATGTTTTAAACAACACTGACCGAACTGAAATGGCAAGAGTAAAAATTTGATGATGTGATTACATGCATTTGTATTTTGACAATAAATATAGAGGGTTTTGGCTCTTGAGATATAACATTTGTCAATTTTCATTTTATAGCAAGACTTCAAACCTTTTGATGAGGTAGTTTTTGCTTGTTTTGTGATTGATTTAGTTTTCAGTAGAGGTAATTACTTACTGAAAACTACTCACTGATAATTAATGGCCCATATAACCTTGTATCTTTTTTTGTTTAAAAACATGTTCATTGTTAGTCACTTTTGTTACCTGCATTCTCATGGTGCATGGCCACTTTTTTTCAAGCCACAAGCAATAGTTGCTGAAATGTTAGAACTTAATTAGATGTCATCTAGTATGTTAAGACTTTAGAGTTCAGTTTTGTGGATTTTATAGAATTAAAAAACATTTTAAGCTTTTTAAACTCCAGACATAGACCAGTTTTGACATTTTAGATATATTTGTCTTTGAGGGGGCCAACTACTCAGCAGAATGATTTCAAAGAGGGATAAAAACAGATACAGTTTAATGGATGGACCGTAAACTCCTTACACATTTTTCACTTATTAAAATCCATTTACAAATACTTGTGCTTGAAATGGTCAGATACAAATGGAGAAAAAAACATGATTCCTCTTGCCATTTACTTCCCATAGTGCAAAATTTATTGTTGGTAAGTAGAGTGCCCAAAATAATATTTTCCCCTTCAACACCATCCCCGCCCCCACCCCTCCCACACACACACACACACATACCCCTATTTTTACTTTTTGTTATATACATATATTAATTAGATTTAGTGTAAAGAAGGCTCCTCTTTTATCCAACATCATAGTGCTTTTGTTTTGAACAAAGGGACATCTTTGAAGAATATAAAAATTTGAATGGGAACACGCACTGCTTCCTCTAAAGGAAAACTATGGGAAATGCTTCCGGCATGACCGGTACTTCACACATGTGAAGGAAAATGCACATTTAGTTCTTGAGGGAGCTGATTGCATGCATTGTGAGGATTTCTCAATGAAAAGCTCTGTTTATGCCATCCTTATTCTCGAGGGATGTGGTACACACATTTAGGTTGGAATGTCTTTGACTCTTTGAAGAGTCTGGATATGCTAGGTATATGCATTCACGAAATTGACTAAATAAGACAGGTAAGAAGCATTTTCTTTCTGTTCTCTCCTGAGGTATTGATGTTTGCACAAGCACGTTCAGCTTTTGAGGGAGTTGAAGGCATTTATAGAGAGGCATTCATGCCTGTTCTTGTATGGTTATTTTTAGAGTGATAAAAATCTATAATCCAACAGGGCAAAAGCAATGTATTCGCAGTATTTGATTCCAGCCAGGCTTGACACCCTCTTAAAATGATGAGTTGAGCACCTGTACTCCGTGGTTCAGGTTCCGTGGCCGCCAACGCAGAGGAAGGATCGAGCGTGGGGGTTGTGGGCAGAGCACGGGAGGAGTCAAACAAGAACTTCTTGTTGGCTCAAATATTGCTACTACTCAGTGTGTTGTTTCTAATTCTGAGGAATTAGAGGCAGAAAGAGTGTAGTAGTCATTATTATATCAATTTAGGGGTTGTAGGAGGGTATGCCCTGCGCCATGAACAGGTTGAAATGTGAGATCGTTTTCTAGCAGACTTTGCTGGCAATGTCTGTCTTTTGACTGTCTTGCAACTATGAGCCTTCTGTTTCCCCTTTGATCGATGCCTCCATACTATTATTCATTTGTTGAGTTCCTCTTTAAAGGCCCTGATTACACCATTTACATTTTTATGATACTACATCACTCCTGAATGGCAGAACATATGCCCCTCCCCCCTCTGTGGAGGGCTGGTCGGGTTGACAGGCTGAAAAAAAGGCGTTTCTAGGTGTTGAGCCCCCATTCCTTCCGAGGCCTCCACTCTCTAGAGCTCTGCCTGGATATCAGCTCAGAGTGTGGGGCATTGTTAGGCCTCCTCTCACTTTAGATAGTCGCCATGCTCAAGCCTCGGCAGGCAGTGGTACCAAGCATAAAGACTAATGATGTTTGATTGATCTATTTTCATAGTTCTACTTCTGATGGTTCGGCTCAGGACCTGATAGTGAATGTGTGCTCTCCATCTGAACTGCAAAATATTTTACTCCTTAGGGTAGAGGTTTATGTGGTTTCCTCTCGCTTCCTCTCGGTCTTTAGCCAAGAGCTTAATACAGATAGGGTTAGAGTCCTAGGCTCTCTTGAGAGCCTCCTGGGTTATCCTTTTTCAGCGTCGAGTGGTGTAGACCTCTTGTCAGAGCTCTGCAAATTTCTCTCAATTGCAGACACTGATTCAGAAAGTGTATTATCTACACAGAATAGAGTATTATAGTTGTGATCCACAGTGACATCTGTTATTTTATATTAATGTAAATACCTGTGCCTGCATAAGAACCTATATTCAACTGTATTTAGTACAGCTGAAAACTCAGTATTCAGTAAAAGTGAATATAGCCATGAACATGTATTATTTTGTTTTACCTTCATATTGATTTATTAATACCGGAATTTTAAGGCAGAGTTTATATAATCAGAGAAGAAATTTCTGAAAATAGCATTCATGTAAAATTATAGTTCATGGGAAACATTATCTTTGCACAAATTACTATTAAATTAATGTGTGTGACATTCTAGACATGTGTGATATTATCTTTTTAAATAAGCTATTTTTGTTATTTATTTCTTTTAAGATGATTCTATCCATCGCAGATGCTGAAACACTAATAGTGCTGCAAGCTAGTTATGTTACTATTTATGTTCCTTTTCATCTTAAGTACTAAAAATACATTTCTTTGTTTCATTTCCCTTTTCCTTTTTAGAAGATAAAGAGTAAAAATAGTCATGAAAGGGTGCCTAGATTATTGAGAATGTCTCACTATAGTGGTAGCAGCATTAGTGATGGGTGCGGGGTGCGTGTGTCTTCTGTCATTTCTTCAATGCATAACATTTGCATTGAAGTACAATAAAAAGGCATGTAGGAAACCTAGAATAAGTCTTAGTATGCTGGCTTAAAATGTCAAAAAAAATTTCACAACTAAAAGAATGTGAAATACTGCACAAAGTAACAAAATCACAGCCAATGACAATATATTTGGATTTTGGACCTATGTATCTCTTTGAATGTGGTCAGAGCTACCCAGCGCAATGCATCAAACTTGTTGTGTGTAAAAATTGTTTGTAGAACAAAAAATCTGATTTTAAATAATAAAGTGAGAACTATTAAGTATTAGGATTTATCCTGGAATGTTCTGCTGGACTTGCGAAAGAAACTACAAATGTGTTTTTGTTCTCTATACATTACGCAGTATCCTGTCCAAAGAATGTAATAAAAATATAAGCAAATTGTAGAGACTTGCAGATTTTAGACTACATCTCTGACACCATCCCTCCATTACTTCCCCTTTAGCTCTACCAAAACTCACAATTCTATGAACAGCCACAACGGTCCACCACCATTCCTGGGATTTTGCCATGGATTATCTGCTGTTTATCATTGAAGTAGAGCATGTTTATTGGAGACATCTTCGTGGGTGTGCAGCATGGCCCTGCTGAGCCTCTGGGATTGGCATGCTGCACCAGATGAGTATGGGGGTACTTCTGCATAAACATGTACTCACACTGGCCTGAGCAGTAGTTTGCCTTATAACGTTTAGGTGCAATAATCCAGTCCCAGCCAAAAGCTTCAAAATCCACTGTGAGCGGGTAGCGACAACAGCGGGATTCTGTGGAGTGTTCATCACAGTCAAGACCCAGATTCCTCCGTGATCGCTTGGTTGTTTCAAGAACCTTGACCTCCAGGAATGGCTGCTAGAGATTAGGGGAGGAAGAAAACATATAGAAATGTGTCAAGCCGCTGGGACAATTAAAAAAAAAAATGTTTACATGAATGGTTCTTTCTCCAAAACTTTATTTGAAACGATTAATTTGAGTCAATTTAAACTTTAATCAGGTTTCATTTGCACTTTGGTGTCATTTGCATCTGAATCAGGTTAGGGTACTAACCTGTATCATCAGTACTTTGCACCTTGTATAAACAGAAGTCTCAAATGCATGTCAAATGACAGCTTGTGATTAGATTGTATGATGAGATTTGAGAACTATCACTGAACAATAACATTTCAGTCTTTTCCTAACAAAATGGAAATATTTGGCTTCAGAAGAATTTGGACAACTGAGCAGGTGTAGGGACCCATTTTAATAGTTTTTTGTCTTTTTTTAGAGTTCAGTAAAAATCGTCACCTCCGTTACGTATGTAACCTTAGTTCCCTGAGAACAGGGAACGAGACGCTGAGTCAGCTGACGCTACGGGGAACGCCTCCAGCGTGACTGGTGCCTGAAATCACAATCGAAAAACGTCAATCCTATTGACCGGCGACAGCCTATGATGTCATCAAGGTGGGATCCTAGGATCCTAGGATCTACTGAACACATATATTACAGGAGTGCTCAGGGGGCCATACTGGCCTACAGGCTGATCAAACTGGGCGGCCTCACGAGGGGCCTCCAACCCTCTGATCAGACCCAGGCGGCTTCCGGCTCATAGACGACCATCAGTGAGGGGATCCACAAAGCTGCCTGGTAGGTAACCATGTCATAGGTGACCTATGCAGACCCCTTGGTCCGGTAGGGACCGCATAGTAGCAGCATCGTCTCGTCGTGCTAGGGTATGGAACCCGTCTTCAGGCGCTGCCGGCTAAGGTCGGAGCCTGATAACAGGTAACCTCTAGCTGTCAGCATAAAGCCAGTTTATGTGTTCCCGCCTAAGGAACTTGTTCCCCCAACGAGGCCCAAAGTGGCCTCCACCCGAAATAGTCAAGGCTAGCTGGTAGCCGGTTCTCACCCCCAGGGCAGCTGGAAATTGTGCCCGCTAACCGAATGCCTTACCAGTTTGGGAGCTGACCCTCAGGGAGGCCTGGTGAGGCCTACCACCTGCCAGCCATTCGTGGGAACCATCAGAGATGTCTGCCGCTCTGGAGCTTGCCGCTTGTCCCCCAGTAGTGAGATTCTGGGAGGCCTGAAAAAGCGTCCTACCTGACAACAATCAGATGAACTCAACAGCGAACCATCCATGCCACCAGTTACCATGACTTGGGATTGGGGAACGACCTCAGGGAGGCCTGGCACGGACTGCCATCTGATAGCAGAACATGCCATGCTCACCGTAATGGAGACTGAGGACGGAACTCGCCCTCAGGGAGGCCTGGTGAGGCCTACCACCTACTAGCAGTTCGAGTTAGCCATCCAGTGCCCGCATCATGTCCTCAGGGAGGCCTAGTGCGGCCTACTGCCTGAAACCTCTTACCGGGAGCCTACCCCTCAGGGAGACCTCTGAATCCTGTCAGCAGGCTGCGGAAGGCTGACTGCTGCGACCCAGGCCGACGGTAGCTGTCTGCTGCTGACGAAGAACTGGAAATCCAGTTACCACCTGGGGACTCGTCACCAAGGAGGCCGTGAAAGGGCCTACTAGTTGATGAGGTTCTTTGCTAAAGCCGACATCGCTGGAGGAAAAAAAACCCTGCACACACGGGCTGCGATGCCGAGACTCTCTAGCAAGGAGGCCTGCTGAGGCCTACTACCTGCCCCAGAGTCTGCTTCCCAGGCTGCCCAAGCTGGCAGCTCTCAGAACCAGTCTTCCTTCCATGCAGCCTCCTGGGAATCCCTATAGACATGGACCTAATCACATTGTCAGCAGCAGTGCACTCAGCGAAACAGATGTTTAAAAACCCTCAAAGCGAGGGGAGTACAACTTACGTCACCTGCTTCAGGGCAGCCGCCTTTCCATCTAGCGGCCAGCCCTTACTGCGAGGGCGTCAGCCATTGGCAATGCTCGGGCCTCAGAGGAGCATCCGACCAAACCATCACGAAGCAGAGGTTGCGAAGTACAGCTCAACCCAAGACCTAAACAGGTGGAGCAGAAGATACAGAGCAAAGGGTAAAAAATATACTTCCCACAATACACTACCCGCTGGCCGTAAAGCTCTCCAGGATGAGGCCAGGAGCCGCCCGCAAGTGGCGGCCACAAAGCTCTGGAAGGCGGGTTACAGCAAAATAAGTCTAATCGCACACAAGCGAAAGACGCTTAACCCCGCCCCACGACCACTGGCAAAGTCGTTATCTCTGCTGCAACACCTAGACTGCATTACTCAAAAACCCCAGAACACAGAGAAGGGGGCGGGCCTTGGCCGGCCGACTCTATCTTAAGAGGAGGCTGAATCAAGGGTGTAGACACAACGCACTGTACTTATACTTAAGGACAGGCCCGGGGCGGCAATACCTTTAAAGGGAAAAACGCCCCCCACCCTTAGCGAAGCCTAGGCCAAGTGGTGCGGTGCCAAGCCTGCACTAGATCTACTCAGGGCTCGGAAATATTATCACCCACGTAAAGACCACAAGGCCCCGAACCCATTCCAAAAACCCAGCAGGGCTGGGAGCCGATCTCACTACAGCTCATACATTAGTGCACACCAGGTCGTGGCTACTTTATACTTAAAGCTAGGAAACCACGCACACCCCCGCATGCTACAAGCCCATGAGCAAGAGCGGCAACTACATTACTCACATAAGTGAGAGATATAACACGGAGAGGCGGTAAGTCTCTACAAGCTAAAGTATAGAAATATGCATAAACATATAATGTTGCAAAAGGAGATCGTTTTTAGCTACTCACGGTGAGCTGCAGGCCCTGCGGTGTCCAATGATGTTCCATAATCCCCAAGCCCTCTCAGGAGAGCGAAAAAGAGTCCTGGAAAACATATTAAAATAATGTTTCACCCTACTCGAGGGGGACTCACCGCTTGCTCCTCTGGTGCCTCAGACCTTGAGAAACCAGCCTTATCCAGCTATTGTTCGATCACCATCCTCACCACCAGCCTTCACCCAACAAGCCAGGCGGGCCATCAGGTTATTTTCTAATCATTACAGGCCCACCGGCCTGATGTAAAGCGCCCAGGGAAAACGAGGCAAGAGGAAGGGAAAAACAGCGCTCATCTTCACACCCTAGGGGGCGGAGTCCTATCGCGCTGCCTCCGTTGGTTCCGGTTCCCAGCACCGGCTTCCTTCCTCTTCTTGTTGCGGGTGTCCCACCTCCTCTGCGCACCATTCCTGGGCACAACTGCCTGCGCACGACTGCCTGGACGCGGTCCCGGACTCTCAGCGGAATGCATGTTCTAAATGCCGCCGAGCGCGCCTTCGCCTCTCTGAACTTGCCCACCACCGCCTCGACGGAGGTGCCAAAAAAGCCCCGAGGGCAAAACCGGTACATCGAGGAGAAAGGACTTCCCTTTCCCCCCGATGTCCGCGAGGTTTAACCACAGATGCCTCTCCGTGGCCACCATCGCCGCCATCGAACGATCAATGGCGAACGCTATTTGTTTGGTGGCCCGGAGAGCCAGATCTGTGGTCCGGCGCAACTCGGCCACCGCATCAGGGGGTAGTCCCTCCCCCTGATTGAGGTCCTTCAGCAGGTCCGCCTGGTAAGCCTGTGACCCGCTGACATGTACGCCCTGCGGTTCAGATCTTGTCGGCAGGGTGGGAGCCCTCAATGTCGAGGGCCGCCCAGCAGCGAGATAGTTTGCGAACATTTCGTCCACGGGCGGTACCGACACATACCCAGCACCAGGCAATCCCTCAACACCAGTGAAATTAGCTCGCTGATGTCGATGGATGCAGGCTGAATATGATTTCTTCCATCCATTCGAGATCTGCTGATGAAGACCTGGAAGAAATGGAAGACTCCCGGGAGTTGGGAGGTCATGGGCGGAGAGAAACTGATCGTCCAATCTGTCTGGATGCTCAGCCTCTCTCCTCACGCGCCGCCACGGCAGCCTTATATTTATTTATCTATATTATTATTTTTATTTTTTTATAGACTACCCGCAGCGCATTCCATCACCTCCAACAACTCCCCGTACATGGGACAGGATGGTCGAGGGGCTTCAGCCTCAACTGACTCACCAGGCTCCTCTTCCATCCTCTGCTCAAAAGGAAGAGCAGCAGCTACTCTTCTCCCAGACAGTACACGCAAAGTGTGTGTGTATCCTCAGCATAAGCTTCTCAGCTTCCTTCTTAGACGCTTTCTCGTGAAACAGGCAAAACAGTCCCTGAAGACGAAGAGATACTATCATGTTGGCAAGGCGCCCTTATATACTTCCTGGTTGCACCTTGATGACATCATAGGCTGTCGCTGGTCAATAGGATTGATGTTTTTCGATAGTGATTTCAGGCAACAGTCACGCTGGAGGCGTTCCCCGTAGCGTCAGCTGATGCAGCGCGAGTTCCCTTTCGAAAGGGAACATCATCCTCTCTCATTGGATCTTTGTCATGGAAAATAGGTGAATTAAATGAAATATATTTTATTGTCCCCAGTGGGGAAATTTGTTGTGGACTCAGATTCAACGTTTTAACATCACCTGTTACTCTTGAAATAATTTTAAAATACAGAACAACATAATGCAGACACAGAACACCCTTATAAAAACAATTTAATATTTAATTGAGTATTCTTACAAAGATCATTTTTAAACTTCTGAAATAAAAATACTAGAATGATTAGGAACGTTAAAGCCGTCATTTATTTGCATAGGGGATTCTTTAATGAACAAAAATATTAAGATTACAGCACTTTGAAAAAGAATAGTCTGGCAGGTCTAAGGGTCCTTACCAGTCCTTCCTCTCCAGGCCGCAGAGATGTCACAGCCAGGTCATTGCCACTCTCGTCATAGGCATTTATATCAATTCCCCAGTTTGTATGTGGCTGTTTGAACCAGTTCTGCAACACGTGTTTGAAATCAATGCTCTGCCAATGACCCGCTTGAGAATTGAGCTCGATCTTGAGGGACCTGATGCGGATGTGTCTGCTTCCTTGCTCAGTGATAGGTTTAAGGCGAAGGATCTGCAGGTAAACAGTGGAAGTTTGCTGTAGTGGCCGCAGATAAACCCACAGCTGGGCTTTCAAGACCTTGGTAAACATCAGTTTTGGACTGAACTTGAAAAAACAACAGCTGGGTTTCCTATCCACCTGCACCAGAGGTTCAGCTGAAGGAAACAAAATAAAATGCTATTAATCACTGAAATAAAGCAGTATGATACAAAAAAAAACTAAAACTAAAATAGAATAAAATCGGCTAGGCCAAATTATGCTCCTCATTAAAGGAATGTAATGAAATCTGCTCTTTTAATAGGATCGTTGTACAAAGTATCCAGTCCCTGTATCAAAAATAATCTACTAAGGACATTTACCTTACAGTTGGATTAAATTATCTTTAATTTAACTTACAGTAAGATTAAAGATAATGATTAATGATAATGGTAACACTTTTACAATATTCGTTGTAATATTAGTTAATATTAGTTTATGCATTAACCAAGATGAACTAATAATGGACAATATTTTTACAGCTTTTATTGTTAATGTTAGCTATTACACAGCTAATAACAACCATCATCAATAGCAATGCTGAATAACATACCGCCCTTAGGGTATCTGAAGATTCTTTCATATCTCTCATATCACACTCACTTTCGCTTTGTGTCTCTGTTATATTTATCGATTGCATTAAAAAGGCTTTGCGTTGGGGACTTGATCATGCTGTTGGGGTTTATTCTGCGAGAACAGCAGGCTGGATGTACATTCTCTTATTAAATAAAATGTTCACAGTGCATTAATTACAACCCCAAATCAGAAAAAGTTGGGACAGTATGGAAAACGCAAAAAAAAAAAAAGAAGTGATTTCTAAATTTACTTTGACTTGTATTTGATTGCAGACAATATGAACAAAAAATATTTCATGTTTTGTCTGGTCAACTTCATGTCATTTGTAAATATGCATCCTTTCCTGTCATTCAAACCTGCAACACATTTAAAAAAAAAGTTGGGACAGTAAAGCATTTACCACTTTGTAATGTTGCCATTCCTTTTCACAACACTTAAAAGACGTTTAGGGACTGAAGACACCAAGTGATGAAGTGTTTCAGGTGTAATTTTGTCCCATTCTTCCTGCAAACAAGTCTTAAGGTGGGCAACAGTACAGGGTCTTCGTTGTTGCATTTTGCGTTTCAAAATGCGCCACACATTCTCTATTGGAGACAGGTCGTGACTGCAGGCAGGCCAGTCAAGTACCCGTACCCTCTTCCTCCACAGCCAGGACTTTGTAATGTGTGCAGAATGTGGTTTTGGATTGTCTTGTTGAAATATGCATGGACGTCCCTGGAAAAGACCTGGAAAAGGCAGCATATTATGCTCCAAAATCTCTATGTACTTTTCAGCATTAATGGTGCCTTCACAGAAGTGCAAGTTACCTTTGCCAAGGGCACTTACACAACCCTATACCATGACAGACCCTGGCTTTTGGACTTGTTGCTGGTAACAGTCTGGATGATCCTTTTCTTCTTTGGTCCGGAGCACACGGCGTCCATTCCTCCCAAAAAATACCTGAAATACTGATTTATCTGACCACAGTACACATTTCCACTGTGTGATGGTCCATCCCAGATGCCTCCGAGCCCAGAGAAGTCGACGGCGCTTCTGGACACTGTTAACAAAGGGCTTCCTTTTGGCACAGTACAGTTTTAACTGGCATTTGTGGATGTAGTTACAAGAATCAATTGGTAGTTGTATTGTGGTACTTTACAAAGGTTTGCCAAAGTAGTCCTGAGCCAATGTGGTGATATCGCTAATAGATGAATGACTATTCTTGATGCAGTGTTGCCAGTGTCAAGCCAGCGGAGGCAGTGTGATGCTCTGGGCAATGTTCTGCTGGAAAAACTTGGGTCCTGCCATCCATGTAGATGTTACTTCTGAAATGGGTCATACCATGGATTTTACCAGAGCACTGAGCAGTTGATGTAAATAGAAAACTCGGCTCATACAAGGATGCAGTTATTGCATGGATGGAGCAAAAACAATATAAGTGTATAAAATGCATGCACACTGGTCATTTTTATGGTAAATCTTGCTTTAACAAGGGATAGACAAACCAACATAGCTTCTTGAAGGAAGCCTACATGACCAGCATCACCACTACAATAATGCAGTACCAACTTCAATGGACAGGCCATGTCATCCGCAAGTCCAATACACGTTCCCCCGAACAGATCCTGTACTCCCTTCTGAATGCAGGTAGACGAGCAACTGGCGGGCAAAATAAATGTCACAAGGACAATATCAAGGCCATTCTGAAGCAACTGGGAACACATTGCTCTGGACAGGAGCTCCAGGAATAAATCTGTTGAGGAGTGTGCAGTGCGTCCTGATATAAAACTTTGCCATGCCACAGAGACAAAGTGATAGCTTAACAAGGAAAAAAAAGCTCTGTGGCAATGATATCTGTTTTCTCCAGAACTGCCCCAAAACCATACTGCTGACTAGCTGATTGTATCAAAATAATCCAGACACAAATTAGAGTACGGGAACTATTAGGAAGATTTTTTGATGGGTAGGGATGAAAACACTCTAAAACACTGCTTAATAAAGGTTTTATTTATTAATTCATTATTAATATTTAATTTAAATCTGTGTTTCAGAGTGAGCATCAAACTGGGAAAGTCACTTGATTTCAGCAATCAAGTCTTTGTTATGTAATACTGTTTTCAAAATGTTTAAGAAATGTTATGGTCAGAGAGGGTTAATGTTTCTCTAATTGATCTCAAATAATTTTTGTCAACCCTGGCTCATTAGAATAACTTGCCTGAGGCGACATTTGTGCAAAATGATGATCCCATGTAACATTGCTTCTTGCACGATTGACATTTTCAAAGTAAATTGTTCAGTGGCGCAAAAAGCATTTTTTATTTGATCAGAAACATGTGAATCTGACCATGTTTTATGTTGGTTGTTATACATTTCACAGCAGTTTGCGAAAGAAATGTCTGGCTGACGTACAGCCTAACCTAAACCTGACCCTAAACCTAAACGATAGTGTTGACAAAAGCAAACATGAGATAAAGATGCATTTGCTGAATCAACCATGACATTTTAGCTGCTTCTACAAGTGATTCATGTTTCATGTCACTCATACCCGAGTGCCCCACAAGTCCAATGCTGTACAACAAAGCGCAAAAGGAAGCTTTTTACAACAGAAAAGCCAAACATATGGAGCTGGTTATGTGATAAGTTAAAATGTCAAAATATACAAGTTTACAAATCATGCACTATGTGGCACTAAGTGTTTTGAGGTCACAATATTGTGTAAAAGACCTGCCTTAAAATAAATCATTATTAAGTATTATATTTTGTCACTCATAATTGTTATTAAAATATATAAAAGTTGTTGGTATTGTATTGCCTCTAATGTTTATTTACAGTTGGAAACTGCACTGAATTGTTGAGTTTTGCACACACAAAAAAAATAATTAGCTTGAGGCACATTTTTACAATGAGGCTGGGTTGATTTTTATTTAAAGTTTAGCATCAGCCATGTGAAGCCGGGATCTCCCCAAACTAGCTATTTGTTTTAATACAGTGTTATTTTTAAACCTTGTGTATTTGTAGTCACATCTAACAATTATTGTAATCTTATCTGAGTTTCAATGATGTCTTTAAAAGCCCAACAACAAAAGAAGGCAGATTCAGCTGTTGCCAAAGCTTGTCTCTGGAAATGGCTAAGTGTAATGAACTTTTCACTCTTGAGGGTGTTGCGATTATGGCTGCCATCAGCAGGCTTGATAGCGGAATACACACAAAATGTTACATGCACGCTGCTGAAATTCGAGGCAAAATTTCCCTGGTACAATATAAAAAGCACAACACATTGATTGCTTCTGATCGATTGCTTCTGTCTCCTGATCGATTGCTTCAGCTAGTGTTTGTAGCTCTGTACAGTCTTGCTTTTGAATCTCTATTTGATATATTTTCTATGTTCTACTGCTAAATATAACTTACTTATCACCATAGATTGTTTAAATATTGCCTATCATGTTAAATTTGACATCGCTAGCTTTTAATCTAAATCACCATCACACATTAGCATTTCACTAGCCTGTTAGCTTGTCATCTCTGCACCCGGGTCTCCTGTTTTCTGAGTTCATTAAACAACCGTGGTGAGTTCGAATAGTAAATAGTCTCCAACAAACCACTGTGGTAAATTGGATTAATCAACAAACACGGTAAGCTATGTCATCTCCTGTCATTGTCACTTTCACTGCTTGTTTTCGCTGCATGTTTAGTACAGGCTTCGCTGCTGGCGAACAGGGCTTCACATGTGATAAATGTAAGGAGATAATTAGGCTGACGGAGAAGATTTCAGAATTAGAGACACGCATCCAGACTTTATCTGAGAGTAGTGAGGATGTAACAGCTTTAGAGACTAATTTGGATGCGAGTAGCTTAGTGAACTCTGTACATTCTCCGGTTCCGGCTGCAGGGCCCGCACAGCAGGGAAACTGGGTAATGGTGAGGCGGCATAGTCGCGGATAAAAAAAACACTCTTCCGTTCCGATTAGAACATCAAACTGGTTCTCCCTACTCAGTGATGCACCCACTGAGAATCCTGTTGAAAGTGCCCTACTTGTTTGTGCCCTGCAGTTTTTTTGTTCGGGTCCGCTCCCTGTTAAAAGGAGTGATGAAATAGTTAGCAGATTATCATCACTCAATGGCTGGTTGTCTAAGTGGTGTCTGCAAAATAACATAGGGTTCATAGACCATTGGAAAAGCTTTTGGGGCAGAACAACAGATATAATACGAATAATCAAATGATAAAGCTTGGGTTGCTGAATATTCGATCCCTTTCTCCAAAAGCACTTATTGTTAATGATATCATTACAGATAATAATCTAGATGTGCTGTGTTTGACAGAAACCTGGCTAAAATCTGACGACTACATTACTTTAAATGAGTCCACCCCACAAGATTATTGTTTTTAAACACGAGCCGCATCTGAAAGGTTAAGGGGGAGGGGTTGTTGTAATTTATAATAATATCTTCTGTATTATTTAGAAGTCTAGTTTCAAATATAATACCTTTGAAGTTTTGGTGCTTTATGTAACGTTATGTAGTGTAATTGATAACTCCTGTGTAACATTTGTGTTAGCTACTGTATATAGTTCACCAGGGCACAATACAGACTTCATCAAAGAATTTGCTGATTTTCTATCAGTGTTAGTTGTTTGTGATTTTAATATCCATGTAATCAACGAAAAAGACACATTGGGATTAGCATTTAAAGACATTCTAAACTATATTGGACTCATCGCCATAATCATCCTTTAGACCCAATATTGTCACATGGAATAGATGTTGATACCGTTGAAATTCTGCAGCAGAGCGACAACATCTCAGATCATTACCTAGCATCATGTATACTTAATTTAGCTAAAGCTGCAAAGTCATCCATCCGTTTAAAAAATGGCAGGACTATCACTGCCGCGACTAAAGATTGCTTTTTAAATAATCTTCCTCATCAGTATCATCTCCTCAGCATTCCAGATAGCTTAGAGGAACTCGATGTTGCAACAGAAACTATTGACTCTCTCTTTTCCAGTACTTTAGACACAGTCGCTCCCCTGCGCTTAAAGAAGATTAAAGAAAATAGTCCAATGCCGTGGTACAACGAGCACACCCGGGCCCTTAAAACAGCAGCCAGAAAAATGGAGTGCTGCTGGAAGAAAACAAAACTAGAGGTCTTTCGTAATTTGTGGAAAGAGTGTATGATCGCATACAGAAAGGCCGTTAAAAACTGCTAGATCTGCTTATTTCTCGAGAAAACAAACACAACCCTAGGTATTTATTCGATGCAGTGGCTAAATTAACCAAGAAAAAAGCTTCAACTTCTGATGTTTGTAAATTGCACAGCAGTAATGACTTCTTCAGTAATAATGGAATTCTTTACGTGTAAGATTGACAATATTAGGAAGAAAATTATAAACATGCATGCAGCCGTATACTACAGTATCACATCAGACAGAGCATTGTAGTGTCACTGAGGAAACATTACACTCATTCACTGCTATAGGAGAGGAAGATTTGGTAAACTCGTTAAATCATCTAAATCAACAACATGTATGCTTGACCCTATACCGTCTAGGCTATTAAAAGAGATGCTACCAGAGGTCATAGATCCTCTTCTTAATATCATTTATTCATCTTTGTCATTAGGATATGTACCGAAAACCTTTAAGTTGGCTATTATTAAACCACTTATTAAAAAAACCTCAACTTGATTTGTACAGAATTAGTCAATTACAGGCCAATCTCAAATCTATCCTTTCTGTCAAAAATACTTGAAAAGGCAGTGTCTTCACAATTATGTTCCTTTTTAGAAAGAAATGGCATCTGTGAGGATTTCCAGTCAGGATTTAGACCGAATCATAGTACTGAGACTGCTC
The DNA here is from genome assembly GCA_023029165.1 of Gobiocypris rarus. Classification (NCBI taxonomy): domain Eukaryota; kingdom Metazoa; phylum Chordata; class Actinopteri; order Cypriniformes; family Gobionidae; genus Gobiocypris; species Gobiocypris rarus. The sequence continues at coordinate 23,798,092 of CM040931.1, forward strand.
TCATCAGAGTTACAAATGATTTACTCTTATCATCTGATCATGGTTGTATCTCTTTGTTAGTGTTACTCTATCTTAGCGCTGCATTCGACACTATCGACCACAGCATTCTTTTGAATAGACTTGAAAATTATGTAGGCATTAGTGGATCTGCATTGGCATGGTTTAAATCATACCTATCTGACCATTATCAGTTTGTAGTAGTAAATGAAGAGATGTCACACCGATCACAAGTTCAGTATGGAGTACCGCAGGGCTCAGTGCTAGGACTGTTGCTATTCACCCTGTACATACTACAATTGGGAGATATCATTAGGAACCATGGCATTAGTTTTCAGTGTTATGCTGATGAAGAACGCCCTAAAGAAACTTACCAATTCACAAGATTAACGGAATATATAGCTGATATAAAAAATTGGATGATCAGTAATTTCCTGCAACTTAATTCAGAAAAAAAAGAATTTTTAATCATTGGACAAAAAAGCTCCACAAGTAGTAACCTAGAATACTGTCTAACACTTGATGGCAGCTCTGTCAAGTCCTCGTCGTCAGTTAGGAACCTGGGTGTGCTCTTTGATACAAATCTTTCGTTTGAAAGCCATGTTTCTAGCATCTGTAAAACTGCATTCTACCATCTTAAAAATATATCTAAATTACGGCACATGCTCTCAATGCAAAATGCTGAACAGTTAGTACATGCGTTCATGAGCTCAAGGCTAGATTATTGTAATGCTCTACTGGGGGGTTGCCCTGCTCACTTAATAAACAAATTTCTAGCTGGTCCAAAACGAAGCAGCTCGAGTTCTTACTAGAACCAGGAAGTATGAACACATTAGCCCGTTTCTGTCAACACTGCACTGGCTCCCTATTAAACATTGCATACATTTTAAAATCTTGCTTATTACTTACAAAGCACTAAATAGTTAAGCTCCCCAGGACTTGAGTGAGCTCTTCACACATTATACTCCATCACGTCTACTGCGGTCTCTAAACTCTGACCAGCTGATAATTCCTAGAATATCAAAATCAACTGCAGGTGGTCGATCCTTTTGCTATTTAGCACCTAAACCTTGGAACAGTCTTCCTAGCATTGTTTGGGAAGCAGACACACTCTGTCAGTTTAAATCTAGACTAAAAACACATCTCTTTTCTATGTTATTCTATGTAGCTCCGTCGAATTGACTCATAATCCTTGATTTTCTTCTTAACACTCGCTTACAAACGAATACTTTCTATTATTTACAGCGTGTGAACATATCACCGATACGATTCTCTATAAAAAACAATCTGATTGCTTTGATATCGCTACTTATATCCGAACTTCCGCTACTAGCCGTAGACCGCTAGCATTGCACGCGTGGTAACTTATTTACACCAGTAACCACTGAAACCTACAATTCGCCATTGTAGCACATCTACTACAATGGCGAATAACTCGGATGTGTGTCTAATGTTACCTTTGAGTGCAGGTGAGGACACGTTCGAGCTGCATTCGGTGCAGTTGGAGTTGGAGTCGTTGGACAAGCAGATTCGCGACCTACAAGACAGACGAGCCGTGCTGAGAGAGCGACGTTCAGCGCTGGAAACATCACGCGCCGATGCTCACAAGTCAGTGGTTAGTGACCTTTTGACTCCGACCTCGTCTACTCCATGTGTTTCTCTGCACAGGACCCAAGCACCCAGGACGCGATCATCCCTGGTTTCGTTCACTCCGGCATCGACAGAGCACCATGGACCCTGGGTGTTTCCACAGCGGAAGACGCGAGCCAGGACCAGAGCAAGGACCTCTCCGCCCCTCCGGTCTTGAGATCTCCACTCAGAACCGCTTCTCCCCTCTTCGCGAGGCCAGGCAGCGGCGCTGTGGTCATCGGTACTTCCATCGTCCGGCATGTCCGCGCTACTTCAAATAAAGGTAAGGTGCGCACTCATTGCTTTCCTGGTGCCCGTGTTCTCGATGTCGCTGCACAGGTTCCCGAGATCCTGAACGTTGACGAGTGCATCGGAGCTGTCGTGCTGCACGCGGGAACGAACGACATCAGGCTGCGGCAGACGGAGGTTCTGAAGAAGGACTACAGGAGTCTGGTCGAGACGGTGCGCAGAACATCGCCTGAAGCAACGATCATCATGTCGGGACCCCTTCCCACGTACCGACTAGGACATGAAAGGTTTAGTAGATTACTTGCTCTAAATGAATGGTTAATGTCATGGTGTAATGAACAGAAGCTGCTCTTTGTAAATAATTGGAATCTGTTTTGGGAGCAACCTAGGCTCTTCCGTCCTGATGGCCTTCACCCCAGCAGAATCGGAGCGGCTCTTCTGTCGGACAACATCTCCAGGGCGTTACACCACCATATGACTAGTAAGTCAAAGTTCAAATCACAGTCTTTGCTGTCCTAACTTAATTGACATAAGTACCAATGTAGAACATTATATAGAAACTATGTCTATTCCTCGTTTAGTGAGGTCAAACTTTAAATCTACTGTAAGATCTAGGAAAAATCTAATTGTGATTAAACCAGAAAATCTCAATATTAGTGAACAAAAACAATTTCTAAAACTAGGTCTTCTAAACATTAGATCACTCACACCTAAGGCGGTTATTGTAAATGAAATGGTCACAGATAATAGTTTCGATGTACTTTGCCTTACTGAAACCTGGCTTAAGCCAAATGATTATTTCGGTCTAAATGAGTCTACTCCACCAGGATACTGTTATAAGCATGAGCCCCGTCTGATTGGTCGTGGCGGCGGTGTTGCAATAATCTATAGAGATATTCTAAATGTTACTCAGAAAACAGGTCACAGGTTTAATTCGTTTGAAGTACTAGTGCTAAATGTTACGCTCTTAGATGCAAGAAAGAAAACCGTATTATCTCTAGCCTTGGCTACTGTATATAGACCTCCAGGGCCCTATGCTGATTTCCTAAAAGAGTTTGCAGACTTTCTCTCAGATCTATTGGTCAATGTCCATAAAGCATTAATTGTTGGAGATTTTAACATACACGTAGATAACACAAATGATGCGTTAGGGGCTGCGTTTACAGATCTATTAAACTCCTTTGAGGTCAAGCAAAACGTCACTGGTCCCACTCATCGTCTTAATCACACACTAGATTTAATTATATCACATGGAACCAACCCAACCGATATAGATATTATACAACAAAGTGATGATGTCACTGACCATTACATGGTAACTTGCATACTGCGTACTGCTGAAATCTGTCATGTTGCCACGTTATCGACCAGGCAGAACGATCCTTCCAACCACTATAGATAGATTCTCAAATAGCTTACCTGATCTGTCTCAGCTGCTCAGTGAACCCAAACAAACAGATGAACTAGAGGAAATGACTAGCAGTATTAGCACCATTTTCTCTAGTACATTAGAAATTGTTGCACCAATTAGATTAAAAAAGGTTAGAGAGAAAACTAAAGCACCATGGTACAACAGTGCTACACATGTTATCAGAGAGAAACTCGTAACTTAGAGCGTAAATGGAAACAAACTAATTTAGAGGTCTTTAGAATCGCGTGGAAAGATAGTACGTCACGTTATAAAAAGGCCCTAAAAGCAGCCAGGGCTGAGCATCTCCGCAAACTAATAGAAAATAACCAAAATAATCCAAGGTTTTTATTTAACACCGTGGCTAGATTAACAAATAAACAAGCATCGCCTGAGCAAAATATTCCGTTACAGTTTAGTAGTAATGATTTTATGAATTTCTTCACTGAGAAAATAGAAAGCATCAGAAACAGAATTGTAAATGTAAAACCTTTAATGTCATATGATTCAACCTCAATTATCGCCCCTCAAGAACTACTACACCGCTTTACAACTATAGGACAGGAAGAGCTAAATAAACTTATCATTGCATCTAAACCAACAACATGTTTATTAGATCCAATACCCACTAAACTACTGAAAGAGCTGTTACCTGTAGTGGAAGAGCCTCTTCTCAATATTATTAACTCGTCTTTATCTTTAGGTCATGTTCCAAGAATATTCAAGTTGGCAGTCATAAAACCTCTCATTAAGAAGCCACAATTAGATCATAATAACCTAGCAAATTACAGACCCATTTCAAATCTTCCATTTATGTCTAAAATACTAGAAAAAGTTGTGTCTGCCAGGGACGTCACTAGGATTGGAAGACAGGGGGGGCTTAGCCCCCAGGGTATTTGTAACTTGTGTTTGCAAAATCTTTTTTAGTAAACTAATGACATTACATTATTTAATATTTGAATCACAGCTTATATCGTGTTTTGACATCGACAACCCAAGTGCATTTTACCTCAAATTTGCGACTAATTAACTTTCTAAAGTAGCCATCGCTTCTCGGGTCGACATTAACACACTGACAAAACTATATTCAGAATTTAAAAAAAATGTATACCACTTTTTAATGTGTGATTGAGTAAAGGTGTTCACGAGATACCAACCTTTCGCGAACTTGCTTTCTACGTCAAACGTCGAACACTCGTTCTCATGGAGACGGCGGGCGGTGTGCAGGGAGGGGCTGTGTGTGTGTGTGTGTGTGTGTGTGTGTGTGTGTGGGTGTGGGGGGCTAGATCGTACTTATCAGACCGCTACCATTTTGTCTGTCTAAAATGGGGAAAAATCAAAGATAACGTCAGTAGACTATGGGGTGCCGCAAGGATCTGTGTTAGGCCCTCTGCTATTCTCAATATATATGCTGCCACTTGGTAATATTATAAGAAAACATGGAATTAATTTCCACTGTTATGCTGATGACACTTAATTATATATTTCATCACGACCAGATGAAAACGCTAAATTATCTAAACTGACAGCGTGTGTTGAAGATATTAAATACTGGATGACTGGTGCTATTAAATTCAGATAAAACAGAGGTATTACTTATTGGTCCAAAAAACTGCCCACAAAACCTCTCACAATACAACTTTAACTTGGAAGGACGTCATGTCACTTTATCCACTTCAGTAAAAGACCTGGGTGTTATATTAGATCGCAACTTGTCTTTCGAAAATCATATTTCATATGTTTCAAGAACAGCATTTTTCCACCTTAGAAACATTGCTAAGCTACGTAACATGCTATCTATTTCTGATGCAGAAAAGTTAGTTCATGCATTCATGACCTTGAGACTAGATTACTGTAATGCTTTATTAGCTGGTTGTCCTGCATCCTCAATAAACAAGCTACAGTTAGTCCAAAACGCAGCTGCTAGAGTTCTTACTAGGTCAAGAAAATATGATCATATAACACCAATTTTATCATCTCTACACTGGTTACCTATTAAGTTTCGTATCAATTACAAAGTATTGCTACTGACCTATAAAGCCCTAAATGGTTTAGCTCCAGTGTATTTAACGGATCTTCTATCGCCCTACAATCCATCGTGCTCTTTAAGATCACTAAACTCGAGGCTTCTGGTCGTTCCTAGGATATCTAAGTCCACTAAAGGAGGGAGGACATTTTCACATTTAGCTCCTAAACTCTGGAATAGTCTTCCTGATATTGTTTGTGGTTCAGACTCGCTGTCCCAGTTTAAAACTAGATTAAAGACGCATCTCTTTAGCCAAGCATTCACATTATAATTACCTTTTATACTAGTTAAATCGGATCAAAAGCATTAATATTCTGAACAGCAGCTATGCTAATTATTTCCCATCTGCTTTTCTGTTATTATCTTGGGACACTAGTCCCGAGGTAAATAGTTCGTCAGCTCCAGGTTGTATCCAGCCTCTCATGGAGACTTCAGATGCCCCAACACCTGTGATGAGACGACTCGACGCCTGTGAAGAGACGACTCAACGCCAGAGCTGTTATGGCCTAAAATAATACATGATTGATTAACTTTTTCTAACATTTTTCAATGTACATTTATAAAATGCACTTTCTGTAAAGCTGATTTGAAACAATGTGTATTGTGAAAAGCGCTATACAAATATATTTGAATTGAATTGAATTGAATTGAATTATACACATAAAACACTTATTCAATTAAATGATTATTAGGCTGCATTAACTAGGTCAGCCAGAACCGGTGTTGGACTCGGCATCAATTCCTCGAGTCCGCGTGTTCGTTGAATGAGGAGAGCAGGAACAAAATATAGTTTAACTCTTTTAATGATTAAGTAAGTCAGATGAAGAAGCATTCAGAGCTCTGGGTCACAACTGTCCCTGATTTACACAATGCTTATGCAAGGTTTGTCCAGGCAGTCTGCGACAAACTTGCCTTTCCCTGACCCAATATTTATACACAAAAAATACATAAGTTGTCTTTCTTTGGGAGTCAGATGATTTTCTGGTCAACTGTGCTTCGTTTGCAACATCACCCCTCCAATTCCTGGACCCAAGACTGCTTCTTTGTTAACAGACACAAAGGCACTCTGAAAGCATAGCAAAATGCATAGCAAAACACTTTCTCATATGGATCTGTTATACCTACCACAAAATCTGGCTGTTGCTCTGGTGACCCTTATGTCCAACAGAAAGTACATACAGTCTTAAAGCAAAATCATTTCATAAGCTAACATTATCTTAAATTTACTATTGTTAATGATTAATTTCTAAGCGTTGTTAGCAATAATGCACAAACAAATATTTTATTCTCAACACCGGGAACACTTCCCATAACACCTGATGTACTCGTTACATCATCAGAAGAATGGCATCTACGCTAATGTTAGTCTCTCTGTTTTATCCTGAGGTCTACTGCAGTCAACCGTATCCAGGCTGTATCCAGATCTGATGGTGGACCTGCACCCAGATGTGACCAACACATAACCTTGAAGTGTCTGCAGAGTGTCAATTAGACTCCCCCTTAAGCTGCCTCAATAAGTTAATAATTATTTAAGTCGATATGTCATCTTCAAAACAATCCGTCTCCAGCGTTTTGACGCCGATCTTTCAAATGTTACACTTTAGTAATTGTTTAATCAATACGGCATCCTCAATAAAAACCTGTCTTCAGCGTAATGACTCTGATATTTCAAATTATTTATATTTAATAATTATTTAATCAATACATCATCCTGAATAAACCCGTCTCCGGCGTGTTGCCTCGGATCTTTCGAATATTCCGATCTATTATGACCTCTGACCTGTAAAATTGCCAGTATAATAAAAATAATAAATATAGCTGCAAGCAGCAATACAGGGACCAAGCGCAAAGAAGAAGATTAGACATGCTAGCATGGCTGGATGTGTCAAATCAACTGCAACAATGAGCCATTAAAGACATTAAGTTGTTTTAGGCAAAATAGATGTAAAATGTTAAATACAGTCAATATTAAAGATTTAATGGTTTATCACTTTTGACCAATAGGTGACACAGTTACGAAACTGATGTGGTGTAGTCAGATTGAGGTGACAATGACACATGCAAAGTTTGGTGTCAATATATCAAGGCATTGCAGAGATATAGCCTCAAGAGTAATTTTGCATCATGGCTCAACTCTGTTGCAGTGGTATATGACAACTGTTTTGTTTATCAACACGAAATCCATAACTATTTGTCAGCATGGTCTGAAGATGATAAGGTTAAATTTTTGTGAAAATTGGACAAATGGTCTAGGAAGAGTTTGAAAAGTAGGTTTTTAACAAATGACAAGATGGTGGAAAGATAGGTTTGCAAAAAATGGCAAAATTGGTATCCATGTTCGCATGAGCCAATGAATGTACTATGACCAGTTTCATTACAATAGGTAACTGTATTAGTTTATTCTTAGCTAAAAACACTTAGTTCTTTCAAAAATATATGTGCTCATTAATGTATATGTACTTCTTTCAAGTAATAAAGTATTCTCGTAAGTGTATAATATGCCAATGAAAATCCATACGGGTGAGGGGTTCGAATGCGCGTCGCCATGTTGCCCCTTCATCTTGAAAGTACATTAGCCAAAGAGGGACATACCCGTAAATTTAAGCTTTGCCTTTCACATTTTAACTCTCGATGGCACTGTGTCGAATGTGAAAAGGGGGATTGCTTGAGACTGATACAATGTAAACGTTGCCTTACGCTAGTGATGTCGTACAATATACAGAATAACGATAGCACCGATAAAATTTACTTTACTAAGATTAGCTTGCATTCGTCTGGAAACCTGATCGCTGATGTTAGCAATGAAATGGTAAAAAATAATGAAAAGGTAAAACTATTATTCATTTTACATAGATGTCATAACCTACTTGTTAACTGACAAATTAAATAACTGCAAATTATAATAGTTTTCTAAAGTAACCTCATCACTTGATCGAACTGGAAGCCATATTAATCTTGGACTAAATCGGCCACCGTAGGCGTTAAAACAAAATCGGAAATTGAGAGGAAAAGAAAATAATATTCACTGGATGGTCATATACCTTTTCACCGCTAGATGGGGGAAAATATCACACAGTGTAGCTTTAAGTCTATTAAACGTGCTTACACACACATGCTCTTTTACTGTCATTTTTTTATCCTGTAGAAACGTTTTGCATTTATATTCAAATTACATGCTGTTATCCCTTTACAGTTACTACTCTCATAGAATACTTGAATGTTGACCTTTAAAACAAAATTTAGCATCAAACTGCAGATATTTCAGCTAATTTGATGGTTTTGCTCTGGATTGTCTCCCTCTGAAATGCGTTCTCTTGGTTTGCTCTCCTGCTCATTCAGTGAAGTTTAACGCAGACTGTCAGGATGCGCTTTCATGCAAAATGGAACTACACATGTGAATTAGTAGCATTTACAGATGAAGATACAACTACTGTTCTCCATGTAGATTAGTGGATATGATGTAAAATTTACGTTTTGCACTGAGGACAAAGATGCTTTGCGTACAGAGAGCAGGCCTGACTAATCAATAATAAGAATCGTTAATGATGTTTAGTATGGGCCAATTAAATCAGAAGTAAGAAACGGCTACTGGAGGGAGGTAAAAAAGCCACAGGTGAGTGAAGAGTCAACCATTTTGTTCTGGTTCAGATTGAAGATTATATTAACATTAATAGAAATTGTTCTCTTTTAATTTGTTTCAATCAAATAAAATCACAGATTTGAATCACAGATGGGGTCATAAATTAAAAAATCTGTCAATACTTCAGTTGCTTTTTCTAGGACAAGATTTCAACATTTTAACAGCTCTCAATTTAATTTGATGGAGTTTCACACTTTTCACACAATGTGTAAAGTAGATTCTCGAAAAAATAAAATAATAAAAAAACTGTCTACAAAAAACCTTCAAACTTAATCTAATATTCAATATTCAATAATATAATATTCAATATAACCCAAATGTAAAATTAAATGAAAGTAATTAAAGCTGGTGTCCGTGACTTTTTTTGTGTTCAAGATTTACAAAAATGATATAATGAAAATGTACAACATGAATCCATTTTCCAAACCGTGTTCTTGTCTTACCCTGATTCATTATGGTAAACTTATAATAATAAGTGTTTATATTGGGGCTATTTTAGAGAGGACTGGTAGGAACTGCTGTTGAGGTGCACAGTCCCTGAGTAGCTTTACATATTTGATTTGACAAAACATAGCATATAATTAAAAACTCCTGCCAATCAATCCCTTTTCTATCAAACAGTAAACAGCACATGTAACAATGTGAATTGGAAATACAGAAACAAATGAATTGACTCGGTTGAACAAAGTCCATGAATGAATTGACACATTTGAACGAATTAGCAAACTAATTCACGAATCAAATGATTCAGTTCAAAGAGTTGTTTAACTCTCTTTTGAACAGTTCATGTTAAAAAAATAAAATAAAAAATAGAGTCTCTCCTTTTAATCGCGTCCAACACAGACGATTCCTCTCCAGAGAACTCTCGGAGGAGATTACACAGAACAAGGTGAAATGACCCAGCCTTCCAAAAGACAAGGTGTTTAGCCCGTGTGCTGATTAGTTTAGCTCACGCTGTGTGTGCACGTAGAGTAACTTACTCAACTCTGCTCAGAACGAATAGTCTCTGAAACTTAACATTATATCTGAGTAATATCTTAAATGTCACCCACCAAAGCCAGATATAATCACTATTTCTGATTATTCACAACAATCCAGATCCGATCTATCTCTACTCCTCCGATTTCATCTTCAAGCTTTCTCTCTCCGATGACAACAGTTCAGCTGATGCAACTAAAGTCCAACTGTCCATGTGTACTCAATCAAATGTTCGTTAGATTACCATTTAGTGTAGAGTTTTTGGAGAAACGCTCTCATATGATGTGCTCTGATCTGACTCTCTGAGTGACAGGCTGACAGCTGCGCCGGCGGGACCTGAATGCAGCGCTACTATTGGCTCACAGGAGTGTCAGTCACTGCAGCACAATCATTGATTGGATGAATCTCTTTCCCTCCTAGAACACTTTTACTTTCATTCTATGAACTTTTTACAACTTTTAAATAATTAACTGGTGACATGGGTTACCAGGGAAACTTTTTTACTACAACACTATTTCTTAAATTGTGCAAACAATGGTTCTTACTTAGATTATTATAAGCAGTGGTGAGGTTAAGTGCGTCAAGTAAAGACACTCAAAAATGACAATCAGTCCAGAACAGAGCCTCACGACTTACTTTAAAACTGTAATAGAAGGGCTAATATAATCAGAATGCACAAAACTTTAGGATGGCCACTGGTGAAAGATTGCTTCTCTGCTTTGTTTTAAAATAAATATTTCTGTCTAGAGTTCCTAATATCCTGTAATTTCAACTTTTATTTAGTAGTACTAGTCATAATTTCAACACCAGACAAACATTAAAGGGATGTTTTTCATTACTGTACTAGAGTAAAACTATTGTAAAACAATGTACTGCAACGTATAGATGATTGGAAATATGGAATGATTTACCATCAGATATTACATATTTTAAGTAAAAAAAAATTTTTTTAAGGAGCATTCAATTGTACAATATATAGTAAATTGTTGATTTTGATATTTGGAATGAATTTTGAGTTTGTATTTTTCACTGACTTTTTATTGTAGTGGATTTGATATAGTTTTGTATTTTTTACTTGTTGAGTAGTACAGAGTAGCCACTGCCTATGTACTGGCTAATGGGGATTCAAATAATGAAATAAACTAGGATTATAGATGAAAAAATACTTTTTACAGCCAGTTTACAAAGGAAAAAGCAGTTATAGAACCACGCCTTGCTCAATCTACACCACTTTTTGTAGGTGTCCTCAGTGTGTGTCCATACATGTGTTTCAAATTTTATAAATATTTCATTTTGAAGTTCTAGACCAGGGGTGTCACTGTCCTGAAGTTTACCTCCAGCCTCAATAGACACACTAGATAATTTTAAACAGGTGTGTTGAGACCTTGATGAGCTGTTGGAGGTGTGTTGAATTGGGGTTTGAGCTAAACTCTGCAGGACAGTGGCCCTACAGGAGCAGGATTGGCTAAAATATTATTGACTGTTACAGTATATTTATGAGAGTATAAAAATGACCAATGGGCAACATAGGTCGATGGCTAAACAATAATGTCCAAATCTCAAAATTATGATAGGAAGTGAAATTCAAACAATGTCATCAAATTTCCAGTGGTGGTTTTGTCTTGATCGGACTAACTGTTCCAAAGATAATCGCAAATGTTTTATAAGTGCTAAATGACACCGTTACACAAACCATAAGGCAAAACCTACCATGTTTGGTATTGTTGGACTCAGCAAGGATTCAAGAGTATAAGGACTCCTGTGAAAAACACTGGCTTGAAATTTCTTAGGCTACTTCAAGGCATTGTGCCGATGATGCAAACTGTGTTTTTTGAGATACCCTAAAGTTCTCATAGACTATCATGACATCCTGGACAAAGGCACTGCATGCCACTTATTATCAAACTAATGGCTAGGTGCAAATATAGCCATTTCCATGACATATTTTCCTCTTACAGTGCCACAACGTGGCCAATCATTAAATTTTTTTTCAAGTGACTAAAGTTTGAGCTCATAGAAATGTGACCCGAGTTTTGCGAAAATATCTTGTTCCGCTCACAAGTTATAGTCATTTTAGTAAAAATGGCCTCCGCGGCATTGAACATTTTGGTTCCCCTTAGCGATCATGAATCGAAAAATGTATTTTTTTTCACAATTATTAATAGTCTTTCTCCAAAGAACATTTCTACAGTGGTTCGGTTCTGATCAGGGAAAAAATGTGGGAGTAGTTCGCAAAAGTAGGTTTTTCAAAAAACCTAAAATATCTCGAAATTGGCGGCCAAAGGGGTGGGCCAATCCAAGGCATGCGTTTTGTCCGTCTTGAGCCAAGGATTCCAAGGATATAAGACACTTCGTGCTTGAACCCTTAATAAAAAGGGCATAAAAAGAGCCTAAAAAAGCCTATAAAAAAAAAACTATAGGGTCTCGGAACTTGATTTTCGGGCTGCTGGTTCCAAAAACTTTATCAAGCGTTCTGACATGCACATCTGAGTTTTTTTTAACCTTTTAAACTGTAAAACCTCTACCGTAGGCCGGATCTCCGTAAAAGTTTGCACACTTCTGTAGAATAATATGACACATGTGCTCAGCTAATTTGGCGAAGTTTTGCGCAGAGTAGGCCATGTTTCGGTCACTTAAAGGTCGTTTTGCATGGAATAATATAGAGTTTTTATATATAAATATAAAATATAAATTTTTATTTCGCCTTTATAAGAGTTAAACCACCATTCATGGCCCAAAGTCCATCAAAGGTTGCAAGCCTCTTTAGGACCACGTGACGCATGCACACCCCGACTTGGTGATTTTGTATGCAAATCAGGCAGGAAGAGGGCCGCTTTCAGCCATTGAATGGGATTTTCCATAGCAATGCATAATTTTGACACCTTTTTAACCTTTATAGCGCCACCAAGTGGCCGGCCGCTGCATCCTTTTTCACGTGGCCCTGACATGTATCTGTATCTATCTTCTTGCAAATATCTGGTTCCGTTGACGAGTTCTAGCCAATTAGGTGAAAGCGGCTCTTCCCACTTCGGACGTTTTGGCAGCCCTTAGGGACCGTGAACCCAAATGTACACTTTTTTTTGATAATTATTGACATTCAGACTCCAGAGAATCTTGCTGCGCTGGTTTGGTTCCGGTCGGGCCAAAAACCTAGGACTAGTTCGCAAAAGTAGGTTTTCAGAAAAAGCCAAAATAGCCTACATTTTCCCCAGGTGATGAGCCAATCCGAGGCATGCGTTTTGTCCGTCTTGAGCCAAGGATTCCAACGATATAAAACACTTGAGGCCACGCCCAACCACTGACGCAATAGACGGAAAGGACGATTTACAGTCAATAAAGGCAATTTACCAAAGGATATATGGTTTTTAAAGCTGTTTGTCAGTTAATGCGCCACCTTTGGTTTAATATACCATGTACTAGCATAGTTTACCATGATTTACAAAGTTCTAGTGTGATTTACCATGATTCACCATAGTTTACCTTAATTTACCATGTTCTTGCCTGATTTACCATGATACACCATAGTTTACCATGATTTACCATGTCATAGTTGGATTTACCATGATTCACCATAGTTTATCTTGATTTACCATGTTCTTGCCTGATTTACCAAGATATTCCCTAGTGATAGTTAGTGATTAACCATACTTTACAGTGATTTATTATTTTTTAACATGAATTACCATAGCTTACATTGATTTAGTATGTCCTGGCATGATTTATTGTAATTTACCATTTACCATGTTTGATTTACCAAGATTCTAGCCTGATTTACCATAGTTTACTAAGATTTACCATGTTTCCACATTCTAATATGATTTACCATGATTTACCATGTTTCCATATTCTAATATGATTTACCATGATTTACCACATTGTAGTATGATTTACCACATTGTAGCCTGATTTACAATAGTTTACCATGATTTACCACGAGTTACCACATTCTAATATGATTTACCATGATTTACCACATTGTAGTATGATTTACCATGATCCTAGCCTGATTTACAATAGTTTCCCAAGTTTTACCATGAGTTACCAAATTGTAATATGATTTACCATGATTTACCACATTGTGGTGTGATTTACCATGATTCTAGCATCATTTACCTTAGTTTACCAGGATTTACCACATTCTAATGTGATTTACCATGATTTACCACATTGAGGTTTGATTTACCATGATTCTAGCCTATACATTTAATTTTAACCTGTGGAAACACAAGAAAGTATATTTCTGATCCTGCAGCCCCCTCAATAGGACAACATTTGCATTACAGCCAGCACAAGTCTATGGCATTGATAAACATTGACAGATTGTGATATTAAATGTTATTATAATGATTTTACAATGCCTAGATATGAATTTTAAAGCTAAGAACTATTGCCAAATGTAATGTCATGTGTCACGTGCTTATTTGAATAAAGTCTGAGCATTTCTTGAGTAGATATTGGCCACACACAGAGAGAGAGAGAGAGAGAGAGAGAGAGAGAGAGAGAGAGAGAGAGAGAGACAGAGAGACAGAAAGACAGACAGACACATACACACACACTTCTGTTTTACATATAGATATTTTAAATAATTTTTTAGTAACAAAATGCTTACTCCTAGTCTTGTAGTCATTTTTACACATTAATCATACCATCATTTTTTGGCAGAATTATCAATACCACTGCTTAAATAAAAATTAATTGATCAAATTTGACAAAATGTGATTGTAAATGTTATAATAGTGGTTTTATAATATCTAAATATGAATTATAGAACATTATAAGTAGGTAGAATGACAAAATGAGTTTTTAAAACCAGCAGGTGGCAGCAGAGAACCACTCATTAGCTCATTTTCGTTTTAAATGTCTGTTTTTCATTTAATGGGCACAATTTCCAAGTAAATGCCTTCAAACTTGCTAACTCACATACACATTTTGTTGCAGATATAGATATCTGAATAAAATAATGGGTAACAAATGACTTATTCCACGTTTTCCCCTTTAAAACATATTTTCAGGTGTTATTTTAAATGTAATATAATATTATTGTAAAAACATACATCAAATTAACAAAAATTAATTGATAAACATTGTCAAAATGTGATTTGCAAATGTTATTATATTGATTTTATAAAGTTTATATATGCTTAGTGAGATGAATGAACCAATGCCTTCAAACGTGCTAACTCACATACACATTTTGTTGCAGATATAGATATCTGAATAAAATAATGGGTAACAAATGACTTATTCCATGTTTTCCCCTTTAAAACATATTTTCAGGTGTTATTTTAAATGTAATATAATATTATTGTAAAAACATACATCAAATTAACAAAAATTAATTGATAAACATTGTCAAAATGTGATTTGCAAATGTTATTATATTGATTTTATAAAGTTTATATATGCTTAGTGAGCAGAATGAACCAATGCCTTCAAACGTGCTAACTCACATACACATTTTGTTGCAGATATAGATATCTGAATAAAATAATGGGTAACAAATGACTTATTCCATGTTTTCCCCTTTAAAACATATTTTCAGGTGTTATTTTAAATGTAATATAATATTATTGTAAAAACATACATCAAATTAACAAAAATTAATTGATAAACATTGTCAAAATGTGATTTGCAAATGTTATTATATTGATTTTATAAAGTTTATATATGCTTAGTGAGCAGAATGAACCAATAAGTGGTCTTCTGCTGCCCTCTGGTGACTTTATGACAATTTAATGTAATAAACCAATATAAGCATTGTCACTTTTTTCACTTTTATAGAGGCATCTATTGCCTGATCTCCATTAAATGTTGTATGCTTGTTTAGAGTCATGTGTCACATGTACTTACCTCTTTTTGAGATGATCTAAACATTCATTGAGGAGTTAAAGGCTTTTGGAGACATTTGGTCAAAATCACATATTGATATGACTCTATTATAGCATTCCAAATGCAAAAGTTATTTTTTCTATATAATTATTGACCTAGAGAGTCAGAATGAGCAGATCTAACAAATGATTTAAACTTTATTGTAACAGATTGAAAATACCATTTGCAGCTAATACAGGCAATTTTCCATAGGAAATGCATGGTTTTAAAGGTTTTTAACAGTTATAGCGCCACATACAGTCCAATCTCCATAAAACTTTGCATGCTTCTTCAGCATGTTATGCCACAAATACCCAACAATTTTCGTGAAGTTTTGAGTTTACCTTTAGGATTTATAGGCTTTTGAGTGCATTTTTCCACACCTCTTTTTTAAATGACCCTGTTATAGCCATCCAAATGCAAAAGTTTTTTTCTATAATTTTTTTCTATAGCCATCCAAATGCAAAAGTTTTTTCTATAATTATTGATCTAGAGAGTTCAGAGAATTGTCCTAGACTGGTTTGGTTCCGATCGGGCAAAAAAACAGGGATTCGTTCGCAAAAGTAGGTTTTTAACATAATCGCGAATATTTAACGAACGATTTAATTGAAAGCAATGGTTCTAGAGGCAAAGTTGTTCAGCATAAGGAGATCTATCATATGATATGCATATTTTGTGGATGTGTGCAACACCACGTGATTACAGAGCCATAAAACTCGTTAGCGCCAACTAGTGGCCGATTTCTTTCAAAATTCTTACAGTCAGTTTCATTCCGATCGGCCTCCATTAACCTTGTCTAATAAGTGCTCAAATTTAATTGGCTGTGGCGGCCATGTTTTTTAAGATACGCCAATATCCTCATAGACATACATGGGGCCTTGGACAAAGACACTGCATACCAATTTTCAAGTCAATCGGACTAGCGGTCGTGTGGTTATAGCACTTTTCAGGATTTTTTTTATGTTATAGCGCCACCAAGTGGCCAATCATCAGGATTTTTTTATCCTGACCAAAGACTGAACCCTTACATACGTTTACCAAGTTTGGTGAAGATATCTCATTTCGTTTTTGAGTTATAGCCTTTTTAGTAAAATAGGCTACGCCCTAAACGTCCGTTTTTACGCCCCTTAACAACCGTGAATCGAAAATATGAAATTTTTTCTATGATTATTGATAATCAGTCTCCAGACGACATTTTGTCACTGGTTTGGTTCTGATTGGACAAAAAACCTAGGAATAGTTGGCAAAAGTAGGTTTTCAACATATTTAAAAATGGCGGGAAAATTTGCATACCGGAAATGAAATCGGAGATAAACGTTTTTTATGTCAGGTATTCAGCTTTCGTCCAATTCGCACAAAAATTGAACCAGATTATCTTTAGTCAGTGCCGACAAAAAGTTATGGAATTCAAGTTGATTCGTCAAATTGTTTTCGATAAATGCGCAAAGAAATTTTACGCAGCACTTGCAAAAACAGACGTAAGGCTGTATCTCCGCAAAGCTTTATCGTATTCAGATTAAACTTGCTACATGTCAGCAGAAGCATGGCCTGAGGCAACATGCATCGTTTCGGCACAGTGCCACCTACTGGTCGGAGATCTGAAAAATGGCTTTTTTTGCTTATCACTTCTGAACCGTTTGTCCAAAAATCATAAAAGTGGTCCTGTTAGATTCGGGACATTGTGCCAAGTCGACTGATATCCAGTTTTACCATATCTGACATTTTGGCTGTCGGCCATCTTGAATTATGTGATAAAATGCTGTATTTTATGAATGCATGAAGCAGTTATTCTGAAACTCGGTATGGAGTCATCACCACGAGACCCTGAAGTAGCCCGAGGAGTTTCGAAACAGCGCCACCTGGTAGAGATTTTTTTCCAAAAATGCTTATAACTTTGGGTGTGGTCGACGTATTTTCACGAGACTCATCTCCTTAGACTCCTGAATCGTTGCCGAGTCCAACGATACCACACTTGCCAGGTTTCGGCATATGGTTTGTGCGGCGTTGTAATTTAGCGCTTAAAACAATTAGCGGATATCTTCGAAACCGCTAGTCCGATGGAGACGAAACCAGCGTCAGAAGTTCGGAAACATAGGTCGTTAGGCATGATCGCGGGCCCAAATTTCAAAATGTTGATAGTAAGGGGTAGTAAAATCCAGAGCCATATAGAGTGAGAGTCGCGACAACTCCATAGACTCCAATGGAACGTTTTTTTTACAGCAATGGCGGCTCGTGGAGACTCTCAATAGTTCCCGGAAGTAGCAGCCGCGCCATAGAGTTACAACAGAACAGACCGTTTGTGATGGACTTTTAAAAGCTAAGACGTCTAATCAGTAAGATTTTAAATTATCAGCAGATCTTAATCAAAATAACTTGTACATTAAAGCCTGCTTGTGTAGATTATTCATCATTAAATTAGATTATATTAGACTATAGTGTTATCATCGATTACACTGATCGATTGCTCCAGTCTACCTACTGCTGCTACTGCATGCGTCAGTGTTTGTAGCTCTGTATAGCTGCGTTTGAATCTCTATTTGATATATTTTCTTTGTTATCTATACTGCTAAAAATAACTTACTCATCACCATATATTGTTTAATATAGCCTATCAAGTTAAATTTGACATCACTAGCTTTTAATCTAAATCACTACCACGTGTTAGCTTTTCGCTAGCCTGGTAGCTTTCCATCCCGGCACCCGGGTCTCCTGTTTTCTGAGTTCATTAGACAACTGTGGTGAGTTGGATTATTAAATAGACTCCATCAAACAAAGTAAGTGGAGTAAGTTGTGTGGTAAGTTTTGGATTCATCAACAAATACGGTAAGCCATGTCTTCTTCTCCTGTCATTGTCACTTGCACTGCATGCTACATGTTTAGCATATCTATCTCCGTTGGCGAACAGGGCTTCACATGTGTTAAATGTAAGGAATTAATCAGGCTGACGGAGAAGATTTTAGATTTAGAGACACGCATCCAGACTTTATGTGAGAGTAGTGAGAATGGTACAGCTTTAGATACTCTTTTGGATGCGACTAGCTTAGTGAACACTCATTGTTTGGTTCCGACTGAGCCCCCGCAGCAGGGCAATTGGGTGACTGTGAGACAGCATAGTCGCGGATCTAAAAACCACTCTGCCGTTCGATTAGAACATCAAACAGGTTCTCCCCACTCAGTGATGCACCCACTGAGGATCCTGTTGAAAGTGCCCTAGTTATTGGCGATTCTATTACACGGAACATGAAAATAGAGACACCAGCCACCATAGTCACATGTTTACCGAGCCAGAGCGCCTGACATCAAAGCAAATTTAAAAGTGCTGGCTAAAGCTAATCGTAAATTCTCTAAGATTATTATTCACGTCGGCACTAATGATGTTCGACCGTCAGTCGGAGATCACCAAAATTAACATTAAAGAGGTGTGTAAACTCGCCAAATGCGATGTCACCGGCAGTCTGTTTATCTGGACCCCTCCTGTTAAAAGGAGTGATGAAATAGTTAGCAGATTATCAT
Organism: Gobiocypris rarus; assembly: GCA_023029165.1. Lineage (NCBI taxonomy): Eukaryota > Metazoa > Chordata > Actinopteri > Cypriniformes > Gobionidae > Gobiocypris > Gobiocypris rarus. Next base: position 23,817,400 of record CM040931.1, read on the forward strand.
CACTCAATGGCTGGTTGTCTAAGTGGTGTCCATAAAATAACATAGGGTTCATAGACAATTGGAAAAGTTTTTGGGGCAGACCCGACCTGTTGAAGATAGGCGGCATTCATCCTACCGGGCTGGTGCTGCTCTTCTCTCTAGTAATTTGGCACATAATCTTAGAGCTAAACCTTGACTCACTGGGGCCCAGGTCAGGAAGCAGACAAACTGGCTAAACCAACCGTCTGCTAGCTGTCTCACGTCACCAGAGTCAGCTAAATCCCAGCACATAGACGCTTTCACCTAGATATTATCACATAGAGACTGTGTCTGTTCCCGAATCAGTAAATACAAAAACCATCAAAACCATTCAACAGTAAAAATTTAATTGATGTCCAACAAATAAACAACAGATATAATACGGATGAACAATTGATAAATCTCGGGTTGCTGAATATTCGATCCCTTTCGCCAAAAACGCTTATTGTTAATGATATGATTATAGATCATAACCTAGATGTGCTGTGTTTGACAGAAACCTGGCTAAAACCTGACGACTACATTACTTTAAATGAGTCCACTCCCCAAGATTATTGTTATAAACACGAGCCGTCTGAAAGGAAAAGGGGAGGTGTTGCTGTAATTTATAATGATAACTTCAGTATTACTCAGAAGTCTAGTTTCAAATATAATTCCTTTGAAGTTTTGGTGCTTTATGTAACATTGTGTAGTGTAAATGATAAATCCCGTTTGACATTTGTGTTGGCTACTGTATACAGGCCACCAGGGCACAATACAGACTTTATCAAAGAATTTGCTGGTTTTCTATCAGAGTTAGTACTGGCTGCAGATAAAGTACTAATTGTTGGTGATTTTAATATCCATGTTGACAATGAAAAGACGCATTGGGATTGGCATTTAAAGACATTATAAACTCTATTGGAGTTAGACAACACGTATCTGGACCCACTCATCGCCTTAATCATACTTTAGATCTAATACTGTCACATGGACTAAATGTTGATACCATTAAAATTCTGCAGCAGAGCGATGACATCTCAGATCATTACCTAATATCATGTATACTTAATATAGCTAAGGCTGCAAAGCCATCCCCTCTTCAAATATGGCAGGACTATAACGCTGCGACTAAAGATTGCTTTGTACATAATCTTCCTCATCAGTTCCATCTCCTCAGAATTACAGATAGCCAAGAGGAACTTGATGTTGCAACAGAAACTACTGACTCTCTCTTTACTAGCACTTTAGACATAGTTGCTCCTCGGCGCTTAAAGAAGATTAAAGCAAATAATCCAACGCCGTGGTACAACGAGCACACTCGGGCCCTTAAAACAGCAGCCAGAAAAATGGAGCGCAGCTGGAAGAAAACAAAACTGGAGGTTTTTCGCAATTTGTGGAAAGAGAGCATGATTGCATACAGAAAGGCCATAAAAACTGCTAGATCTGCTTATTTCTCAACTCTTTTAGAAGAAAACAAACACAACCCTAGGTATTTATTCGATACAGTGGCTAAATTAACAAAGGATAAAGCTTCAACTTCTGACATTTGTAAACAACACAGCAGTAATGACTTTATGAACTTCTTTACTAGTAAGATTGATAACATTAGGAATAAAATTATAACCATGCAGCCGTCTACTACAGTATCACTTCAGACAGAACATTGTAGTCTCACTGAGGAAAAATTACACTCATTCACTGCTATAGGAGGAGAAGAATTGGCTAAACTTGTCAAATCATCAAAATCAACAACATGTATGCTTGACCCTATACCGACTAGGCTATTAAAAGAGATGCTTCCAGAGGTCATAGATCCTCTGCTTAATAATTCATCCATGACATTAGGATATGTACCAAAAACTTTTAAGTTGGCTGTAATTAAACCACTTATTAAAAAACTTGATCCTAAAGAATTAGTCAATTACAGACCAATCTCGAATCTACCGTTTCTATCAAAAATATTAGAAAAGGCAGTGTCTTCACAATTATGTTCCTTTTAGAAAGAAATTGTATATGTGAGGATTTCAGTCAGGATTTAGACCGTATCATAGTACTGAGACTGCTCTAATTAGAGTTACAAATGATTTACTCTTATCATCTGATCATGGTTGTATCTCTCTATTAGTGTTACTCGATCTTAGCGCTGCATTCGATACTATCGATCACAATATTCTTTTGAATAGACTCGAAAATTATGTTGGCATTAGTGGAACTGCATTGGCATGGTTTAAATCTTACTTATCTGACCGTTATCAGTTTGTAGCAGTAAATGAAGAGATGTCACACCGATCACAAGTTCAGTATGGAGTACCGCAAGGCTCAGTGTTAGGACCGTTGCTTTTCACCCTGTATATGCTACCACTGGGAGATATCATTAGGAAGCATGGCGTTAGTTTTCATTGTTATGCTGATGATACTCAGCTCTATATTTCTTCACACCCTGGAAACTTACCAATTCACAAGATTAACGGAATGCATAGCTGATATTAAAAATTGGATGAATAGTAATTTCCTGCAACTTAATTCAGATAAAACTGAATTTTTAATTATTGGACAGAAAAGCTCCACAAGTAGTGCCTAGAATACTGTCTAACCCTCGATGACTGCTCTGTCAAGCCCTCTCGTCAGTGAGGAACCTGGGTGTGCTCTTTGATACCAATCTTTAGTTTGAAAGCCACGTTTCTAGCATCTGTAAAACTGCATTCTACCATCTTAAAAATATATCTAAATTACGTCACATGCTTTCAATGCAAAATGCTGAACAATTAGTACATGCGTTCATGAGCTCAAGGCTAGATTATTGTAATGCTCTACTGGGTGGTTGCCCTGCTCGCCTAATAAATAAACTCCAGCTGGTCCAAAACGCAGCAGCTCGAGTTCTTACTAGAACCAGGAATGCGATCATATTAGTCCAGTTCTGTCAACACTGCACTGGCTCCCTATTAAACATCGCATACATTTTAAAATCTTGCTTATTACTTATAAAGCAATAAATGGTTTAGCTCCCAGTACTTAGCGAGCTCTTAAAGCATTATACTCCATCACGTCAATTGCGGTCTCTAAACTCTGGCCAGTTGAAAATACCTAGAATATCTAAGTCAACTGCAGGCGGTCGATCCTTTTCCTATTTAGCACCTAAACTCTGGAACAGTCTTCCTAGCATTGTTCGGGAAGCAGACACACTCTGTCAGTTTAAATCTAGACTAAAAACACATCTCTTTACTATGGCATACACATAGAACATTTTTAACTTTCTTTATTCAAATCAAATGACTGATTGTTAGGCTGCATTAACTAGGTCAGCGGAACCGGGAACACTTCCCATAACACCTGATGTACTCGTTACATCATAAAAAGTGGCATCCACACTAATGTTAGTCTCTCTGTTTATACCGAGGTTTACTGCAGTCGGCCGGATCCAGGCCGTGTCCGGATCGGATGGTGGACCTGCATCTGGACATGACCAGCTCATCCTGGAGTGTCTGCTGAGACCGTGTCCATTAGTGTCTCCTCTGAATTCGCCTCACGGGCGTCATCCTCAATTAACCCGTCTCGCGCAATAACTCTGATCTTTCAAGTATTCATATTCTTGTGTAATCGGCGCCATCCTAAATGAACCCGTCTCGTCGTCATACCCAAAATTTCGAATATTCCTATCTAATATGATTTATGACCTGCAAGGTTGCCTGAGTAATAATTATACACTGTTAATAATAGGCCAGAGGAGAACTGGCACCCCGACTGAGTCTGGTTTCTCCCAAGGTTTATTTTTCTCCATCATGCCCTGATGGGGTTTTGGTTCCTTGCCACTGTCGCCTTTGGCTTGGCTTGCTCAGTTGGGGACACTCAAATTATGATCCAAGTTACTCAACTAAATATACAAATAGAATTTATTAATTTGGTCATATATAATTCTATAAACTATCCAAATTAAACTAGCCAAATCAAATTTTGTTGCAATGTTGTCCTGTTTAACACTGTGAAGCTGCTTTGAAACAATCGTCATTGTAAAAGCGCTATATAAATAAAGTTGATTGATTGATTGATCAGATTAGTCTTGGATCGGCTACTGGCAGGGCCGTCGCTAGTGGGGTGAAAGCTGGTGACGATTATAGGGGCCCCCACTGCCCAAGGGGCCCCACAAAATCCAGAAGTTATACTATATAGTCCCCTGTTCTGTGAATAATTATAATATTTTTATTAGATGTATGCCTGAGATTTTAATGAAAACCACAAAACCATGCAAATAGGTTAAGACGTTTTTCAAATATCTGCTCCTCTCCTCTCCATACAAATGGTTCAGTCCGGTTTAGTATTTATTAATTAAATCAGTCAGTGACGAACATTAGCTCATTTGACCCACCCCAGTCCCACCCCAGCTCGTGAACAGAACCAATCGGAGTTGAGGCGGCAGCTGAAGTTAAAGATGAACTTGTTGAAAGAACAGAAGACTGACAGACAAGCTGAAAATGTCAGAGAAAAGAAAATATAAAGCAGGGTACCAGAAACGCCTTGAAAAGAACGAGAGGGAGGCCAGGAGAGTTGCTGTATCCCAGCCGATCAAGACGTTCTTTAAGACAGGTTAGTAACTTAGTGAATTGTTATTTCGCTGTCAGATTTACTTTCGTAGGAAAACTACCGCCTGCCGCCTACTGTCATTACCGGCACCACGGCACGCGCCGTCAAATTGATTAAATGATTACGTGGTCAAAATCCCCGTCTTTTTACGCTATTGTAAATAGAGTTTGTTTGTATAACACACAGAAAAAAAAATGTCACAACGCATGTCACAAGAATTATGCACCTACTGGCTGTTGATTTATTTTATTAGGCTACAGTCAAGAAAACACGAATACAACACACTGCTCTTGGATGGATACATTCATTAGCTTTATTTAATAATATATTACACAGTTACATATGTCTTTATTTAAATAAGACAAGTAATTCTTATAAAAAAGACAAAAGTCTTTACATTTGACTGCATTCTTGACAATTTATTTGTTTACTTTTTGAATATATTAATATTTAAAAATGTCTTGGTTTTTGTTAAGTTTTTATTAGTTGTAAAAATGTATATAAACATTTACCTTTTAAAATAAAGAGTTTACAACACCACCACCATTTTATAATGTGTATTTTGCTTTTGCTGGTGTTAAGTAAAAATCTTTATTTACATTTATCTGTTTTGATATTTTGTAATAAACCCCTATTAGGTTACATGTGGGCCTCCATTCTCATATATTGTACAGTATATGATTTGGGTGGGGGGCCCACATCAATATTTTTTCAGGGGGCCCCAAATCCTCTAGCTACGGCCTACTGGATAAAGTTATTATCGAACACCGTATTAATAGTTAAATCTGTTATTTTAATTGCGTTTCATCCATCGTTCTGGAATTAGAGAAAAGGTGTGCAAGGTATGGAAAGTTACATATTAGTTAATTATAACGTTTGGGCGCGTGTGACAGCGGGTGTGTCTAAAGTGGTAAAATGAGGATACCAAGTTTGTTCCTTATTAGGCTACACGTGTATTAAGAATACATTTCTTTAATGATAAAATGCATCCGATACACATTCAGTGTTTTAGGCATTGTGATTCAATTAACTTTAGCTTTACCAGCATTTATTAATCTTTGTTCATGTTAATTTCAACATTTACTAATACATTATTAAAATCTTGTTAACATTAGTTAATGCACTGTGAACTAACATGAACAACTGTATTATGTTAACGAAGATAAACATTACAGTAACCATATATATATATATATATATATATATATATATATATATATATATATATATATATATATATATATATATATATATATGTATATATATATATATATATATATATATATATATATATATATATATATATATATATATATATGTATATATATATATATATATATATATATATATATATATATATATATATATGTATGTTATAAATCTGAATATATAGTTATAACTCTGAATATATAAATGTAAATCTGAATATATAGTTTTAAATCTGAATATATAAATGTAAATCCTGAATATATAGTTTTAACTCTGAAAATATAAATGTAATTCCCGAATATATAGCCGAAATGTAATTCCCGAATATATAAATGTAATTCTGAATATATAAATGTAATTCTGAATATATAAATGTAATTCTTAATATATAAATGCAATTCTGAATATATAAATGCAATTCTGAATATATAAATGTAATTCTGAATATATAAATGTAATTCTGAATATATAAATGTAATTCCCGAATATATAAATGTAATTCTGAATATATAAATGTAATTCTGAATATATAAATGTAAATCTGAATATATAAATGTAAATACTGAATATATAGTTATAACTCTGAATATATAAATGTAAATCCTGAATATATAGTTATAACTCTGAATATATAAATGTAAATCCTGAATATACACTGTAAAAAAAATCTGTAAAAATACAGTACAATGTACTGTAATAATTTGAAGGAATTTTCCGTATTTGTGTTTTACAGGTCTTTATCTGTATTTTGAATTACGCATTGCATTGTGGGAACAAGAACTGGTCGGCGCGAAAAAAACGAAACGCAAGCGCCATTACACATGCAGATGATTTTGGCCAAAGTTTCTTTTTAAAGTCGGGTTTCAGATTTGTGGAAGGAGTTCTAACACTTAAATGGTAAAAAGTGAGAGTTATATTTTGTTATATGTCAAATGCGTTGTTTTTGTGACATTATTTAGTTGTCATCTGGCTTGTTTGGAAAATGAATGCGGGAGCCGTCGCGTTTATCATTTTATGCATATTGTCACACATTGAAAGATTTAGTTCATGCTCTTGGGGCTTTCCTGAATGTATGCGTGTTATAGTGTCGTCATTTGTAAATGTTTATTAACTAATTTGTCTGTGACGTGGTTTATTCGTGCTGAGTAACGTTATAAGTTATTGTTTCAAGCATCCGGGTGCAGTAACGTTAAACAGCTGCCGTAACGTTGGGGCTGTATTGTGTTTGGAGCAGTTTAATGCCTTCGTCAAAAGCTAACTTACCAGAGGAATTGTCAAAATAAGGAAAGGCTATTTTCAGACTTGTTTGATTTGAAAGGGATGGAGATGCAACCTGAAGTGAAGATCCGCGGTGCAATGGATTTCTAGCATTGCGAAAGGAAAACACCATCACCTTTTCTGTCAGATGAGGTATGTTTAGACGTTTTATTGTCTTAATTTATACATACAGACATGTATTTACTTCTGCCTGTAGTCATTCTTTACTAGATCCCTCACTAGTTTAATTCGTAGTGTTTCTGTTGTTTTCTTTTTCTGTTGACAGAACTGTTTGCTGTAACGTAACTTACTGTGCTTCCCCTGCATTCTCATTATGGGTTTGTAACTTTTGTTTGTTTTATTAATCATTATCATGTAAAATGTCGGAAAAAACACATTTACATTTAAATTCTGAGAAAACATGTTGATAGAAAAAGATGATTGCTGAATATCCCTTCAAATATGTTTATGCTTAATGTTAAATGAACAGTAGAAAAACAAGTTGTTTAGGGAAGATTTAAACCTCTATGTTTGGAGTGGTTTTCTGAAGTGATCATGTAATGTTTTTCATTTTGTAATTAGTGCCAATCTCCTCCCATTGTGGCAGTGAGCTACACAATACCTGAAGAAGATGGCACTTATCCTGGAGTTCAAAAGGGTAACATTAAGCAAAAAATTTTTTATGAAATTGTATATAGATCATTTTATTGTGTTGCTGTTTATTTAGTTAAAAATAATGATACCACAAATATGTATTTGAAGTGAAAAGCTAACATCATGCAAATGGAGTCCATTGAAAACACAAAGTTATGTACAATGTTTGAATTGGAAAGTATTAGGGATCAATTGATAATTTAATAAACTTAAAATACTGTGTGATGGACATGGTTTTCCACCACTTGGTCTGCATTTTACTCTGTTCTTCAGTTTCATTCATTTAATTTCTTGTGTAACTAAACACAACATATGTTTCTTAAAATAACTTTCCTGTGCAGAAATCCTGAATGAGGGTCGACTAGGCTGTGATGCAGGAAACCAAACAGCTACACATTCCTCCAAGACTGCTGAAGTTCCTGTATGTATAACAGCTTTGAAAATCCATGTAATATTTTAGTTTTTGTCAAATCGCATAATTGAACTTTAAAGGGATAGTTCACCCAAAATTATCCCATCATTTTCTCACCCTCAAGCCATCCTAGGTGACATTCTTCTTTCAGACAAATACAATCAGAGTTATATAAAAAACATTTCCTGGCTAATCCAAGGACAGTTAATGGTAGCCCAAAATCTATAGCCCAGATAAGCACATCCATTCATTATAAAAGTGCTCCACGTGGCTCTGGGGGGTTAATAAAGGCCTTGTGTATGGATGGGTTTGTGTAAGAAAAATATCCATATTTAACACGTTATAAAGTAAAATATCTAGCCTCTGCCAGACCTTCTTCCATATTCAGCTTACAAATAAAATGTAACGCCTCACGCAATTCAAAATGCTTGCGCTACTTCCGTCGTCGTCGCGTCATTGAAGTTTTTTTTTTACACTGCGTCCGATGTCGTCATCACGTCATTTGTAAGCTGAATATGGATAGTGGTTTGCCAGAAGCTAGATATTTTACTTTATAATGTGTTAAATATGGATATTTTTCTTGCACAAACTCATCAATACACAAGGCCTTTATTAACCCCGGAGCCGTGTGAATTACTCTTATAATGGATGGATGTGCTCATCTGGGCTATAGATTTTAGGCTGCCATTAACTGTCCTTGGAAGAGCCAGGATATTTTGTACTATAACTCCGATTGTGTTCGTCTGAAAGAAGAAAGTCACACCTAGGATGGTTTGAGGGAGAGTAAATCATGTGGTAACTTTCATCTATGGGTGAACTACTATATGGAAGCAAATAAGAGACATAATTCTTTGAAATTTAACAGCCACTGAATACTTAGTTTTGAAATATTTTATTTTGAAAAACATTTATCTGAATTTATTTGCTCTGAATTCACCCCTTTGAAATTATTTTACTTTGGAAACCATTCGAACTTACCTCTCAACCTGAATTTCGATTAATATTTTTCAATGCAAATATTCACATGGTAACATCCGGGCTACCCAGGATAGGAAAACGAGTTGAGCGCCTATCATCGTGATCATAGGGTGCGTCTCAATCAGCTCCCTAGTTCAGTAGTCAGGGCACTGATCAGGGAGTCAGCCCATTGCCTTATGTCCTGATCAGTGCCCTGACTACTGAACTAGGGAGTTGATTGAGACGCACATAGACTGTAAAAATATGACTTTCAGGGAAAAAGAGGCGCCCCGGTAAGTTTGCTGTTTATGTACAGTCGGACTCAGGGCTCGACAGAACAGAAGTAGCCTATGTTGTTGCTAATTATGTTTGGAACACATAGCTATGGATTGGTGTGAATCGTCTCTCTATGTAGGTAAGGCCGGCTACACACTGCAAGCAAGTGGGAGCGTCTCAGCTGCGTGGCGTGTCCGTTTTTATTTCGGCTCCCATGTTAACAGGTTAGACTAGAGCATGCACACTGCCTGCTTGACACGCGCGGAAAACGCGTGCATGCTAGAAATAGAACCGACGCCTATTTTTCACGCGACACGCAAGTGTTGGAAGCGTTTCCAGGCAAAATAGAATAGAAAAAGATGTTTGTATGTCATTTTGACACAAATACATAATTAATAAATTATATTTTGATATTTGAAAGTCTCTAGGTTTTGACATGAATGCAGATATAACTGTAATTTAAATAAATAAGAATAATTATCGATTTTCAGTACATGTCAATAAAGAACAAAAGTTCTGCAGCCTATTTTGCCGTCAATACCATAGAAATGTATGGTCAATAATGCCGACGTTGTCTTTGCTATATCAGTAGACTATATATTTAGGTTTAACATGAAGTATACATTCTGCTGCGTGGCGTTTGCTATGCCTTTGCACACCAGAAGCGTGTCTGACGCGGCGCTGCTGCTGCTAGGTGATGTACAGGGAAGGCCTATACTTCATGTTAAACATAAATATATAGCCTAATGATACAGCAAAGACAACGTCGGCAGTATTGACCATACTATATGGTATCGACGGAAAAATAGGCTGCAGAATATTTCGTTCTGTATTGACGTGCAGTTATTGAAAATCAATATTATTTATTTAAATCAGTTATATCTGTACTTATGTCAAAATCTAAAGACTTTCAAGCGTCAAAAATGTCATTTATTAATGACAAAATGACATATAAACATATTTTCCTATTGTATTTTGCCTAACATAACATTGCATCGGGGTGATATTTTGTGTGATATAAACAGCTGTAGATTACACTGACCATAGGCTGGTCAATGATATCCCACATAAAACGCTTTTCAGAGTAGGATAAAGTGACATCACGCCAGACTTGGAGTGACTATATTAGCTTAAGGGAAACGGTTGGAGAAACGCAGCAGAATGTATACTTAATGTTAAACCTAAATATATAGTCTACTGATATAGCAAAGACAACGTCGGCATTATTGACCATACATTTCTATGGTATTGACGGCAAAATAGGCTGCAGAACTTTTGTTTTTTATTGACATGTACTGAAAATCGATAATTATTCTTATTTATTTAAATTACAGTTATATCTGCATTCATGTCAAAACCTAGAGACTTTCAAATATCAAAATATAATTTATTAATTATGTATTTGTGTCAAAATGACATACAAACATCTTTTCTATTCTATTTTGCCTGGAAACGCTTCCAACACTTGCGTGTCGCGTGAAAAATAGGCGTCGGTTCTATTTCTAGCATGCACGCGTTTTCCGCGCGTGTCAAGCAGGCAGTGTGCATGCTCTCTAGTCTAACCTGTTAACATAGTAGCCGAAATAAAAACGGACACGCCACGCAGCTGAGACGCTCCCACTTGCTTGCAGTGTGTAGCCGGCCTTACCTACATAGAGAGACGATTCACACCAATCCATAGCTAGGTGTTCCTAACATAATTAGCAACAACATAGGCTACTTCTGTTCTGTCGAGCCCTGAGTCCGACTGTACATAAACAGCAAACTTACCGGGGCGCCTCTTTTTCCCTGAAAGTCATATTTTTTACAGTCTATGCGTGCGTCTCAATCAACTCCCTAGTTCAGTAGTCAGGGCACTGATCAGGACATAAGGCAATGGGCTGACTCTGATCAGTGCCCTGACTACTGAACTAGGGAGCTGATTGAGACGCACCCTATGATCACGATGATAGGCGCTCAACTCGTTTTCCTATCCTGGGTAGCCCGGATGTTACCATGTGAATATTTGCATTGAAAAATATTAATCGAAATTCAGGTTGAGAGGTAAGTTCGAATGGTTTCCAAAGTAAAATAATTTCAAAGGGTTGAATTCAGAGCAAATAAATTCAGATAAAAGTTTTTCAAAATAAAATATTTCAAAACTAAGTATTCAGTGGCTGTTAAATTTCAAAGAATTGTCTCTTATTTGCTTCCATAGCTAGCAATTTAACTGAACAGAAAAGGAAAGGTTTTATTTTATTTACCCAATTAGTTCACCCAAAATAAGAATGTCATTGATTTCTCACCCTTATGATGTTCCAAACCTGAATTTTGGAACACAAATGAAGATCTTTTTTATGAATTCTGAGAGCTTTCTCTCCCTGTGTTAACAGCCTACACAACTACCACTTTCAATGTCCAGAAAATTTGTATAGCCATCAAAAAAGTAAAACCATGTCATAACCAAATGTGATAGTAAATCAATAACCACAGCCAATCAGAAGCTCTTGTGGGCTGGCACTACATAAAATGAATGCTGTTGGCGTAGTAAATACAGTACAGCGCTTCTGAGTTACGTCAGAGCTACTCCAGAATGGCAGCTTACCAGTGGCGATCTCGGTTCACGTGAGCAGTACGATGCATGCGTGATGCTGACGCAGGAGCTGACCAATGTAAACAGCATTGAAGACTGACACAGATGAGGAGAATTTTTATTTTTATTTTTTTGTTTTTTGAGCACAAAAAGTATTCTCGTCTCTTAATAAAATTAAGGTTGAACCACTGGAGTCACATGGACTATTTTTAAAGATGTATTACTACTTTTCTGGACCTTGAACGTGTTCATTAAATTGCTGTCTATGGAGGGGTCGGAAAGGTCTTGGAATTCATCTTCATTTGTGTTCTGAAGATGAACAAAGGTCTGACAGGTTTGGAACCACATCAGGGTAAGTAATTAATGACAGAATTTAAATTTAAAGGGGACTAACCCTTTTCCTATTGTGTTTTCTTAGGGTAAGGACACACCAAACTGACAGAAAAAAAGCTCTGATGAAAGCTGACCGTGTTGGGGCAACATAGCTGTACACTTTGAACGGACTACAGCTGACTGTCAACTTGAAAATGCGCTCTGCACCTATGTCTAGGAGACAGCTGTCTGTTGCTTCAGGTATTCATCTGTATTAGTCATTCAGAAAGGCTGCAGGGACACAAGCCATACATTTTGAATAACAATCATGCAATGTAATGTAATGTAAAAGTAATTACTATTTAATCTAATGTCAAGGAAGAAAATAATTGTTTTGTTGCATAAGCTGAAGTGAGAGCTGGGCTGGGGCACGTTCGGTTCGATGTGAGAGTATTTAAATATTGGTTTAAATATCGTTACACCCCTACTCAGGTAAGATGATGTAAAATTAGAACAGCCATCTGTCTGTACAGTCTTGACTTTGCTCAATTGAACCTTTCACTCTACCATTGATTAAGTCTTTAGCAATTGTTAATGTTACAACCAGCAACCCTGTCTATGTATTCTGTTTGTTTGCTGCTTTATTTTTGTATTGTATTGCATTTGAAATTGAAATAAAATAAAAAAGCTAGATAGACTTTACCCATTGAATGCATTTTAGAATGTTTACATAATATAAAAATAAAAAATTTCAAAGAGTATATTGTTCTTGATTTATTTTCTACCAAGTATATGCTATAATTTTATAGAAATTTCTGCATACGGATTGTCCGTGAAAGTACAGTAAATGTACTGTAAATTTACAGAATTTTCCGTTTTATTGTAGAAGGAAATGTCCGTAACTATACGGAAAAAGTACCGGTAATTTTCTGCCAGTACTTTCTCCGTTTTTTTACGGAATTTTTTTCAGGGTACGGAATTTTCCGTTTTAGGGTTTACAGAAATGTCCGTAACTATTACGGAAAAAGTACCGGTAATTTTCTGCCAGTACTTTCTCCGTTTTTTACGAATTTTTTTACAGTGTATAGTTATAACTCTGAATCAGAGCACGTGAGCTCCGCACGCTCCACTCAATCGCTCACGGCCCAGGCGCTCAAATCCACTCCGACATGGCATTTCAATGCAACATACTGTGCTATAGCCTTTGTTGATGCTGTTTATGGCATTTAAGGGGGGGTATGTCATATATTTCATACTTTTGTAACACAAAAGCACAAGGTTTTGGTGTTAATGTGAATGTACACAAATAAAAGTACACCATTTGTAGTTGTTTTACACTTATCTGTAGGCTATATATGGCCAAAAATGTTTCCGCTGTCAATTAAGGGTAAAAATCCATCAGAATGTGTTGAATCCATCAGTATATATATTCAGGATTTACAACTAGGCCTATATCTAGAGTTAAAACTATATATTCGGGAATTACATTTATATATTCAGAATTACATTTATATATTCAGAATTACATTTATATATTCGTGAATTACATTTATATATTCAGAATTACATTTATATATTCAGAATTACATTTATATATTCAGAATTACATTTATATATTCAGAATTACATTTATATATTCAGAATTACATTTATATATTCAGAATTACATTTATATATTCAGAATTACATTTATATATTCAGAATTACATTTTACATATTCGGGAATTGCATTTATATATTCAGAATTACATTTATATATTCAGAATTGCATTTATATATTCAGAATTACATTTATATATTCAGGAATTACATTTATATATTCAGAATTACATTTATTATTTTCTGTTTATAGTATGTATATATATATATATATATATATATATATATATATATATATATATATATATATATATATATATATATATATATATATATATATATATATATATATATATATTCAGTAACACTATAGCTGTGATCATCAGCTATAGTGTTTTTTTGTTGTTGAAATTTGTATTTATATTCAGATTTATATTCAGATTGCTCCTGCTGATTTGAGCCAGCCATTTTTTTTCTCCGCTCCATGCCAGTGGGGAAGCCAAACATTCGCACTCTTTTCTCCGAGCGATTGGCGCATCCCCATGCAGCACAGCAAACCATGGCAGAGATCATGCAAGGACAACTTGGAGGAAAGACACTTGGCATGCTATTCAGTTTATTAGAAATGTATTCATAAATTAGTTGCTGTAAGTAGTTAAAACACTCAAAATATGCATTTATAAGTGTACAAACAGATTTTTAAGTTGTTTTAAACTTGAATATTTTATGTATCATATATGAAGAAGTATTGTAAGAATGATATATCATAAAAATGGCAAGACCATAAAGAGACATCAGAAAAATAATGTATTGATATTTTCCAGCTTGTTGGGACACAAATAATGCAACTGGTTAATTCTTTTCAAAATATGACTTTACATTTTTATTTTAATGTTTGTATCCCAGTATAATAAAATGTCATGATAATTAAATTTTTATTTTATTTTAATATTTGTATCTCCAGCATACGTTGCTCCTTTGTCGGAATGAATTAATTGGAAAAAAATTTATAAAAAAATGCTTGTTTGGCAAAACAATTGGCAAGCCAGATTTTTAAAACATTTTTTTCTCATAACTTAAAGCAAAACATTTTGGAAAATTTCTGTTGAACAGTAAGTATAATGCTTATTTATTAATACATTTGTCTACTGTATCTTATTTATTATGCAAAATTCTAGGGCAAATAAATTATCAATATGAACAAAACTTTGCTGAAAACCGTTGTACACAATCTACTTCATGCCTTCTATACTCCGATTGATAGTTCATACTTTTAAAATAAATGTAAGGAATACAATTACTGTACTACAGCAACTTGATTATTCATAAGCATTAAGTAGATTGTGTACGATAGGTTTTTCAGCAGTGTTGGCCATATTGATAAATTATAGACCCTAGAAATTAGCATATTAAATATGTTAAATATTTAATAAAATGTTTGCAAATGTCAAAAAACAGAACAAGCACACTTCTGGATTATTAAGCACTACAGCATTATATATATATATAAGACTTATGAATTATATATTACTATATATAATAAGAATTGTAAACATTAAGATTAATTTCACTTAACGTTAATTCTATTTTTCACGTATTGGCATGAAGACATCACACTTGACATCATGCTGTTGCTGCTAGTTCAGTGTCTCATTATGTGGTGCGAGCTGACAATCACCTGTAACCTGTCTATCTGAAAGTCATAAAGATGACATTAGTTGAGAACCATGAGATTAGTGAAAACAAATGAACATGATGTAACATAAAAAAACAATAGCAACCCGTCTCAATCCAAGCTAACGTTAGCCTAAATTATGTTAACGAGGCAAAAGTTATGGTAATTGTGAACTCTAATTCTCAAATATTAGCGGATTTTATCTTTTAAAAACAACATCGCTGTAACCACATACTCATGCTACATACACATGTCGATATGTAATAAAATGATTGAAAATCAATGCATTTATTGACTATTAATTACCAAAAATCGCAGTTCTGTCACTGTGACTATCAATTTGAATTGCCCGCCAAAACACTTCCTGGAACTATTCGAGGGCTACATGAATCACGTGACTATTAAGCGTTTTGAACTTCCGTTGTCGCAACTCTAACTCTATATGGCTCTGGTAAAATCCAATCAAAGTCAGGTGTCAGGCCGACACCCTATTGTAACTGTTCATTGTCCCATGATGCATCATTTTCCAGCTAAAACTGATCGGGCAGACCGAACCGTAAGTCGTAGCCTCGAGTGTCTTATATTGCTGGAATCCTTGGCTCAAGGCGAACAAAACGCATGCCTCGGATTTGCTCGGAGGAGTGGGAAAAAATTCGGGTATTTGGGGTTTTTACAAAACCAACTTTTGCGAACTACTCCTAGGTTTTTGGCCCGACCGGAACCAAACCAGCGCAGCGAGATTCTCTGGAGTCTGTTTGTCAAAAGATATATAAAAAAAGTGGAAATTTGGGTTCACGGTCCCTAAGGGCCGCCAAAACGTTGGAAGGAGGAGGAGCCACTTTTACCAAATTGGCTATAACTCGTGAACGGATCGAGTTATTTTTACCAAACTCAGCACGACTATGTAAGAGCTTGTTCTGTGGCCGCATGGAAAAACACGTTGCGACTGGCCACTTGGTGGCGCAATAACAGTTAAAAAGGGGTCAAAATTATGTATTTCTATTAAATACATCCCATTAAATGCCTGAAAGCGGCCTTTTTCCTGCCTGATTTGCATACAGCTTCACGAAATCACGCGTGCGCATGCATCACGTGAGCCTAAAGGGGCTGGCAGACTTTCTTGGCCGTCTTGGCGCTTTAACTGTTATAAAGGTGAAAAAAATGATCTATATTATCCTATGCAAAATGACATTTAAATGACAAAAAATTGCCTGCTCTGCGCAGAACTTCACCAAATCGGCTGAGCATGCGCGCATTATTGTAAAGACGCGTGCAAACTTTGACGGAAATCGGGCCATCAGTAGAGGCCTACCAGTTTAAAGGGTTTAAAAAAAAAACATTAAAAACCAGTACATTTCCATGATAAATGGGCTGAAAATGCGACAATCGACCTTTGACCTCTCCGACGCACATGTCACCAGGCTTGATAAAGTTTTTGCAACCAGCGGCTCAAAAATCAAGTGCTCAGACCCTATAGTTTTTTTTATATAGGCCTTTTTAAACCCTTTTTATGCCCTTTTTATTAGGGGCCAAGCACCGAAGGTGTTTAGGCACCTATCGTTTCCGTTCCCGTATTTTCTTCTTCCGCCATGGGAGTCTATGGCAGCCCATAGAACCGTTTGCGGGAAAGTTGTACCGATTTGACATTCTGATAGAGCACAGTCCCAACATTAAATACACCAATTTTGGTGTCTCTAACTCAATCCCTCTAGCGCCACCACCTGTCCAAAGTTGCAGTCGTGTTTATGCTAATAACTCTAGAACCTTAAGGGCTAGAAAAAAAAAATTTTTCTTCTGATTTGTGAGCTAATGGGTTGTTAGGCATGACCGTGGGCCCAAATGTCAAAATTTTGATAGTAAGGGGTAGTAAAATCCAATCAAAGTCAGGTGTCAGGCCGACACCCTATTGTAACTGTTCATTGTCCCATGATGCATCATTTTCCAGCTAAAACTGATCTACAGCGGTCAAAAGTACGAAACAGCGACCAAAAGTACGAAACGGCTCATAACTCCTCAACCATAAGGCGTAGCCTCGAGTGTCTTATATCGCTGGAATCATTGGCTCAAGGCAAACAAAACGCATGCCTCGGATTTGCTCGCCGTTCTGGCTCCAATTTCGAGATATTTTAGGCTTTTTGTAAAACCTACTTTTCCAAATTACTCCCAGGTTATTTGCCTGATCGGAACCAAACCACTGCAGAAATGTTCTCTGGAGTCTGATTGTCAATAATTTTCCCAATTTTTTTTAACATTTTGATTCATTGTTGCTTAGGGGAGCCAAAATGTTTGATGTGACGGGACCTCTTTTACTAAAATGGCTATAACTTGTGAATGGAATGAGATATTTTCACCAAATTCAGGTCACATTTGTGTGAGCTCAATCTGAGATCACAAGAAAAAAATTGCAACGATTGATCACTTGTTGGCACTGTAACAGGGGAAAAACACATGAAATGGCAATATATACGCACTCAAACATTAGTCAGATGAAAAGGAGCCTAAGACATTTCAAGCCAGCATTTTTCACAGCATTCAACTCCTTAGACTCCTGAATCCTTGCCGAGTCCAATGATACCAAAAATGCCAGGTTTCACCTTATGGTTTGTGAAAAGCTGTACTTTAGGACCTAAAAGCCTTTGTGAATGTCTTCGAAACAGTTAGTCCGATCAAAATAAAATCACAACAGGAAATTCGGTAACATATTTGAATAGCTAAACAATAATGACTAAAAGCCAAAATTTTGAAAGGAAGTGGCAAAAAAATCAAATCAGTGCAGCCCATGCTCTCATAAATATGAGTAGCTATAACTTTAAAACAAAATGAGATATTTATAAAAAATTTGACACATATTTATGGGCACACTTTGAGGGCTCCTAAAAAAAAGAGCAGAAATGTGTTGTAACTGTCAAAGAAAAAAATGTTTCATTGTTAAATTGCCTGTATTGCCGTGAATGCTCTTTCCCATCTATTATCTAAGTTTATTTTTTATTTGGATCCCCATTAGCCAATACCTAGGCAGTAACTACTCTTCCTGAGGTCCCAAAAAGAAAAGAAAAAACAAAACTACATTAAAGTTGCAAGAGCAATGAAAGGGTCCTCGCACCTGAGCCACCACCACCTTGTGGCTTTAGGAACACAGAGCACGTTGGGCAATACACATCTAAGTACATAAAAATAGGAGAACTATATCAATCATTTGCATTTGTCACATTTCCTGTTACCAGCTGGTGGCACTATGACTAACTAAAATTTTGCCGAAACATCAGACTTTGTCAGGATGCCACGGACACATCGTTCAACAGAACTTTTTTTAACATCACTAAAGCTTAACATCACTAAAGCTTAAAGATTAGACTGACCAAATATGTTGTTCTGGTTCAATCTTAATGAGGAGTTGATCACAGGTGGCACTATAACTAACTAAATATTGGCATGTTGACCACCATTGGTGCTCGGGCCCTAATTAAATCAACAACAAAAATGTTCCTTCCTTTTAAAACTCATTTTACTTCTTAAAATATGTAATATCTGATAGTAAATCATATTTGATTCCTTCAGATATTATAGTCCATTGTTGTGCAGTGGTTTTCAAAACAAAATACATGACTGTCTGTGCACAGTTTAAAACAGATCACTGGTAAAATAATGATGATAATATTAGTCCTAAACAACTTTCTTGAGGAACACCACATTACTCTTTAAAATCTGCAGCATCTGCAACAAAATCCAGCAATAATTTATGATCCATTACATAAAATGCTAAGCTAAAATCTAACAATACAGCTTTCTACTAAGTTATTGTCATCACTTTGTGCTCATACTACTCCCTAATATTGTAATTCATATTTAGACATGATAAAATCACCATTATAACATTTAAAATCACATTTTGTGAAATGCATCACTTCCTTTGTGTTGAAGTATTGGTATTGACAATTGTGCCACATGAGTAATTTGAAAACTGAAAAAGACTTGGAGAAAACATTTTGTTTCCACCATAAATTTCACCTATCTGTATCTACAACAAAATGTGTGTTTGTTTGTGTGAGCATGTTTAGTCTGTATAAAATATTATTGTTTAAGTATTGTTTAAGTATTCATTTTCCACCATATTTTGTGGTCTCAGTAATACATTTCAGGTTGACGTAGGGTTGACAAAACTTGGTATGGGTCATCACCACGAAGCCCTGAGGTAGCCTGAGTAGGTTTGAAACACCCCGCCACCTAGTGGATAATTTTTTTTTTCCAAATGCTTATAACTTTATGTGTGGTTGACTTGTTTTCATGGGAGTAACTTTTTATTTCTCTAATGAATCCTTGCCAAGTCCAATGATACCAGACTTACCAGGTTTCGGTGCATGGTTTGCGCAGCGTGCTAATTTAACACAAAAAAAAAAAAACCTCAGCGTATATCTACGAAACTGCTAGTCTGATCAAGACAAAACCAGCATTAGAAGTTCTGAAACATAGGTCAATAGCCAAGTGTTAATACCCAAATGTCAAAATATTGACAGTAAAGAGTAGAAAAATCCAATCAAAGTCAGGTGTCAGTCAGTTTTTTGTATATAACTCCAAAATGAAATTAGATATATTTTGACCAAAATCGACACACATATGTATGGGCTCACTCCGAGGACACACACAAAATGGTGGGATTGTGCCTCTTGGTGGCGCTATAATTAAGATTGGTATCTATGTTGCCGGCAGAACCCAAGGAGTGTATTATGACCAGTTTTGTTACAATATTCTAAAATAATCATAAGTAATTAGATTTTAAAAAATTTTGTAATAACTGTTGAACACAAGGTGGTGCTGCTTCAAAACGTTTTGAGTACCTTCAGGGCATTGTTCCAAACAGACACACAGAGTTTTGTAATGATATGCCAAAGAGTTATTAAAATAAAGGAATTACATTTATTATCATAATACTGTATTGAAGTCAGTGGGAATTTCATGTTTTCAAATTTTCAAATGTTTTAAAATCTAATTACTTATGATTATTTTAGAATATTGTAACAAAACTGGTCATAATACACTCCTTGGGTTCTGCCGGCAACATAGATACCAATCTTAATTGTTAAATCGTTTGTCCGATTTTCACCTAAATCAAATCGTATCATCTTTAGACTGTGCCGACAAATAGTTATGGATTTCACGTCGATAAATGAAGTTGAAGAATGATGCAAAAATGGCTCTTGAGCATGTATCTCTTCAATGCTTTGACATATTGACACCAAACTTTGCATTTGTCATTGTTCCCTTATTCTAACTGCACCAAATCAATTTTTAACAGTGCCACCTATTGGGCGAAAGTGATAAACCATTGAATCTATTCTATTGACTGTATTTAAACTTTTACAGCTATTTTTCCTAAAATCAACTTAATATGTCTTTAATGGCTCATTGTTGCAGTTGGTTTTACACATCCAGCCATGCTGGCATGTCTTATCTTCTTCTTTGCGCTTGGCCCCGGTATTGCTGCTTGCAGCTATATTTAGGGGCCAAGCACCGAAGGTGCGAAGGCTCCTATTGTATCCGTTCCCATTCTTATTATTATTATTAGGGGCCAAGCACCGAAGGTGCTAAGGCACCTATTGAAACCGTTAGTGTTTCTATTATTAGGGGCCAAGCACCGAAGGTGCGAAGGCACCTATTGAAACCGTTCCCGTTCTTTTTCTTCTTCTTCTTCTTCTTCTTCCGCCATGGAAGTCTATGGCAGCCCATAGAACCGTATGGTAAAAAGTTGTGAAATTTGGCACACTCATAGAGGCCAATCTGAACTGTCATTATAACAAATTTGGAGTCTTTAACTCAATCCCTCTAGCGCCACCATCAGTCCAAAGTTTGACTCATGTTTATGCTAATAACTTTTGAACCATAAGGGCTAGAACCTCTGATTCCTTGGCTCAAGACGATTCGATTGCACCCTATGACGTCATTTTCCGCCATGGAAATTTTCCCGCCATTTTGAATTATCCGAAAAACCTACTTTTGCGAACTCCTACTAGACGGTTCGTCCGATTTGCACAAAAATTGAACCAGATCATCCTCAGACCATGCAGACTAAAAATCTTGCAAAGCTTGTTGATTTGTCAAATTGTTTTCGATAAACGCACGAAAAAAATGTACGTAACGTTTGCGAAAACACACTTAAGGCAATATCTCCGCAACGCTTTATCACATTCAAATCAAACTTGGTACATTTCATCATAAGCATGACCTGAGGCAACATGCAGCGTTTCGGCGCAGCGCCACCTACTGGTCTGGAGATACTAAAAATGCATATTTTTACTCATAACTTCTGAACCGTTTGTCCAAAAATCATAAAAGTGGACTTGTTAGATTCAAGACGTCATGCCGAGTCGCCGGATATCCAATGTTACCATATCGGCCATTTTGGCTGTCGGCCATTTTGAATTATGTGCTACAATGCTGTATTTTATCAACGCATGAACGGATTGTTACGAAACTTGGTATGGGTCATCAACTTAATGCCCTGAAGTAGCCTAAGAAGTTTTGAAACAGCGCCACCTAGTGGATTTTTATTTTTTTCAAATGCTTATAACTTTGGGTGAAATTGACTTATTTTCATGGGAGTAACTTTTTTGGGCTCCTGAATCCTTGCCGAGTCCAACGATACCAGACTTGCCAGGTTTCGGCGTATGATTTGTTCAGCGTTGTAATTTAGCGCTTAAAAAACGTTTGCTGATATCTTTGAAACCGCTAGTCCGATCGAAACGAAACCAGCGTCAGAAGTTCGGAAACATAGGTCGATAGCTGAATGCAAATGCACAAATGTCAAAATATTGATAGTAAGGGGTAGTAAAATTCAATCAAAGTCAGGTGTCAGTCATTTTTTACCTGTTTTTTCATACAAATGTCTATAACTCCAAAACAAAATCAAAAATTTTCACCAAACTCGACACACATATGTATGGGCTCACTCTGAGGACACATAAAAAAATTGGTGGGATTTTGCCTCTTGGTGGCGCTATAATAAAACAAAACATTAAATTCCCATTGACTTCAATGCAGTATTAGGGTATAAAATTGTAATGCTTTATTTTACGAATGCATTAGCATATCATTACAAAACTTGGTATGTGTCTTCTGCTCCATGCCCTGAAGGTACTCAAAACGTTTCGGGGCAGCGCCACCTTGTGGTCAAAAGTTGTATTAAAATGTACAAAAATGCTAATAACTTTTGATTAAATTAGCCTATTGTAATGAAACTGGTCATAGTACATTCATTGGCTCATGCTGAGAACATGGATACCAATTTTGCCATTTTTTGCAAACCTATCTGTCCTCCATCTCGTTATTTGTTAAAAACCTACTTTTTCTAACTCGTCCTAGACCGTTTGTCCAATTTTCACCAAAATTGAACCGTATCGTCTTCGGACCATGCCGACAAAGAGATATGGATTTCGTGTTGATAAACAAAACGGTTGTCAAATACCACAGCAACAGAGTTGAGCCATGATGCAAAAATTACTCTTGAGGCTATATCTCTGCAATGCTTTGACATATTGACACCAAACTTTGCATGCGTCATTGTTACCTCAATCTGACTACATCACATCAGTTTCGTAACAGTGCCACCTATTGGTCGAAAGTGATAAACCATTAAATCATTATTATGGACTGCATTTAAATTTGTACTGCTATTTTGCCTAAAATCAACTTAATATGTCTTTAATGGCTCATTGTTGCAGTTGGTTTGACACTTCCAGCCATGGTGGCATGTCTTAACTTCTTCTTTGCGCTTGGCCCCGATAATGGCTGCTTGTTATTATTCTTCTTCTTCCGCTCTTGAGAACCGCTTGCGGGAAACTTGTGAAATTTGGCACACAGATAGAGAATAGTCCCAACTGTCACTAAAGCAAATTTTGAGTCTCTAAATCAATCCCTCTAGCGCCACCACCTGTCCAAAGTTTCACTTTTGTTTATGCTAATAACTTTTGAAAACTGATGGCTAGAAACAAAATTCTTTTTTTCTCTGATTCATTGGCTCAAGACGATTCGATTGCATCATATGACGTCATTTTCAGTTATGGAAATTTTCCCGCCATTTTGAATTTTCCAAAAAAACAACTTTTTTTATCTCCTCCTAGGCCGTTGCTCCGATTTTCACGAAAATTGAACCAGATCATCTTCAGACCATGCTGACAAAATGTTATGGTTTTCAAGTTGATTCGTCCAATCGTTTCTGATAAAGGCGCGAACAAATTGTACGTATGGTTGCAAAACTACACTCAAGGCTGTATCTCCGCAACGCTTTATCATATTCAAACCAAACTTGGTACATGTCAACACAAGCATGACTTGAAGTGACCTGCAGCGTTTCGGCGCAGTGCCACCTACTGGTCCGGAGATACGAAAATGCCTATTTTGGCTTATAACTTCAAATGGGTTTGTCCAAAAATCATCAATGCGGTCTCGTATGATGCGTGTTGACATGGCGAGTCAACTGATATCTCATTTTACCATATCACCAATTTTAGCTGTCGGACAGTTTGAATTATTTGCTAAAATGCTGTGTCTTATGAATGCATGATTGGATTGTTACGAAACTTGATATGGGTAATCATCACGATGCCCTGAAGGAGCCTGTGAAGTTTCAAAACAGCGCCACCTAGTGGATTTTTTTTTTTTTTTGCCGTATCATTACGAAACTCTATATGTGTCTTTGGGACTGTGCTTTGAAGGTGCTCAAAAAGTTTCAGGGCAGCGCCACCTTGTGGTCAAAATGTATATATATATATATATATTTTTTTTTTTGAAATGCTTATAGCTTTTGATTAAATTAGCCCATTGTCATTATACATTCATTAGGTCATAGCAAAAGCTTAGATACCAATTTTGCCATATTTAGCCAAACTTCATGTCCTCCATCTTGTTATTGGTTAAAAACATACTTTTTCAAACTCTTCCAAGACCGTTTGTCCAATTTTCACCAAAATCAAATCGTATCATCTTCAGACCATCCCGACAAAGAGTTATGGATTTCACATCAATTGATGAAATGGTTTTTGTTTACCACAGCGACGAAGCTTAGACATGATGCCAAAATGACTCTTAAGGTTCTATCTCTGAAATGTTTTGACATATTGACACCAATCTGTGCATGTGTCATTGTCAGCTCACTCTGACCACACCACATCAATTTGGTCACAGCGCCACCTATTGGTCAAAAGTGATACATTTATAAATCCTTAATTGTTGCAACTGGTTACTCCCAGCCATGTTGGCATGTCTTATCTTCTTCTTTGCGCTTGACCCCGGTATTGCTGCTTGCAGCTATATTTTAGTTTTGGAGTAATAGACATATATGTGGAAAAACACATCAAAAATGACTGACACTGACACATGGATTTTACTACCCCTTACTATCAATATTTTGAGATTTTGTGCATGAACTTTCAGCTATCGACCTATGTTTTCGATTTTCTGACGTTAGTTTTGTTTCGATCGGACTAGCGGTTTCAAAGATATCAGCAAACGTTTTGTAAGCGCTAAATTTCAATGCTGCACAAACCATACACCGAAACCTGGCAAGTCTAGTATCGTTGGACTTGGCAAGGATTCAGGAGCCCAAAAAAGTTACTCACATGAAAATATCTCAACCACACCCAAAGTTATAAGCGTTTGAAAAAAAATTTGTCCACTAGGTGGCGCTGTTTTGAAACTTCTCAGGCTACTTCAGGGCATCATGGTGACGACCCATACTGAGTTTTATAACAATCCGTTCATGCTTCCAAAAAATACAGCACATAATTCAAGATGGCCGACAGTCAAAATGTCCGACATGGTAAAATTGGATATCAGTCGACTCGGCATGACGTCCTGAATCTAACAAGAATCTGAATCAGAAGTTATAAGCCAAAATAGCCATTTTTCGTAACTCCGGACCAGTAGGTGGCGCTGCGCCGAAACTCTGCATGTTGCCTCAGGTCATGCTTGTGATAACATGTACCAAGTTTGGTTTGAATACGACAAAGCGTTGCGGAGTTATTGCCTTAAGTGTGTTTTTGCAACCTCTATGTATTTTTTTTTTTACCGAAAACGATTTGATGAATCAACATGATTTGCAAGATTTTTTGTCGGCATGGTCTGAAGATAACCTGGTTCAATTTTTGTGCAAATCAGATGAACCGTCTAGGACGAGTTCGCAAAAGTAGGTTTTTCGGTTAATTTAAAATGGCGGGAAAATTTACATGACAAAAAATGACGTCATATGGTGCACTCAAAACGAATTTTGTTTCTATCCCTTATGGTTCAAAAGTTATTAGCATAAACATGAGTCAAACTTTGGACTGATGGTGGCGCTAGAATGATTGAGATAAAGACTCCAAATTTGCTATGGTGACATTTCAGACTATCCTCTATTAGTGTGCAAAATTTCACAACTTTTTACCATACTGAAGGGGGAAGTCTGAAATCCCCTGCCGCTTCAATATACCTGTAAATATCTTATTCAGATTCATAATCAAAGCCTTAATTAATATTTATCCTCTTATTTCTAATGATTAATTCCAGTTGATTTTACTCAATAGAACTACAGATTGTTTGTTCTTCTTTTATGTTTTCTAAAGTTTGTATTTGGTCTTTGAGTGGCGTCTGGCCTATGTGTAACACAGCCCTAACATGCTGGGAGTGCAGTAACAGTGTTTGCTCACTTAGCACGGCTTCCATAGATTAAATATGAATTTGTCTTTCATTTTTATTATATTTTATTCATTTTATATTTCCTTTTACTGAAACACTAAAGAATCAAGATGAATATTGCCTGTACTATTGTCTGTACCTCTCACTGAGAGAAAGCACATGTTATCAGTATGTTTTGGTGAAGTGCTTTGTTGATAAGACTCTCCAACCTTGAGAGCTGTGATTCTGGGGAGCGAGTGTGTGTGTGCGTTGCATGATCTGTGCAGGCCCAATATTTAAGATGGGCAACACCAGACATGAAGACGCCTTTCTGCAACCTCCGAGGTCAACAATGATCTAAATCTAGTCATGGGGCGACAACTAGTCTGCCTAGTTTAGTGATATGCTCTGCTATCTATCCTTGTGTGGAAATTTACCATGACTGTACATTTTCTCTGAGCCAATCAGAATCATACACCTTGAAGTAATGACGTGGCTAGACCTTGAAAACAGTATAACTGTTGGGACAATTGTATGTACTGATGCACGAGACCGGCAGAGAGGAAGCGCGGCCTACGAACTCCTTGTGAGACTTGAAGCTGGCTTCTGCTGATGAAACTGCAAACTATTCTTCAGTAAAATTTGTCTTTAATTAATTGCACTCCTGACTCTTTGTCTTCATTCTTCACTACTGGTCTCTGGGTCTAAGCTGTTATACCCCTAACAGTTTTGGTGGAGGATGGACGGGCAATCACTCCTTGGTGACATTTCTGGCAAACCAACAAATAAGGTAGTAGGAAGTTTTTATTTTTTGGTAAGGACTGTCTGAATGGAAGAGATTGGAGAGGGAGAGCAGTGTACTTCGCTTCATTCCGCTTGTGAAGAGTGAGGCATAATTATACTAAAGGTTAATAGTATAATAAGTCGCTGATAGCGCCGTGACGTGCTGAAGGCATAGGTAAAAGCGGTAACATGCAGTGCAAAGCGGACTCAAGAAAGGGGAGGCCCTGCGGGTATAGGTAACGTCCCTACAGGAGCCCGTCTTGGACCAACTGGTAAGGTCCAGGAGACATTGTGAACCTGCTCCATCTCTTCCATCTCAGATAGGGGATCCCCGAATTTAGAATTTAGAGAATCAGGAAGTCAGGGTTTAAGTTATTAGTTAAACAAAATAAAAATAGATATAGGTTTGTTTTCCAGAGATGCACCTGGAACGATCCCAAGGAAAAATGACCCAAATTGGCATGGACCAGTAAATGTGACTTTTCCGCACAAGTGTCCTTTGCAGTTTCATCACGCAGAAGCCACAGCTGTGTTGGTTAAAGATCGCCGCCTCCAACTCTACTGGTAACCAGGTGAGTATGAACTTTGACTAAGTTATGGCTGACAACTTCAGTGACATGATCAGTAACTTCATAAGTCTGGATAAAGATTTTGAGACGAAAGAGAGCAAACGCTGTAAGCAGCTCTGCTCTGAAGCCCTCACTTCTAAGACATTTGCAGAACTTATTAAGAAAATGGTCAGCCGGGGCTTTAATTCTGATTGGAAAGTTACCCAGCAACTTGACTGGTTACAAACAAAGAGAACCATAAACATTTCAATTTCTAGGTGAAAGAAAAATCCCAGAAGTAACTGAGGGATGGGATAGTCTGATTGCCAAAATGTAAAGGGCTTGAGGTTGTTTTTGGAAAAGTAAAAAAAAACGGCAAAATGTATGAGCGGCCAGTCGTATCTGCCCCCTCCCCTCTCGCGCTCTCTTCTCAGACTGTTCAAACAGCTGCTGATAGAGGCACTGACACAGAGACTGAGAATCAGACTTAGGGATACAATTTGATACCCAAATGCTTTTGTAAAAGCATGAAGAATTGCAAGCCATTATGTTTTATCGGATCACAAGCTCTGTTCAAAGATTTTGTCGAAGTTGATGCTTTAAGTACAGACCCAGAGACTGAGAACCAGACTGAAATTAAAGAAAATAGGTTGCTGAAGGTTGCTAAACCAGATGACAGTGTTTTAACTATGGTCAGCAGGGCCATTTTGAATGTAACTGTAACCTCTCACCTATAATGTATAGAAAGAAACAAAAAATGGCAAATCACGCCACCAGACTAACATTCTGTAAACACGCCAAAGTAAAAAGAAACAGAAGTGACTTACACTCTAAGACGAATGAATAATAATAAATTGAAGTCTTAAGGAATTCCTTTTGAAGGAAAATCTATTTATATAAATTACAGACAATGACTGCAAAACATGTGAGAGGCAAGAAAATAAATTGTGACGTAGGAGGCTTAATTGACAAACTTATGAGAAAGTCGTTTCTGTTCCTCTATTGAAAATTCTGTTTATTTGACTGAATGTTGGTAAAAACACTGTAGGAGAATTGGTGTTAAAAATTTTGAAAACCCTAGAAGCTGATGTTTTGGTTTCAAAAGATAAGCTCCTGCTGTAATAAAACTATTCGCTTATCTGAATCTGGCCCACCATGTCATTTCTGGTGCGGTGGCTAAAATTGAAAGTGTAACTCAGACTCAGTTTGGATGTTGAAGTTTAAATGTATTGTATGGGCAAAAGACAAAAATGACCACTATGGTTATTTGAAAACATAATTCCTGGCAAAGAATAGAGTTAAAAGGATAATGTCTGATGTTTATTGCGAAAAAAAATGTAATCTCTAGCCAAGTCTTATGCTGTACTAGAGTGAGAAGTTAAAAGTTTATGAAAATGCAGTAACAGTCCTGAATGCCTAGGAATGTCTCTCTCTTTCGAAACAAGCTCAAAGCTGATATCTGAGCCTGTGATAAGATATTGATAAGTAAAAGCAAAGGGCATCACTTGAAAATATTAAGATATGTTTTAGTGGTTAAAGAGGTATAAGATGATTTTACACAGAGACCTTAAAATATTTTGTTGATTAATGTCTTACATATGACCAGTAACTTCAGTGTCTGATCTTAGCCTGCACCATGTACAGAAAATGGCTTTGTTCATAGAGATATTCAAACTCTAAATGGAATGGACAGTTGTTATGGCTAAATTCACTGAGTGTAACCCACGCACTGTTAGATTGCGTCTTTGAAGAGGTATGATGGATTTTAGTGATTAAGTTGTGTTATGATTAACCTGTCTCCATGTTCTACCTATAGTAAGCAGACTAATTGGCTCTGGTGACTCTTGAATGCACTTTCCCCAAGACTCCAGAAAATATTGGATCCTGTTGAGGGACAAAGATCTCAAGCGATGACCAAGTGGGCACGAGTGGTTTTCCCGAAGACGGGTAAGACTTCCTATGGCCTGACAGGGAGCAACCCAAGCCAGGGAAATCACGTAAAGTCACTTGGGACCCCACTCGGGGTTTTATGTGAGGTGTGTATGAGAGTGGAGCGATGTCTGTGAGGCCAGCAGCATCAGTCAAGGGGGGAAGCTGTGCTTGTGGGGGCCGAGAGTCCAGACAGGACACAGCAGGCCTGCCCTAATTATGCTCCTCTATACCGCTCACCAATAACCGCAGAAAATGAGTACCAGGGAAGAAAGACCCTGAGCGAAAGAGTTGATGATGGTAAGGGGCATTCAAGACCCGGCTGAGACCATGCAGTGCTTGTCATTTAACTTGTGTGGAGACCAGAACAAAATATATGAATTTGTATCAGTAAAACTGAATTAATGTTATTATGAGTTTACTTCAGCAGGCTTAATTCAGAGACATGGTGATGGCTTTAAGAGGAGGACGGCTTTTGAAGTTTAAAGAGAAGGTCTGGATGACAAAAGGTATTTAAACTAAAGATAACTTGAAACAATTTCATAGTGTAACTTATTGGAGATGTTCTAATTTGAAAGTTAAACATTTAAATTTCTTAACTTTGTGAATGTAACATTATAGTTAAAGTCTTAGAAGACTGTTGAAGAGAGAGAGAGAGACTGCTTGTGGACACAGTGATGGTACTGTGACAGTTTGTTATCGCCCTACTAAAGCTGAAACAAAACAAAGAAATGATATCAGAACCAAAACAACCCCGCTGAATTATAAAAACAGATGAATAATGAACAGACATGATCTGAAATTGGTAAAGAGATTTTGTAAAAGCAGCGTTTAAAATATTTTGAGTTAACACCAAAAGCAAATTTTGATAATGAGAAATTAATATTTGTGTTTAGTGTGTGTACGTTGATGACTGCACTTTATGTTTTGGATGTATGGATGGAGTGTATGGTGTCATTAACCTCTGGAATGAGTGTTTATCATCACAGATGGGTTAAGTCAAACGACAACATTTAAAGAAGCTGCTAATTCTGAAGGAATCTGGAGAAAAGATGATCCAGAACTGAACATGGGACGAGCTTTAAGTGGATTGGTATCCAGCTCTGTCTGTTACTGGTAATGATGACTTTTGTCATTTATGATGCTGATTTGAATTAATCTCTGGATTAGTGTTTATGTTAAAACATTTTTTGTAAAGTTAAAGATTGCCGTCCATGATGGGTTAAAAACCCTTCTCTAAATTCAACAGAGGGTCTACAATTGAATAATGTTGATTGATTAAGAATGGTAAAGGTACATTTTCTGGACTTGACGGCAGAGACAAAGTGACAAATTGGCTGAAGTCGCTATCCAAATTATCCAGAGACTCCCTCATATTTCTGAAAGGCAGGAGGGCGAACAAAGAGATAACTTTTAAGAAGTTTTATTTTTATTTTATTTTTATTTCTTCCATTAAATGGAGGCATGACGTGGTTTATAGAGAGAACTACAATTAATGTTGGAAAATCAAGAGACTTGAGTCTTTCTATGTGATGTAATATTTTGGTTTCTGCAGAGCAGTAGAGATAAGATAAATAATATTGAGCACATGGTGCATCTGCAGACTTTGATAGAGGGACATTACAAGCAAGTTAAAACAAGAGAGACAAAGCCCCAAAGATTGATGTTGTGACAATAAAACTTTTTGACAGAACTTTTGAAACCTGACGACAAATTAGGTTAATAGAAATTGAACTATGAATGCTTTTCAAAATACAGATTGTTTAAAACAGCTTTAAAGAAATTGATGATGACTTATAGTACGAAGTTAAAATACTATGGGAGATTATGAGAATTTGTTCTTGGTAAAATTATAACAATTTTTGGTGTAAGTGGCGAGGTAAGGCTAGTGAGTATTTGATGATAAGTATCACTACCATATGACATGAATTAAGAGGATTTTAGTCATTTGGAGCTTACGCCTAAAGAGTTTAATGGACAAGACACTGAGAAAAATGTACTTTAAAAGAAATCATAATTGATTGATTTTGAGTGTTTGTGATAACGAGCTGAAAAGTGAATTAGATAAATACCAATTGGGTATTGGCAATGGTTAAGCATTATGTCACAAGATAAAAATATGAACAAGGTGAATATGATATGAATTGATGAATTTTGATTAAATGTTTTTTTAAACATTAAGAATTTTATGGTTATGTTCATTTAGGTTAAAAATGATGTGGGCTATGATGAGTAAAAAATTGATTTGATGGAAATAGCAAGTTGACAAAAAGGTTTGAGTATGTGGAAAAAGGATGAGTGAAAGGAGTTTTAACAAGAAGGTTCTTGAGTAAAAATCAGGGAGTAGGGATTGAAATGGATGTTATGAACGTGTTTGAGAAAAGAAAAAAATGAATGAGATGGGATGTAATTTAAGATGGTACATGTATGTAGACTGTAACCTGAAGGATGTTTTATGACTGGATGTAATTGGATGGGTTATTCTGTCTATTTACTTTTTTGTTGTTGTTTATTTTTATTTCAGACCATTATTGAACATGAAAAAGGTCTTTATTTTGGAAGGAGTGTATTTGCAAATACCTATTTGGAATTATTTATTTTGGTATTTATGTTGACATGGGGTTAATTTAATATGTCCTTCTAAGGATGAATATGTGCTTGTTTGTAAGCATTCAAGCCAATGATAAAACCCAAATTATCCTAGATTAATAAATTAATAATGGTTGAAGTTAAATCCTTGAAGAGGATATTTTCTGTTTTATAACCTGACAAGGGGTCAACATGGAAATTATGTAGCGGCCTAAATTGGTAGCCCAAAATGTGGGGGTGACAGGACCCCAAAATTGGACTAAGGGGGGAATGAAGGGGGAAGTCTGAAATCCCCTGCCGCTTCAATATACCTGTGAATATCTTATTCAGATTCATAATCAAAGCCTTAATTAATATTTATCCTCTTATTTCTAATGATTAATTCCAGTTGATTTTACTCAATAGAACTACAGATTGTTTGTTCTTCTTTTATGTTTTCTAAAGTTTGTATTTGGTCTTTGAGTGGCGTCTGGCCTATGTGTAACACAGCCCTAACATGCTGGGAGTGCAGTAACAGTGTTTGCTCACTTAGCACGGCTTCCATAGATTAAATATGAATTTGTCTTTCATTTTTATTATATTTTATTCATTTTATATTTCCTTTTACTGAAACACTAAAGAATCAAGATGAATATTGCCTGTTCTATTGTCTGTACCTCTCACTGAGAGAAAGCACATGTTATCAGTATGTTTTGGTGAAGTGCTTTGTTGATAAGACTCTCCAACTTTGGGAGAGGTGTGATTCTGGGGAGCGAGTGTGTGTGTGCGTTGCATGATCTGTGCAGGCCCAATATTTAAGATGGACAACACCAGACATGAAGACGCCTTTCTGCAACCTCCGAGGTCAACAATGATCTAAATCTAGTCATGGGGCAACAACTAGTCTGCCTAGTTTAGTGATATGCTCTGCTATCTATCCTTGTGTGGAAATTTACCATGACTGTACATTTTCTCTGAGCCAATCAGAATCATACACCTTGAAGTAATGACGTGGCTAGACCTTGAAAACAGTATAACTGTTGGGACAATGGTATGTACGGTACGACGAGACCGGCAGAGTGGAAGCGCGGCCTACGAACTCCTTGTGAGACTTGAAGCTGGCTTCTGCTGATGAAACTGCAAACTATTCTTCAGTAAAATTTGTCTTTAATTAATTGCACTCCTGACTCTTTGTCTTCATTCTTCACTACTGGTCTCTGGGTCTAAGCTGTTATACCCCTAACAATACGGTTCTATGGGCTGCCATAGACTCCCATGGCGGAAGAAACGGAAGAAGAAGAATAATAAATATAGCTGCAAGCAGCCATTATCGGGGCCAAGCGCAAAGAAGATAAGACATGCCAGCATGGCTGGAAATGTCAAACCAACTGCAACAATGAGCCATTAAAGACATTAAGTTGTTTTAGGCAAAATAGCGGTAAAATTTTAAATACAGTCAACAGTAAAGATTTATATAGGTGACCAATAGGTGGCACAGTTACGAAACTGATGTTGTGTAGTCAGATTGAGGTGACAATGATTCATGCAAAGTTTGGTGTCAATATGTCAAATCTTTGCAGAGATATAGCTTCAAGAGTATTTTTTGCATCATGGCTCAACTCTGTTGCAGTGGTATATGACAACTGTTTTGTTTATCAACACGTAATCCATAATTATTTGTCGGCATGGTCTGAAGATGTTACGGTTCAATTTTGGTGAAAATTGGACAAACGGTCTAGGATGAGTTTGAAAAAGTAGATTTTTAACAAATAACAAGATGGAGGACAGATAAGTTTGCAAAATATGGCAAAATTGGTATCCGTGTTCTCGGCTTGAGCCAATTAATGTACTATGACCAGTTTCATTACAATAGTCTATTTTACTCAAAAGTTATTAGCATTTTTGTACATTTTAATACAACTTTTGACCACAAGGTGGCGCTGCCCCGAAACGTTTTAAGTACCTTCAGGGCACGGAGCAGAAGACACATACCAAGTTTTGTAACGATATGTTAATGCATTCGTAAAATATAGCATTAACATTTTATACTCTAATACTGCATTGAAGTCAATGGGATTTTCATATTTTGTTTTATTATAACGCCACCAAGAGGCAAAATCCCACCAATTTTTTTATGTGGCTTCAGAGTGAGCCCATACATATGTGTGTCTAGTTTGGTGAAAATATCTCATTTTATTTTTGAGTTATAGATATTTATATGAAAAAACTGGTAAAAAATGACTGACACCTGACTTTGATTGAATTTTACTACCCCTTACTATCAATATTTTCACATGTGAGCTTAACGGTTAGTTATCGACCTATGTTTTCGAACTTCTGACGCTGGTTTCGTTTCGATCGGACTAGCGGTTTCAGAGATATCAGCAAACGTTTTTTTAAGCGCTAAATTACAACGCTGCGCAAACCGTACACTGAAACCTAGCAGATCTGGTATCGTTGGACTCGGCGAGGATTCAGGAGCCCAAAAAAGTTACTCCCATGAAAATAAGTCAATCTCACCCAAAGTTATAAGCATTTAAAAAAATAAAATATCCACTAGGTGGTGCTGTTTCGAAACTTCTCAGGCTACTTCAGGGCATCAAGCTGATGACCCATACTAAGTTTCATAACAATCCGTTCATGCGTTGATAAAATACAGCATTTTAGCACATAATTCAAAATGGCCGATAGCCAAAATGCCGATATGGTAAAATTGACGATTCGGTATGACGTCCTGAATCTAACAAGACCACTTTTATGATTTTTGGACAAAAGGTTCAGAAGTTATAAGCAAAAATATGCATTTTTCGTATCTCCGGACCAGTAGGTGGCGCTGAGGCGAAACGCTGCATGTGGCCTCAAGTCATGCTTGTGATGACATGTACCAAGTTTGGTTTGAATACGACAAAGCGTTGCGGAGATATTGCCTTAAGTGTGTTTTTGCAAGCACTACATAAAAAATGTTCGCGTGTTTATCGAAAACGATTCGACGAATCAACATGATTTGCAAGATTTTTTGTCGGCATGGTCTGAAGATGATCTGGTTCAGTTTTTGTGCAAATCGGACAAACCGTCTAGGAGGAGTTCGCAAAAGTAGGTTTTTCGGTTAATTGAAAATGGTGGGAAAATTTGCATACCGAAAAATGACATCATAGGGTGCATTCGAATTGAATCAGAGGATAGAATAATTTTGTTTCTAGCCCTTATGTTTCAATAGTTATTAGCATAAACATGAGTCAAATTTTGGAATGATGGTGGCGCTAGAGGGATTGAGTTAGAGACACCAAATTTGGTATGTGACATTTCAGATGATCCTCTATTAGTGTGCCAAATTTCACAACTTTTTACCATACGGTTCTATGGGCTGCCATAGACTCCCATGGCGGAAGAAATGGAAGAAGAAGAAGAAGAACGGGAACGGTTTCAATAGGTGCCTTCGCACCTTCGGTGCTTGGCCCCTAATAAGAACGGGAACGGGAACGTGAAATCCATAACTATTTTTCGGCACAGTCTAAAGATGATACGATTTGATTTTAGTGAAAATTGGACAAACGCATCAGAGGAGTTTGAAAAAGTAGGTTTTTAACAATTAGGATTGGTAGTTATGTTGCCGGCAGAACCCAAGGAGTGTATTATGACCAGTTTGTTACAATAGGCTAAAATAATCATAAGTTATTAGATTTAAAAAAAAAAATTGTTATAACTGTTAAACACAAGGTGGTGCTGCTTCGAAACTTTTAAAGTACCTTCAGGGCATGGTTCCAAACATACACAGAGTTTTGTACGGATATGCCAAAGAGTTATTAAAACAAAGGAATTACATTTATTATCATAATACTGTATTGAAGTCAGTGGGAATTTCATGATTTGTTTTATTATAGCGCCACCAAGAGGCACAATCCCACCATTTTGTGTGTGTCCTCGGAGTGAGCCCATACATATGTGTGTCGATTTTGGTCAAAATATATCTAATTTCATTTTGGAGTTATATACATTTATATGAAAAAAACACATAAAAAACTGACTGACACCTGACTTTGATTGGATTTTTCTACTCTTTTTCTGTCAATATTTTGACATTTGGGTATTAACACTTGGCTATTAACCTATGTTTCAGAACTTCTAATGCTTTTTTTGTCTTGATCAGACTAGCAGTTTCGTAGATATACGCTAAGGTTTTTTTTTTTTGTGTTAAATTAGCATGCTGCGCAAACCATGCGCCGAAACCTGGTAAGTCTGGTATCATTGGACTTGGCAAGGATTCATTAGAGAAATAAAAAGTTACTCCCATGAAAACAAGTCAACCACACCCAAAGTTATAAGCATTTGGAGAAAAAAAAAATTATCCACTAGGTGGCGGGGTGTTTCAAACCTACTCAGTCTACCTCAGGGCTTCGTGGTGATGACCCATACCAAGTTTTGTCAACCCTACGTCAACCTGAAATGTATTACTGAGACCACAAAATATGGTGGAAAATGAATACTTAAACAACACTTAAACAATAATATTTTATACAGACTAAACATGCTCACACAAACAAACACACATTTTGTTGTAGATACGGATATGTGAAATTTATGGTGGAAACAAAATGTTTTCTGCAAGTCTTTTTAAGTTTTCACATTACTCATTACTCATGTGGCACAATTGTCAATACCAATACTTCAACAGAAAGTTATAATGGTGATTTTATCATGTCTAAATGTGAATTACAGATCAATATTAGGGAGTAGAATGAGCACAAAGTGATGACAATAACTTAGTAGAAAGCTAGATTTTAGCTTAGCATTTTATGTAATGGCTCATAAATTATTGCTGGATTTTGTTGCAGATGCTGCAGATTAATGTGGTGTTCCCCAATAAAGTTGTTTAGGACTAATATTATCATCATTATTTTACCAGTGATCTTTTTCCTGTTTTAAACTCATGTCATGTTTTTTTTTTTTGAAAACCACTGCACAACAATGGACTATAATATCTAGAGGAATCAAATATGATTTACTATCAGATATTACATATTTTAAGAAGTAAAATGAGTTTTAAAAGGAAAGAACATTTAATGGGATTTGTATGTTTAATTTTATTGTTGTTGATTTAATTAGGGCCCGAGCACCAATGGTGGTCTACATGCCAAAATTTAGTTAGTTATAGTGCCACCTGTGATCAACTCCTCATTAAGATTGAACCAGAACAACATATTTGGTCAGTCTAATCTTGAGCTTTAGTGATGTTAAGCTTTAGTGATGTTAAAAAAAGTTCTGTTGAACGATGTGTCCTGACAAAGTCTGATGTTTCGGCATAATTTTAGTTAGTCATAGTGCCACCAGCTGGTAACAGGGAATGTGACAAATACAAATGATTGATATAGTCCTCCTATTTTACATACTTAGATGTGTATTGCCCAACGTGCTCTGTGCACAGGTGCGAGGATCCTTTCATTGCTCTTGCAACTTTAATGTAGTTTTGTTTTTTCTTTTCTTTTTGGGATCTCAGGAAGAGTAGTAACTGCCTAGGTATTGGCTCATGGGGATCCAAATAAACAAATAAACTTAGATAATAGATGGGAAAGAGCATTCATGGCAATACAGGCAATTTAACTAATAATTTTTTTTTTTTTGACAGTTACAACACATTTCTGCTCTTTTTTCAGGAGCCCTCAAAGTGTGCCCATAAATATGTGTCAGATTTGTTATAAATATCTCATTTTGTTTAAAGTTATAGCCACTCATATCTATGAGAGCATGGGCTGTTCTGATTTGATTTTTTTGCCACTTCCTTTCAAAATGTTGGCTTTTAGTCATTATT
This sequence comes from Gobiocypris rarus, assembly GCA_023029165.1. NCBI lineage: Eukaryota > Metazoa > Chordata > Actinopteri > Cypriniformes > Gobionidae > Gobiocypris > Gobiocypris rarus. The sequence goes on from CM040931.1 coordinate 23,855,182, forward strand.
GTTTAGCTATTCAAATATGTTTCCGAATTTCCTGTTGTGATTTTATTTTCATCGGACTAACTGTTGTGATGACATTCGCAAAGGCTTTTAGGTGCTAAAGTACAGCTTTTCACAAACCATAAGGTGAAACCTGGCATGTTTGGTATCATTGGACTCGGCAAGGATTCAGGAGTCTAAGGAGGTGAATGCTGTGAAAAATGCTGGCGTGAAATGTCTTAAGCTCCTTTTCATCTGACTAATAAGTGGGTGCGTATATTGCCATTTCATGTGTTTTTCCTCACTTACAGCGCCAACAAGTGATCAATCGTTGCAATTTTTTCTTGTGATCTCAGACTGAGCTCACACACATGTGACCTGAATTTGGTGAAAATATCTTATTCCATTCACAAGTTATAGCCATTTTAGTAAAAGAGGTCCCGTCACATCGAACATTTTGGCTACCCTTAGCGACAATGAATCAAAATGTAATTTTTTTTGGACAATTATTGACAATCAGACTCCAGAGAACATTTCTGCAGTGGTTTGGTTCCGATCGGGCAAATAACCTAGGAGTAATTTGGAAAAGTAGGTTTTACAAAAAACCTAAAATATCTCAAAATTGGCGCCTTAAGGGGCGAGCAAATCCAAGGCATGCAGCGATATAAGACACTCGAGACTACGCCTTACGGTTGAGGAGTTATGAGCCGTTTCGTACTTTTGGTCGCTTTTTCATACTTTTAACCATGTAGCGCCCCCGTCAGGCCGATCGGGGTGGGCTTCAGTGACGTCTGTAGTCGTTGTGATTACTACCAGCCCTGAAAGTTTCAAGTTTCAAGTCTCTACGACTTACGGTTTGGTCTGCCCGATCAGTTTTAGCTGGAAAATGATGCATCATGGGGCAATGAACACAATGAATTACAATAGGGTGTCGGCCTGACACCTGACTTTGATTGGATTGACTACCCCTTACTATCAAAATTTTGACATTTGGGCTCGCGATCATGCATAACGACCTATGTTTCCGAACTTCTGACGCTGGTTTCGTCTCGATCGGACTAGCGGTTTCGAAGATATCAGCTAATTGTTTTTAAATGCTAAATTACAACGCCGCACAAACCATATGCCGAAACCTGGCAAGTGTGGTATCGTTGGACTCGGCAACGATTCAGGATAAGTCGACCACACCCAAAGTGATACGCATTTTTGAAAAAAAAATCTCCACAAGGTGGTGCTGTTTTGAAACTCCTCAGGCTACTTCAGGGTATCGTTGTGATGACTCATACGAGTTTCGTAACAATCCGTTCATGCGTTCATAAAATACAGAATCTAACAAGACCACCTTTATGATTTTTGGACAAACGGTTCAGAAGTGATAAGCAAAAAAATAAATTTTTCGTATCTCCGGACCAGTAGGTAGCACTGTGCCGAAACGCTGCATGTTGACTCAGGACATACTTCTGCTGACATGTACGAAGTTTGGTCTGAATACGATAAAGCTTTGCGGAGACACAGCCTTACGTCTATTTTTGCAAGTGCTACGTAAAATTTCTTTGCGCATTTTTCGGAAACAATTTGACGAATCAACTTAAATTCCATAGATTTTTGTCGGCACTGGCTAAAGATGATCTGGTTCAATTTTTGTGCAAGTTCGCAAAAGTAGGTTTTTGACAAAATTCGAAATTACGTCATAGGGTGCGATCGAATCGGCATTAGCTCAGAAATCAGTTCAGCTCAGAATTTTGTTTCTAGCCCTTAAGGTTCAAGAGTTATTAGCATAAACACGACTGCAAATTTGGACAGGTGGTGGCGCTAGAGGGATTGATGGTAAATGGACTGCATTTATATAGCGCTTTTTAACAGACCAATGGCCATCCAAAGCGCTTTTACATATTGCCTCACATTCACCCATTCACTCACTCATTCATACACCGACGGCGGTGTCAGCCATGCAAGGCACCATCCAGCTCGTCGGGAGCAACTGGGGTTAGGTGTCTTGCTCATGGACACCTCGACACTTGGTCAGGTGGAACCGGGGATCGAACCACCAACCTTCCGGTTTGCAGACAATCTACATGAACCACTGAGCCACTGCCGCCCCAGAGTTAGAGACACCAATTTGGTGTATTTAATTTTGGGACTGCGCTCTATCAGAATTTCAAATCGGTACAACTTTCCCGCAAACGGTTCTATGGGCTGCCATAGACTCCCAGGGCGGAAGAAGAAAATACGGGATCGGAAACAATAGGCGCCTAAGCACCGAAGGGCTGCAGCTGAATGCAGAGCCGCTTTTATAAAGCTGTCCCCCACGGGACTCAAACCCATAACCTCTCGAGCCGCTGTCTGATGTTCATCTCATTGCACCACAGGGAAGACACTGAAATACCGTGGCCCAGTAGTGCAGCTGTACTAAATTAAACCACAACACAATTGTTTTGTTGTGGAGATTTCTTTGTGTTGTGGTTTAATTTAGTACGGCTGCACTACTAGGCCACCGTACTGAAAGCATGCCGAAGTTCATTAGTTCAATTGAGAATCAACTGAAAATTAAGATTTTGTATATAAACGCACAGCAGCCCAGTCCACATATCATCTGAGCCAATTTTGGACAAAATTGGTCAAAACTTTTAGGAGGAGTAGCGAAAAACCTTTTTTTCATTTCCTTCAATATGGCAGACTGTCACATTTTTGGAAAATGACAAATGACACGTCGTCGGAATCAGCACGAGCCAGGGAACAAAATTACATTAATTACATACAATTTTGACAAAGTTTTCAAAAGTTTTTGCAAAAATCCTTATATCTCTGGAACACTAGGTGGTGCTGTTCTGAAACTTCTCAAGTACGTTCAGGACATGCTGTCAGTCATGCATACCATACCGAATATTGTAAAAGATATCGCATTTTATGACAAAATTCAAAATGGCAGTCACATGGTTCATCCGCTCCTAACATATCCGGTATCCAATATTATGATTTTCTGACACACCGTTCAGAAGTTAAAGAATGAAAAATAGCCATTTTTCATATCTCATGACCCCTAGGTGGCGCTGTTCCCAACTTTGGCATGGACCTTCAGATCATTGGTCTGATGAAGCGTACCAATTTCCATTTCGATTGGTCAAAGTTTGGCCAAGATACAGCCTCTTAACCAAATTTTGGTCGAAAATTGGTTTAAATCATTCTCAGAAGCATTTAATGTCTGGAACGGAAGCAAATTTTGCAAATAACCATTTAGAATGCTAAGCTAACTAGCATAAAGACACAACCAAAGCCAAGGTCAACTTCAGAGATTAATTTCTCAGGAACGGTAGTGAATATCAAAAATCTGTTCAGTCATTTCTGTGCATCTCTGTCCAAAGATCATCCAAGTTTTATGAGAATTGGACATTTTAAAGGAGGGGTAGCGAAAAAACTGTTTTTCACTTGTTTCAATATAGCTGACAATCACATGTTTGGAAAATGACAAATGAGACATCATCGGAATCTGCATAAGCCAGAGAACAAAATGACATATATATAGAATTTAGATAATGTTTTCAAAAGTTATAAGCATTTTTGCAAAAAATCTCATATCTCTGGAACACTAGGTGGCGCTGTTTTGAAACTTCTCAGGTAGGTTCGGGACATGCTGCCGGTCATGCAAATTTAATCATTTCCCTCTTCCTAGACCGTTTGTCCAATATTCACCAAAATCGAATTATCTTCAGACCATCCCGACAAAGAGTTATGGATTTCACATCAATAGATGAAATCGTTTTTGTTTACCACAGTGACGAAGCTGAGGCATCATGCCAAAATGACTCTTAAGGTTGAATCTCTGCAATGTTTTGACATTTTCACACCAAACTGTGCATGAGTCATTGTCAGCTCACTCTGACCACACCACATCAATTTGGTCACAGCGCCACCTATTGGTCAAAAGCAATACATGAATAAATGCTTCATTGTTGCAGCTGGTCACTCCCAGCCATGTTGCCATGTCTTATTTTCTTCTTTGCGTTTGTCCCCGGAATTGCTGCTTGCAGCTATATTTAGGGGCCAAGCACCGAAGGCACCTATTGAAACCATTAGCATTCCTATTATTATTATTGGGGGCCAAGCACTGAAGGTGCGGAGCCCCTCTTGAATCTGTTCGATTTCTTATTAGGGGCCAAGCACAGAAGGTGTGAAGGCACCTTTTAAAACCATTCGATTTCTTATTAGGGGCCAAGCACCGAAGGTGCGAAGGCACCTATTGAAACCGTTCCCGTTCTTAATATTATTAGGGGCCAAGCACCGAAGGTGCGGAGCCCCTCTTGAAATCGTTAGCGTTCCTTAGTTCGTTATCCTTAGGCACCTATTGTTTTCCGATCCCGTATTTTCTTCTTCCGCCATAGGAGTCTATGGCAGCCCATAGAACCGTTTGCGGGAAAGTTGTAACGATTTGACATTCTGATAGAGCACAGTCCCAACATTAAATACACCAATTTTGGTGTCTCTAACTCAATCCCTCTAGTGCCACCACCTGTCCAAATTTGCAGTCATGTTTATGCTAATAATTATTGAACCTTAAAGTCCCTGTAAAGTCAAAATTAAACATGTCTTCTGAGTTTCTCACACCACAGATAAATGTGTTATTAACCAACTAGCCAAAAAAATCCGCTAAGTACATAAAATATCTTATCGCAATCTTGAAAAAATAAGCAGCATTCTCTGCTCTCAAACGCTGGGGGCGTGTCCGTTGATCGGCGCCGAAACCACACCCACTCCCGGGAAAGCGGCCGTAAACACACAAGACAACAACAACACTCAAGTACAGCTCACGAGTCACAACGGCACCAGATGTCGGCGGGACGGGAGGATGAAGGTCGGGGCAGGAGATAGTCGGTTCAGCCCCATTCTGCACCAGTTGTTGCCGATGAAAGTTTGTAAGACTATCCGGTGTAAAGACACTGCAGAGGCAGGTGTTGGTGGTGATCGTCAGCACTCCATTAAGGTAGCTGTTCACAAAATTAATCCACCTCTTCTTGAGATCGTCTTTTTTGTTTTGTAGGCTGTTTTGTAAGTTGTTGGCTGTAGTAACTAACGGTACTGACAGTAACTCGCAATCTAGCGGGTGAACTGATGCGAAATTGCGAATGTACGCTAGTTATGGGGGAGGAGCCACATGCCAAGCGGCTCCAGTGCGTCATCGAACCACCGCTTTAACCCCGCCCAAAAAATCCGGAACACAGCAATGGTGAAAAACTTCTTAATGGTCTAACTTCTGAATTCAGTACTACATAGTTCACAGTCTTTGTAATGTGTTTCAACAATACATTTCTAACATTTCTAATGTGTTTAGAAACAAATCTCAGAATTGCCTTTACAGGGACTTTAAGGGCTAGAAACAAAAAAAATTTCCCTCTAATTTCTGAGCTAATGCCGATTCGATCGCACCCTATGACATCATTTCAGTCATTATAAATTTCCAGCCATTTTGAATTTTGCCAAAAACCTAAACGGTTTGTCCAATTTGCACAAAAATTGAACCAGATCATCTTTAGCGTCGACAAAAAGTTATGGAATTCAAGTTGATTCATCAAATTGTTTCCGATTAAATGCGCAAAGAAATTTTACGTAGTACTTGCGAAAACAGACGTAAGGCTGTATCTCCGCAAAGCTTTATCGTATTCATCATGCAGCATTTCGGCAGAGTGCCACCAACTCTCCGGAGATACGAAAAATTGCTTTTTTTGCTTATAACTTATGAACCGTATGTCAAAAAATCATAACAGTGGTTTTGTTAGATTCAGGACATCATGCCGAGTCATTTGCTATCCAATTTTACCATATCGGCCATTTTGGCTGTCGGCCATTTAGCATTATGTGCTAAAATGCGTTATTTTATCAACTCATGAACGGATTGTTACGAAACTTGGTATGGGTCATCAGCACGATGCCCTGAAGGAGCCTGAGTAGTTTCTAAACAGCGCCACCTAGTGGATCATTTTTTTTTCTTATAACTTTGGTTTTGGTTGACATATTTTCATGGGAGTAACTTTTTTTGGCTCCTGAATCCTTGTCGAGTCCAACGATACCAGACTTGCCAGGTTTTTGGCGTATGGTTTGCGCAGCGCTGTAATTTAGCGCTTAAAAAACATTTGCTGATATCTTTATATGATAAAGATTTATTTGCTGATACACCGCTAGTCCAATCGAGACGTCAGAAGTTCGAAAACATAGGTCAATAGCAAATGCTAATGCCCAAATGTCAAAATATTGATAGTAAGGGGTAGTAAAATCCAATCAAAGTCAGGTATCAGTCATTTTTTACCTGTTTTTTTTTCATACAACTGTCTATAACTCCAAAACAAAATGAGATATTTTCACCAAGCTTGACACACATATGCATGGGGCTCACTCTGAGGACACATAAAAAAATTGTTGGGATTTTGCCTCTTGGTGGCGCTATAACAAAACAAAACATGAAATTCCCATTGACGTCAATGCAGTTTTAGGGTATAAAATGTTAAAGGAATACTCCACTTTTTTTGAAAATAGGCTCATTTTCCAATTCCCTTAGAGTTAAACAGTTGAGTTTTACCATTTTTGAATCCATTCAGCCGATCTTTGTATCTGGTGGTAGCACTTTTATCATAATTTAGCATAAATCACTAAATCGGATTAGACCATTAGCATTGCACTCAAAAATTATGACCAAAGACTTTCAATATTTTTCCCATTTAAAACTTGACTCTTCTATAGTGACATTGTGTAGTAAGACCAACGTAAAATGAAAAGTTTTGATTTTTTAGACCGATATGAGTAGGAACTATTCTCTCATTCCTGCGTAATGATCAGGGAACTTTGTGGCCGTCCCATGGGTGCAGCAGCGCAGTGATATTACACAGCGCCTGAAAGTAGTCCTCAGATCGGTAACTTCCAATGTGACCGGCACTAAGTTTGTGTAGTTGCAGATAATGCAGACAGAGTTGCAGCTGGCAAATTAGGTAGTGGATTTACCTGTGCTATTAGCCATGTTTCTGTGTGTTGTAAAGGGCTGTGATAGTAAGTCAAAGGTGTATTCTACCATCATGTTTCACAGAATACCAACGAAAAACAAGAAACGAAAGAATCAATGGTTGGCTGCTCTGAACATAGATATCAAAACATGTCTAACTTAGATTCAATCAAGAAATTGCGTGTTTGCTTGTAATGCAAAAGCATTTTGGAGCAGATGACTATTTGGAAAACATGGACAGTGTTACCCGTACCACGGTACAGTGTCTAAAGGATATGGCCAGACAGGACGAAGTGTATCATCACCCATGGTTGTAAGTATAACATTATTATTGTTAGCTTGAACATTCAGATTGAAAAAGCACTGCTGTTGTCTTTAGCTAACGTTACCTGTGAATGCAGTCACTGAGTGTGGGGGTAAGTTTGCTCAACCGTTTGGTTTATACAGTATATAACATTAGTAGTGTTGTTGTAGAGTTCTGGTGAGGTAGTGTATACTTTGATTAAAATAAACTTTTGGAATTGTCTGTGTTGTTTATCTACAGTTTCTATGGTAAAAAAAAACTAGTGATGTTACATTCTGTGCTGAGGCTTCGGAGCGTGTGCAGGGTTTTTCCTGCATTTAAAATTATTTGGCGGCCGCCAAAACAAATGTTTGTCCCGCTAAAGCCTTATTTGATGAGTTGTTGTGATGTAGAACAGTGTTTCCCAACCGGGGTGCCGTCTGACAAGAGCAAGGGTGCCGTATAAAAGTCCTTCAAAAATATATGTATATATTTTTTATGATAAAATGTGAATAAAACAATTAATATATTTTGAATTAATCTAATGTCTGAAATAACATATCTAATGTCTGACATCAACGTCTGTACAGTTCTCGGTTCGCATGGTTCCGTGGTTCATCTCACATCTGATGATACATCTATATAATATGGGTTGTAACTTGAAAATAACGCTTTATGTATGTTTCTGTCGATGGATACTCGTGCTGGATCCTCGATGATACATTACAACAGTAATATTAAAAGAAAAAGGTGGGCAAAACGTTTTTCACCGTCATCACCCAGGTACAGTGCCAGAAGACCCGAATGAGAACTTGCTCGCTGTGAGAAGATTTGTCTCTGTGCACTCATATGATAGCGCGCACACATCTCACAGCACGCAAATATTGAGTTATCTTTCAAATCACAGCACTTGAACCGAAAATCTCACACAAAAGTATGTCAACTCAACATGTCCATCTTGATGAGTAGCCAATCCTTGCAGACATAGTCTCTGAACTGTATACATTCGAGAAATACAACGCATATCTGTACATTAGGTCTTAAAGGGGCAGTAGCCTTCACTGCTGTCTGTTTAATGTCAACAAAAGACAAGGACACCACTCACTGCTCTTGATTGAATAGCTTTTGTAAGTATAATAGGATTAATCTTTAATTTATACAGTCAAATATGCAATGCTATTTTACATTTGATCCATTTCTGTACCTGAAAACTAATGTTAGACCTACCTGAAAAACCTAGAAGCATTGTTTATTTTATTAGTATCTTTGCTCAATAGTAGTTATTTGTGTTGCTGCTTGTATTTAAATTAGTTGTTCTTATTATTTTCATTTTTTATTTGACAGTAGTCCTTTTTCCCTGAACATAGCAAATACCGAACCAGCAAATACAGAGCAATCTGTACAGTTACACCCCTAGCGTAACATATGCGAGGGGGTGTCACAAAATTGAGAGAATTTTCAAAGGGTGCCATGACTGAAAAAAGTTTGGGAAACACTGATGTAGAAGACATCATGTTAACTGAGTGACAGCGAGCAGATCGCGCACACTCTCTGTCTTCAAAATAAGCCACATTTTCTTGCCTTTCACGTTTCAAAAGCTCATCTTCAGTGTGACTGTTATTCTGGTTCAAATTGATATGGTTCAAGATCTGCACCAAAGATAATATCTTCTGAATTGTCACTCACAAATGTCTCCATGGTTACAAGGCACGCTCTCTGTGCAGGCAGGCTGTCACGTTGGCTATGCTGATGGAATTTTCAGGCGCTGTGTATTATCGTTGCGCTGCTGCGCCCATGGGATGGCTGCAAAGTTCCCTGATCATTACGCAGGAATGAGAGAATAGTTCCTACTCATATCGGTCTAAAAAATCACGTTTCATTTTCCGTTGGTCTTACTACACGATGTCACTATACAGGTCCTTCTAAAAAAAAATTGCATATTGTGATAAAAGTTCATTATTTTCCATAATGTAATGATAAAAATTAAACTTTCATATATTTTAGATTCTTTGCACACCAACTGAAATATTTCAGATCTTTTATTGTTTTAATACTGATGATTTTGGCAAAATTAGCATATTTCATCCGACCAATAAAAGAAAAGTGTTTTTTAATACAAAAAAAGTCAAACTTCAAATAATTATGTTCAGTTATGCACTCAATACTTGGTCGGGAATCCTTTTGCAGAAATGACTGCTTCAATGCGGCGTGGCATGGAGGCAATCAGCCTGTGGCTCTGCTGAGGTGTTATGGAGGTCCAGGATGCTTCGATAGCGGCCTTAAGCTCACCCAGAGTGTTGGGTCTTGCATCTCTCAACTTTCTCTTCACAATATCCCACAGATTCTCTATGGGGTTCAGGTCAGGAGAGTTGGCAGGCCAATTGAGCACAGTAATGCCATGGTCAGTAAACCATTTACCAGTGGTTTTGGCACTGTGAGCCGGTGCCAGGTCGTGCTGAAAAACCAAATCTTCATCTCCATAAAGCTTTTCAGCAGATGGAAGCATGAAGTGCTCCAAAATCTCCTGATAGCTAGCTGCATTGACCCTGCCCTTGATAAAACACAGTGGACCAACATCAGCAGCTGACATGGCACCCCAGACCATCACTGACTGTGGGTACTTGACACTGGGGAGAAGGAAATGCCAAAATGCCTAAGGTCCAGTCTTCCTCCAACCTCCGGCACCTTGATTTTCAAATGACATGCAAAATTTGAGCGACAGTCCAGTGCTGCTTCTCTGTAGCCCAGGTCAGGCGCTTCTGCCGCTGTTTCTGGTTCAAAAGTGGCTTGACCTGGGGAATGCGGCACCTGTAGCCCATTTCCTGCACACGCCTGTGCACGGTGGCTCTGGATGTTTCTACTCCAGACTAAGGTCACTGCTTCCGCAGGTCCCCCAAGGTCTGGAATCAGTCCTTCTCCACAATCTTCCTCAGGGTCCGGTCACCTCGTTGTGCAGCGTTTTTTGCCTCACTTTTTCCTTCCCACAGACTTCCCACTGAGGTGCCTTGATACAGCACTCTGGGAACAGCCTATTCGTTCAGACATTTCTTTCTGTGTCTTACCCTCTCGCTTGAGGGTGTCAATGATGGCCTTCTGGACAGCAGTCAGGTTGGCAGTCTTACCCATGATTGCGGTTTTGAGTAATGAACCAGGCTGGGAGTTTTTAAATGCTTCAGGAATCTTTTGCAGGTGTTTAGAGTTAATTAGTTGATTCAGATGATTAGGTTAAAAGCTCGTTTAGAGAACCTTTTCATGATATGCTAATTTTTTTAGATTTTTGGGTTTTCATGAGATGTATGCCAAAATCATTAGTATTTAAACAATAAAAGACCTGAAATATTTCAGTTGGTGTGCAATGAATCTAAAATATATGAAAGTTAAATTTGTATCATTACTTAATGGAAAATAATGAACTTTTATCACAATATGCTAATTTTTTTAGAAGGACCTGTAAAGCATGCCATTTCCTGTTGCCAGCAGGTGGCGCTATGACTAACTGAATATTGGCATGTAGATGTGTTTAGGTCAGGACTCTTATCAAACATGTGAAGTTTGGGGCAGCTCGGACATTGTATGCCTGACTACAACAGCTTTGTGTCATGGCAAAACACGGACACGCCCTTCAGGGATAACTCAAAAGCTTCACAATATAACATCACCAAGGCCTTTAGATTAGACTGACCTAATATGATGATGATCTGATTAAAGTACAACATCTGGTAATGGCAAAATTTGCAACAATTTTGGGAAGAAAATGTAAAATATCTCACTTCCTGTTGGTTTTCAGATTTCGTCCCAGGAGACTTTTTAGAGAAGATAGTTATAGTGAATCTGTAACAACATGTGTCTACCGAATTTCATAGCTGTACGTGAAACGTAGCGGGAGGGGCACTACGTGACGCTGTCGAGCCATTTTGTCACGCCTAATTCTGAATCCCATAACAGACGTACATTTTTGCCACTTCTGAGGTGTGTGCAAAGTTTTGTTAGCGTGTTTAGGCCCCCAAAAAAGCGATTCATTTGGGAGAATAATAATAATAACAATAATAATTAAAGCTGCGAGCAGCGATAACGGTCCCAAGCCGGTGGCACTGCCACCCCGGTTGCTTCAGGACAACTGTGCACTACAGGCAATATGCATTTAAACAGGACAATTAAAAAAAAAACGCTCGAATATGCCACATTTACCGCAGCAGCTCGTGCCACTATGACCACAAGGCACACCTATGAAGTAATTTAAATATAGATTCATTTTAATGTCATAGGATATAATCTTCTGGATGTGTGTCAAGTTTCATGCAATTTCAATTATGCTAAGAGTCTCTAAAACACCCCAAAAGATTCTTAAAATTTGACATGTTGCCATGGCAACAGTATTTCAAAAATCAGGCTATATCTATTTATGGCTATATCTGCCATGTTTTGACATTTATAATGATGAAGTTTGATGTGAATCAGGTTAAAATAAGATGGTGATTGAAGGCATTTTTGTGACACACTTCTTGCTGCCAGTTGTTGGCGCTATAATTTTGACTCACAAAAGTCATATCCATGTGATCAGCCTTTTACAGCAAACACACAGCTGAAGTTTCATCCAAATCGGTCAATGTTCGCAGAAGTTATTACACACTTCCTTTTCTCGCCATAAATTTGTCTCCTCGCCACGGCCAAACCGTTTGAGATTTTAAAATGCAGCTGGAAATTTAGCATCCTCAATGCCTTGACCTCATGCTGACTGAGTTTGGCACTGATCGGGTGAATCGCCTAGGAGGAGTATAAGGAGGAGCATATCAAATTCCAGAGCATGTGTTTTACGAACAATCAATAATAGCTCACTTCCTGTTGGGCTGACGCATAACTTAGAGCACGAAAGTTGTTTGGCCCAATGAGATCTACATGTGTACCGAGTTTCATACATGTACATGTAAGTGTGTTTGATACATGGACAAAGTTTTCAGACCCAACTTAAGGGGGCGCTGTCGAGCTCCCCCGCCATGCCTGGGTACAAGCTTTGGCCCGGCCCTGATGGCCGTGCATTCCGACATATATGCAAAGTTTCAAGAGTTTTCGAGCCCGTTTCTGAGGCTTGAATCAGACATGATGATATATTGTTGTTGATTACAGGTGAAATTTGAAAAATTTGAATATTGTGCAAAAGTTAATTAATTTCAGTAATTCAACTTAAAAGGTTAAACAAATATATTATATAGACTCGTTACATGCAAAGTGAAATATTTCAAGCCTTTATTTGTTAACATTTTTATTTGCATGTAATGAGTCCATATAATAGGCTATATTAGTTTAACCTATTTAAAATACTGCAGTACAACTGTATATATTTTTGCTAAGCATATGTTTATTGTTTTCAATAATTTACAGATTTAATGTGTAGCAAGACCACTCTAACAGCCTAACGTTACCTTCCAAATGACAGCTGCTGCATGGCTACAAGATTTCCCTAGCCCTGCAAGGCATGAATGAATAATGTTTGAATGTTTCGATGATACCAATGGGCCTCGTCATTAACCAAGCAAGTTGTTTGGGTTTGTTGAGGCTCTGACTAGCCTCGTCCTCAGCCTTAAGGAAAATCGTAAAATTCGAAAAAAATATTGAAAAATATTGTCGTATTTTTTACACAGTATTTTTCCGATTTTGTTGCTGTGTAGATATTTGTAAGCCTCTGTGCTCTTATAATTTCTTAGTATCTCACCATCAACACCCTCATTAAGGACGAAATAGTTAATTATATCCACATAGCTAACGTCTGGCTACAATTTCATATTGTCTAACGTTACCCATTCCGTTAAGGTATATGGTTGGGTCACTTTAACTGTACTATCACCAGTTCTTGTAAGAATATCAGATCCATGCGACCATCTGGGAGATGTCAAGTCAAGAGTTTTATTTGTCACATACACAATTATATACAGAATATATAACTGGCAGTGAAATGTAAACAGGTCCGCTCCATAGACAGTGCAAATAACAGTTATAAGAAACACAAGGAGGAAATTAAAAATAGAATAGAATAAAAAGTACTCAACATAGAATTATAAGTAATCAAGTAAAAGATAAAATAAATAACTGGTTAACATAAAAAATATATATATAAGTAAGTAAAATGTGCAAACAATGGGTATAATGTAATGTGCAAACAGAAGTATAATGTGCAAACAGGTTTAATTACTGGTTGTTACACAGTAACAATAAGAACAAAGTGCAGTGCAATGACACTATGTGGATGTAATGTTAAAACCGGATGTTTATGTGTATGCAGGGGGAAGTGCAGTCACATGACTGAGTTCAGGAGTCTGATGGCCTGGGGAAAGAAACTCCTCCTGAGTCTTTCAGTTTTTTTTTTTTTTTTTTTTTTTTTTTTTTCCCATCAGGCTTCAGGCGCTTACCAGATGGCAGCAGGGTGAAATGAGAGTTCGCAGGGTGGGTAATGTCTTTGATGATTTTGGTAGCTCTACCTCTGCAGCGTTTGGTGTAAATGTCCTGCAGAGACGGGAGAGCTGACCCTGAGATGCGCCCGGATAAGCGCACCAGTCATGACTGGTGCTGTTCCACTCTGCGCTGTGATGCACTGAGTCAGGACACTTTCTATCGCCCCTCGATAGAAAGTTTTCAGATAGCTGGTGAAACCCTGAATTTCCTCAGCTGGCGCAGGTGGTACAGTCTTTGCCTGGCTTTTTCACCTGTGTCTGGATATGTGCAGTCCAGGTCAGGTCCTCGGAGATGTTCACACCCAGGTATTTGAAGCTGTTCACTCTCTCTACCGGTGTCCCGCTGATCATGAGAGGGGAGTATGACCATTGCTGTCTCTTCCTGAAGTCCACAATCAGTTCTTTGGTCTTGCTAACATTCAGAGAGAGACAGTTGTCCTGGCACCATGATGTCAGTTGCTCCACCTCGTCCAAGTATGCCGTCTCATTGTTGTTGGAAATGAGACCCAGGACAACAGTATCATCAGCAAACTTGATGATAGAGGTGGAGCTGTGTGTGGACAAACAGTCATGGGTGTAGAGAGAGTAGAGCAGGGGGCTCGGCACACAGCCCTGTGGAGCTCCCACACTCAGGGTGATGGAGGTGGAGGTGAACTGGCCTACTCTCACCGCCTGGGGTCTGCCAGTGAGGAAATCTTCAATCCAGAGGCAGAGAGAAGAATTCAGGCCGAGATCCAGGAGTTTGTGTGTTAGCTCAATGGGAACTATGGTGTTAAAGGCTGAGCTATAGTCAATAAATAGCAGCCTGACATAGTTCCCACTTTTGCTGTTGATGTGAGTAAGGCAGGAATGAAGGACGTGAGAGATGGCATCTTCAGTCGATCTATTGGGACGATAGGCAAACTGAAGAGGGTCCAAAGTGTCAGGAATGGAGGAGCAAATGTTGTTTTTAATGAGTCTCTCAAAGACCTTCATGACTAGATGTGAGAGCCACTGGACTACTAGATGTGAGAGCCACTAGATGTGATCATTTTGCCAGAGGCGTTGTTGTAAATGTCTACTCCTGAGTCCTGATAATACAACCAAGCGTTTAGCTGATAGTAGTATCTACAGACTCTACAGTTCTACAGTATCTACAGTTCTACGTTGCCATAGCGATCATGGGAAAGGTCAGAGTTCGGGAAAGTTGCACATTTTGAGTCTCTAACTCAATCCGTCTACCGCCACCACCTGTCCAAAGTTTTACTTATGTTTATGCTAATAACCTTTGAACACTAATGGCTATAAACAAAATTCTTTTTTCCTTTGATTCCTTCGCTCAAGCCAATTCGATTGCACCCTATGAAGTAATTGTCTGTCATGAAAATTTTCCTGCCATTTTGAATTTTCCCCCAAAAAATAATTTTTCGAACTCCTCCTAGGCTGTTGCTCCGATTTTCATGAAAATTGCAACAGATTATCTTCAGACCATGCTGACAAAAATGTATGGAATTCAAGTTGATTCGTCAAATCGTTTTTATAAACGCGCAAACTAATTTTACGTAGCGGTTGCAAAAATACACTTTGTATTTCCACAACGCTCTATCATATTCAAACCAAACTTGGTACATGTCATCACAAGCATTACTTGAAGTGACCTGCTGTATTTCGGTGCAGTGCCACCTACTGGTCCGGAGATACAAAAAATGGCTATTTTGGCTTATAACTTCTGATTGGTTTGTCCAAAAATCATAAATGTGGTCTCGTTAGATTTGGGACGTCATGCCAAGTCGACATCCGGTTTTACCATATTGACCATTTTGGCTGTCGGCCATTTTGAATTATGTGCTAAAATGCTGTATTTTATCAACGCATAAACAGATTGTTACGAAACTCATTATGCGATCTAGTGGATAATTCATTGTTTCAAATGCTTATAACTTTGGGAGTGGTCGACTTATTTTCACGTCCTTGCAGAGTCCAAGGATACCAGACTTTCCAGGTTTTGGCCTATGGTTTGTGCAGTGTTGTAATTTAGCGCTTAAAAACATTTGCTGATATCTTTGAAACCCTAGTACGTTCGAGAAGAAACCAGCATTAGAAGTTCGAAAACATAGGTCGATAGCTGTATACTAATGCCCAAATGCTAAAATATTGATAGTAAGGGGAAGTAAAATCCAATCAAAGTCAGGTGTCAGTCATTTTTTGCGTGTTTTTTCATTTAAATGTCTATAACTCTAAAACAAAATTACATATTGTCACCAAACTCGACACACCTATGTAGGGGCTCACTCTGAGGACACATAAAAATAATGGTGGGATTGTGCCTCTTGGTGGCACTATAATAGAAAAAAACATGAAATTACATAGTCACCAAACTCGACACACATATTTAGGGGCTCACTCTGAGGACACATAAAAATAATGGTGGGATTGTGCCTCTTGGTGGCACTATAACAGAAAAAAACATGAAATACAGACTTCAATACAGTATTATGATTAAAAAAAAATGTGATTCCTTTGTTTTAATAACGCTTTGGCGTATCATTACGGAACTCTGTGTGTGTCTTGGGGACCATGCCCTGAAGGTACTCAAAAGTTTTCAGGGCAGCTCCCCCTTGTTGTCAAAAGTTATATCAAACTTTTAAAAATGCTAATGACTTTTGATTAAATTAGCCTATTGTAATGAAACTGGTCATAATGCATTCCTTGGGTCGTGTCAGGAACATTGATACCAATTTTGCCATATTTCGCCAATCTTCCTCTCCTCCATCTTGTTATTAGTCAAAAACATACTTTTTCAAACTCTTCCTATACCGTTTGTTTAATTTTCACCAAAATCGAAATCATCATCATCTTCAGACCATCCCGACAAAAAGTTATGGATTTCACATCAATAGATGAAATTGTTTTTGTTTACCACAGCGACTAAGCTGAGGCATGATGCCAAAATGACTCTTAAGGTTGAATCTCTGCAATGTTTTGACATATTCACACCAAACAGTGCATGTGTCACTGTCACCTCACTCTGACCACACCACATAAATTTGGTCACAGTGCCACCTATTGGTCAAAAGTGATACATCAATAAATCTTTTATTTTTAACGTTATGTATAATTTTATATTTATTTTGTCTAAGCTTAAGTTAATAGGTATTTAATGGTTCATTGTTGCAGCTGGTCACTCCCAGCCATGTTGGCATGTCTTATTTTCTTCTTTGCGCTTGGCCCCGGAATTGCTGCTTGCAGCTATATTTTTTATTCTGCTTCTTCTTCCGCCATTGGAGTCTATGGCAGTCAGTGTTAGGAGTAACGCGTTGCAAAGTACCACGTTACTGTAATTCCATTACTTTTGCAGTAACGCGCATATAACTTAATATTTTTTTTTAATCAAGTAATGCAATAACAATTACTTAAATTTGAATTAATTTGTTACTCGCGTTTACTCTCTATTGTGAAAAATGAACACTTGCATACAAGAAGCTCAAATCTATAGGCACTAGCCCAGCCTTTGTTTTTACACATTACATTGTTGCAGCCATTAAAATTGTTCAGTTTTGTTTTTAATGTCAAAGTAGTTATATTTCGTTTTGTTTCTTTATTAATGGCTCAATGGCTCAATGGCTGGTTGCTCAATGGCTCAATGGCTGGTTGTCTCATAATACAACAGTATTATGATAAAAAAAAAAAGTGATTCCTTTGTTTTAATAACGCTTTGGCGTATCATTACGGAACTCTGTGTGTGTCTTGGGGACCATGCCCTGAAGGTACTCAAAAGTTTTCAGGGCAGCTCCCCCTTGTTTTCAAAAGTTATATCAAACTTTTAAAAATGCTAATGACTGTAAACACCACTGGTTGTCTAAGTGGTGTCCGCAAAATAACATAGGGTTCATAGACAATTGGAAAAGTTTTTGGGGCAGACCCGACCTGTTGAAGATAGACGGCATTCATCCTACCCGGGCTGGTGCTGCTCTTCTCTCTAGTAATTTGGCACATAGTCTTAGAGCTAAACCTTGACTCACTGGGGCCCAGGTCAGGAAGCAGACAAACTGGCTAAACCAACCGTCTGCTAGCTGTCTCACGTCACCAGAGTCAGCTAAATCCCAGCACATAGAGACGCTTTCACCTAGATATTATCACATAGAGACTGTGTCTGTTCCCCGAATCAGTAAATACAAAAAACCATCAAAACCATTCAACAGTAAAAATTTAATTGATGTCCAACAAATAAACAACAGATATAATACGGATGAACAATTGATAAATCTCGGGTTGCTGAATATTCGATCCCTTTAAAAACGCTTATTGTTAATGATATGATTATAGATCATAACCTAGATGTGCTGTGTTTGACAGAAACCTGGCTAAAACCTGACGACTACATTACTTTAAATGAGTCCACTCCCCAAGATTATTGTTATAAACACGAGCCACGTCTGAAAGGAAAAGGGGAGGTGTTGCTGTAATTTATAATGATAACTTCAGTATTACTCAGAAGTCTAGTTTCAAATATAATTCCTTTGAAGTTTTGGTGCTTTATGTAACATTGTGTAGTGTAAATGATAAATCCCGTTTGACATTTGTGTTGGCTACTGTATACAGGCCACCAGGGCACAATGCAGACTTTATCAAAGAATTTGCTGTTTTTCTATCAGAGTTAGTACTGGCTGCAGATAAAGTACTAATTGTTGGTGATTTTAATATCCATGTTGACAATGAAAAAGACGCATTGGGATTGGCATTTAAAGACATTCTAAACTCTATTGGAGTTAGACAACACGTATCGGGACCCACTCATCGCCATAATCATACTTTAGATCTAATACTGTCACATGGACTAAATGTTGATACCATTAAAATTCTGCAGCAGAGCGATGACATCTCAGATCATTACCTAATATCATGTATACTTAATTTAGTTAAAGCTGCAAAGCCATCCTCGCTTCAAATATGGCAGGACTATAACCGCTGCGACTAAAGATTGCTTTATACATAATCTTCCTCATCAGTTCCATCTCCTCAGAATTACAGATAGCCAAGAGGAACTTGATGTTGCAACAGAAACTACTGACTCTCTCTTTACTAGCACTTTAGACATAGTTGCTCCTCGGCGCTTAAAGAAGATTAAAGCAAATAATCTAACGCCGTGGTACAACGAGCACACTCGGGCCCTTAAAACAGCAGCCAAAAATATGGAGCGCAGCTGGAAGAAAACAAAACTGGAGGTTTTTCGCAATTTGTGGAAAGAGAGCATGATTGCATACAGAAAGGCCATAAAAACTGCTAGATCTGCTTATTTCTCAACTCTTTTAGAAGAAAACAAACACAACCCTAGGTATGTATTCGATACAGTGGCTAAATTAACAAAGGATAAAGCTTCAACTTCTGACGTTTGTAAACAACACAGCAGTAATGACTTTATGAACTTCTTTACTAGTAAGATTGATAACATTAGGAATAAAATTATAACCATGCAGCCGTCTACTACAGTATCACTTCAGACAGAACATTGTAGTCTCACTGAGGAAAAATTACACTCATTCACTGCTATAGGAGGAGAAGAATTGGCTAAACTTGTTAAATCATCAAAATCAACAACATGTATGCTTGACCCTATACCGACTAGGCTATTAAAAGAGATGCTTCCAGAGGTCATAGATCCTCTGCTTAATATTATTAATTCATCCTTGACATTAGGATATGTACCAAAAACTTTTAAGTTGGCTGTAATTAAACCACTTATTAAAAACCGCAACTTGATCCTAAAGAATTAGTCAATTACAGACCAATCTCGAATCTACCGTTTCTATCAAAAATATTAGAAAAGGCCGTGTCTTCACAATTATGTTCCTTTTTAGAAAGAAATGGCATCTGTGAGGATTTCCAGTCAGGATTTAGACCGTATCATAGTACTGAGACTGCTCTCATCAGAGTTACAAATGATTTACTCTTATCATCTGATCGTGGTTGTATCTCTCTATTAGTGTTACTCGATCTTAGCGCTGCATTCGATACTATCGATCACAATATTCTTTTGAATAGACTCGAAAATTATGTTGGCATTAGTGGAACTGCATTGGCATGGTTTAAATCTTACTTATCTGACCGTTATCAGTTTGTAGCAGTAAATGAAGAGATGTCACACCGATCACAAGTTCGGTATGGAGTACCGCAAGGCTCAGTGTTAGGACCGTTGCTTTTCACCCTGTATATGCTACCACTGGGAGATATTATTAGGAAGCATGGCGTTAGTTTTCATTGTTATGCTGATGATACTCAGCTCTATATTTCTTCACACCCTGACGAAACTTAACAATTCACAAGATTAACGGAATGCATAGCTGATATTAAAAATTGGATGAATAGTAATTTCCTGCAACTTAATTCAGATAAAACTGAATTTTTAATTATTGGACAGAAAAGCTCCACAAGTAGTGCCCTAGAATACTGTCTAACCCTCGATGGCTGCTCTGTCAAGTCCTCGTCGTCAGTGAGGAACCTGGGTGTGCTCTTTGATACCAATCTTTCGTTTGAAAGCCACGTTTCTAGCATCTGTAAAACTGCATTCTACCATCTTAAAAATATATCTAAATTACGTCACATGCTTTCAATGCAAAATGTTGAACAATTAGTACATGCGTTCATGAGCTCAAGGCTAGATTATTGTAATGCTCTACTGGGTGGTTGCCCTGCTCGCCTAATAAATAAACTCCAACTGGTCCAAAACGCAGCAGCTTGAGTTCTTACTAGAACCAGGAAGTACGATCATATTAGTCCAGTTCTGTCAACACTGCACTGGCTCCTATTAAACATCGCATACATTTTAAAATCTTGCTTATTACTTATAAAGCAATAAATGGTTTAGCTCCCAGTACTTAGCGAGCTCTTAACGCATTATACTCCATCACGTCTATTGCGGTCTCTAAACTCTGGCCAGTTGAAAATACCTAGAATATCTAAATCAACTGCAGGCAGTCGATCCTTTTCCTATTTAGCACCTAAACTCTGGAACAGTCTTCCTAGCATTGTTCGGGAAGCAGACACACTCTGTCAGTTTAAATCTAGACTAAAAACACATCTCTTTACTATGGCATACACATAGAACATTTTTAACTTTCTTTATTCAAATCAAATGACTGATTGTTAGGCTGCATTAACTAGGTCAGCCGGAACCAGGAACACTTCCCATAACACCTGATGTACTCGTTACATCATAAAAAGAGTGGCATCCACACTAATGTTAGTCTCTCTGTTTATCCCGAGGTTTACTGCAGTCGGCCGGATCCAGGCCGTGTCCGGATCGGATGGTGGACCTGCATCTGGACATGACCAGCTCATCCTGGAGTGTCTACTGAGACCGTGTCCATTAGTGTCTCCTCTGAATTCGCCTCACCGGGCGTCATCCTCAATTAACCCGTCTCCGGCAATAACTCCGATCTTTCAAGTATTCATATTCTTGTGTAATCGACGCGCCATCCTAAATGAACCCGTCTCGTGCGTCATACCCAAAATTTTGAATATTCCTATCTAATATGATTCATGACCTGCAAGGTTGCCAGAGTAATAATTATACACTGTTAATAATAGGCCAGAGGAGAACTGGCACCCCGACTGAGTCTGGTTTCTCCCAAGGTTTATTTTTCTCCATCATGCCCTGATGGAGTTTTGGTTCCTTGCCACTGTCGCCTTTGGCTTGGCTTGCTCAGTTGGGGACACTCAAATTATGATCCAAGTTACTCAACTAAATATACAAATAGAATTTATTAATTTGGTCATATATCATTCTATAAACTATCCAAATTAAACTAGCCAAATCAAATTTTGTTGCAATGTTGTCCTGTCTAACACTGTGAAGCTGCTTTGAAACAATCGTCATTGTAAAAGCGCTATATAAATAAAGTTGATTGATTGATTGATTGATTGATATTAAAGGATTAGTTCACTTTTAAAAAACCTTTTGCTGATAATTTACTCACGCCCATGTCATCCAAGATGTCCATGTCTTTCTTTCTTTAGTCGAAAAGATATTAAGGTTTTTGATGCAAACATTTCTCCTTATAATGGAGGCAATGGACCCCAAACGGTTACAGGTTCGAATAACAGTTTCAGTGCAGCTTCAAAGGGCTTTAAACCATACCAGACGATGAATAAGGGTCTTATCTAGCCAAACAATCAGTTTCTGAGAGAAACCGAGCAGTATTTATGCTATTATTTTGCCTCTTATTAGACGAGCGTGATCATCTCTGAGCTCCGCCATAACTTCCGCCAAGTGAGGTCATAGATATATCGATCGTAGATGCCTCATTCTACTGATCTGTGCAGGCGCTAATGAGGCATCTACGCATACATCTATGACCATGCTCGTATTTGACCTCACTTGGCAGAAGTTATGGCGGAGCTCAGAGATGATCACGATCTAAGGCCTATTTCTCAATTGAGTGAGTCTACTCAACATGTACTTTTCAGGCAGATCCATAGATTACAATGTACCATGGTTGTGACATCACAGCATTTAATAATTGTTTAGCAGATATAGTTTATTGTATTGTTATAATTTTGGTTGTGTATTTAATATAAAAATATTAATATATTTATAATAATTAACAAGCATGTGATCAGGGACCCTAGGCATCTTTCTCCTTGTGTTTTTCAGTCAGTAGGTTTCTTTAGTACTGTCCTAAGTAATTGGAACTGTTACTTTGTCTACTGCCTGTAAATCCATTCCACAAGGACATGTACAAAAACTGTTTGTGATTCACTAAACAAAGGTTCAAACCTTTTTAAATAAAGATCTGTAAAGCTTATTTGGATTTGACCAAATTATTCTTAGAATACAGTATCCTGAAAAAAAAAAACATTTCTGTTTTATATGAGTTTATATGAGCAATATCACATGAGTAACCCGGTGAAAAAATCCAATACCAAAATGTATTTAAAATACATTTATTTCATACTAAGTATTTATATTAAGTACAAATTATGTACATGTATTTTTTTGTGTACTTAATAAAATAAAATATATGTGCATAAAATAAATGTATTTTAAATATATTTTGTGTATTTATTTTTCACTAGGGTAGGAGGAGTGTGATGTGGCTCTATATCAGCACAGCTGATTTTACTCAACAGTTCAACAGCACAATGTCTAAACAAATAAGAAACAACAATGGAGTGTCTTTATAAACCTTTTTTGTGTGAAACTACTTCGTTCCGGCATGCATTCAAATCTCAAGTTGACTGTTTAACAGATGAGCCCAAGCCTCCATTACTAATTCTAAAATGCCACTTTAGAACTACCAATGAAGGAATGCAAAGTTGCTTTATTGAAGCTTATTGTAGTATGTAGAGCAGGGCTAACCAATTGGCGGCCCGGACGCAACCTCCGAGTGGCCAAGTCCGTGGTCCTTCCCATAGACATAATAAATTATAATCAAAATAATAAAATATTTATTTATGGTCCCGGCAAAAACGTGCATTCCTACATAAATTCATACAGTAGTACAGACCACGTAGCCTAGCAACATGCAAACAATGCAGAGTGTGCCAGTAGTAGCCTAGAGATTGCTTTCAATATGTCTTCCTCAACACTGAAACGTAAAATTGGCAATGAAAACTGTAAGTTTAACCCTGCCTGGACAGAAACATACTTGTCAATAGAGCATGAGGCTTAGAGTTCATAGTTTTGACGTGATCGGCACATGGTTTCGAATCTGCCTTGTGCACAGTTTGCTCTTATCCCTTTTCCCATCACATATCACATCAGAAAGGCATTTACTTTGAATAAAAATGAAGAAATTGTTCTAAAAGTAAAAATAGTGTCTAAGGAAATGTTTAATAATAATAAAAGCATTTATTGGGTAGTGTATGTTCGTTTCCAGTCACCTCGCTCCATGTCCAATAAAAAACAATCCACATAATCTGTCTTCTTCAGGAAAAATAAAATAAAATACAATAAAATAAAATACAATAAAATAAACAAATATTATCTTAAATCCTAAATATCACGGATGCAGTAAAGAGAACTGTGCAACTCCAATCTATTTCCTACAAAGAACGAACCACTGTATAATTTACAGTCGCAATTCTTAAAGGGCCAGTGTACAATTTTAACATGCAACATATTTCAATGTAAAATTAGAGAATAATTATCTAAATAGAACACACAAATAAGTAACGTTTACATTCTAAACACAAATACTTAAATACTGAAATGCACCACATAATTTGCAATATGTGTCAGTGAAAATAAGCAAATAAGGCTCCTACAGGTAGGGGTTGGTGTATATGGAGGGCTTTTTTTGTCCCATTAAGGCTGCGCCCATTTTGATAATTTGAATAAATATAATCATTTTCACTTGTTATTATTGCATCATGTTAATGTACAACAATACTGAGGTGCAAATATGTATCTGCCAAAATAAAGTATAAATTGCATATTATTGCAAAGAATTGCTACTTTGACATGGTGTAAATAGAATATATTTTGGAATTAGTAGTCCAAGCTATTCACTTTGTAAATAGCATCCATCACTATTTTCACTTAGTACAAATAGCCTTTGCCTGAACATGAGGGCTGATCAGGACTGCCAATGCATAGGATCTTGTGCGAGGCCCCTGCGTGCAAGATGTTTATTTTGTTTCAAAAGGAAACTTAATGTTATGACTAGTAGCCTGCTACTGTGCACTATTTTGTTTTATGCACTTTGGGATCAGATAGCTCATATATATTAATAGCCTAGGTCAGGTTTTTTTTTTCTTTTGTAAGTGGAAAAAATAGGGGCTACCTCATTCTGTTCATTTAGCTCTTTTATTGTTTTTTATGCACCTTTTGCAGAGCAAACTGACCATAGTTAAAAGAGAAACAATGAATAAACCTCGTTTTTCAATTAATTTGTTTATGTTTTTAAAAATTTGCTCGCTTAATAAACAAACTCCAGCTGCCCCAAAACGCAGAAGCTCGAGTTCTTACTAGAACCAGGAAGTATGAACACATTAGCCCGGTTCTGTCAACACTGCACTGGCTCCCTATTAAACATCGCATACATTTTAAAATCTTGCTTATTACTTACAAAGCACTAAAATGGTTTATCTCCCTAGTACTTGAGCGAGCTCTTAACACATTATACTCCATCACGTCTACTGCGGTCTCTAAACTCTGACCAGCTGATAATACCTAGAATATCAAAGTCAACTGCAGGCGGTCGATCCTTTTCCTATTTAGCACCAAAACTCTGGAACAGTCTTCCTAGCATTGTTCAGGAAGCAGACACACTCTGTCAGTTTAAATCTAGACTAAAAACACATCTCTTTTCTATGGCATACACTTAAAACACTTTTTCAATTAAGTGATTATTAGGCTGCATTAACTAGGTCAGCCGGAACCGGGAACACTTCCCATAACACCTGATGTACTCGTTACATCATCAGAAGAATGGCATCTACGCTAATGTTAGTCCCTCTGTTTTATCCTCTGTAGGTCTACTGCAGTCAGCCGGATCCAGGCTGTATCCAGATCAGACGGTGGCCCAGCACCCAGATGTGACCAACACATGACCCTGAAGTGTCTGCAGAGACCGTGTCATTAGGCTCCCCCTTAAGCTACCTCATCGACACGGCATCCTCAATAAACCTGTCTCCGGAGTGATGACTCCCATTGTTTGAATATTCCTAGTTAATAATTCTTTAAATCGATATGTCATCCTCAAAACAACCCATCTCCAGCATGTTGTCACCAATCTTTCGAATATTACACTTTAGTAATTGTTTAATCAATACGCCATCCTCGATAAAACCTGTCTCCGGCGTAATGACTTTAAATGATATGATATGATTTAATGATGATATTTAAAATGATGTATATTTAATAATTATTTGATTGATACATCATCCTCAATAAACCCGTCTCTGGTGTGTTGCCTCGGATCTTTTGAATATTCCGATCTATTATTACATCTAACCTGTAAAATTGCCAGAATAATAATAATACGCTTTTTGTTAATTGGCCAGAGGAGAACTGGCACCCCGACTGAGCCTGGTTTCTCCCAAGGTTTATTTTTCTCCATTAGGTCTCCTGATGGGGTTTTGGTTTCCTTGCCACTCTGGCTTGGCTTGCTCAGTTGGGGACACAAATTTTTTCAAATTAATTTCCAAATAAATCTAATTATTAAACTAAATTAACCATATAGACTAAATTACTTATCTAATTACTGATCTAAAGCCCACATTGTTACTGTATGATAATCTAAATATATTCTGTTGCATTATTTTTCTTTTCAACACTGTAAAGCTGCTTTGAAACAATCTGCATTGTTAAAAGCGCAATATAAATAAAGTTGACTTGACTTGACTTCTAGTACAGAATCTCTGGATCGAAACACAAGTGAAGAAGCAGAAACAAGTGATAGCAAATGTAAAACACCCATTGAACCTCTGTTCAATTACCTACATCATTTCATTGTAGGTGCACTTTATTTTATTTAAACCTCCTCAAAACATTAAACAGCATATAAATCAAAACTTCCAAATGTTACCGAATGAAATGTCTAACCCATGAAGAGAAAACTTACAAATATACTTGCAGTATAAAACTTCTAAACTAGTAGTTTACTCAGAGTACACTTTAAAGTGTACTTTCATAAACTAAATGTGCTACAAATATTAAAATAGAAAGTCACTAGTATACTTATAAGTTTACTCGTAGTACAGGTGCAGTACAAATGAAAAACTTAGTTGTGAACTAGTTGCACACTTAAAGTTTACACTTCTACATACTGAAAAGTAGGCCAAATTTAGACCCAGGCAGTATTGAAATAGCACAGTAGCATTAAAAATAGTTTACTACTAGTACATTGATATTAGTATACTTATTACATAAAGTATACTTAAAATATACTTGAACTTAAGGATACTTCATAAAATGAACAGGAAGTATACTTCTTTTTCATACGGATGATGGTGAAAGCATTGGTCATTCAGTTTTTCCCTACACTGTGATTGCTCCATCTGTGGTAGATGCTAGGTTTCTTCAAATCATGGACAAAGAGTTTTTGCAAGACAGCTGCAACAGATGAGTTGCTCCTCTATCCTTTTGTGAGCCCAGACAAAGTCTACCCAACAACAAAGACTGTGCATTCAAATGTCTTCTCGGCACAAATGAATGCTTATTTTCTGTACTTGATGGATAACTTGCTAAAAGATAAGTATGCAGAAATTGCACCCCCTCTTTAACAAGGTCAGAAAGTATGGTACTTACCACTGTTTGGAGTGTATCATCCTAAGAATCCTGACAAAATTTGAGCTGTCTTCGATTTAAGTGCGCCTTTGACGGAGTTTCACTGAACAATGTACTCCTCACAGCCCTTCACAGAAGTTGATTCAAGTGTGCTATTCTATACTTCTATTAAACTAAAAATAAGACTGTATACTTTCAGTCTACTTTGTATGTTTCCTCTCAGGAACATACTTAAAATTGCAATATACAAAATAGACCAAAAATCTGAATTTTTCTAAATTTTTGTAGGCTAGTCAACTGGAAGTGCAAACAGGAATTTACTTTAAATCTACTTTTTCAAATCACTCTCCCTGCCAGTCTTTCCTGCTATCCATGTTTTCACTGATAAACGTAATGGGGCGCTATTACTCATCTTCTGAAAGAGTACAGAATCTCCGGATCAAAACCGGTGAAGAAGAAGCAGAAACAAGTGACAGAAAATTGCTTATCCAAATGTAAAAATAATTTGATCATCAAACAAACAGCATATAAATTTAAAACTGCTATCCGTTTCTGAATTAAATGTTGACCCAGGAAGGGTTATTAAACTGTGAAGCTTTGATGGACTCGATGGACCATCACGTTGATGGACTCGATCTACTCATACTTTATCATGATTTGATTATCATTCTGAATCCAATCTGGATGTAGTCTTTGATAAAAAATTGATTTTATAAGCTTTTTGTTTAAAATGTTGCTTTTTAATAAAACGTACCCACATTCATGCAATGATAAAAAAAATAAAAATAAAAAAAAGGATGTATGAAGCTAGAATAAGATGTTCAATTTCAAAGCTACTCTCAATGCTGTGCTCATAGTGTTATGGGAAAACATCTTTGTTTGACCGGTTGTGAAGTATGTGTAACAAACACACAAAGGAACAAAGGATATTGGCTTTAAATAAATAATGATGACATCATTGGAATGCTTGTGAGAGGCTATAAATAGACATGAAACGTGCACTTTCAGGCTTCTTTCTCTTCAAAGACCGCATTGTGTGTGCTACACTTTCTGTACGGGACTAGCGTCTCCTCAGAGCATTCCTCACATGATGATAAAATGCAATAGGAACTACTCGAGGTGCTGACTCATGCTTTGGCAAGGTTACAATTGGACTGACCACAGGAACAAGAGACCCCTTGTCTGCTGGCCAGAAGGAGGGACATGAGCAAAGGTTTCTCCCCTTCTTTGAAGACCTCCATAACAAATTAATATGTTCATGGGGGAAACTATATACATATAGTTGTGAGACAGATGGGCCTTTTTCACATGAGACCACTTCAGTTTTCATCCAAGGGCCAATCTCCTAAGGGGTTCCCTTTCTGTGTGGCTCAGACCACAGTTCCTCACCTTGGGTCCCACTCTAGGTGCATGTTGTCATCGCAAGATGCTAAAAGTTTCCCATTCAGGCTGGGAGCGGTCTTAGCCCAATGGATCTAGAGGGGTCATCATTTTGATTGGCACATCAATTGCCTCAAATTGATGGCTGTATTTCTGGCCTTGAAGTTCTTCCTCCAGAAGTTAAGGGGCTACAATGTTCTAGTACTGATGGACAGCACTACGGTAGTCACCTACATCACCAGGGCGGACTGCTTTTGCGCCATCTGAACAGGCTAGAATTGCATCTCTGGATGTTTGAATGTAGGAGCAGATTTATTATCCAGACAGACACACAAGGAATGGAAATTCGACCCCAAGATAGTCAAACAGATTTGGAAAAGATTCTATGAAGCAGAAGTGGACTTCTCTCTGAGATACCCATCCCCCTGGGTCTGGATGCAATGGTGCATACGTGGCCCAGTATGCGTTTCCACAGATCATTCTGCTCCTTGGAGTCATGGCCAAGGTCCACCAACAAGGGTCTCGCCTCTTATTGATAGCGCCTCATTGACCGACCAGACTGAGCAGAATCTTTGGAATGGCACTCTCTGCTCAGGAGGAAACATTACCGCTCTGCTCACGTTTTCTCATTAAATATGGTTCTAGTGGTGCGCCACGGCCCTCAGATTTCTCATTGAGTGTCCTCCCCCCTGCTCTATTGCCCTGGGCACGTGCCCAGTAGGCCTGTGTGTTAATCCGTCCCTGTTATGGTTTAGTTTGTTTAATGTTTGCTTTAGTTGGGCTCTTGACCCTTGACTTTTTAATAATGTTAGCCTTTTTCTGGCTGCTGTAACTGTGTGTATGTGAGGGACATGCATAGGCATGGCAAGAAAAGCCAAAGGAAATTCTGAGGATGATCTGTTGGTTATTTACTGATGATGATGACATCATCATATAACCTAAATCACATATCTCATCCCAAGGTTTATCACTGATCGAATCTGATAAATTAGGGGATATATAAATGTTGCCAATATTAACTACATTACGGTGTTGATATGCTCTGACTCTTCATCAGCTTTAGCAAGTTTAGGGTTGTTTCATTCGAAAAGTCTGCAAAATATTCAGTATGAAGTACTTCAGTTGAATGCAAGAATGGTAAATAAAGGTAGTCAGGTAAAATTTAGGGTGGCAAAAAATTGTGTTTATTAAACAAAGTTTGGGAGGAATAATTGAACAAAATGATGTGTTTAGTTACATTCAAGCTATTTTAAGGCATGAAGAAATTATTTTTAGAGGAAAAAACTTTTAAATATGTAATTTTGGTGATCACAGATAGGTTGTAAGGGATAAAAGTATTGATTACAGGGGGACTTTAATTAAAAATGCATTTTATAGGAGAATAATCTGATTGTTTATAATTTGTTAAAGGTCTGCTTAAGGAAAACATTTGGTGGTGGTTGTGCTGCTAAAGGATCTACAAATGACTAAATTCAAGGGTTCACTTTGACATCCTGTATTGGTTTAGTAGATTACTTGCTCTAAATGAGTGGTTAATGTCATGGTGTAATGAACAGAAGCTGCTCTTTGTAAATAATTGGAATCTGTTTTGGGAGCGACCTAGGCTCTTCCGTCCTGATGGCCTTCACCCCAGCAGAATTGGAGTGGCTCTTCTGTCGGACAACATCTCCAGGGCGTTACACACCACCATATGACTAGTAAGTCAAAGTCCAAATCACAGTCTTTGCTGTCCTAACGTAATTGACATAAGTACCATTGTAGAACATTATATAGAAACTGTGTCTATTCCTCGTTTAGTGAGGTCAAACTTTAAATCTACTGTAAGATCTAGGAAAAATCTAATTGTGATTAAACCAGAAAATCTCAATATTAGTGAACAAAAACAATTTCTAAAACTAGGTATTCTAAACATTAGATCGCTCACACCTAAGGCGGTTATTGTAAATGAAATGGTCACAGATAATAGTTTCGATGTACTTTGCCTCACTGAAACCTGGCTTAAGCCAAATGATTATTTCGGTCTTAATGAGTCTACTCCACCAGGATACTGTTATAAGCATGAGCCCCGTCTGATTGGTCGTGGCGGCGGTGTTGCAACAATCTATAGAGATATTCTTAATGTTACTCAGAAAACAAGTCACAGGTTTAATTCGTTTGAAGTACTAGTGCGAAATGTTACGCTCTTAGATGTAAGAAAGAAAACCGTTTTATCTCTAGCCTTGGCTACTGTATATAGACCTCCAGGGCCCTTTGCTGATTTCCTAAAATAGTTTGCAGACTTTCTCTCAGATCTATTGGTCAACGTCGATAAAGCATTAATTGTTGGAGATTTTAACATACACGTAGATAACACAAATGATGCGTTAGGGGCTGCGTTTACAGATCTATTAAACTCCTTTGGGGTCAAGCAAAACATCACTGGTCCCACTCATCGTCTTAATCACACACTAGATTTAATTATATCACATGGAACCAACCCAACCGATACAGATATTATACCGCAAAGTGATGATGTCACTGACCATTACATGGTAACTTGCATACTGCGTACTGCTGAAATCGGTCATGTTGCGCCACGTTATCGACCAGGCAGAACAATCCTTCCAACCACTATAGATAGATTCTCAAATAGCTTACCTGATCTGTCTCAGCTGCTCAGTGAACCCAAACAAACAGATGAACTAGAGGAAATGACTAGCAGTATGAGCACCATTCTCTCTAGTACATTAGAAATTGTTGCACCAATTAGATTAAAAAAGGTTAGAGAGAAAACTAAAGCACCATGGTACAACAGTGCTACACATGTTATCAAGAGAGAAACTCGTAACTTAGAGCGTAAATTGAAACAAACTAATTTAGAGGTCTTTAGAATCGCCTGGAAAGATAGTATGTCACGTTATAAAAAGGCCCTAAAAGCAGCCAGGGCTGAGCATCTCCGCAAACTAATAGAAAATAACCGAAATAATCCAAGGTTTTTATTTAACACCGTGGCTAGACTAACAAATAAACAAGCATCGCCTGATCAAAATATTCCGTTACAGTTTAGTAGTAATGATTTTATGAATTTCTTCACTGAGAAAATAGAAAGCATCAGAAACAGAATTGTAAATGTACAATCTTTAATGATGTCTTATGATTCAACCTCAATTATCGCCCCTCAAGAACTACTACACCGCTTTACAACTATAGGACAGGAAGATCTAAATAAACTTATCATTGCATCTAAACCAACAACATGTTTATTAGATCCAATACCCACTAAACTACTGAAAGAGCTGTTACCCGTAGTGGAAGAGCCTCTTCTCAATATAATTAACTCGTCTTTATCTTTAGGTCATGTTCCAAGAATATTCAAGTTGGCAGTCATAAAACCTCTCATTAAGAAGCCACAATTAGATCATAATAACCTAGCAAATTACAGACCCATTTCAAATCTTCCATTTATGTCTAAAATACTAGAAAAAGTTGTCTGCTCAATTGTGCTCTTTCTTGCAAGAAAATTATATCTATGAAAAATTTCAATCAGGATTCAGACCGCATCATAGCACAGAAACTGCACTCGTTAAAATCACAAATGATTTACTTCTAGCTTATGACCAAGGCTGTGTCTCAATACTAGTTCTACTTGATCTTAGTGCTGCGTTCGATACTATAGATCATAAAATACTCTTAGATCGACTTCAAAATTACACTGGTGTTCAGGGAAAGGCATTAAACTGGTTTAGATCGTACTTATCAGACCGCTACCATTTTGTCTGTCTAAATGGGGAAAAATCAAAGATAACGTCAGTAGACTATGGGGTGCCGCAAGGATCTGTGTTAGGCCCTCTGCTATTCTCAATATATATGCTGCAACTTGGTAATATTATAAGAAAACATGGAATTAATTTCCAATGTTATGCTGATGACACTCAATTATATATTTCATCACGACCAGATGAAAACGCTAAATTATCTAAACTGACAGCGTGTGTTGAAGATATTAAATACTGGATGACGTGTAATTTTCTGCTATTAAATTAAGATAAAACAGAGGTATTACTTATTGGTCCAAAAAACTGCCCACAAAACCTCTCACAATACAACTTTAACTTGCAAGGACGTCCTGTCACTTTATCCACTACAGTAAAAGACCTGGGTGTTATATTAGACCGTAACTTGTCTTTCGAAAATCATATTTCATATGTTACAAGAACGGCATTTTACCACCTTAGAAACATTGCTAAGCTACGTAACATGCTATCTATTTCTGATGCAGAAAAATTAGTTCATGCATTCATGACCTCGAGACTAGATTACTGTAATGCTTTATTAGCTGGTTGTCCTGAATCCTCAATAAACAAGCTACAGTTAGTCCAAAACGCAGATGCTAGAGTTCTTACTAGGTCAAGAAAATATGATCATATAACACCAATTTTATCATCTCTACATTGGTTACCTATTAAGTTCCGTATCAATTACAAAGTATTGCTACTGACCTATAAAGCCCTAAATGGTTTAGCTCCAGTGTATTTAACGGATTTTCTATCGCCCTACAATCCATCACGCTCTTTAAGATCACTAAACTCGAGGCTTCTGGTCGTTCCTAGGATATCTAAGTCCACTAAAGGAGGGAGGGCATTTTCACATTTAGCTCCTTAACTCTAGAATAGTCTTCCTGATATTGTTCGAGGTTCAGACTCGCTGTCCCAGTTTAAAGACGCATCTCTTTAGCCAAGCATTCACATTTTAATTACCTTTTATACTACAGTTAAATCGGATCAAAAGCATATTCTGAACAGCAGCTATGCTAATTATTTCCCATCTGCTTTTCTGATATTATCTCGGGACACTAGTCCCGAAGTAAATAGTTCGTCAGCTCCAGTTTGTATCCAGCCTCTCATGGAGACTTCAGATGCCCCAACACCTGTGATGAGACGACTCGACGCCTGTGACGAGACGACTCAACGCCAGCGCTGTTATGGCCTAAATTAATACATGATTGATTAACTTTTTCTAACATTTTTCAATGTACATTTATGAAATGCACTTTCTGTAAAGCTGCTTTGAAACAATGTGTATTGTGAAAAGCGCTATACAAATATATTTGAATTGAATTTAATTGAATAAGCTCTTAGCAACAAGTTCAGAGATTCTGTCAACAGAGTGACAGAGACCATAGCAAATTTACCTTGCTGCCTGTTTCAGATTATTCACGGACACCCCCAGTGGTCAAAGTTAAAGGGAAAGTTTACCCAAAAATTAAAATTCTGTCATAATTTACTCACCTTCATGTCCAAACCAAGACATCCATTCATCTTCCGTTAAGCTTCAGAACACAAATTAAGATATTTTTCTGTCCCTCCATTGTCAGCTACGCAACAACCACTTTGAGACTTCAAACTGTTTATAAAGAGATCATAAAACAAATCCATATAAATTGAGCAGTTTAGTCCAAATTTTCTAAAGAGACACAATCACTTTATATGATTAACAGATTTAACTTAGGCCATTATTCACATTTAAACATTGATCAGCGAACATAAACAGAAGTTCAAAAAGAGAACAAACAACAACACTTGCAGAAGCTCAAACATGCTGCGTAACACACAAGAATGAACCTCATTGCTTCTCGCACGTCAAGCGAACAGCTTGAGCTTCTATTTACTATAACTGATGTGTGGTTTGATGAATGTTTAAATGTGAATAGGAACCTAAATTAAATCTGTTCAGCATAAAGCGTTCATGTCTCTACAGAACATTTTGACTAAACCCCTCAGTTCATATGTATTAGTTTTATAATCTTTTTATTCACTTTTTTAAGCATCAGAGGGGAGGGACAGATTTTACTCAGATATCTGGAGGGACAGAAATCACTCAGATTTCATTAAAAATATCTTCATTTGTGTTCCAAAGATGAAAGTCTTGCGGGTTTGGAACAACATGAGTTTAGTGATGTTCATTTTTGGGTGAACTAACCCTTTAAGACCTGAAAATTGTTAATCCATTATATATCTAAATATATATGCATTGCCTTCTGAACTATTAAAGCTCCAATCGTAGTTGATAAGATGTAGTTTGTTTTTCTTTTTAGTTATATGTCCTGTGAAATTGCAAAGAAAATAATGTTGAATGTTTTCTTAATGTTTAAATGACTGGATGTCCGAATTTTGTTAAAAATTTATGTTAGCACCTGTTGTTGTAGATATTGAGTGGTATAGCTAGGTCAAAGTTATTTATTTTATTTGTATGCATTAGATTATTACATATTTTCTTCTCTTCTTTTTTCAAATATCAACTAAACATATCAGGGGATGTGTGTGGTAGAGAGCTCAGACTCTGGATAAATGTGGCTCAAGGGTATCCCTGTGCACCTCTGCAAATTAATCATTCTGACACATTCACAACCCTTCTAATAAGACAGGGGCCACAGAGCTCCCCACCCCACCATCGCAGCCTCGCTCCCTTCTTTGTTTGGCCCCCTTATCCCAGGAGATCGAAGAGCAGAAGTGGGGGAGGACATGGGACAGAGAAATGGTGTGTGTTGGGAAAATGGGGGGTACGACCGCAAGTGACACCCTCATTCAGAATACTCCTGGGGGACAGAGCCAGGCACAAGACTCCTATCACAGTTTCAGCAGCGCAGCCCCCAATGCTCAACAAAAGCAGACATGCTACATGCTCCCCATAATAATGGGGTATTTAGCTAGTGTATTAAAAGTGCAAAAGTGCCCACTGCATATATTAAACAAGAACAAAAATAGTACATATACAAAAGTGCAAATATGAGATTGCTTATGAGCATGCTCATGCTGACTCAGCATGCATTTAGAGACACATTGGAACCACCAGGATCAGGAAACAGTAATTAGGAGCACAATCTTAAAGTTGATTGTACATGAAACTAGAAAATATGCCATATTTAAAAACCACACACACACACACACACACACACACAAACTAAGTGGAGGAAAACTGGTTTGATACAGGACTATTTCTGAAATTACATATCAAATTCACAACAGCAGTATAAAAGGACAAAATCTTGACAGATGGCTGATCCATAGGCTCCAAAACTCTATGCAAATCTTGCAGATTTGTCACAATAAAAATGGAAAGAGAAGACTGAGTTAGTTTCCCTAAACTATAAACATAATTAAAATGCAATATTGTGTGTTTTAAAGGTTTACCACTACATACAACAGTAGTCAGTTTTATTTTGTACGGTACTTTTCACAGTGTACTACCTAGAATCAGAAAAAGAAAAACATGGTTAATATCTTGCATACAACAGCTACATGTAGTTTTAGTTTCACATGCTAACTTATTTGACTTATTTGATTTATTAAACTGAGCCATCTAAACAATATGGTACCATACCTAGATGTATTTAGAGTTGACAAAAAATATAAAAATGTGCCCACAAACATTTAATTTTTAATTTTTCTGCAATTTTATAAATAAAAACACTTATAATCTATTAAATCCTGACAATGTTTAGTACTCACAAATGTAGATATAATGTAGTTTGTTCGACATGTACTTTTTTAAAGTCAGAACATTAATATAAAATGTTTTATGCATAACTCTAAATAGTCTAAACATCTGATAAGTCTAAAGCTGTCTAAAGACTGCAGGTAAGACTAAAGCTTCAAATTTGTATGTGTGCCTCCATTTCAGTTTTCATTTTAAAAAGAACATCTGAGCCATAACCTTTTTTTTTTGGTTCCCCTTTGGCTCACAGATCATTGTTGTGGCCTAATTTTAAATGGCAATCTGTCCAAATAAATAATTCATGAAATGAATTAATTTATATTCATGTTTGCTGACATTATTTTTCTTTTTGGCACCGAAAATGAGATGACTGACAATGAAAAAGCGGGCATCTTCTGACCTCTGTGCTCCTTTTTTTCTCTCTCCGTATATCCCATATGTGATGGTGCATATTTTGCTGATATTACTCAACAGATATTCTCAGCATTGTTGAATTACTCCAACCCTAAAGTGGTTTATACATCTGGTATAATGCACTTATTTGCTATCCAGGTCTTATTGTTAATACGTAGCTGCAAAAAATGTGAATCACTAATCCCACTCCTACCTCTAAACCTACCCATAACCATTTCTTAAAAATATTTAGTTACAAAGAAAACATAGGCCTAACCGACAAATAAGTAGAATCACAATCACTTATTTATTGCAAAAATGTCAAAAGCAGTACCAAAAGTAACTTTGATGATGGTGATGATGATGTGTTGCAGTCACAGCCCTCTCTAGCGGAATAAAATATTTTGTTATGCAGGACAGAGCAGAATTTAAGAAAATCTTATCCCGATCCACTCTGTGAAGGTACGCATTTATCATTCAAACGCGCATCACCCAACACATGGCATGTCACAATCTGTGACGAAGCAGGTGGCAGCCAAAGAGCTGCTGGGCCCAAATTAAAATTAGTGTGTCCCAAATCTTAGTATGGTGAAATCAACCCAGGCTCATTGGAAATACGTGACTCTGCCTACATTTTTGCAAACCCTGAAATATGTACCTCCCTGCACTTTTTCAATTGGAAGCACAATTGATGAAAATGTGGTGAAATGTGGTGAAAAAACAAATTTTTATTTCTGTTGAAATACATTTAATTATTTGCAATTGTTAAAGTTGATTGATTTTTTGAATATTTAAAGGCTACTTTTATATTTTGGAGTAACTAACCCTACTCCTACCCTAAACTTAACCACTTCTCAACAATAAAACACATAACAGACAAATGAAAGTACAGTCACAGGTATTTATTGCAAAAACTGACCAAAACAGTGTAAAATGTTGCATTCCAAGTCTTCTGAAGTCATACGGATATCTTCATGTGGAGAACAGAGTTGATCTTAATGTTTTAATCGCTGAAATGATGATCCAATCCGCCGCTCCGTGTGAACACCCTCCACTCGTTCATATTTCATTCAAATAATACACATAACTCTTGAGCGTGACGCGGTCGGTCACACAAGAGCCAATGGCATTTTACAATAAAAGCTGACGTAATGACGCAATTGGTCATGAAACATACGACAGCCAATGCTGTCAAAGCTGACATAACGGGGCAATTTTCAAATATGATCTTCGGCGGGTGGACTCAACGCTGATCGTTTTTGGGGATTTTCTTCACAATAATCAATAGTTTGGCCTCGAAACACTTGGAATATTTGTACTTTTTAAATAAATTGTGCCTGCAGTCGTATCTGCCTGTTATATCCTGGGTTTTTTTTTTTTTTTATAATACACAAATGGTTAGGTTTAGGGAAGGGGTTGAGAAAAACTGACCACTTAGCACCTCTAGTGGACGTTTCACAGGAAAACGTCACGTATTCCCAATGAGCCTGGGTTGGGTGAAATAAGTATTCCAAAGATACCCGGATGGTCTACTTTTCCCGGTAGAATCTGGTGTGCAGATCTGTGCACACTCTAATGGCTAAAAATGCCCATAACCCATTGAATGTTGGGCGAGGATTCGATTACAACTACAAACACAAATAAAAAGTGTTAAAAAACTACAAACATGACGGATGTTCAAGTCTGACAGTTAAGTAAAGAGGTTTAGATAAGGGGGTTCGAATGATTCATTATTACTATCTAACACGACTAAAAAATATATAGTCAGTGTTATCCATATTATATTTTCACAATTTAAATGGTGACATGATACACATAACTAAGCGACATAGCTGTATCTTAAAGACGCAATTATGAAGAGTAGTATGTCCCAAAGCTTAGAGTAGGCAAGCTTTGGGACATACTACTCTTCATAACACTGACTATATATTTTTTAGTCGTGTTAGATAGTAATAATGAATCATTCACACTCAAAAGTATGTACTTTTTCTACACTAGGGTCCTATTTAAGGTTCTATTGTCAGTCACAGCATTGGACTGTACTGAGAAAATGCCTTTTGTGTCCCATTGCAAAAAGATAGTATGATAAACAATGGTTAAACGATTACAAAAATGCCATTCATTTTAAGGGTTTAAAGTGTGGTCTTGTTTAACATTATAATCTTTCAAACAAGTTGGCAGAAGAAGTTACAGAACAGAACAAAATGTTATAAAAAGTAGATGAGTAAACTGCGTTTATATGAAAATTGAATTCAATAGAATCAAAATATTAATGCCATGATTAGATGAATAAGGATTCGTACATATCTAAAAGTAAAAAGGTTAATAATTTATAA
This sequence comes from Gobiocypris rarus, assembly GCA_023029165.1. Lineage (NCBI taxonomy): Eukaryota > Metazoa > Chordata > Actinopteri > Cypriniformes > Gobionidae > Gobiocypris > Gobiocypris rarus. The sequence continues at coordinate 23,893,664 of CM040931.1, forward strand.
TTTAGTGCTGCCAATTCGTCAACAATTGTAAGTTTCAGTGTGTGTGAAAACGTAAGTAAATGTACGTGTGGTAGAACCACACTTTTCGTAAAAATACTCATGAAAACTCATGAGATCATACATGTGCATGCATCTATGCATGTCAGTATCACTGACTGGATGAACAAAGCCAGTTTATAGGCATTAGCCTTGTCTTCTCTCTTCTGCAATTTAATTAATGAATGTTCATTACTGTTTGATTATTTTTTTTTTTCACTCAAATGCAGAAATGAAATACAGCATGTGAAAGTTTTTGTGACTTTACAAAGTGTATTTAATGATGCAAGTGCTGTTCAGTTTATGAACATTACATTCTTATAGATCGTTTTACACACGTAAACCTCACCATAGTAGAGTGCAACAGTGCAGCTGCAACAGTATTTTTTTTACAATTTTTTTTCCCAAAAGGAGTTTTAAAAAGTCTTTGTTTAAGTGTTATAAGCCCTAAACCAAACCATTCAGCTAGGATATTAATCACAACTTTACATACTTTGATTAAAAATTTTTTTTTTTGAAAATTGGACAAATAGTCTGCTTTTTTTATTGGACAACAAGACTGTTAATGGCTAAAGACTGTAATGAAAGAAAGTACTACAATTTTTACTTTTAGTATTTAATATTTAACCGCATTTTAAACATCCCTGGAAAGTCTGCAGTTTATGGATACTCTCTGGTGGACTGCGATTGCTGGTTGCAAATTACCAGACAATACCCAAAATATCCTTATCCTCAACAATCCCAAGGCAAGAGAAATGTAGAGTGCAATATACAGCAAAACAATTTTTCCAAGTGTCAATATAATAGTGCTTAATTTTATCACCATCAAATTAAATACCACGTTCAGGTGTATTATTTTCTGTGTGCAACCTTTAAATCTTGTCTTTAAATGTAGTTTGATTGAGGGGAAAGATAGATACAGCATGAGATTAATTTACAAAAAGATTATACTCACTTTAGTGTAAGCTCAGGCATCATTTCTGACTCTTGGGAGAGCTTTACAACATAGTCCTTAAATATTTTATGTTTTGAGGTATTAATAAATATGTATAATATGTTTTACTTGTATTTATTATGTTCAATATATAGTTTTATTTGTCGCATGTGATGACTTCAGTACCTGCTTGTCTGGGTCTGGAATTGCTCCAGTAGGGGCAAAAAAGCATTGAACCGTGGGAAGAGGAAAGAGAATGAATGAAAGAAAGAGAGGCATTCTTGAGAGAGCAATGAAATTGTACCCAGGGTATAATGGTCTTCAGTTCTATTGAACGTTTATTATCCTCAAAAAATGGACTACATGTAGTGTTATTTCTACAGCACTTTAACTTCTTCACTTTTTATTTTATGTTTACAAAACAGGAAAAGAAAAGTTTCCAACATGAGCTTGCTTTCTTCCTTTATTCTATCCCTCTTTCATCCTCCTCAGATGAACAGGAAAGAATGAAAGTAGTCTCAGACACAGGTGTTCACACAGTTAATTAATACTAAAAAACTTCCCACACACTTCCCATTGATCAGAGGATGGTCGGACAACCGTCTTGTCTTTTTAGGATTCTCTCTCCTAATGTTTATGGTTCCTGCACCTTCAGGAAATTACCCTTTTATAGGGTCAACACAATAAAAGACCTTTGGTTTTTTCTAGTTGGGAGTGGTTAGTAGGTTAGTGTTTGTGAATGTGTGTGTATATAAGTCTGTATGTGACTTTGTGTGAGAGAGAGATTTTAGGTGGGGGAGGCAGCGTTTGGTAGTGTTGTTTAATCTCCTACCCGTCCCTTTTTTACATTTTAGGTGGGGGTAGTAGTGTTTAATCTACTAGTTCTCTTTTGCGGTCAAAGAAAAGACCTGAAGAGGTTAATTGGCTCCTCATCCAATATATCACATTGCTGTGAACTCTCTGACCCTTCTTGTCAAAAGGAGGCCTTTTCCTCTCTGACTTGATGAATGTGTTTCTTTGGGAGTGTACTACAGAGTAAAATTTTTGGGCATCAAAAAGAGGAGTTATGGCAATTTAAATTTGATTTCTGTGGTAATTCATCCTCTTAACATTTAGACCATTTGCAGACCATAGTGAGCATTATTTGGAAATGTATTCTAGCACATTGCAATAAGTTAAACAAGTCAGTGAAATCAGTGTCGAATGGAGGTTGGTGGGTGAATGTGTGGGAGGGGGGTTGAGGGTATTATCTGACAAATTACTGACAAAAAACAAAAACCTCTGACTGTTATGAAAGCACACTGACAAGGGAGGAAGGTCTGGTCTAAATATATTACAAGTGACAAATTAGTTCCAAGAATCGATTTTCTACTCATGCCTGTACAAATTCAGACTGTGTACAGGCAAGAAAAACCTACCTGTGCAACATCTAAACACAATATCCACCACAATATCTGACACCCAAAATATAAGCTGGTAACAGTGGGAAAATCTTGTTAATACATGGCACTTTCCATTGCACTTACCTTAGAGCAGCAATGTTTTGAGTTATTTCACAATTGAATATTGTATATTTGATGTGGACTATTTTATTAGGGGGACAATCAAGAATACAATGATGGGAGAGGGAAGCAGAAGAAACAAGGATTGCTGAGAAATAATGAAAAAAGGAGAGGTAAAGATAAACTGGAAAAAAAACTGCAAAGAATCAAAATTGTAAAATCAAAACTGGGAAGATTAGAGTAGGGCTAATGTTTTTTTTGATGATATTTAATACAACCTTTAACAAATATTTGTTTAACAAATTAGCCTATAAACAAATATTTTGGTATTTTATATAAGATGACAAATCGTAAATAGAACTATTATGTTTAGAAATGTATAATCCCTGTAGGACAACAAAAGAAGTTGAAAGGTAAAAGGAATTTAAAAGACTTTAAAACTCCAATAGTTCCAATTGAGACTTCCTTGAATTCATCAAAATATTAGGACCCACTTTATATTAGGTGGCCTTAACTACTATGTACTAACATTTTAATTAATAATTTGATACATTGCACTTATACTGTACATACATGTTTTTACATTGTACTTACATTTTTAAAAATACCTTCATGTAATTACATCTGTAATTAATTTATGTAGTTACATTTGTAATTACACTGTTGACACTTCCCTTACACCTAACCCTACCCTTAAACTTACCCATCCCACCACACCTGTCCCTAACCCTACCCGTATCCCACCTCAATACAGCAAAGGTGTTTTGCAAAACAATATGAACACAGTAAGTACATTGTACTTATTTTTTTATGTAAGTACATAGTAGTTAAGGCCACCTAATAGCTACTGTTAAAGATTACACTACAATATCCAATATAACTTTTTAAAATAAGAACCAATAAGAACACAATATATAAACTAAAAAATAACAGAGAGATGGAACACAAGAATACATGGGCAAATGCACTCGTTGAACCATCCTGGTATAAGTGTCTTATAAGTCAGTTTTTCATGCTGCTCTCATACTGCACAGCTACAACAATAATCTTTGACAACAAAAAGCTATTTATAAAAGGCATCCGTGAGCTTTTCAGCCGTTAAATGATCATTTATGTGATTCGTTCTCTGAATGTCAAGCGTGTTCATTGTGCCAGCGGGAACGTGGGCTGTGTGACAATCAACGCAGAGGTTAGTTAGGGGAACACAAACCTATCTTTGTTCACTGTGGTCAGAAAAAAACGGATTATTTGCTCGGCTTTTCATCTGCCTTGTGCGGAATACATTATGTGTGTAAATGTTGTTGAACCCCGGCTATTCTCAGCGGAAAGGTCACACACTCCCTTCGACCCAAACTCCTCCACGGTCTTTGTGTCCCTACTGAGGTGAAAAAACGGGCTATGCCTATAAACTTCACATTTAAAAGGCAGTCGTAAGGCACTGCTGCTTCTTTAGGGAAAACAATAGTTTTTTGGGACACTTTTTCTAGCAGAGTCTAACGGCAAGAGAACCTGCTTGTGCACGACGGTTCTGACACAACTGCTTTTAAAGAGCATCATTTATAATGCAACTCTCCAATTAATCATCTGCTGAAAACTGCGCATTATTGTATTTATTTTTCTATTTTTTAACATAGGTATAACGTGTTTGAAGCCACATTCAACACATCTGTCTTAAATTACATTGTCATTATGAATTATAACACGGACCCAACGCAACCATGTGAAGACGGCTTTCAAAATGATTAGCGGTCACTCATAGACTACGTTTACTATTGTAGGCAGTTTGTAAATAGGGCCTATCTTTGTATAAATAATAAAAAGCATTCCTACTTTAAAAATATTATTATATAGGCTACGTTTATGCACTGTATTTTTTTAATGAATGCATGTATTTCATGACCCATTCGCAACTGTCCCTTACATCATATTTAAATAAATAAGGCAATTTTACACTAGACCTACTTTTAAATAGTTGCATATGAATGAAATTAAAGGAAACAAAGAATACTGCGTGTGAGGGTGTTTCGATTAGGCCTATAGCCTACGATCATCTTAACTTATTAAACAACTGAACTCATTGAAAAGTTCTGTAACTCACGCTCTGAGGCCATGGTGATGACAGACTCGGTTGTGGCGTGATACTCATCGGCGTCCATGAAATCCTCTAGGGAGGATGCGTCCCCCTGGAAGTCATGATGGTCCAGGAGCTGTTGCAGCGGAGGTGCTTTGGGAAGAAGCTGGTTAACCACCTCTCTGCTGATATTGGGCGCTTGTTTTAAACGCAGTTTGCTAAGGATTTGTGATTTGATTGTTTCCAGCCGTAAGACTTTACTCTGTTCTCTCCAAACGCACGCGGAACACTCAGGAGAGTCCAAATCATCCACATCAAAAAGAGAGACTCCAGCATCCGAGGACATCTCGCTCACTTGGGTCAGAAAGAGGTCTGGCTCATCGCTCCCGGACAGTCCCAAAGAAATAAGAACCGTTAAGCACAATAAAAAATTAAACCTTGTCATGATGTTAAATAGTCAGGACCGAAGGGTTTCCTCTTGGCTTTACAATATACTGTTGTTCTTGATAAAATGTATTCGAGCAACGAATTATCTATCTAAATAGAAATAAAGACGTTTTTCAGCAGAAGCTGTATTCCATTTTATACGTTCCTTAATGCAAATGAGTTTGTGTTGTTGTTGTTGTTGTTGTTGTTTTTTTAAATCTTTTTATCAGCTACCTGCTTTACTGTTGAAAGCACGTCTTTTTCAACTGTACAAATGCGTCTAAAAGCCCCCTTTATATATCGCTGCTGACTAGTGGCGTAACCCGTCTCTATTGGCTAACATTTCAACAAAAGGCTCACAAGTTTGTCACTAAATCGAGAGAGAGAGAGAGAGAGAGAGAGAGAGAGAGAGAGAGAGAGAGAGAGAGAGAGAGAGAGAGATGTGTGTGCGTGCGTGCGTGCGTGCCTGTGTGCGTGTTCGTGTGTGTGTCCTTGTTTAATTTACATTGTGGGGACCAAATGTTCCCATAAGGATAGTAAAACCTGAGATCACCTACATTGTGGGGACCAGCCAGCGGTCCCCACATTTCAAAAGGCTTATAGATCACACAGGATAAGTCTTTTTGAGAAAAATGCAGAATGTTTCCTGTGATGGGTAGGTTTAGGGGCAGGGGCAGTGTAGGGGGATAGAATTTACAGTTTGTACGGTATAAAACCATTACATCTATGGAGATTCCCCACAAAGATTGTGAACCAGACATGTGTGCATGTGTGTGTGTGTGTGTGTGTGTACTTGTATTTCTTACTTTGTGGGGCCCAGTGACCAGTAGCCCATGCACCAACGGTGTGGGGCCCAACTACGTGGGATATATATTGAAAACTACACCGATTTCAATATAAACGGCCTCAGATGCCTCTGCTGATATACCTCATGCTTTTTTTTTTACTTTCCCCACAACGTGATAAAAACCGGTTTTGAGTGTGTAAGTGTGTGTGCTCTCTATCGCCCCCACAGCTGGGAACGGGGGACTGCAAGTTTACACACTCGGGGAAGTGTGTGTGGCTTTAGCCAATGAGAAAAGTCTACGTATGGGGTCATCCGGTGTTACGAGATTTTCGGTTTCACTGGGCGGAGCCTACATGAATATTCATAAGATTCGTCCGCGCTTGAAACTGAAAATTTTGGCCAAAAGTCAACACTTCTCAAATCTCCGTTCTCCAATCTCCACACGTTTTAGGATTACTGCGAAAACAATTATTGAGAAAAGGTAATCAGGTTTCAACGACGAACTAATAGTGATGGGCAGACCGAGGCTTCGTGAAGCACTGAAACAGTTGAAGCAAATGTGCCGGAGCTTCGAAACAACACCCGACACCCGTCTCGATTACGCCATCTAGTGGTCACTTGCATGTATTGATCTGAAATAACCTTGAAATGACTCTTTTATGTTAAAAAAATAGTTTTTAACATCTGTCTGACAACTACTTGGTTTTGTAACCTGTAGCCTCCTTGTTGTTTTTTGTCATGAAAAATTAAGATTAATAAAATAAATACAGCCACAATGTGTCACAGTTGCTACATTACATTTTTATTAAAAAAGGACTTAACCGACTTCTTTTTTTACATATAATTTCTCCAGCCTTTGAAAAAATCCTCTCACAAGAGACACATGTTGCTTGCATGCACTAATATTTTTCAGCAAGTACATACAAATGAGTGAAATTTATTGCTCTCTCTTTCCAATAAATTAATGGATCATGCGTTCTGGGCAAAAATGTACTCTTGAGGTATCTTTTCACTTCTACTGTTGCAAATCATACATCTCACTTCATTTGGTATTTCCAAATGGAAATGCTCCCACACCACAGATGTACGGCATCTCTTATGTGGAGCCTCCATCTATATATCACCTATGAATATATATATATATCTTATGCTGTGCTGTCTGTCACTATCTAACTTTGCCCATATGAATGTGTCACTATAGCCTATATCTATCCTAACTATCTGTCACTGTCTATAGCCTACCTGTCAGTAAATATATCTAATTTAAATCTAATTTAAAACAAAATGTAGGCTATCTCCTCTCACAAAACCCATGAGGTGAAGATGGATTAACTTTATTTTTAAACCGAGGGGAATGAGGTTCATACAGATGTGTGACTGTGTGGTTTGTTCCCGCCCCTTTCAATCGAAGCAGTTTCGACAGGCGCACCTGATGAAACACTTCGGCGCTTCATTTAGCGGTAGTCCCGTGACATGGGTGTGTCGAATTACAGTTCGGAGTATGGCACGCACTTCGGGCCAAAATTAATCAATCAATCAATCAATCAACTTTATTTATATAGCGCTTTTACAATGACGATTGTTTCAAAGCAGCTTCACAGTGTTAAACAGGACAACATTGCAACAAAATTTGATTTGGCTAGTTTAATTTGGATAGTTTATAGAATTATATATGACCAAATGAATAAATTCAATTTGTATATTTAGTTGAGTAACTTGGATCATAATTTGAGTGTCCCCAACTGAGCAAGCCAAGCCAAAGGCGACAGTGGCAAGGAACCAAAACTCCATCAGGGCATGATGGAGAAAAATAAACCTTGGGAGAAACCAGACTCAGTCGGGGTGCCAGTTCTCCTCTGGCCTATTATTAACAGTGTATAATTATTACTCTGGCAACCTTGCAGGTCATAAATCATATTAGATAGGAATATTCGAAATTTTGGGTATCACGCAAGAGACGTGTTCATTTAGGATGGCGCGTCGATTACACAAGAATATGAATACTTGAAAGATCGGAGTTATTGTGCCGGAGACGGGTTAATTGAGGATGATGTTCCGGTGAGGCAAATTCAGAGGAGACACTAATGGACACGGTCTCAGCAGACACTCCAGGATGAGCTGGTCATGTCCAGATGCAGGTCCACCATCCGATCCGGACACGGCCTGGATCTGGCCGACTGCAGTAAACCTCGGGATAAACAGAGAGACTAACATTAGTGTGGATGCCACTCTTTTTATGATGTAACGAGTACATCAGGAGTTATGGGAAGTGTTCCCGGTTCCGGCTGACCTAGTTAATGCAGCCTAACAATCAGTCATTTGATTTGAATAAAGAAAGTTAAAAATGTTCTATGTGTATGCCATAGTAAAGAGATGTGTTTTTAGTCTAGATTTAAACTGACAGAGTGTGTCTGCTTCCCGAACAATGCTAGGAAGACTGTTCCAGAGTTTAGGTGCTAAATAGGAAAAGGATCGACCGACCTGCAGTTGATTTAGATATTCTAGGTATTTTCAACTGGCCAGAGTTTAGAGACCGCAATTGACGTGATGGAGTATAATGTGTTAAGAGCTCACTTAAGTACTGGGAGCTAAACCATTTATTGCTTTATAAGTAATAAGCAAGATTTTAAAATGTATGCGATGTTTAATAGAGAGCCAGTGCAGTGTTGACAGAACTGGACTAATATGATCGTACTTCCTGGTTCTAGTAAGAACTCGAGCTGCTGCGTTTTGGACCAGCTGGAGTTTATTTATTAGGCGAGCAGGGCAACCACCCAGTAGAGCATTACAATAATCTAGCCTTGAGCTCATGAACGCATGTACTAATTGTTCAGCATTTTGCATTGAAAGCATGTGACGTAATTTAGATATATTTTTAAGATGGTAGAATGCAGTTTTACAGATGCTAGAAACGTGGCTTTCAAACGAAAGATTGGTATCAAAGAGCACACCCAAGTTCCTCACTGACGACGAGGGCTTGACAGAGCAGTCATCGAGGGTTAGACAGTATTCTAGGGCACTACTTGTGGAGCTTTTCTGTCCGATAATTAAAAATTCAGTTTTATCTGAATTAAGTTGCAGGAAATTACTATTCATCCAATGTTTAATATCAGCTATGCATTCCGTTAATCTTGTGAATTGGTAAGTTTCGTCAGGGTGTGAAGAAATATAGAGCTGAGTATCATCAGCATAACAATGAAAACTAACGCCATGCTTCCTAATGATATCTCCCAGTGGTAGCATATACAGGGTGAAAAGCAACGGTCCTAACACTGAGCCTTGCGGTACTCCATACTGAACTTGTGATCGTGTGACATCTCTTCATTTACTGCTACAAACTGATAACGGTCAGATAAGCAAGATTTAAACCATGCCAATGCAGTTCCACTAATGCCAACATAATTTTCGAGTCTATTCAAAAGAATATTGTGATCGATAGTATCGAATGCAGCGCTAAGATCGAGTAACACTAATAGAGAGATACAACCACGATCAGATGATAAGAGTAAATCATTTGTAACTCTAATTAGAGCAGTCTCAGTACTATGATACGGCCTAAATCCTGACTGAAATCCTCACATATACCATTTCTTTCTAAAAGGAACATAATTGTGAAGACACAGCCTTTTCTAATATTTTTGATAGAAACGGTAGATTCGAGATTGGTCTGTAATTGACTAATTCTTTAGGATCAAGTTGCGGTTTTTTAATAAGTGGTTTAATTACAGCCAACTTAAAAGTTTTTGGTACATATCCTAATGTCAAGGATGAATTAATAATATTAAGCAGAGGATCTATGACCTCTGGAAGCATCTCTTTTAATAGCCTAGTCGGTATAGGGTCAAGCATACATGTTGTTGATTTTGATGATTTAACAAGTTTAGCCAATTCTTCTCCTCCTATAGCAGTGAATGAGTGTAATTTTTCCTCAGTGAGACTACAATGTTCTGTCTGAAGTGATACTGTAGTAGACGGCTGCATGGTTATAATTTTATTCCTAATGTTATCAATCTTACTAGTAAAGAAGTTCATAAAGTAAAAAAATTAAACATCCCACCGACCGATCTATGGGGTGTGATTTATATATTTACTTTGCTAACTAAGCAATCAATCGTGTCGATCGTCGCGTACCTTGCCGTGACCAATGACGTGTGATAAGAAGCGTTACACTTTCGTCGCCCACATACTCGCCTGAGAAGATACGTGACGTCAGCGCGTGTAGTCTGAAGTTTTGCCAGTTAAGGAAAAAAAACCTTCAATGTTCTAAATTGACATAATTTCAGTAAGCTCTGTGTGTTAACAATTCGTCTAGTGAGGAGGACTGATGGATATGTGTTTTTGCCAGTTAATCCCTTTAAATTCCAAAAGAAAAGTATATTTATTTACAACATGTAGGCTAATATAGTAGGACTCTTATACTGGATGGCGAAAGGAGTTAGCCTATATTACTTAATTCAGCCAGTTAGAAAAAAAGGTAAATAAATGTATTAAATTGTGCATTTGAAAGATTTTAGTAGGCTACATCAATATGTTAAACTATACAGTTAGTAAACATTTAAATGAAATGCCCATTTATACAGGTGTGTTTAAAATCAGCCAGAAGCTAACCCAGTTAAACACGTCCTTATTAGGAGAAAATACAAAATATGCAATTATCCACATTAGATTATTTATATAGGGGAGAGCAGGGCACAACCTAATGATTTTTTAACAAGGTTTATTTTTCTCCATCATGCCCTGATGAAGTTTTGGTTCCTTGCCACTGTCGCCTTTGGCTTGGCTTGCTCAGTTGGGGACACTCAAATTATGATCCAAGTTACTAAACTAAATATACAAATAGAATTTATTAATTTGGTCATATATAATTCTATAAACTATCCAAATTAAACTAGCCAAATCAAATTTTGTTGCAATGTTGTCCTGTTTAACACTGTGAAGCTGCTTTGAAACAATCGTCATTGTAAAAGCGCTATATAAATAAAGTTGATTGATTGATTGATTGTGAATCCACTTGGGGTTCAGAGTATTTTTTTTCCCCTACATTAATTTCAAACGTCTAATACAATTATGTGGTTTTGTTTCATAAGTGTATGCTTTTTTCTTGATATACCCGGAAATAATGGAAGTGAAATGTGACAACATGCCCCATAGGTGGGGTAGTATATCCAAATAACAGCTTAAAATGTTATCATATAAAAAAGACAAACTAAAATATTTTGTTAATAAAATTATTATTATTTTTAAATAAAAAGGCATTTTTTATCATTAAAAATATACACATTTTTGAGTTTGACAACAAACACATCACTTAATACAGCACAGCATCGTTAAAAATATAACAATAAGGAATAATTTCAGAACATTGACTCCCAGTTTTTATTCACCCTTTTTTCATGGTTTTCTCAAAAGAATTAAAAAATATATAGAATATAATATCATATTTCTAATAGGGCTCATTGTAATGCAGTGTTACACGCACCCCACCTGCTCCACTTTAACACATTTAGTGTGTGTGCTCAGGGACAACATGTGTTGTGTATATTTTAACACATGTAGTGTGTGTGCTCAGGTACAACACGTGTTGTGTAGATTTTAACACATGTAGTGTGTGTGCTCAGGGACAACACGTTTGTCCCACGTTTGTAGATTGATTTTAACACATGTAGTGTGTGTGCTCAGGGACAACATGTGTTGTGTAGATTTTAACACATGTAGTGTGTGTGCTCAGGGACAACACGTGTTGTGTAGATTGATTTTAACACATGTAGTGTATGTGCTCAGGGACAACATGTGTTGTGTAGATTTTACAACACGATCTCATGACAATGCGTATAAATAGTACGAGTGTGCAATCTCGTAGAATGTATACGCCAAAACTCATTTTGGCGTGCATATGGTACGCCGTTTTTGGCGTGCATATGATACGCACTTTATGACGTGTATATGACACGCTTTTGGGTAGGGTGAGGGTGGGGATGTGGGGGGTTCGTACATATAATACGCCATAAAGTGCGTATCATATGCACGCCAAAAACGGCGTACCATATGCACGCCAAAATGAGTTTTGGCGTATACATTCTACGAGATTGCACACTCGTACTATTGATACGCATTTTCGTGAGATCGGGCTCAGATTTTAACACATGTAGTGTGTGTGCTCAGGGACAACACATGTTGTGTCAGTTTTAACACATGTAGTGTGTGTGTTCAGGGACAACACATGTTGTGTCAGTTTTAACACATGTAGTGTGTGTGTGTTCAGGGACAACACATGTTGTGTCAGTTTTAACACATGTAGTGTGTGTGTTCAGGGACAACACATGTTGTGTCAGTTTTAACACATGTAGTGTGTGTGCTCAGGGACAACACATGTTGTGTCAGTTTTAACACATGTAGTGTGTGTGTGTTCAGGGACAACACATGTTGTGTCAGTTTTAACACATGTAGTGTGTGTGTGTTCAGGGACAACACATGTTGAGTCAGTTTTAACACATGTACTGTGTGTGTTCAGGGACAACACATGTTGTGTCAGTTTTAACACATGTAGTGTGTGTGTGTGTTCAGGGACAACACATGTTGTGTCAGTTTTAACACATGTAGTGTGTGTGTTCAGGGACAGCACATGTTGTGTCAGTTTTAACACATATAGTGTGTGTGCTCAGGGACAACACATGTTGTGTCAGTTTTAACACATGTAGTGTGTGTGTGTGTGTTCAGGGACAACACATGTTGTGTCAGTTTTAACACATGTAGTGTGTGTGTTCAGGGACAGCACATGTTGTGTCAGTTTTAACACATATAGTGTGTGTGCTCAGGGACAACACATGTTGTGTCAATTTTAACACACAACCTGTGTCGTGTAATGAAGGTTTGAGTGTAAGTATCTGCATATTAAATTGCCTCCGGTGCTCCTCTTCCTCCTTAAAATATTACATGTCATTCCAACCTATAAACATAATTTTAAAATTGTTAAGTTGTCTCAATGTAGGACAAAATATAACAAAATATACTGTCATTAATGATGTACTGTACCACAAACATGTGTCTTGACCCCATGTACGGCTGAACCATATATTATTCCATTTAGTAAACAGTAAAGTTGATAGGTGGGGTTTTTAATGCTCAAAGTTTTTTTCTTCTTCTTCAATTTATGTAACCTGGAAGGACCCTTTGAGATACAGGATGTCTTCTACCAAGGACTTGTGGACATGATGGGCAGCAAAAGAAAAACAAAACACAAATTTCTAGAAAACAATGTAAAATGTTACTAGAGTGGTGATTTCTTTATTATAGGCATGCTGTCAATCAATTTATGAACAAGGTGTGGGATTTTTAAATATTTTTGCCTGGGTCTGAGCAGACATAAAGGCAGTACGTTTTTTGTTTATTTAAAAACTGCAATGATCTGTGAACGACCAGTTTGTTGGAAAGGTAAATTACCCAAAACACCAATATGTAGCCACTAAATGCCTGTATATCTCTATATAAAAATAAGCAGGGGGTCTTGGCTGCATTCTGGTTTGTATTTCTAAAGTTCTCTCCTATTGCACGCTGTTTTAGCTTTTAATCCTTAAAACTACCTTTTGAAAAAAAACTAGTACTTAATCATTATAGACTAGAACTCATTCATTAGATACTAGTGCTTATCTTATAATTCACTACCTAAGAAAAATGATACCTAGTGCTTATTTTTGTTACTATTAACATTTTAGATCAAATATATCTCAAGCTTAAAGCTGTGGTAACTTTGCGCTCTAGCGGTTAATAAACAGAACTGCATGCATCTTGCGGAAGAACATTGTACCCGGAGCTACTTCTCTCTGTTTATGACTACACAGAGACTGTGCTCCTCCACAACGGTACCTACCAGACCAACTGAAATAGTCCCAATATAAACACTTATTATAAGTGTGCCATAATGATTCAGGGTAAGATAGAAACACGGTTTTGAACATGGATTCATGTTGTACATTCTCGTTATATATATTTTTTGTAAATATTGAACACAAAGTCACAGACAGCAGCTCAAATATATACTTGTATTATCCAGACGTTTATCCACACGCACGTTATCAAGGCGTTTATCCACACGTGTATGGAAGGCCAACAGTATGGCGTCCCGTCGGGCTCATTAAAGTGAATTTACTATGGCGCGCACTCCGGGCCAAAATTAAACATCCGAACGACCGATCGATCGATCGAACGTCTTACCGAACGTCTATCCGAACGTCTTGTTCTCTGAACGTCTGACTGAGCGGGTGACCCACGTGACGACCTGACGTGACGTCAACGTCTTGGAATTATGTTTTTTTTTTTACCATGCAAGTATCCAAGCTGATGTGTAAAGACTTTAAATTGACATTGCAGGCACTAAATACAGAGATAGGGTGAATTTAGGGTGATTGGGACACTCTTTCCAAGGCATCTCAATGGCAAAAAGTGTCCCGATCACCCTAAATTCACCCTATACCTAAAATAATAACTCAACCATTTCCTGCATCCTGCAGTACTTCCCTGAACAAGCCTTTAAAGATGTTGTAGGCTATTCTGTAGTCTTTCTGAGTGATGAACTGAATAAGCTATCATCTATCATGACTTTCTCTATTCCCTTACAGAAGGAGCTAATGTTTAAAACTTTCAAACACCAGACTCACCTATTTTAACTGTAGGCTATACTGTTAACTAGTGTTTTTGGTTTTTTCCATATTTCATTTACATGTAGGCCAAGCTTTATCATTTTATGTAATCATTTGCTTGTTTTTTTATTTATTTATTTTATTATTATTTGTCAAACAGATTAATTTTATATGGTGTGTTATTGTTAAGAGAGTTAAAAGTTAGAAGATAAAGACTTCATCCTAGTCTGTAAGATTGTACATTTTAATATTCGAAACAGTAATAATAGTATAGTCTAGATGCCAGATATATTAGAAAATCTTTTAAGATACTTTTTTGTTGTTGTTTCTGGATAATAGGGATTTTTTTCACTGTAATCCAATGATTCTGAAAACAAAACATTAGACATCTAAACAAAATAACACGTGGGGCTAATTTACTTGAGGTTCTAGTATAAATGGTGTCTATTAAAAAATGTATTTATACATTTATGAATAAAGACCAGAGTCCTTTGTCATCCTGAGTTTTTGAGGGGATCTCTTGAATGAATGATATAATGATAGGCTACATCAAATACGTTTTATCAGTCACTGGAATAAAATTGTAATAGAATCTTTATTTAAAGCCTAAAATTACTTTCAAATGTCATTTACTAATTTTGATCACAGCCGGAACTTCTGTGTTTATATTTCCGACCATAAACTTTTATTAAATTTTTTGAATTTATTCATTAATTTCATACTTGATTTGTATGTTGTTATTTGTAATTATTTGATCTTTATTCACGGACTGTAATGGCTGAATGTTTGTAGCCTAACTTACATTCTAAAATAAAATAAATAAAAAATGTATTCCAATACTTTCGTTATTATTTGATGTTTGCGAAACAGAAATAGCCATCTTTTAATGAATAACAGTTCAAACAAGCCTTGAAATACATATTTTTGTATATTATCATATTTGTGTCAGACCTCAAAATAAGTAAACCAGCCCCAGCTTCTTTTTAAGGTGAATAATCTTTTTCAAGGTCTTGCAATATTCATAATTAAGTTGCAATATATTAAAAATATGCAAACAAATTAGGCTAAATAACAAACTAATACAATGTATGTCAAATCTAAGCTTTTATTTCAAGAACTAAAGAGAAATAATCAATATATGGACTGCAGTTTTCCCTGCATTTAAATGTGCAGCTACAGGATATTTCTATTAAATAAGACGAAATTAGATCTAGATCTATTCCTGAACCTTCCGTTTTATTGAGCAATGGATAAAATTTGTGATATATCTCGTGCATTTCCGAATTAGCCGTCAGAGCTGGCCTGTTTTGTTAATAATAGCCTCTGTAATAAACTTTATTAATACACTGCACATAACTTTATAAATCAGCAATTGCTGTAATCAAATGGGGACTATAAAGGACAAAATCGAAGTATAAGAACCTTAAATTAGGGTAAGAAAGACAAACGTGTTACACCGTGTCTTAACACGAAGACAACACGTTGGGAAGACTATCGGTTACCGGACTCGCGACCGGTCGCCATGGGTACGCGTTAACAACACGTAAGCACATTTAGGAACGTGTTACATGCGATTTAATGAAACTGATCACTAATTTAGTTTGAGCTCATTGTTCATATATGTGGAAGACATGGAAATCAACGAACCCTGATTACAGTTTATTTGAACAGAATCAGCTGAATGCCTACATGTAAAACTAGAACACAAAACATATGTTTTTAATAAACCTTTCCACTTTTTCACATTATGATGTTTATTTGTGAAAGATTATGATAATTTAGTTAGGTAATTTTATTAAGATTAAGTCAGTATGACATTTCTCTTTAGTTCTTGAAATAAAAGCTTATACTTTTTCCACTTTTTTTAGCCTATTTTGTAGGCTTTAGCCTATTAAAGCAACTTATAAGTTCTGAATATCGCAAGACTAATTTCTTCACCTTAAAAAGAAGCTGGGGCTGGTTTACTAATTTTGAGGTTGGTACAAAAATGGAAATATACAAACATATGTATTTTAAGGCTTGTTTGAACTAATATTCATTAAAAGATGGCTATTTCTAATATATATAGCTAATTTCTCTATAATTTTCTCTATCATTTCTATTTTGCAATCATCAAATAATAACAAATAATAATGAAAGTATTGGAATAAAAAGTTTATGATCCGGAAATATTAACACTGATGTTGCGGCAGCCGTGATCAAAATGAGTAGGCCTATATGACCGTTGAAAGTAGCCTAATGTAGCCTAAGCTATGATGGTTTGGTAATAGGCTACTTGTGTTCCACGATGGTACAATGTTGCCTGAGAGCAACAGCTTAATTTCAAATGTTACTTTTTATCAAATACGACATTTTTAATATATTAAAAGCTGGATAAATATGTTTGTTCTTTGTGAAAGTGTTTGGTTAAACAAATTGATGTTTTCAATCAATATATTTATTTTTTCTACATGAAAATGTTAAATGTTTCAATTTGTCCTTTGTGGTACAATGTTATATATATATATATATGACTCGTCCACGTTCTGGTTGCACATGAGGGGGAAATGCATAGCTAAAAAGCTATTTATATTTTACTATATCTCTTTACATAAATATTTTCTTTCTACTTAAAAGAAAAGCTTAATTTAATGTCTAAAGAAAAATTTAGCTCGCGTGGTTCTAATCTTAAACCAGCTCCCTGCTGAGTCACTTCATCTCCCGCTTGCGATGTGGGTATATAATTTAATTATTTTAATAACCCAACTAATGACTCATCCGCACGTTCAGGTTGCAAGCGAGGGGGAAATATGCTTTAAAATAAAAATAATTTTTTTATTTTATTTAGGCCTATCTTTTTTACATAAATATATATAAATATATTTACTTAAATATAAATAATAAATAACGAACTTATAGCCTAGTTTGTGTTGTTTCCGTTTTCTTGTTCTTGATTTGTTCTTGTTATTCTGGGTTTTAATAAATGTGTGTAATCAGAATCAACTTTATTCTTTCATTTGATTTGACATTATGGCAAAATGCTTAAATTTGCATGGTGGTAACTCATGGTGGTTTTCTTTACCACTTTGTTATTTTGGCTTGGATTTTTTTTTTTGGAAATATATACTGAATTTAGAAATTCTTTTAAAAATAAAAACTTTGCGTTTAATAAACATATTTTCCTAATCCACAGCCTAATAGGCTAGGAAAGGTAGACACATATTGGTCATACAAATGAGAGTATTTTTCATTCTAGTTTTACATTGAATATCGTTACATTTAAAGGATTTGTGGTGGAAATATATACCCACATCGCAAGCGGGAGATGAAGTGACTCAGCAGGGAGCTGGTTTAAGATTAGAACCACGGCTAAATTTTCCTTTAGACTTTAAATAAAGCTTTTCTTTTGTGTGATAAGACTTTTTCCTCGTGTGATAAGTATTCGTTTCAGTTTCAGAAATATTCTCGCAGAGACAGCAAAGACACAAATTTTTGTTGTTATTGTGAGTGTACACAAATAAAAGTAGACCATTTAGAATTGTGTCTCGCACTTATCTGAATATGCCTAAAAATGACAGAGTATTATGAGTTGTTTCCACTGTGCGGAAAAAAAAACCATCAGAACCACTGATAATGATCTATCCTAGATCAGTGTTCAGAATGCTCCAGCCCTTCATTAGCCAGAGGGTTAAAGAAAACATATATTATTATATAATAATATCTTAATAGAATTAATAGAATTATCTTGCAGCAATGCGTCACCGTAGTTTTGTAACCTCTGATTTGCTTAAATGGGTGAACCATACATGAAACTAAGCAAGTTTGCTCAGAATGACTTGTTCTACATCATTAAATTAAAGAAAATTAAGGTGAGATCATGAGAAAAAAAAGGAAGGAAGAAATAGTTGTGCATTAGCTCTTATAAGGCTTTATAGCATCCAAGTAAAAACGAATGTCTTTAATGTTCAAAACATGTTTAATTGGTATCACTTCAACACTAACGCAACAGTGTAGTATATGCACATGAAATAAACGTATAGGCCTAAGTGATATACACTATTGCCACTTTTTGGGAATGTTAACTAATTACTGTAAAATAAATAGCACAAATACCTATAATGCAAACTTTTAAATGCATTTGAAGGCGACATACATGGAAACGATGTATGTATCAGGCGTTTTTATTGAAAAATAAACACATTTACATATGAATTAGGCTTTGAAAAAACAATATTAACAATTTACAATACTCAAAAAGCAGACATAGTTTGCAAAAAACAATAAGTAACAGCAATCAAGGGCAAGGAATTAAATAAATGAAATGAAGAAAATAAATAAAACAAATAAATAGGCTAAAATAAACAATTATAATATAATAATTGAAGGAACAACATTTATGGTGAAGTAAGTTCTTGTAAGGACTAGGAGCTATATTGCACTTAGCTCAATGAAGAAACTGGCTATTGTAGCCTATAGCTTTTTCACTTGAAATGGTACAAAGTGAAGCAGCTAAAGCTTTAAGTTCATAAGTAAAATGAGGAAAGGAGGGATTTTCAAACATCTGCATTTATAAATAAAGTATTCAGCAATTAAGTTCAAATAGGTTATTAATTAAGTAGTGTGAGCAATCTTTAAAGTACACCAAACTTAATTTGTTTGTATTCAAGGAGATTTACACATGTAATAATACATGACAGTTTACTGTTCAATTGAGACCAAAACAATTTTGAGTAGCCTAATAATAAAAAAAGATATGGTCAGTGCTTTCAATATTCCACAAGAAAGTTTTCCCATATCATTTTTAGATTTAAGGAATTATTTAGATGGGTAGCCTATGCCATGTATTATTTTTAAATAAAAGTTATTTCATTTTAGGGAGAGTTGGAAAGGTAAGATAATTAATTACCTGTATCAGGCGTATTGTAAGGCGACGACGTATGTATCCGATGTCTTATAAGGCGACGTACTTGGAAACGACGTATGTATCAGACACCTTGTAAGGCGACGTGCCTAGTTCAGACGTACATAAATTTGATACATTTCTCACATACGCCGTCGCCACGTTGCCGCAGGTAGTCGTTCCTATCATGACGCCGCCGTGACTTCGCCGCGGTCTGTCGTCTATCGTCTCCATCAATCCCATTCAAAAATAGACACGGACTGACGGCGACGGAAGGGTAGACTGCTCCTTCTACTTCGTCAGGGTAGTATGAGAAATGTCACTTTTAACTCGCCATATAATGAGCCCGACGGGACGCCATACATCGGTCGGTCGGATGTTTAATTTTGGCCCGGAGTGCGCGCCATACGAGCAGTGTTTCGAAACATCTGCGCTTCGGGATCTCGACACAGCGTCGAAACGTCAGTTTCGCGTCAGCCATCCCTAGTTTGGTTTTGTCAACTCGAAACTAATCCTATAACCCTGAGTTTGTTGATCTACCATCATGGTACAGGCCCCCGCTCTCTCCCAAGCCAACTTAAATTTGTCTCGACGAACTTTTCAATGTAGTTATTCTTGTTCTATAATATAGTTTCTTCTCTTTTACTTTATTCTTTCTTGCCTTTATTTTCTGATGACATTGAACATATTATTGATGCATCTTTTGTATTGTGTATTATGTTACAAACTTGTGTATTATAAACATGTCATCTCTCTTTTGCATTAATAATTAAAAAAAATAAAATAAAAAAACTCAACATGTGACGTTACGGAAGCCTTGCGCGCTCACACACATGAATCGTCACACTTCTGGGTCTGGCTAGAGATCCTTGAGAGAAGAGACAACTGGTGAGTGTGAATTAAAGACGCGTTTAAGATTATGCATAAACAAATAACATCTTAAATTACAGTAGAGTAATAGCCACGGGCTGCTAGCTTGCTTTCAATCATCATTAATTATTTTTTTGTTTTGGTGTTAATCACATGAGCGAACTGAAGCTAATGCTAACAGAATTAGCACACGTTGTAAACCAATAGAACCCGTTAGCACGAGCTAATAGCTAGTGTGTGCTAGAATTTTCCGCGTTATAATAACTTTGTTTTGATTCAGCATATGATTTAGCATATTCAAGGTTTAGCTCGTTCACAGCAAAGATTACATATCTGAAGCGAGAACATTTGTAAGTGTCTTACATTGCCTACTATTTATCATTTAAATTTAGTGTACAGAGTTGATAATTGAGGACGTTTAGTCAAAGGATTAAACCTAGTAAATGCCATTTTAAACTGTTAAAACTTGTTAGCTCACAATCAACTAAAGCTCTCATTCTTGTCAAACTAATTGGCAAACAATTATACTTTTTGTTTATAATGTTGTATTTGTAATTATAACACTTATATTGGTCTCTCAGGTTTTCTCCACAAATTTATTTGGTGAGGTTCAAGCCTCAAGACAGAATGGCTGACACAAAGCGTCTTGCGTTCTCCATTATCCAGTTTCTCCATGATCAGCTGTCATCTGGGAGTCTGTCATCAGATGCTCAAGAAAGCTTAGAAGGTAAAACCTTAGTGCTGGACAGTGGCTGGGCACTGTTATGTTGTTGGTTAGTAATTACCAGGTCCTAATTTGCCCATTTATCTAGTTGCCATCCAGTGCCTGGAGACAGCATTTGGCATCTCTGTAGAGGACCAAAGCTTAGCAGTCAGTCAGTCTCTGCCAGAGGTATTTGCGTCAGCAACTAAACAGGTAAAAGCTGTTCTTGGATGTCATCTAAACCATGTTGTTTTAAAATGTTTATTTATAGTTCTGAATGCACTCTCACTAACTGTTATATATAGGAGACTGGTGCAACACAAGATAAGACCAGTTCATCCAGTGATTCACCTTCAGAGGAGCAGTTAGCAGAGGCAGAGCATCTTAAAACAGATGGTAAAAACCATCAAACCTTTACCATTTCAGGGTGCATTATATGGTTCTCTTACTCAAAGTGTGCATGTATGTTCCTTCAGGCAACAATCAGATGAAGGTAGAAAACTTTAGTGCAGCTGTTGAGTTCTATTCTAAAGCCATCCAGCTTAATCCTCAAAATGCTGTC
This sequence comes from Gobiocypris rarus, assembly GCA_023029165.1. Classification (NCBI taxonomy): domain Eukaryota; kingdom Metazoa; phylum Chordata; class Actinopteri; order Cypriniformes; family Gobionidae; genus Gobiocypris; species Gobiocypris rarus. Next base: position 23,915,070 of record CM040931.1, read on the forward strand.
TACTATTGCAACAGGTACTTGTTTGTTTTTTTAATGCTGTAGCATTTTCATTATTTTATAGTGTAACGATACACATCATGATTTGTTTGATACACAATAGGGATCTCACAATACTGTAAAGCCAAAAATTCTAAAACATGATAAATGGTTTAGCAAGAAACAGAATTATGTTAAAAGCATATGACTACATACATTTAAAAAGTTTTAAATATTGTTTTTTATTTAATCATTTATAAACATTGAAGTTCAAATGTGTGACATTCTGGGTTTACCATATTTTATGCTATTATTTTATAAATTTTTAATATTTGGTATTTATAACTTGAATTTTTTTTAAATTACTTTTAGAGCTGCAGCTTACAGCAAACTGGGGAACTATGCTGGAGCTGTTCAAGACTGTGAACGTGCCATTGGAATTGATCCAAACTACAGTAAAGCATATGGACGGATGGGGTATTTGTTTTTTTCTTGTTAAAATATAGAGCACATTTTTGCTAATTTTCACCGAAATTATTTAAGACCAATTGATGTATTTAGTTTTATGTTAGTGTGACATCTATAGAAATTAATTTCTTCGCACTTCAGAATTTACAGGGTTCCTGCAGGTCCTTAATTATTTCCCCCCCAAAAATTCTTAAATATTTTAAATTGTAGAAGAACAACAATAATAATGATATGGTGTAACGTGATTGTTAAACTTAAGAAGGTCTTGTTTACAATTAAAACATCCTCCATTATGCATAAAATATATGTTTCTTTTTTTAATTGGTATAATATATTATTCAATGTGGCTTCTCTCTGGGCCACCCCGTCACAGGAAGGAAAGACTTAGAATAGGGGTGTAACGATACACTCGTGTCACGATTTATGTAATTCGATACTGAACTCACAATACGATATGTATCCCGATATTTTAAAGGAACACTCCACTTTTTTTGAAAAGAGGCTTATTTTCCAAGTCCTTAAGAGTTAAACAGTTGAGTTTTACAGTTTTTGAATCCATTCACCCGATCTGTTTCTGGTGGTAGCACTTTTAGCATAGCTTAGCATACATTATTGAATCAGATAAGACCATTAGCATCACGCTCAAAAATGACCAAAGACATTCAATATTTTTCCTATTTAAAACTTGACTCTTCTATAGTTACATTGTGTACTAAGTAGGGTTGGGCGATGTCCCCTAAATTGGCAGTTGACGATGTTTACAGTAAAACATCGCGATAGACGATGATATCGTCGTTTTTTGTTTTTTTTAATAAAAAATATATAATTTACTATATCTGTATTTTACTATCTCTTTACATGAATACTATTTTCTATTTCGTTATTTGCTAACCCAAATAAGGACACACCCGCGCTAGGTTGCACGTGAGGGGAAACAAAGTAAAGAGTTGTGCACTTTTTATTTTAATATACCTCCTTAGTCCTTACATAAATACTATTTTTTATTTAAAACTATAATTTCGTTATTATCCCCGTGTTTTGTATGTGAATGCTGTTTTACGTGAATATATTACCATAGGACAGAAGCACAAAGAATTGTTTTCAAAGGAAATAAATTTGCAGTTACATCGCAGCCATGAAAACATATGGATTCATGCCGAATGAGAGAGGGAGGCTGAGCCCAATTAAAGATTTGCCAGCTTTTCAAAAATGTTTGTACCCTTCCGCGAACTTTAACAATAGGCATAACCAGAAGGCTAACATTTAGTCCATTTTATCCCACTGGACATCAGGTTTCTTTTCATAAATCTTCACTCGCGTCACACTCATTTTCGCAGGGAATTGTAAACTTTTCTTCCTTTCGTTTGCTTATAATTAAGTCTATTATAGCCTACCCATTCACATGCTTTACTGTGGTGAAGTAGAAAAAAAAACAATGTAGGACGAATACCTTTTTACTTCCAATTTTATTTAACACAGTTTGTTCTTATTAGACTTGGTGTGTCAAGTTTTTTTGAATAGCGCAATTCACGCACACACACACCGCCGATTTTAATTTTGTTTTCTCTGGCAGTGCATAATCAAACAGCCTAAATGTCTTGACCCTGTGGAAGATAAAATTTGCTCTTCAGACGTTTTACAACACGTGTTGCTTTGCAACATCAGTAGACGAAGATATTCGAGAAGGTGTCTCCAGCTCGTGTCCCACATTCATCTCAAAGCTGACGCATCTTTGTTGGGAAATAAAACTTTTTTTTTTAAAACTAATATTTAATTGTCTTAATCTTTATGTTACCATTATTAACTGATAATCGTTTAAATATTTTACAGGCTTTAGTGTTTCACTGACGGAAGTGCTAAAATAAACACACATGCTTATGAAATGGATCATTTAAAAATGTAGGCTATATATCTGGTGTAGACTACATTATTTAAAATAGCATATATGCTTTAGTTATACTCTCAATTTAATTTACAGAGCAATCCCTGCAAAGTTTTTAGTTTAACTATAGAAGAGGATTATAGAAGAGCGAATTTTATCTTCCAGGATCAATTGCTCCAGTCTACCTACTGCTGCTGCTGCATGCTTCAGTGTTTGTAGCTCTGTATAGCTGCGTTTGAATCTCTATTTGATATATTTTCTTTATCTATACTGCTAGATATAACTTACTCATCACCATATATTGTTTAATATAGCCTATCAAGTTAAATTTGACATCACTAGCTTTTAATCTAAATCACTACCACGTGTTAGCTTTTCGCTAGCCTGGTAGCTTTCCATCCCGGCACCCGGTCTCCTGTTTTCTGAGTTCATTAGACAACTGTGGTGAGTTGGATTATTAAATAGACTCCATCAAACAAAGTAAGTGGAGTAAGTTGTGTGGTAAGTTTTGGATTCATCAACAAAAATACGATAAGCCATGTCTTCTTCTCCTGTCATTGTCACTTGCACTGCATGCTACATGTTTAGCATATCTATCTCCGTTGGCGAACAGGGCTTCACATGTGTTAAATGTAAGAAATTAATCAGGCTGACGGAGAAGATTTCAGATTTAGAGACACGCATCCAGACTTTATGTGAGAGTAGTGATACTCTGTAGTGATGTAACAGCTTTAGATACTGCTTTGGATGTGACTAGCTTAGTGAACACTCATTGTTTGGTTCCGGCTGAGCCCTTGCAGCAGGGCAATTGGGTGACTGTGAGACAGCATATTCGCGGATCTAAAAACCACTCTTCCGTTCCGATTAGAACATCAAACAGGTTCTCCCCACTCAGTGACGCACCCACTGAGGATCCTGTTGAAAGTGCCCTAGTTATTGGCGATTCTATTACACGGAACGTGAAAATAGAGACACCAGCCACCATAATCACATGTTTACCGGGAGCCAGAGCACCTGACATCAAAGCAAATTTAAAAGTGCTGGCTAAAGCTAATCGTAAATTCTCTAAGATTATTATTCACGTCGGCACTAATGATGTTCGACTTCGTCAGTCGGAGATCACCAAAATTAACATTAAAGAGGTGTGTAAACTCGCAAGTACAATGTCACCGGCAGTCTGTTTATCTGGCCCCCTCCCTGTTAAAAGGAGTATTGAAATAGTTAGCAGATTATCATCACTCAATGGCTGGTTGTCTAAGTGGTGTCCGCAAAATAACATAGGGTTCATAGACAATTGGAAAAGTTTTTGGGGCAGACCCGACCTGTTGAAGATAGGCATTCATCCTACCGGGCTGGTGCTGCTCTTCTCTCTAGTAATTTGGCACATAGTCTTAGAGCTAAACCTTGACTCACTGGGGCCCAGGTCAGGAAGCAGACAAACTGGTGACGTGTGTTTGACAGAAACCTGGCTAAAACCTGACGACTACATTACTTTGATTGAGTCCACTCCCCAAGATTATTGTTATAAACACGAGCCACGTCTGAAAGGAAAAGGGGGAGGCGTTGCTGTAATTTATAATGATATCTTCAGTATTACTCAGAAATCTAGTTTCAAATATAATTCCTTTGAAGTTTTGGTGCTTTATGTAACGTTGTGTAGTGTAAATGATAAATCCCGTTTGACATTTGTGTTGGCTACTGTATACAGGCCACCAGGGCACAATACAGACTTTATCAAAGAATTTGCTGGTTTTCTATCAGAGTTAGTACTGGCTGCAGATAAAGTACTAATTGTTGGTGATTTTAATATCCATGTTGACAATGAAAAAGACGCATTGGAAATGGCATTTAAAGACATTCTAAACTCTATTGGAGTTAGACAACACGTATCGGGACCCACTCATCGCCTTAATCATACTTTAGATCTAATACTGTCACATGGACTAAATGTTGATACCATTAAAATTCTGCAGCAGAGCGATGACATCTCAGATCATTACCTAATATCATGTATACTTAATTTAGCTAAAGCTGCAAAACCATCCCCTCGCTTCAAATATGGCAGGACTATAACCGCTGCGACTAAAGATTGCTTTATACATAATCTTCCTCATCAGTTCCATCTCCTCAGCATTACAGATAGCCAAGAGGAACTTGATGTTGCAACAGAAACTACTGACTCTCTCTTTACTAGCACTTTAGACATAGTTGCTCCTCGGCGCTTAAAGAAGATTAAAGCAAATAATCCAACGCCGTGGTACAACGAGCACACTCGGGCCCTTAAAACAGCAGCCAGAAAAATGGAGCGCAGCTGGAAGAAATTTGTGGAAAGAGAGCATGATTGCATACAGAAAGGCCATAAAAACCGTATGATCTGCTTATTTCTCAACTCTTTTAGAAGAAAACAAACACAACCCTAGGTATTTATTCGATACAGTAGCTAAGTTAACAAAGGATAAAGCTTCAACTTCTGACGTTTGTAAACAACACAGCAGTAATGACTTTATGAACTTCTTTACTAGTAAGATTGATAACATTAGGAATAAAATTATAACCATGCAGCCGTCTACTACAGTATCACTTCAGACAGAACATTGTAGTGTCACTGAGGAAAAATTACACTCATTCACTGCTATAGGAGGAGAAGAATTGGCTAAACTTGTTAAATCATCAAAATCAACAACATGTATGCTTGACCCTATACCGACTAGGCTATTAAAAAGAGATGCTTCCAGAGGTCATAGATCCTCTGCTTAATATTATTAATTCATCCTTGACATTAGGATATGTACCAAAAACTTTTAAGTTGGCTTTAATTAAACCACTTAGTAAAAAAACGCAACTTGATCCTAAAGAATTAGTCAATTACAGACCAATCTCGAATCTACCGTTTCTATCAAAAATATTAGAAAAGGCTGTGTCTTCACAATTATGTTCCTTTTTTAGAAAGAAATGGTATATGTGAGGATTTCCAGTCAGGATTTAGACCGTATCATAGTACTGAGACTGCTCTAATTAGAGTTACAAATGATTTACTCTTATCATCTGATCGTGGTTGTATCTCTATTAGTGTTACTCGATCTTAGCGCTGCATTCAATACTATCGATCACAATATTCTTTTGAATAGACTCGAAAATTATGTTGGCATTAGTGGAACTGCATTGGCATGGTTTAAATCTTACTTATCTGACCGTTATCAGTTTGTAGCAGTAAATGAAGAGATGTCACACCGATCACAAGTTCAATATGGAGTACCGCAAGGCTCAGTGTTAGGACCGTTGCTTTTCACCCTGTATATGCTACCACTGGGAGATATCATAAGGAAGCATGGCGTTAGTTTTCGTTGTTATGCTGATGATACTCAGCTCTATATTTCTTCACGCCCTGACGAAACTTACCAATTCACAAGATTAACGGAATGCATAGCTGATATTAAAAATTGGATGAATAGTAATTTCCTGCAACTTAATTCAGATAAAACTGAATTTTTAATTATTGGACAGAAAAGCTCCACAAGTAGTGCCCTAGAATACTGTCTAACCCTCGATGGCTTCTCTGTCAAGCCCTCGTCATCAGTGAGGAACCTGGGTGTGCTCTTTGATACCAATCTTTCGTTTGAAAGCCACGTTTCTAGCATCTGTAAAACTGCATTCTACCATCTTAAAGATATATCTAAATTACGACACATGCTTTCAATGCAAAATGCTGAACAATTAGTACATGCGTTCATGAGCTCAAGGCTAGATTATTGTAATGCTCTACTGGGTGGTTGCCCCTCGCCTAATAAATAAACTCCAGCTGGTCCAAAACGCAGCAGCTCGAGTTCTTACTAGAACCAGGAAGTACGATCATATTAGTCCAGTTCTGTCAACACTGCACTGGCTCCCTATTAAACATTGCATACATTTTAAAATCTTGCTTATTACTTATAAAGCAATAAATGGTTTAGTTCCCCAGTACTTAAGCGAGCTCTTAACGCATTACACTCCATCACGTCTATTGCGGTCTCTAAACTCTGGCCAGTTGAAAATACCTAGAATATCTAAATCAACTGCAGGCGGTCGATCCTTTTCCTATTTAGCACCTAAACTCTGGAACAGTCTTCCTAGCATTGTTCGGGAAGCAGACACACTCTGTCAGTTTAAATCTAGACTAAAAACACATCTCTTTACTATGGCATACACATAGAACATTTTTAACTTTCTTTATTCAAATCAAATGACTGATTGTTAGGCTGCATTAACTAGGTCAGCCGGAACCGGGAACACTTCCCATAACACCTGATGTACTCGTTACATCATAAAAAGAGTGGCATCCACACTAATGTTAGTCTCTCTGTTTATCCCGAGGTTTACTGCAGTCGGCCGGATCCAGGCCGTGTCCGGATCGGATGGTGGACCTGCATCTGGACATGACCAGCTCATCCTGGAGTGTCTGCTGAGACCGTGTCCATTAGTGTCTCCTCTGAATTTGCCTCACCGGCACGTCATCCTCAATTAACCCGTCTCTGGCGCAATAACTCCGATCTTTCAAATATTCATATTCTTGTGTAATCGACGCGCCATCCTAAATGAACCCGTCTCGTGCGTGATACCCAACATTTCGAATATTCCTATCTAATATGATTTATGACCTGCAAGGTTGCCAGAGTAATAATTATACACTGTTAATAATAGGCCAGAGGAGAATTGGCACCCCGACTGAGTCTGGTATCTCCCAAGGTTTATTTTTCTCCATCATGCCCTGATGGAGTTTTGGTTCCTTGCCAATGTCGCCTTTGGCTTGGCTTGCTCAGTTGGGGACACTCAAATTATGATCCAAGTTACTCAACTATATATACAAATAGAATTTATTAATTTGGTCATGTATAATTCTATAAACTAGCCAAATTAAACTAGCCAAATCAAATTTTGTTGCAATGTTGTCCTGTTTAACACTGTGAAGCTGCTTTGAAACAATCGTCATTGTAAAAGCGCTATATAAATAAAGTTGATTGATTGATTGGGTATATTGATTGATTGATATGACTAGGAACTATTTTCTCATTCCTGCGTAATAATCACAGAACTTTGCTGCCGTACCATGGGTGCAGCAGCGCAATGATATTACGCAGCGTCTGAAATTAGTCCCCAGATAGGTTACTTCCAGTGTGACCGGCACTAAGAAGTTTGTGTTGTTGCAGATAATGCAGATTTAGCCATGGTTCTGTGTGTTGTAAAGGGCTGTGATAGTATGTCGAAGGTGTATTCTACCATCATGTTTCACAGAATACCAACGAAAAACAAGGAACAAAAGAATCAATGGTTGGCTGCTCTGAACATGATAGATATCAAAACGCCGGAAATTTAGATTTAATCAAGAAATTGCGTGTTTGCTCAAAGCATTTTGGACCAGATGAATATTTGGAAAACATGGACAGTGTTACCCGTACCACGGTACGGCTTCTAAAGAATATGGCCAGACAGGACGAAGTGCATCATCACCCATGGTTGTAAATATAACATTATTATTTTTAGTTAGCTTGAACGACCAGATTGAAAAAGCACTGCTGTGGTCTTTATCTAACGTTACCTGTGAATGCAGTCACTGAGTGTGGGGATTTGCTCGACCATTTGGTTTAATAATAAGTTTAATTTATATAGCACCTTTCCCAAGCTCAAGGACGCTTCACAATAACAGTAAATAAGTGGACATTTGCCCAGTCCAAGTAATGAGCGATTGCAGTTGCAAATCGCACTACATTTGCAATACAACATTCAATTCAATTAAAATATATTTGTATAGCGCTTTTCACATTACACATTGTTTCAAAGCAGCTTTACAGAAAGTGCATTTCATAAATGTACATTGAAAAATGTTAGAAAAAGTTAATCAATCATGTATTAATTTAGGCCATAACAATGCTGGCATTGAGTCTTCTCATTACAGGTGTGGGGGCATCTGAAGTCTCCATGAGAGGCTGGATACAAACTGGAGCTGACGAACTATTTACCTCGGGACTAGTGTCCCGAGATGACAACAGAAAAGCAGATGGGAAATAATTAGCATAGCTGCTGTTCAGAATATTAATGCTTTTGATCCGATTTAACTGTAGTATAAAAGGTAATTATAATGTGAATGCTTGGCTAAAGAGATGGTTCTTTAATCTAATTTTAAACTGGGACAGCGAGTCTGAACCACAAATAATATCAGGAAGACTATTCCAGAGTTTAGGAGCTAAATGTGAAAATGCCCTCCCTCCTTTAATGGACTTGGATATCCTAGGAATGACCAGAAGCCTCGAGTTTAGTGATCTTAAAGAGAGCGATGGATTGTAGGGCGATAGAAGATCCGTTAAATACACTGGAGCTAAACCATTTAGGGCGTTATAGGTCAGTAGCAATATTTTGAGCACACCCAGGTCTTTTACTGTAGTGGATAAAGTGACAGGACATCCTTCCAAGTTAAAGTTGTATTGTGAGAGCTTTTGTGGGCAGTTTTTTTGGAGCAGAAAATTACACGTCATCCAGTATTTAATCAATCAACTTTATTTATATAGCGCTTTTACAATGACGATTGTTTCAAAGCAGCTTCACAGTGTTAAACAGGACAACATTGCAACAAAATTTGATTTGGCTAGTTTAATTTGGATAGTTTATAGAATTATATATGACCAAATTAATAAATTCTATTTGTATATTTAGTTTAGTAACTTGGATCATAATTTGAGTGTCCCCAACTGAGGAAGCCAAGCCAAAGGCGAGAGTGGCAAGGAACCAAAACTCCATCAGGGCATGATGGAGAAAAATAAACCTTGGGAGAAACCAGACTCAGTCGGGGTGCCAATTCTCCTCTGGCCTATTATTAACAGTGTATAATTATTACTCTGGCAACCTTGCAGGTCATAAATCATATTAGATAGGAATATTCGAAATGTTGGGTATCACGCACGAGACGGGTTCATTTAGGATGGCGCGTCGATTACACAAGAATATGAATACTTGAAAGATCGGAGTTATTGCGCCGGAGAGGGGTTAATTGAGGATGACATGCCGGTGAGGCAAATTCAGAGGAGACACTAATGGACACGGTCTCAGCAGACACTCCAGGATGAGCTGGTCATGTCCAGATGCAGGTCCACCATCCGATCCGGACACGGCCTGGATCCGGCCGACTGCAGTAAACCTCGGGATAAACAGAGAGACTAACATTAGTGTGGATGCCACTCTTTTTATGATGTAACGAGTACATCAGGTGTTATGGGAAGTGTTCCCGGTTCCGGCTGACCTAGTTAATGCAGCCTAACAATCAGTCATTTGATTTGAATAAAGAAAGTTAAAAATGTTCTATGTGTATGCCATAGTAAAGAGATGTGTGTTTAGTCTAGATTTAAACTGACAGAGTGTGTCTGCTTCCCGAACAAAGCTAGGAAGACTGTTCCAGAGTTTAGGTGCTAAATAGGAAAAGGATCGACCGCCTGCAGTTGATTTAGATATTCTAGGTATTTTCAACTGGACAGAGTTTAGAGACCGCAATAGACGTGATGGAGTATAATGCGTTAAGAGCTCGCTTAAGTACTGGGGTGCTAAACCATTTATTGCTTTATAAGTAATAAGCAAGATTTGAAAATGTATGCAATGTTTAATAGGGAGCCAGTGCAGTGTTGACAGAACTGGACTAATATGATCGTACTTCCTGGTTCTAGTAAGAACTCGAGCTGCTGCGTTTTGGACCAGCTGGAGTTTATTTATTAGGCGAGCAGGGCAACCAACCAGTAGAGCATTACAACAATCTAGCCTTGAGCTCATGAACGCATGTACTAATTGTTCAGCATTTTGCATTGAAAGCATGTGACGTAATTTAGATATATTTTTAAGATGGTAGAATGCAGTTTTACAGATGCTAGATGGCTTTCAAACGAAAGATTGGTATCAAAGAGCACACCCAAGTTCCTCACTGACGACGAGGGCTTGACAGAGCAGCCATCGAGGGTTAGACAGTATTCTAGGTTACTACTTGTGGAGCTTTTTTGTCCAATGATTAAAAATTCTGTTTTTTCTGAATTAAGTTGCAGGAAATTACTGATCATCCAATTTTTTATATCATCTATACATTCCATTAATCTTGTGAATTGGTTAGTTTCATTAGGGTGTGAAGAAATATAGAGCTGAGTATCATCAGCATAACAATGAAATCTAACGCCATGCTTCCTAATAATATCTCCCAGTGGTAGCATGTACAGGGTGAAGAGCAATGGCCCTAGCACTGAGCCCTGCGGTACTCCATACTGAACTTGTGATCGGTATAACATCTCTTCATTTACTGCTACAAATTGATGACGGTCAGATAGGTATGATTTAAACCATGTTAATGCAGGTCCACTAATGCCTACATAATTTTCGAGTCTATTCAAAAGAATATTGTGGTCGATAGTGTCGAATGCAGCGCTAAGATCGAGTAACACTAACAAAGAGATACAACCACGATCGGATGATAAGAGTAGATCCTTTGTAACTCTGATTAGAGCAGTCTCAGTACTATGATACGGTCTAAATCCTGACTGGAAATCCTCACCGATACCATTTCTTTCTAAAAAGGAACATAATTGTGAAGACACTGCCTTTTCAAGTATTTTTGAAAGAAAGGGTAGATTTGAGATTGGCCTGTAATTGACTAATTCTGTAGGATCAAGTTGCGTTTTTTTAATAAGTGGTTTAATAATAGCCAACTTAAAAGTTTTCAGTACATATCCTAATGACAAAGATGAAATAATGATATTAAGAAGAGGATCCATGACCTCTGGTAGCATCTCTTTTAATAGCTTAGATGGTATAGGGTCAAGCATACATGTTGTTGATTTAGATGAATTAAAGAGTTTAGCCAATTCTTCCTCTCCTATAGCAGTGAATGAGTGTAATTTTTCCTCAGTGACACTACGATGCTCTGTCTGATGTGATACTGTAGTAGACAGCTGCATGGTTATAATTTTCTTCCTAATATTGTCAATCTTACACGTAAAGAAGTTCATAAAGTCATTACTGCTGTGCTGTTTACAAACATCAGAAGTTGAAGCTTTATTGTTGGTTAATTTAGCCACTGTATCGAACAAATACCTAGGTTTGTGTTTGTTTTCTTCTAAGAGAGTCGAGATGGCGTCGGCGTCCAATGGCACGGCGAAGGTGTATCTGCGTGCTACTGTCTTTCCTTTTGTGCAAAGATTCTTTGTATTCATTTACCTCAATGATTCATCTGACTCCATCAATGAAAAGGTATTAAATGATTTTGTTAATCATTAACTTTAGATTTATATGTTATTTTTCAATTTAAATCGTTTATCTTATGTTAAACTCAGCATTCAATATTCCGATAACTTTTAGAGTCTCGCACCAGTCCGGTTTACGGTCTCTTTTACAAACTCGTCAGTCTTGGTCATTAGGGCAGAGGCGACTCACTGATATTCTGGACGTCCGTAACCACTTTGATCATTCCAGAATATTTTTATTCAGTTCTCTTGGATCTGAATTCGCTTAATTAATGCAACATTGTTTCCAATCAGAGGCCATGACATAATCACAGAATCAAGTGACCAACTTGCTAACTCTGATAACTTTCTATTATCATGCCGTGGTTTCCCACGTATATGTAATTAGAACAATGTTACAATAATCAGGAATTGAGGTTGCCCTATTTAGATTGGTCTAACAATTTATTATTGTTCTAAACGGAAAGACTTGTTTAGCCCATCAACCTCTGCAGTCCAAGTATACGTCCCTTATGCCAATGTGTTAGTCGGAGCTCTAAAACATCAGTCTGGTGTGCTCTTTATACTTCACCAAAAACCGTATCTCAGTCTGTGTTATACTAACCTGAGCATATATTCGTAATGTTATGGATACAACAGGATATACTGAGTTATTAACACAAAATACGTTGTAGTAAGTTTAAACATAACGATTTATTAACCAGGTAAGAAACATCAATCAAAGTTCAATTCAAAGGATAAAAAGCATCAATCAATCATATATAAAAACAATAATTCAAGAATCAAGGATTCTAGAAATCTTTACCTGTTCATGAAAGACTACACACAAACAGTGTGGGATATCTAGATACTGACTCCTTGAGTTTAGTGTCACCTTCCTTTAAATACCCAGATAATTCAATCATTACCAAATGGTGGTTTACTGTGATTATAATTAGATTTTAGCCCCTTATACAGGGTGTCACAAATGGGTAAACAGAATTTGTGTTTGAATGGATTCTCACCATTTGTGAAGGAGAGCACTTATCTCTAATTCAGGATACCTCCTGTATGTAAATCTGTGGGAGATCACCTTCTTGAAGTCATACAATATTTTCTCAACTTATACAAACTTCTTGGAGGTTTGTATTCTGGTTGGGAGAATGAGACCATTTTACCAGACGCACTGACACGTTTCGAATGATACTAAACATGAATGGTTACACACTGTACATATTTAGCATTGCACAGGTTTAGAATGGGCTTTCAGTGTGGGATCGAGTTGGCGAAACAGTGGGTGATGGGTAGATTGTGAGTGTGAGGTGTGTGTGTCTCAGTATGGTGTGTCTCGGGTGTGGCTGTTATGTATTGAGAAGAGTGTTCAAATGTTGATCCTTAGAAAAGTCCTTTGTTCCCAGGAAGTCACTTCCTTACAGATTTGCCCCTTTTGGCACCGTGAGCCATTCACAAGGGTTTCGCTGGTGTCACTTCAGTCTTTGTACGGTGGGTAGTTGCAGGGTACTGAGGGCCACGATAGCGTAGGTGGATGATTTCACAGATCTGATGAGATGTCTGAAGTAACAACATTGGAATACTGTGAAGAAGACGATGAGGGCACTTCCCACAGCACACACTTGAAGTATCCAGTCCCACCAAGAGTATGCAGTCTGTGCCGATCGAATAGATGAGCTAGTCAGAATCTGTGCAGTCTTTCGTGCCAAGTTTGTCTCCATTTGCACTTGAGAAAGGTGGTACTCTGTTTGAAGGATTACTTTCTGTACCAAGTCCATCGTCTCGACCAATGCCTGTGTTCCGTGTTCATAGAAGGTGTCATCCCACCATGGAGAGACCTCATCGTCCTGCGGCATCCTTCCAAGGATGTCGATCTGACCCTTAGAAAAGTCCTCTGTCGCTTCCAAGCAAGAGGAGTGATTGGCAGGACAGGTCATTCCTCCATATGTGAAAGAATTAATCTCACTGGTGATGCACCACTGTGTATGAGACATTTGAACAGCATTTTAATGGCCATGCTGTGATTGGACATTCACAAGTTTGTTATCATTGGGAGAGAAAGGTTGTAATGTGTTACATGTACAAAGAACATAATTATGAGTTTCTTGACAACAAGTGCGACTGGTAAATAAGGTCTCAGTACCCTTCAGAGTCATAGGTGGTGGTCTCAATTAATTACCTGATCTTTGACTACCATGCCGATGGAACGGATAGTAGTGGAATTTGGATAAACTTGGTCTGAAGACATTCTTTTCCAGTATACATCATAATTGTAGATAACAGTTCTGAATATCTTACATTTTTCATTTTCTCCGAATAGAGCCATCTATGTAGGTCTAAAATCTCAATCAAATCACTCAAAACATGTCTTGGAGTTTTATGAAGACGAAGGTCTAAAATTTCCTTTCTTGTGCATATGATCTACAGGCTAAGTCACGTTCGATTGAACAATGTATGGCTGATCGTTAGAAGCGCCTGCGCTTCGGATCTAACCGCTTTGATTAGGTTATCATTGCTATTGGTGATGTGTTGAAACCCAGTGGCCATCTGGTCCATCAACCATGTGGAGAATTGTGATTGTTTGGTTATTTGGTAGGTGTTAGCTGCTGAATTAATTGATCCAAATAAGCCTGCTATGTTACCAAGTAGGTCTCGTTTTGAAATTGTCTATGTTATGTGAACATTTACCTACACAATAAGTCTCTGTGTGTGTGCCTCTATATATTGCAAGTTCCAAACTTTTGACATAATAGCATCACTTAGGGTCTATGCCATTATTATTGTTCTCGTGTAGAGTGTACATGCTGCCAATTGTTTCACCTGGATGTACTTTAAGTTGGTACCAGGCGGTGATGTTGTGCATGAATTATGGTGCTCGGGTGTATCCTGAAAAGCTTTCAGTTGGTGGGTGTGTACTACCTGACCTACAGCAAATTTGTGGTGCACAATTTGGTTCCGGTTCTAAACCGGGAGGCCATGTTATTGTCTCTTTGGGTTTATATCGCGCCATCTGGAACTTTTCTTTTCATAAGGCACACTGCGGGTAAAAGAAAATTCCAAAGAGCTTTGTTTTGGGACAGAAAACTTTTCAGTTTGCTTAGTCTTCGTGGCTGAGGTTGTAGCAGATGAAGCACAAAATTCTAATCACTCATCATACTGCACTTTATGGTGACGTTGTAAGTGGTGGAAGAGATTTGACGTGCTTCCACTTTTTGACATGATCATTTTGTGACATGCTTTACAGATGGCTTGGTTTTGCTGCTTATCGGATCTTTTAAATCCTAAATATCTCCAAACAACTGAACCATTGTTTTTCTCTTTACTGACCAGATCTTCTGCAGTGTGGACCGGCGCTATGTTTTCCTCCATGTCACAGACGAACTTGTGATGGACTGGGCGGGCGGTTCGCGCAAGCAAAGTGAGAAATGCATGGGGGAGGGTCGCATCAAAGCAGATCGATATAGACGGTATTGTCTCATCCCTTATCGCGTTGAAAAAGAATATTGGTATACTGCCAAAACTCTGTATACCGCCCAGCCCTACATTTACAGTAGTCGAGGCGAGATGTGATGAACGCTAGGACTAGTGCTTCAGCGTCTTTTGGGCTGACATGGGGACGGAGTTTGGCAATACGGCGCAGATGAAAAAAGATGCTTTACAAAGTTACAAATGTAAGCGACGAACGTCAGTGAAGGATCAAGAGTTTTAGCCAGATTCAGACTGAGAAAATTGGAGTTGAGCCAGGTCTTTAATTCGTTAACACATGATGATACTGATGTGGTCTGGTAAATAGAATCCGGTCAGCAAGCAGTATATATCTGGATATCGGCGGCATAGCAGTGGTATTGAAAACCATGGCGGCGAATGATTTGTCCGAGAGGCATTTAAATAATAAATAGTAAAGGGCCAAGAATTGATCCCTGTGGAACAACTTGTTTAAGAGTGACAGTAGGAGATTTATAATTGTGCATAGTGATGTAGTATTTCCTATCTGTTAGATAGGAGGAAAACCAGGATAACGCGGCTCCTGAGATGACAATCTCTGATAGGCGCATGAGTAGGACTTTTATGACAGACCGTATCGAAAGCTGAGCTGAGGTTGAGTAGTAGAAGTAAGGAAATGTTTCCAGAGTCACCAGCGAGTAAGAACCCTTGCTAATGCAGTTTTAGTACTGTGGTTTTGGCGAAAACCAGACTGAAATAAATCAAAACTGTTGTTGAGATTAGGGCTGAAACGATTCCTCGAGTAACTCGAGTTACTCGAATTGAAAAAATCCTCGAGGCAAAATCATCTGCCTCGACGCTTCGTTTAGTTCATTTAACTACACACGAATGTTGCAGAATAAAATAATTTGTGTAAGGACTCGGAGTATGCGCGGATTGCGGTTAAATCCGCGGTTCAGGTGGGTAAACATCCCAAAAATTTTAATTATGATGCGGAACTCATTTCACGGTAAAACGCAATGAATGGGTGGCTCTTTAACTTTCGTTTTCAGCTCATGTCGAGATCAAAGCCCGCAATGTGAGAGACATTGGCATCAGCACTGCTAATATTTAGTCTCGCTATTTTTAAATGAAGACAACTGTGTGTTGAGCTTCAGGATACGACACTGAACATTTAGGTTTCATTTGCGGCAGTTCGCGCGGCAGCTGAGGAGATATGAGCAATTTTTATAGCTACTAACTTAATAAAACAATTGTGTTACAATGATGAATATGATTAGCTCAAAATGTAGATCTGTATGTGCGATGTAGGCTACTTTATCTGAATTAAATACAAACGACGCATCTCTCGCGTTTGCTCATGTTCCAGCAGTTAGACCTAGGCCTACTCCTCCGTGTGATTTAGAGGTTGTCAACCTGTTTAGGTTATTTAAAATGTGTAATTTCACCAAAGAAGATTTTTTTTAAAGCAACCTACTTCAGTGTAGCTAATATGTGACGAAAGCATCGCGCTTACACTGAGGATTTGAGTTTGTAACAATCGAGTGCGGATGAATGGTTTGTTTTTAACAGCAGATTCGGTGACGTTGGAGCTGATCCGCGCATCTCTAGTATGACCATCTCTACTCTTGTTCTTATTTCAAGTTACCTTCCTGTCAAATATTGTTTGCTTCTTACAAAAGCCACACAGCCTTCAGAAGACAGTAAAGGCTTATGTCATGCCTGAACTGAAGCTGGAACTTTAAAGTTAAGTTGCACAACATACATGCAATATTTAGGCATTATTGCTATTTATTATATTCATATTATTTTGGTTTATTGGTTGTAGGTTTAGTTTTAGACTGAACTATGTTTTTCTTTTTAAAGTAATTTGAAATAGATTTTTATAATGTGGCAATTGAATACATTAAAATGGGTTATTTTCACAGTTATTAATGTATGCAATTTCAGCAATAAAACTGTATTTTTCTAAAAAGAAAACAAATTAGATGTTAATTTTAAGATACCTGTCTTATTTTCTCTTATATATTTAGTATTGCTCTTTAATAAAGAAAAAGTAATTATTATCCGATTACTCGATTAATCGATTGAATAATTGGTAGAATACTCGATTACTAAAAGAATCGATAGCTACAGCCCTAGTTGAGATATAGATATGACTGCAATTGAGTGGCGACAACCTTTTCCATGATTTTTTAGACATACGGTAAATTGGAGATTGTGCGGTAGTTATAACATTAGTAGTTTTGTTGTAGCGTTCTGGTGAGGTAGTGTATATTTTAATTAAAATAAATTTGTGAAATTGTCGCATTGTTTATCTACTGTTTCTATGGTACAAAATACTAGTGATGTTACGTTATGTGCTGAGGCTTCGGAGCGTGTGCAGGTTTTTTCTTGCATTTAAAATTATTTGGCTGCCACCAAAACATGTTTGTCCCGCCAAAGCCTTATTTGATCAATTATTGTGATTTATGAGTAATTTAATTACACTTGTGACTAGGGCTGTCACGATTATGCTGACGATTAATTGTCCAATAAATAATTGCGATTTATGACGATTGATTGTCTGTTTTAGGGCTTTGTCGATTAATTGTCAAAACAAATTGTTGTGATTTATTTAATTGAATCCCTTGTAAGTGTTCACTTGCAATAACACATTAATACACCTAAAGGTTTTAAATATTTAATCAATGACAAATATGTATATTTCAGAAATGTGTACATTTAAAGAAACAATGTAAATGTATATGAAAGTATAAATAATAGAAACAATCACCATTAAGTTACCATAACACAAAAAGGATTGTCAATATCTCATTCAAAACTAAAGTAAAATATAAATATATTTTACAAATTTGAAAATTCTGTAAATTAACAGAAACAATGAATCACAAATATAAACTATGACCATAACAGAACAGGCCATAAAAGTCAAATTCTGAAATAAAAACAATAATGGTCCTTAATGGCTGTCCTTTATCATCGGGTGTAAAACCAAAATGTGCCCAGATTGGCGTTGTTGTTTTTGGCTTCGAAACTAAATCCATCTTTGTTGAATAACTGGGCTGCTCTAACTCAAAAGGATGGAGAAATCAACAGGGCAACATAATTTGAACGTAATGCTCAGCGTAATGAATTCAGAGGGAGAGTGGTAGAAGTAGACTGCTGCCGGTACGTCGTTCACGAACGAATGATTCTTTAATATGACTCGGGACTTCCAAGTTGTTTCAAAGAGTGATCCGTTTATTTTGTTGGCCGCGCGTGTGCGCAAAATCCCATAGGTTCTGGACATGAAACAGAAAAGATTAGTTCATCCCTCGGGTCTCGAGTTCGGGTTTGAGTCTTTCGTTCTTCCTGTCAGTCCTATAGTAGACTATGCTGTCAGTAACGGAAAGAGGAATGATTCGTTCATCTTTCGAGGCTCGAGTTTGGGTTTGGCCGGGTCCGATTCTTTCGTTCTTCCTGTTATGTTGAAATGAACGAAATGACTCAAGATTCAAAGATCCGAGTCTGTAAAATGATCCGAACTTCACAATACTAACTACAGGGCCCCCTTGTGTCTTCTAATAGTGGGCAATAATAACGATCATCTGTAATGACGCGATTATTTAATAATCGTGACAGGTCAACTTGTGACAGGGCGCATGTTAACTGAGTGACAGAGAGAATGAACAGAGCGCGCGTGCACTCTCTTCATCTTCAAAATAAGCAGTCTTAGCATATTTCACATATTATGTTAATCAAAATCAAAAGGTCGGAAGACCGAATCCATGTTGCACGTAGCGCATTAGGACAATTTTTTTTTCTTGAATTACCACTGTGCTGGGTGTGAATGGACTCTTCTCTGACTTACCAGTTCAAATCTGCTTTCCTCCTCCCTTCTGCCCCAGTCTATTCAGACACATTTTCTTGCCTTTCACGTTTCAAAAGTTAATCTTCAGTGTAACTGTTATTCTGGTTCAAATAGATATATGGTTCAAGATCTGCACCAAAGTAAATATTTTCTGAATCGTCTCTCACAAATGTCTCCATGGTTACAAGGCACGCTCTCTGTGCAAGCAGGTTGTCACGTTGGTTGTGTTGATGGAAGGCGCTGCGTAATATCATTGTAACTTTTCATTTTCCGTTGGTTCTTAGCACACGATGTAACTATAGAATAGTCAAGTTTTAAATAGGAAAAATATTGAAAGTCTTTGGTCATAAATTTTGAGCGCGTTGCTAATGGCCTCATCTGATTTAATGATGTATGCTAAGCTATGCTAAAAGTGCTACTGCCAGAAACAGAGATCTGCTGTATGTATTCAAAAACGGTAAAACTCAACTGTTTAACTCTAAAGGATTTTAAATATACATACATTCATACTAGGGATGGGCATGATTAATCAACGATCGATAATTGATCGTTAAGAATTTCGTCGATCATGTTAATTTGTTATCGATTAATCTAATGCATTTTTTTATTTTATCTAATGCAGGTTGCGTAGTGTGAATGAAATACATTTCACTGTGTGGCAGCAATTAAACATTTTACCACCAGGGTGCAATACCACTAAATGCGAGGCTGGCATCGAAGTAGAGGTCTGTATTCCCGTGGCTGCATTCCCGCGGCCACCCCATGTATAAAAGTCTAGTTCCGAGTCTGTAGCCTACCGGTGGTAAATATATGGCCCTCAGAAAGAACAGGCAGGTTGTCGATGACTGACAGCCAGAATATGGCAGAGCAAAGTGTGGATGCAGTGTCCTTGAAGGACTGGAAAATGCTCAGTTTACTGCTAAGAAACCCACGTAAGGCAAGTCTGGTGTATGGGAGTCTTTTTCATATGTCATAGACGCAGAAGGAAAAAAATACCCTTTGCGCAATGTGATAAATGCAGTGGCGTAACTTTGCTTTGAAAAGTGGTGGGGACACTGCACAACTCATTTTGCTATGTGTTTATTTAATAACAGAATTTACTTGTGGACTGAGTTCAGAGTTGGAAATGCACTTAATTTTCACTTTGATGTAGGCAACAAATTACATTCACAAATTATTCTATAAACATTCAAAAAGCAAAACATAATATTCACAACACATCTAACGCTATAGCTACTAATATCAATCAAAATATGCAAGAAAATATGGCGAACTTATTGTTTCATTAGCCGTGTTTCCATTATGCCTACATATTTGCGCAAAACTTATATTTATAAATAGGCCTATTTAACTTGTACATTTAGCGATATTTTCTAAATGTCGATAAAAAACTATTACGAAATTAATGCATTTCCTTTAACCGATGTTATGCGACTAAAACGTTTTTGTTTTTGTTTTTTTAAACCATTTCATTATTTTGGCTTGAAATTTCGTTTGTTGAAAATATTAACTGAATTTAGAAATGCTTTTTAAATGAAAAACTTTGCGTTTAATAAACAAAATACATTTTTGAAATGAAGACGGCGTTTGGACGGAGAGCAGCGCATGCAAAATAACCCGTTTCCTTAATCCACGGCCCTTGTTATTGTGAGTCTAGGCCTACACAAATAAAAGTAGACAGTTTATAGTTTTTAATTATGTCTTGCTCTCATCTGTATAGCTAACAAGACGTCACACCTGCACTTTCATATGACAGAGGGTTATAGAAAACGTAGCCTATATTGAATTGCACATCTACAGACTGGTAAAAAGTGAACAGAATAAGTTTTCCCGGGCTGGCCAAGTTAGCGCGAAGGACTGTGCATCCCGGTAACGTCAGTCCCCTCAGCGTGGGTGTTTTCGGCGGCTGGACTGACTGTCACCAGGTTGCGGCCGGTCACATCTGACCCCAGATCATGTCAACATGCTTATAATTAGCACAAAACATGCGTGATGGTGGCAGTTTTTTACCACAGCAGTGGTCTAGGTCTGTGCCGGTGAACGTGACATCCACTCCGGCGGTGATAGAGCGCCAGCTGTGTAGCACCGGCGGTGGTCGGCCTAACATTTTTTTTGTTTGTGAATGCTGTTTTACGTGAATATTATGACAGGAGTAAAGCACAATGCTTTATTTACAAAATAAATAATAGGTTTGCAATTAAATGTATCCTTGCAGCCATGGAAACATAACATTAATGTACATGAAAAATATATGTTCGGTTTGCCTAACTGATCGTAGTTTAACTGTCTGCCACAAGTTGATCTTGTAAAAAAGGTCTCATCGAGGAAAAACATGCTGTATTTTTGTATTCATTGCGTTTTTGAATTATAAAAGTTAAATAATTAATTTTATTATAAAAAATATTAATGATTAATCAATAGTCGATCGTTAATTCTCCCAACGATTTAATCGAATGCCCATCTCTAATACATACATACAGTGAGGAAAATAAGTATTTGAACACCCTGCTTTTTTGCAAGTTCTCCCACTTAGAAATCATGGAGGGGTCTGAAATTGTCTTCGTAGGTGCATGTCACCAACGCATGTCAGTGTTGGTGCACTGTGAGAGATAATAGGAATTTTTTTAAAATTTTTTTTTACTATTTATTTGTATGATACAGCTGCAAATAAGTATTTGAACACCTAAGAATAGACCTGTCACGATTATTAAATAATGGTTTGATCGCGATTAATTGGTCTAATCGCAGTCATTACAGATGATCGTTATTATTGCCCACTATTAGAAGACACTAGGGGGCCCTGTAGTTAGTAGCAGGAAGTTCGGATCATTTTACAGACTCTGATCTTTTGAATCTCGTTCAGCAAAATGAAAAAAAAAAAAAAAAAATTTGTAATTTTGTTAATTTCAGCATAACAGGAAGAATGAAAGAATCTGACCTTGCCGAACCCAAACTCGAGCCTCGAAAGATGAACGAATCATTCCTCTTTCCGGTACTGACAGCATAGTCTAGTATAGGACTGACAGGAAGAACGAAAGACTCGAACCTGAACTCGAGACTCGAGGGATTTTGCGCGCACGCGCGACCAACAAAATTAACGGATCACTCTCTGAGACAACTTGGAAGTCCCGAGTCATATTAAAGAATCATTCGTTCATGAACGATGTACCGGCAGCACTCTACTTCTACCGCTCTCCCTCTGAATTCGTTACGCTGAGCATTAAGTTCAAATTATATTGCCCTGTTGATTTCTCCATACTTTTGAGTTAGAGCAGCCAGGTTATTCAACAAAGATGGAATTAGTTTCAAAGCCAAAAACGACAACGCCAATCTGGGCACATTTTGGTTTTACACCCGATGATAAATGACAGCCAAAAGACGTTGACACGCCAGAAAAAGTCAGCATGCTAGTGTTTCTTTCCCGTAATCTACCAAGCCATTAAGGACCATGATTGTTTTTTTTTTCAGAATTTGACTTTTATGGCCTGTTTTGTTATGGTCATAGTTTATATTTGTGATTCATTGTTTCTGTTATTTACAGAATTTTCAAATTTGTAAAATATATTTATATTTTACTTTAGTTTTGAATGAGATATTGACAGTCCTTTTTGTGTTATGGTAACTAAATGGTGATTGTTTCTATTATTTATACTTTCATATACATTTACATTGTTTCTTTAAATGTACACATTTCTGAAATATAGATATTTGTCATTGAATAAATATTTAAAAGCTTTAAGTGTATTAATGTGTTATTGCAAGTGACAACTTACAAGAGATTCAATTAAATAATCGCAACAAGCTGTTTGACAATTAATCGCCAAAGCCCTAAAAC
Source organism: Gobiocypris rarus (assembly GCA_023029165.1). NCBI lineage: Eukaryota > Metazoa > Chordata > Actinopteri > Cypriniformes > Gobionidae > Gobiocypris > Gobiocypris rarus. The sequence continues at coordinate 23,937,761 of CM040931.1, forward strand.
AGACAATTAATCGTCATAATCGCAATTATTTATTGGACAATTAATCGTCAGCGAAATTTCGTAATCGTGACAGCCGTACCTGAGAAAATCAAAGTTAATATTTGGTACAGTAGCCTTTGTTTGCAATTACAGAGGTCAAACGTTTTTCACCAGGTTTGTACACACTGTAGGAGGGATTTTGGCCCACTCCTCCACACAGATCTTCTCTAGATTAGTCAGGTTTCTGGCTTGTCGCTGAGAAACATGGAGTTTGAGCTGCCTCCAAAGATTCTCTATTGGGTTTAGGTCTGGAGACTGGCTAGGCCACGCCAGAACCTTCATATGCTTCTTACAGAGCCACTCCTTGGTTATCCTGGCTGTGTGCTTCGGATCATTGTCATGTTGGAAGACCCAGCCTCGACCCATCTTCAATGCTCGAACTGAGGGAAGGAGGTTGTTCCCCAAAATCTCGCAATACATGGCCCCGGTCATCCTCTCCTTAATACATTGCAGTCGCCCTGTCCCATGTGCAGAAAATCACCCTCAAAGCATGATGCTACCACCCCCATGCTTCACAGTGTAGGGATTGTGTTCTAGGGATGGTACTCATCATTCTTCTTCCTCCAAACACGTTTTGTGGAATTATGACCAAAAAGTTCTATTTTGGTCTCTTCTGACCACAATGACTTTCTCCATGACTCCTCTGGATCATCCAAATGGTCATTTGCAAACTTAAGACAGGCCTGGACATGTGCTGGTTCAAGCAGGGGAACCTTCTGTGCCATGCATGATTTCAAACCATAATGTCTTAGTGTATTACCAACAGTAACCTTGGAAACGGTGGTCCCAGCTCTTTTCAGGTAATTGACCAGCTCCTCTGGTGTAGTTCTGGGCTGATTTCTCACCTTTCTTAGGATCATTGAGACCCCACAAGGTGAGATCTTGCATGGAGCCCCAGTCCGAGGGAGATTGACAGTCATGTTAAGCTTCTTCCATTTTCTAATGATTGCTCAAACAGTGGAACTTTTTTCAACAAGCTGCTTGGCAATTTCCCCGTAGTCCTTTCCAGCCTTGTGGAGGTGTACAATTTTTGTCTCTAGTTAGTGTCTTTGGACAGCTCTTTGGTCTTGGCCATGTTAGTAGTTGGATTCTTACTGATTGTATGGGGTGGACAGGTGTCTTTATGCAGCTAACGACCTCAAACAGGTGCATCTAATTTAGGGTAATAAATGGGGTGGAGGTGGACATTTTAAAGGCAAACTAACAGGTCTTTGAGGGTCAGAATTCTAGCTGATAGACAGGTGTTCAAATACTTATTTGCAGCTGTATCATACAAATAAATAGTTTTAAAAAATCATATATTGTGATTTCTGGATTTTTTTTTTAGATCATGTCTCTCACAGACCCCTCCATGATTTCCAAGTGGGAGAACTTGCAAAATAGTAGGGTGTTCAAATACTTATTTTCCTCACTGTATATATAAGATCCTTCTCAAAATATTAGCATATTGTGATAAAAGTTCATTATTTTCCATACTGTAATGATAAAAATTACACTTTCATATATTTTAGATTCATTGCACACCAACTGAAATATTTCAGGTCTTTTATTGTTTTAATACTGATGATTTTGGCATACAGCTCATGAAAACCCCAAATTCCTATCTAAAAAAATGAGCATATTTCATCCAACCAATAAAAGAAAAGTGTTTTTAATACAAAAAAAGGCAACCTTCAAATAATAATGTTCAGTTATGCACTCAATACTTGGTCGGGAATCCTTTTGCAGAAATGACTGCTTCAATGCGGCGTGGCATGGAGCCAATCAGCCTGTGGCACTGCTGAGGTGTTATGGAGGCCTAGGATGCTTCGATAGCGGCCTTAAGCTCATCCAGAGTGTTGGGTCTTGCGTCTCTCAACTTTCTCTTCACAATATCCCACAGATTCTCTATGGGGTTCAGGTCAGGAGAGTTGGCAGGCCAATTGAGCACAGCAATACCATGGTCAGTAAACCATTTACCAGTGGTTTTGGCACTGTGAGCAGGTGCCAGGTCGTGCTGAAAAACGAAATCTTCATCTCCATAAAGCTTTTCAATCAATCAATCAATCAATCAATCAATCAACTTTATTTATAGAGCGCTTTTACAATGACGATTGTTTCAAAGCAGCTTCACAGTGTTAAACAGGACAACATTGCAACAAAATTGGATTTGGCTAGTTTAATTTGGATAGTTTATAGAATTATATATGACCAAATTAATAAATTCTATTTGTATATTTAGTTTAGTAACTTGGATCATAATTTGAGTGTCCCCAACTGAGCAAGCCAAGCCAAAGGCGACAGTGGCAAGGAAACCAAAACTCCATCAGGGCATGATGGAGAAAAATAAACCTTGGGAGAAACCAGACTCAGTCGGGTGCCAGTTCTCCTCTGGCCTATTATTAACAGTGTATAATTATTACTCTGGCAACCTTGCAGGTCATAAATCATATTAGATAGAAATATTCAAAATTTTGGGTATCACGACGGGTTCATTTAGGATGGCGTCGATTATACAAGAATATGAATACTGGAAAGATCGGAGTTATTGCGCCAGACGGGTTAATTGAGGATGACGTGCGGTGAGGCAAATTCAGAGGAGACACTAATGGACACGGTCTCAGCAGACACTCCAGGATGAGCTGGTCATGTCCAGATGCAGGTCCACCATCCGATCCGGACACGGCCTGGATCCGGCCGACTGCAGTAAACCTTGGGATAAACAGAGAGACTAACATTAGTGTGGATGCCACTCTTTTATGATGTAACGAGTACATCAGGTGTTATGGGAAGTGTTCCGGTTCCGGCTGACCTAGTTAATGCAGCCTAACAATCAGTCATTTGATTTGAATAAAGAAAGTTAAAAATGTTCTATGTGTATGCCATAGTAAAGAGATGTGTTTTTAGTCTAGATTTAAACTGACAGAGTGTGTCTGCTTCCCGAACAATGCTAGGAAGACTGTTCCAGAGTTTAGGTGCTAAATAGGAAAAGGATCGACCGCCTGCAGTTGATTTAGATATTCTAGGTATTTTCAACTGGCCAGAGTTTAGAGAGCAGTAGAGATGGAGTATAATGTGTTAAGAGCTCGCTTAAGTACTGGGGAGCTAAACCATTTATTGCTTTATAAGTAATAAGCAAGATTTTAAAATGTATGCGATGTTTAATAGGAGCCAGTGCAGTGTTGACAGAACTGGACTAATATGATCGTACTTCCTGGTTCTAGTAAGAACTCGAGCTGCTGCGTTTTGGACCAGCTGGAGTTTATTTATTAAGCGAGCAGGGGAACCACCCAGTAGAGCATTACAGTAATCTAGCCTTGAGCTCATGAACGCATGTACTAATTGTTCAGCATTTTGCATTGAAAGCATGTGACGTAATTTAAATATATTTTTAAGATGGTAGAATGCAGTTTTACAGATGCCAGAAACGTGGCTTTCAAACGAAAGATTGGTATCAAAGAGCACACCCAGGTTCCTCACTGACGACGAGGACTTGACAGAGCAGTCATCGAGGGTTAAACAGTATTCTAGGGCACTACTTGTGGAGCTTTTCTGTCCAATAATTAAAAATTCAGTTTTATCTGAATTAAGTTGCAGGAAATTACTATTCATCCAATTTTTAATATCAGCTATGCATTCCGTTAATCTTGTGAATTGGTAAGTTTCAGGGCGTGAAGAAATATAGAGCTGAGTATCATCAGCATAACAATGAAAACTAACGCCATGCTTCCTAATGATATCTCCCAGTGGTAGCATATACAGGGTGAAAAGCAACGGTCCTAACACTGAGCCTTGTGGTACTCCATACTGAACTTGTGATCGGTGTGACATCTCTTCATTTACTGCTACAAACTGATAACGGTCAGATAAGTAAGATTTAAACCATGCCAATGCAGTTCCACTAATGCCAACATAATTTTGAGTCTATTCAAAAGAATATTGTGATCGATAGTATCGAATGCAGCGCTAAGATCGAGTAACACTAATAGAGAGATACAACCACGATCAGATGATAAGAGTAAATCATTTGTAACTCTAATTAGAGCAGTCTCAGTACTATGATACGGTCTAAATCCTGACTGGAAATCCTCACATATACCATTTCTTTCTAAAAGGAACATAATTGTGAAGACACGGCCTTTTCTAATATTTTTGATAGAAACGGTAGATTCGAGATTGGTCTGTAATTGACTAATTCTTTAGGATCAAGTTGCGGTTTTTTAATAAGTGGTTTAATTACAGCCAACTTAAAAGTTTTTGGTACATATCCTAATGTCAAGGATGAATTAATAATATTAAGCAGAGGATCTATGACCTCTGGAAGCATCTCTTTTAATAGCCTAGTCGCTATAGGGTCAAGCATACATGTTGTTGATTTTGATGATTTAACAAGTTTAGCCAATTCTTCTCCTCCTATAGCAGTGAATGAGTGTAATTTTTCCTCAGTGACACTACAATGTTCTGTCTGAAGTGATACTGTAGTAGACGGCTGCATGGTTATAATTTTATTCCTAATGTTATCAATCTAACTAGTAAAGAAGTTCATAAAGTCATTACTGCTGTGTTGTTTACAAACGTCAGAAGTTGAAGCTTTATCCTTTGTTAATTTAGCCACTGTATCGAATAAATACCTAGGGTTGTGTTTGTTTTCTTCTAAAAGAGTTGAGAAATAAGCAAATCTAGCAGTTTTTATGGCCTTTCTGTATGCAATCATGCTCTCTTTCCACAAATTGCTAAAAACCTCCAGTTTTGTTTTCTTCCAGCTGCGCTCCATTTTCTCTGGCTGCTGTTTTAAGGGCCCGAGTGTGCTCGTTGTACCACGGCGTTGGATTATTTGCTTTAATCTTCTTTAGCGCCGAGGAGCAACTATGTCTAAAGTGCTAGTAAAGAGAGAGTCAGTAGTTTCTGTTGCAACATCAAGTTCCTCTTGGCTATCTGTAATGCTGAGGAGATGGAACTGATGAGGAAGATTATGTATAAAGCAATCTTTAGTCGCAGCGGTTATAGTCCTGCCATATTTGAAGCGAGGGGATGGCTTTGCAGCTTTAGCTAAATTAAGTATACATGATATTAGGTAATGATCTGAGATGTCATCGCTCTGCTGCAGAATTTTAATGGTATCAACATTTAGTCCATGTGACAGTATTAGATCTAAAGTATGATTAAGGCGATGAGTGGGTCCCGATACGTGTTGTCTAACTCCAATTGAGTTTAGAATGTCTTTAAATGCCAATCCCAATGCGTCTTTTTCATTGTCAACATGGATATTAAAATCACCAACAATTAGTACTTTATCTGCAGCAAGTACTAACTCTGATAGAAAACCAGCAAATTCTTTGATAAAGTCTGTATTGTGCCCTGGTGGCCTGTATACAGTAGCCAACACAAATGTCAAACGGGATTTATCATTTACACTACACAACGTTACATAAAGCACCAAAACTTCAAAGGAATTATATTTGAAACTAGACTTCTGAGTAATACTGAAGTTATCATTATAAATTACAGCAACACCTCCCCCTTTTCCTTTCAGACGTGGCTCGTGTTTATAACAATAATCTTGGGGAGTGGACTCATTTAAAGTAAAGTAATCCTTTTCAGCAGATGGAAGCATGAAGTGCTTCAAAATCTCCTAATAGCTAGCTGCCTTAACCCTGCCCTTGATAAACACAGTGGACCAACACCAGCAGCTGACATGGCACCCCAGACCATCACTGACTGTGGGTACTTGACACTGGACTTCAAGCATTTTGGCATTTCCTTCTCCCCAGTCTTCCTCCAGACTCTGGCACCTTGATTTCGAATGACATGCAAAATTTGAGCGACAGTCCAGTGCTGCTTCTCTGTAGCCCCAGGTCAGGCGCTTCTGCCGCTGTTTCTGGTTCAAAAGTGGCTTGACCTGGGGAATGCGGCACCTGTAGCCAATTTCCTGCACACGTCTGTGCACGGTGGCTCTGGATGTTTCTACTCCAGACTCAGTCCACTGCCTCCGCAGGTCCCCCCAAGGTCTGGAATCGGTCCTTCTCCACAATCTTCCTCAGGGTCCGGAAGCACACCTCTTCTCACTGTGCAGCGTTTTTTGCCACACTTTTTCCTTCCCACAGATTTCCCACTGAGGTGCCTTGATACAGCACTCTGGGAACAGCCTTTTCGTTCAGAAATTTCTTTCTGTGTCATGACCTCTCGCTTGAGTCTTTCCCATGATTGCGGTTTTGAGGAATGAACCAGGCTGGGAGTTTTTAAAATAATATAAAATATATGTATATAAAATATACAGTCCCTGACAAAAGTCTTGTCGCTTGTGTACAAATTGAACTGAAGTCCCGCTGAAATATATTTCTTATCAAGATTTTTTTTACAAGAAATGGCTCATTTTAATCCCAACAGCTTTTGTAGTAATGTTTCAGTGCAAAATTAAACTGTCAAAAATATTCTAATATTCACAGCTTGGTAAAGCCCATTGAGTCAATTTTTGCAAAGACATAGGTGTTGTCGCCTTGTCAATGAGCTTCACTTGTGACTAATAATGGATCACTTAGATCTCAGGTGTGTATAAAAAGCCCCAGTACACTAGACCTTCACATCAACGGCAAATAGACCTCTGCAAACATGCCTAAGATTCACCCTGAGACTAAAGTTTTGATTATCAAGAGGCTGAACACAAGATCCACTGCTGATGTGGCAGACACCTTCAAAGTGTCTCAGCGTCAAGTACAGAGGATAAAAAAGATTTGAAGAGACTGGAGACGTTTATGACATACCCAGGTCAGGCAGACCCTGCAAGACAACTGCTCGAGAGGACCGTTTGTTGGCTTGAAAATCCAAGGCCAGCCCATTTTCCACTGCAGCAGAGCTCCACGAGACCTGGTGACCTGAAGTCCATGTGTCAACCAGAAACAGTTGGTTGGATTCTGTCTCGAAATGGCCTCCATGTGCGAATCCGTGCCCAGAAGCCAGTACTAAATAAAAGACAATTGAAAAACCTTGTGGCATTTGCCAAAGCCCACAGCCTGCTAAAAGGATGGATGCTGGAAAAGTGGCAGAAGGTGGATTTTTCAGATGAATCTTCTGCAATATTTGCGGCAACTGTGGTGTAATTCAACAGGAGACCTACTGGAGCCCGCATAGATCCGAGATTCACCCAGAAAACAGTGAAGTTTGGTGGGGGAAAATCATGGTCTGGGGTTACATCCAGTATGGGGGTGTGCGAGAGATCTGCAGGGTGGAAGGCAACTTCAATAGTCTAAAATACCAAGACATCTTAGCTACCTATTCCCAACCATAAAAGAGGCCAAATTCTGCAGCAGGATGGTGCTCCATTGCATTCTTCCATCTCCACTTCAAAGTTCCCCAAGGCGAAGAAGTTCAAGATGCTCCAGGATTGGCCAGTCCAGTCAACAGACATGAACATCATTGAGCATATGTGGGCTAGGATGAAAGAGGAAGCATGGAAGACAAAACCAAAGAATATTGATGAACTCTGGGAGGCATGCAAGGCATCCTGATGACTTCATCAATAAATTGTATGAGTTCTTGCCGAACCGCATGGATGCAGTCCTTCAAGCTCATGGAAGTCATACAAGATATTAAATTTGGATCTCACAGCACCACTACTTAATTTGCTGACATAATTTTATATTTGCAGTAAATTTGTTCAATTTCTGTATAGGCGACAAGTTTTGTCTTGCCAAAATTTGACCTTTCTGTCTTGATTAAATGATAAATCTTTTTTCTATGATAAAACGAATTTATTTCAGTGCATTAAACATCATTTGGGAGGCTATTTCTAAGCTGTTTGACAATTAATTATATATATATATATATAGTCCCTGACAAAAGTCGTGTCGCTTATCTATTTTGTAGAAACACCTATTAACCTGACTTTTAATTAATCAATTGGTGTTAGAAATAGCTCATATGAAAAGCTAAAACCCTCCCAAATGATGTTTAATGCACTGAAATAAATTAGTTGTATCATAGAAAAAAGATTTATAATTTAATCAAGACAGAAAGGTCAAATTTTGGCAAGACAAATATATATGTAATGTTAGTATATATATATAATTTTTTTTTGTGTGTATTATTATCAGGACCCACAAATACTCCCCCTATGCATTATTATATTATATTCAACATTATGTATAGATATGGAGGACCAGGAGTGCCACTTAAAAATAAAATGAAGAATCAATTTAATAATTCAAACATAAAAATCTATATAAATGAATCACTTAAATGGACAAATAAATATATATATTTAAAGTTGGGTATTTAATTTGCGTTTTTAAATGTAGTTTAATAAAACAATAAATTAACACATTTCAAATAGTTTATTCAATTTTTTTTAAACGTATATTGATAAAACAATAAAAAGGACATTAATAAATAATTTTAAATGCCCATTTTAAATCGCTTTTTAAAAAAAGCTTTTGTCAAACGCTTTTCTCTCTCTATTTGCAAATTGCTTTTCTTTGTCGTTTTGCCAAATGCTTTTCTCTATCCATTTGTCAATCAAGTTAAAAAATGCCATTGGACAGTACACACGTGGAAGCAACCAATCAGATTTCGAGCCAAACCCTCTCTCACTTGTAAAAGTAACACGCACTGTCATTGGACAGTTAAAAACATAATTACAGCGGGAGTTTGATGTCGAGGAGGGATCCAAACGTGTTTGGAGAAGGATCGTGGATGATTTGTTAGCTTTAGCTGATTTCTGCTAAATAAAATCTCCTCTTGATTATAATTTTATATATAAAAGAGTTTTACAGTTGAGGGACGATCTAGCTTTTAGGGAGTTGTGAGATCCATTCGATCAGCGGGCGCTCATCACTCGTTAACCCCGCCGACAGGAGCCTTTCTTCGGCTAGTCCTTCTGACGTCTGCCGCTGGCTCTGTCTATGTGGTGGTTAAACATATAATTCGTCTTGTGCAGAGCCGTTCTATGGCTCTGGTCTTGTATACAGGGAGTGCAGAATTATTAGGCAAGTTGTATTTTTGAGGATTAATTTTATTATTGAACAACAACCATGTTCTCAATGAACACAAACTCATTAATATCAAAGCTGAATATTTTTGGAAGTAGTTTTTAGTTTTAGCTATTTTAGAGGGATATCTGTGTGTGCAGGTGACTTACTGTGCATAATTATTAGGCAACTTAACAAAAAACAAATTTATACCCATTTCAATTATTTATTTTTACCAGTGAAACCAATATAACATCTCAACATTCACAAATATACATTTCTGACATTCAAAAACCAAACAAAAACAAATCAGTGACCAATATAGCCACCTTTCTTTGCAAGGACACTCAAAAGCCTGCCATCCATGGATTCTGTCAGTGTTTTGATCTGTTCACCATCAACATTGCGTGCAGCAGCAACCACAGCCTCCCAGACACTGTTCAGAGAGGTGTACTGTTTTCCCTCCTTGTAAATCGCACATTTGATGATGGACAACAGGTTCTCAATGGGGTTCAGATCAGGTGAACAAGGAGGCCATATCATTAGATTTTCTTCTTTTATACCCTTTCTTGCCAGCCACGCTGTGGAGTACTTGGACGCGTGTGATGGAGCGTTGTCCTGCATGAAAATCCTGTTTTTCTTGAAGGATGCAGACTTCTTCCTGTACCACTGCTTGAAGAATGTGTCTTCCAGAAACTGGCAGTAGGACTGGGAGTTGAGCTTGACTCCATCCTCAACCCGAAAAGGATATCCTCCACCTTGCTGGCGTCGGAGTCGGACTGGAGCTCTGCCCTTTACCAATCCAGCCACGGGCCCATCCATCTGGCCCATCAAGACTCACTCTCATTTAATCAGTCCATAAAACCTTAGAAAAATCAGTCTTGAGATATTTCTTGGCCCAGTCTTGACGTTTCAGCTTGTGTGTCTTGTTCAGTGGTGGTCGACTTTCCACCTTTCTTACCTTGGCCATGTCTCTGAGTATTGCACACCTTGTGCTTTTGGGCACTCCAGTGATGTTGCAGCTCTGAAATATGGCCAAACTGGTGGCAAGTGGCATCTTGGCAGCTGCACGCTTGACTTTTCTCAGTTCACGGGCAGTTATTTTGCGCCTTGGTTTTTCCACACGCTTCTTGCGACCCTGTTGATTATTTTGAATGAAACGCTTGATTGTTCGATGATCACGCTTCAGAAGCTTGGCTATTTTAAGACTGCTGCATCCCTCTGCAATATATCTCACTATTTTTGACTTTTTTGAGCCTGTCAAGTTCTTCTTTTGACCCATTTTGCCAAAGGAAAGGAAGTTGCCTAATAATTATGCACACTTGATATAGGGTGTTGATGTCATTAGACCACACCCCTTCTCATTACAGAGATGCACATCCCCTAATATGCTTAATTGGTAGTAGGCTTTCCAGCCTATACAGCTTGGAGTAAGACAACATGCATAACGAGGATGATGTGGTCAAAATACTCATTTGCCTAATAATTCTGCACTCCCTGTAGATCTTGGGTCTCATTAGGGCTGTAGCTATCGATTCTTTTAGTAATCGAGTATTCTACCGATTATTCCATCGAGTAATCGGATAATTATTACTTTTTTCTTTATTAAAGAGCAATGCTAAATATATAAGAGAAAATAAGACTGGTATCTTAAAATTAACATCTAATTTGTTTTCTTTTTAGAATTTTTTTTTATTGCTGAAATTGCATACATTAATAACTGTGAAAATAACCAATTTTAATGCATTCAATTGCCATATTATAAAAATCTATTTCAAATTACTTTAAAAGGAAAACATAGTTTAGTCTAAAACTAAACCTACAACCAATAAACCAAAATAATATTAATATTAATAGCAATAATGCCCAAACATTGCATGCATGTTGTGCAACTAACTAATAGTTCAGGCATGACATAAACCTTTACTGTCTTCTGAAGGCTGTGTGGCTTTTGTAAGAAGCAAAAAATATTGGACAGGAAGGTAACTTGAAATAAGAACAAGAGTAGAGATGGTCATACTAGAGATCAGCTCTAACGTCACCGAATCCGCTGTTAAAAACAAACCATCCATCCGCACCCGATCATCTCAAACTCAAATCCTCAGTGTAAGCGCGATGCTACCATCACATATTTGCTACACTGAAGTAGGTTGCTTTTAAACAAATCTTCTTTGGCGAAATTACTCGTTTTAAATAACCTAAACGGGTTGACAACCTCTACATCACATGGAGGAGTAACCGCTGGAACATGAGCAAACGCGAGAGATGAGTTTGTATTTAATTCAGATAAAGTAGCTTACATCGCACATACAAATCTACATTTTGAGCTAATCATATTCTTCATTGTAATATAGCTTGTTTTATTAAGTTAGTAGCTGTAAATATTGCTCGTATCTCCTCAGCTGCTGCGCGAACTGCCGCAAATGAAACCTAAATGTTCAGTGTCGTATCCTAAAGCTAAACACAGTTGTCTTCATTTAAAAATAGGGAGACTAAATGATATTAGCAGTGCTGATGCCAATCTCTCTCGCATTGCGGTCTTTGATCTCGACATGAGCTGAAGACGAAAGTTAAAGAGCGACACATTCATTGCGTTTTACCGTGAAATGAGTTCCGCGTCTTAATTAAAATCAACACATTAATGATTTCTCTCACCCACCCGCAATTTTTGGGATGTTTCCCCACCTGAACCGCAGATTTAACCGCAATCCGCGCATACTCCGAGTCCTTACACAAAAAAAAAATATTTCCGTAACATCCGTGTGTCGTTAAATGAACTAAACGATGCGTCGAGGCAGATGATTTTGCCTCGAGGATTTTTTCAATTCGAGTAACTCGAGTTTCTCGAGGAATCGTCTCAGCATAGGTCTCATGAATCTATAGTTTGTTACCTGTCAAATTGTTGAGGTCAAAGAGAAGTTTGTAACATTTTTAGGCTATTTAACTTTACCGTTGTAGCCTATTAGTGCTGACTTTGTTTGACTGAATTGTTAGATTTATTTCTTGTATAGCTTCTTATAACTTTTACTTATACTTTTAGAATGGCTATTATTGATCATACATAAACTGACATTTAACAAAAAGAGACTGGGCTGTGTTTTGTCATGTTTAATTTTTCTTAGTTATAATATGCTGTAATAAAATTAATATATGCACATTTATTGTCTGAACCACATATATATTTTTTAATGTAAATGGAAAGAGGCAGGGTTGTTTTATATTTCGTTTTGTTATAAATATACATGCAGTGAATAGAAATGCTTGAAAACGTGAAATGAAAGTCTCAAAATCCAAATTAATAAAATTAGATCAATGCAGAAAAGACGTAAAGACAATAAATGCACGCGTGTCACATGATCCACAAATGCACATCTTCTTTGTTGCATGCGCAAATTATGATACACTAATGCAAAATAAAACATTTGTATTCACAAAAATGTCTCTATTTGTACAAAATGCAGCACATTCATGCAATTCTGTGTTTTGCACATAAAGTTGAAAGGCATTTGTTTTTGGATTGTGAAAAGTTCATGGATAATTGTGTGTGCATGTGTTAAAGGGGTGATGAATTGAGAAACCAACTTTCCCTTGAGCCTTAAATATATCAAAGTTCATCATGATAAAAGAATATTCTGTAAGTTTCAGAGCTGAAAATGTCCTTGTTAGTCAAAGAAAAGCTTTTATAGACACCAGGCCCAGAAAACGAGAGCTGGAATCCAATGACGTCATAGGAAGAAGAAACGCAACTCAACTGATGAATGTGTATGCCTGCTTCTGAAGCCCACAGAGTCGAGGGCTTTACAGAGCAGTAATCATGGCGAGCAAAATAATATACTGCTTTGTGCCAGGTTGTGGAAGAACACAGTCGCTGCATAAGCTTCCTTCGGATTCTACTAAAAGGAATGAGTGGTTGAACTTTTATTTTTAATGAAGTTCCAGCTCACGTAGGGGAAGACATGTACGTGTGTTCGCTTCATTTCACTGCGGAATCATTTGTAAACAAGTCTCAGGTGCTGGATTTGCAGACACAGTGTTGTGCCTTCTATATTGGATTCGACAGGAATGGTGCAAAAAACTTGTAAAACGTTTTTTTTGTACAAGTAATTGTAGTCCCGGGGCTACGGGCTACCAAAACGTAAGCCCATCGGCAGGCCGATGAATCTCAAATAGTGAAATAATATTCCTTTCTTGATCAGGGCGCGCGTGCGGTTCGTGCTTATCGACCAATCGGGCGGGCCATGTAATACAGAAATAATATTCCAATCAATCTCAGGTGGATGAGAAATAAATCATTGTTTTTGTTTGATAAAGACGTTTACGAGCCCTGTGATCGAGAGAATCATTCCCGTTGCCGCTTTCAAAACGATCCCTCCCTAATGTGAACTGAACTGACAGGGGAGCTGAAGCTTATTAAATATGCAAATCTTATCCAATCCCAGCCGTGGGTGTTTACTTCCAAGTCTCCAGTGCAGCACGCCCATCAAAACCCATCGTTTAGGAGAAAGCCTCAAAACCAGTGTAGAAAATAGCCTATTACTTATTCATTATGATGTTTTTGAATGTAAAAACCACACTAACGTCATTAGTTGACCTCAGACAACAGTATAAAAAAATTTAAAAAGCCAGTTCATGACACCTTTAATCATTTTGAGTCTAAAATCATCCCATAGTTTGGCTCTTCAAACTGAGGCGAAAGCTGATTAGTTGCTTCCACGTGTGTACTGTCCAATGGCATTTTTTCGAATGAAAAATGGATAAATAAAAGCATTTGGCAAATAGAGAAAGAAAAGCCTTTACCAAAAGCAATTTAAATGTGCATTTAAAATGATTTATTAATTTTTATTGCTTTATTAATATACGTTTTAAAACATTAATTAAATAAACTATTTGAAATGTTTTTTAATTGATTTGGTCCTCCATAATATGATTCTATGTAATAAGATTATTAATGTAATAATGTCACTGAAACTCGTAAACTTAATTTTTACCCCCTCACGCATAACTCGCGCTTTCAATGCAGGCAGCATTCTCTCCCTATGCTTGCAACTCTACCGTGCTTGCTATGTCCCGCCTCATTCGCGATTACTTCAGAATGTAAGAATGAACCATTTAAATTGATTTGAATAATCATACTACTAAAACTAAATATGATCTGGTGATTTAAAGTCCCTGTAAAGGCAATTCTGAGATTTGTTTCTAAACACATTAGAAATGTTAGAAATGTACTGTTGAAACACATTACACATCTGGTACCGTCGTGACTCGTGAGCTGTACTTGAGGGTTGTTGTTGTCTTGTGTGTTTATGGCCGCTTTCCCGTGAGTTGGAAGTTTCGAGTTTCGGCGCCGGCAACGGACACACCCCCAGCGTTTGAGAGCAGAGAATGCTGCTTATTTTTTCAAGATTTTGATAAGATATTTTATGTACTTTGCAGATTTTTTTATGATTCAAATTTGGCTAGGTGGTTAATAATGCATTTATCTGTGGTGTGAGAAACAAATCCCTCAGGTTTCATAAAGAATATCTTCATTTTTGTTTGGAAGTTAAACGAAAAACTAAATTATGGTGATAGTACATTAGAGAATTTACATTTGTTGTACATTTGTTAATTTGTGTTTGTGAGAATTATACCTTATAAATAGGCCTACTACAGCAAGTTGAGCCTCGGATAAAACAACTATATATATCGCCGACCCGTATTGTTTCCATCAACGATACATATCGTCACATTTTTATATCGCAATATATCGTTACACCCCTAACTAAGAACATTATTAAGTACATTCTGTATTAATTTAATACTCTTGGCACAAAAGTATGTCATCTGTCTTTCGATAAATGCATTATTATATCGCTCAACCTTTACTTCGAATGTATTAATATATTGGTACATAAACAAATTTCAGTACATATTGAGTAAAACATGTCTTGAGAATTTTAAACTTGCAGTTTTGATTGAAATGATTTGTTCTAAATGGTATTCATTTTATTTGTGCAGGTTCTAAAAAAGGTCTTAAAAGCCTTCAATTTAAAAAAAACATGCCGATATTCTGATATTAAGGGTTGTTGGTGTGGCATTTACTTTTCATTTATGTTTTGCCAAAAAACAAGGCTTGCTCTTGCAAGTTTGAACAAATACTCAGAGGCTGTGAGATACTACAAGAAAGCACTGGAGCTGGACCCTGACAATGACACCTACAAAGTCAACCTGCAAATAGCAGAACAGAAGATGAAGGAAACACAGTCCAGCCCAGTGAGTCCACAGAACTACTCTGATAACAGGCAGTTTTTGTCACTGTGTAAAATAAAGAAACTTAATGTCATGTGTTTATCTTTGATAGGCAGGGGGTTTGGGTGGAGTCGACCTGGCTGGTTTGCTGAGTAACCCTGGCTTCATGAACATGGTGAGTAGAAATGTCTTAAATGCTCATCATTAATGCTCACTTATGCTCATCACTAACTCACTGTCACTCTCTTTAGGCATCTAATTTAATGAACAACCCACAAGTGCAACAACTGTGAGTAGACTACTTAAAGCACAGCATTACTGCATGTCATGTCATCTGCAGCTTTAAATGCTAGTGCTCTTTTAAAGTCGGGTGGATTCTTATTTGGCTGTCAATGATTTTGTTGTTCATCAGCTGAAAGAAATGTTCCTCTATAAAACTACGAAATGAAACAGCACTACTCATTCGAACCACACCACGCATTTATCCGCTTAGATCATTGAAAGCTGATAACCGATATATTTGCCAAATATATACAAATTTTGCTAAACGTTGAGAGCCTGATTACAAGAACAATAGGCTCGCTATTAAAAGCCATGTAACCTTATTGTTAATGTATTGCCTAACAAAAAAATGTAATACCTAAGTAATGCAAACAAGTTGTTGGACAACATTACTTGCATGTGCCATGGATAAATAAAATGAAATAGCCTCCCCACGGACAATATGGAAATGATCTTATATTAATTAAAATAATTCAGGAACAATAAAAGTGCTAGTTATTAATATCAGTGTTTTTGAAAAAAATTATTAAAGATTTTTAACCCTTCAATGCATGACAAACATTCTTACATATTCGGGTCATTAGCGACTGATTTCTAACATGGATAGAGCTCTACCTGTCGCGATAATATATAAAACTCCTGATATTAAAGTAACAATTACAGAAGAATAAAATCAGATCTCTCATACGCTACTGCGCATATGCAACTTCATTACACGTCACTGCTTAGACTCCACTCGTACATGTACAGCTGAGAAAATGTCAGAGCCAGAGGGTACAAATTCTAATCTCGATACCTCAACCAAAAAAAGTTACAATCTGCAGTATGGGAATACTTTGGGTATCCAAAAAAACGAACGCGGGGTCGTCCTTGAAGATGGTTATCCAGTTTGCACAAAGGGTGGCTGAAAAAGCAGGAAATACATCGAACATGTTCTCCCATATTCTGTTTTCATTTATTGAAGGGTCATTGTAGCTGATGATTATAATAATAAATATAGCTGCAAGCAGCAGTACACCCAAGCGCAACAAAGGCAAATAAGGAAGCTAGCAGCAGACCAACTGCAAAAATGAGTAAAGACATTTGGAGAAAGTTTTAAGCAAAAATGTTGACACCCCACATGAATACATTGAGTTGTATAGAGCAAATTTCATGTTGTTTAATTATAGCGCCACCAAGTGGCACAACCCTACCAATTTTTTTTGTGTGTCATCGGAGCGAGCCTATAGATGTGTGTGTAAATTTTGGGGGAAATATCTCATTTCGTTTTGGAGTTATAGACATTTATATGAAAAAACACATAAAAACGACTGACACCTAACTTTGATTAGATTTTACTACCCCATACTATTAATAATTTGACATTTGGTCTTCAACAAACAGCTATCGACCCATGTTTCCTAACTTCTGACGCTTGTTTCGTCTCGATCGGACTAGCGGTTTCAAAGATATCAGCTACTGTTTTATAAGCGCTTGATTACTGCGCTGCACAAACCGTAGGCCGGGACCTGGCAAATCTGGTATCGTTGGACTCAGCAAGGATTCAGGAGCCAAAAAAAGTTACTCCCATGAAAAAAGTCAACCACACCCAAATGTATAAGTGTTTGGGAAAAAAAAATATCCACTAGGTGGCGCTGTTTTGAAACTTCTCAGGCTACTTAAGGGCATCGTAGTGATGACCCATACCGAGTTTTGTAACAATCCGTTCATGCTTTCAAAAAATACAGCATTTTTGCACAAAATTCAATATGGCCGACAGTCAAAATGGCCGACATTGTAAAATTGGATATCAGTCGACTCGGCATGGCGCCCCGAATCTAACGAGATTTTTGGACAAACGGTTCAAAAGTTATAAGCAAAAATAAGCATTTTCATATCTCCGGACCAGTAGGTGGCGCTGCGCCGAAATGCCGCATGTTGCCTCAAGTCATGCTTGTGATGACACAAACCAAGTTTGGTCTGAATACGATACAGCGTTGCAACCGCTACGTAAAATTTTTTCGCGAGTTTATCAAAAATGCTTTGACGAATCAACTTGAATTCCATAACTATTTGTTGGCATGGTTTGAAGAGGATCTGGTAAAATTTTCGTGCAATCTTATTAGTTAAAAACATACTTTTTCAAACTCTTCCTAGACCGTTTGTCCAATTTTCACCAAAATAAAAACATATCCTCTTCAGATCATCCCGACAAATAGTTATGGATTTCACATCAATAGATGAAATCGTTTTTGTTTACCATAGCGACGAAGCTGAGGCATGATGCCAAAATGACTCTTAAAGGTACATTATGTGACTTTACTGTCCGCTAGAGGGTGCCTGTTCAAAACAAAGGCTTAGTTTGATGACGTCAAGTTTGAGCGCAGAATTTTGGGATATGTGGTCTTCACCTCACAGCCGGTGGAAAAGAATTGAGACAGGACTCGGGCAGAAATCATGTTCATGGATGCGATTATTAACTTTACTGTAGTATGAAGCTGAGCAGGGGCGAGTGCTGTGGGATCTGAGCAAGGCCGCTGGAGCGATTGTTAAGCAAAACACACGCCTCGAGAGCAACGGCACTTTTATTATGACGGCACACAGTTGCCGGCGCAATCTCCGCTTTTCCGGTCATGAGTATGAGGAAATGCAGCTCTGTTTATTATATTAGATACATTCAAGTGTGTTTAAAATGATGTTATGATGTTACTCTGTGCGTTCGCTCCGCGGCTGCTGTGACACTTGTTCACACTCCAGTGAGAGTTTTTCTGCTAAATAAAACCGGAAATAAGGGTAACGCAGATATAACGCAATTGACAGGCCTCACACGCTATACTCCCGGTTCATTTGTAAAAATATTGATTTTCTCACAATTTACAAATAGTTGGAAACATTTGGGATATTGTAAGAACTAAACTGAACACAATATATAACAGTATCCTGGTGGTTTTTGGATATTTGACTGCAAAAATCCTACATTGTGTACCTTTAAAGGGTTACTTTAGCGATTAGCATTAAGCTTTGTATCAGTAGAAACCCGGAAGTATATTCAAATTATCGTACTTTCCCCCCTCTTATCACCCTGAGATGAGAGAATAATGTATTTTATTTCTGGAAAAATTCCTCCGATGAAGCAAATATCGTCATTTTGCGTCATCAGAGGAGTTTTTGGCCAGAGGCTAAAGACTACAGCCAGCAGTCGGGGCACTCACAGCATTCGGCTCGGGGAGCTGCGGAGATTCATGTAAACGGAGCCGTGGAGAACAAAGTGTGTGTTTTAAATTTTCAAATGAACTTCCTATGAAAGTTAAGCTTCCAAAGACATGAACTGAAAACACGCCAGACTGAACACGCGCTGTAAATGTACGCGGCCACGAATCCCACTGTTACCATGTGATGAATGTAATCTGACTCCTGCTGCGTTTGTGCTGTGACACTCAGGCTCACTCACATTATGTTGAACAGACAAGTTCAGTTTTTAATTGTAGTGTCTCTAACTGAACTGATTTTATGAAAATGTACGCGGTGGGAGAGTGATCCAGCCGGTAGCCATGCCTAGAGTAGGGCAGCGAAGTGTATTCTGAGAATTGTTGTCTTTCATCCCCATGAGACAAAAATAAATTTTCTGTGTTTTCTGAATCTAGAAGGCATTAAATTAAAAAATAAGTTCACATTTCTACTACATTAATGACCCAGTTTAAATACAGATTCATCTTCCCAGCGCTGAAGTACCCCTTTAAGGTTGTATCTATGCAATGTTCTGACATATTCACACCAAACTGTGCATGTGTCATTGTCACCTCACTCTGACCACACCACATCAATTTGGTCTCAGCGCCACCTATTGGTCAAAAGTGATACATCAATAAATCTTTTTTTTTACGTAATGTATAATTTTTTATGTATTTTGTATAAGCTTAAGTTAATAGGTCTTTAATGGTTCATTGTTGCAGCTGGTCACTCCCAGCCATGTTTGCATGTCTTATTTTCTTCTTTGCGCTAGTGTTGCACGATATACTGGTACTAGAAAAGTATTGCGATACCCTGCTATTACAAACAGTACGGTATGGAATTTTATTAGTACCAGTACTTTAAGAAGCTGGACAGTGCGTTAATAAGAGCTGCATTTGTGTCGATATGTGACAGCAGGAGTCAGGACGTGTGTGCGAAGCTTTGCTTCCACCGTTCACTAAACATTAGACACAGAAGAGTAAAATATATATGCGCAGCGCATGACAAAGAAAGCAACAGAAACATGCGCATGAGAAAATATAGCGCGGGGCGCGGGATGTGCTCGCACTGCCAGATCGATGCCCTGAAGTAGCCTGTGAAGTTTCGAAACAGCGCCACCTTGTGGAGAATTATTTTTTTCAAACGCTTATAACTTTGGGTCTGGTTGATATGTTGATGGGAGTAACTTTTTTTGGCTCCTGAATCCTTGCTAACGATACCTAGTCTAACGATACCAGACTTGCCAGGTTTCGGCATAGGGTTTGTTCAGCGCTTATAAAACATAAGCTGATATCTTCGAAACCGCTAGTCCGATCGAGACGAAACCAGCGTCAAAAGTTCGAAAACAAAGGTCGATAGTTAGTTAAATGTAAAAGACCAATTGTCAAAATATTGATAGTAAGGGGTAGTAAAATCCAAACAATTTTCCAATCATTTTATGTGTTTTTTCATTTAAATGGGTACAGGGAGTGCATAATTATTAGGCAAATGAGTATTTTGACCACATCATCCTCGTTATGCATGTTGTCTTACTTTAAGCTGTATAGGCTGGAAAGCCTACTACCAATTAAGCATATTAGGGGATGTGCATCTCTGTAATGAGAAGGGGTGTGGTCTAATGACATCAACACCCTATATCAGGTGTGCATAATTATTAGGCAACTTCCTTTCCTTTGGCAAAATGGGTCAAAAGAAGGACTTGACGACAGGCTCAGAAAAGTCAAAAATAGTGAGATATATTGCAGAGGGATGCAGCAGTCTTAAAATAGCCAAGCTTCTGAAGCGTGATCATCGAACAATCAAGCGTTTCATTCAAAATAATCAACAGGGTCGCAAGAAGCGTGTGGAAAAACCAAGGCGCAAAATAACTGCCCGTGAACTGAGAAAAGTCAAGCGTGCAGCTGCCAAGATGCCACTTGCCACCAGTTTGGCCATATTTCAGAGCTGCAACATCACTGGAGTGCCCAAAAGCACAAGGTGTGCAATACTCAGAGACATGGCCAAGGTAAGAAAGGCAGAAAGTCGACCACCACTGAACAAGACACACAAGCTGAAACGTCAAGACTGGGCCAAGAAATATCTCAAGACTGATTTTTCTAAGGTTTTATGGACTGATGAAATGAGAGTGAGTCTTGATGGGCCAGATGGATGGGCCCGTGGCTGGATTGGTAAAGGGCAGAGCTCCAGTCCGACTCAGACGCCAGCAAGGTGGAGGATATCCTTTTCGGGTTGAGGATGGAGTCAAGCTCAACTCCCAGTCCTACTGCCAGTTTCTGGAAGACACCTTCTTCAAGCAATGGTACAGGAAGAAGTCTGCATCCTTCAAGAAAAACATGATTTTCATGCAGGACAATGCTCCATCACACGCGTCCAAGTACTCCACAGCGTGGCTGGCAAGAAAGGGTATGTAAGGCCGCTGAAATCGCTCCAATGGCGGCAGCGAATAGCGGGTGAAGGGATTTGCGCGTTCGGTGTTCTCAGCTGGGCAAAATGGATCTAATTCCAATTCCTCTTTATCTGACTCCATTTTATCATAATTTAGAATTTAGATTAGAATGCCAATTTGGTTATTTGGTCATTTATGTTTAATAGTTAGACACACATTTAATTATTCCGTTTAACCCTTTGTGGAAAGTACCCATTCATGATCTCATAGAGATCGTTAATAATTCCAGAGTAAGTCAGAATAAATCAAAATGTAACAATTTATTAAACAGTCAGGTATAATTCCAATTACATAATCAATTCAAAGATCCTCAAAACATCGAATACTCTTAAGTAAAGAGGGAGAGATGCGTTCCTGACTTTCCATAGTCTACGTAACGTTGGCTGAACACAACGTTACGGGCGAATCTGATTTACAATATTGCGCCCTGACTCTTCTGCTACGCTGCCTTAAGTATTCAGACCTGACAATAACTTCTTTCAAATGGTAACATATGTTAACAAAGGGAATTTACATTTAATCACGGTCTCAGACCTGTATTGACAAAAGACCAAATGGTTGAAAGCCACACCTACCATACTATGCAACATCTCTTTAAACTCTTAAAACCATTGTTATCTTCTTGAATATTTCTGTGGGGATGAGATATTTGTACCAGTCGCACTAAGACATTTCCAATGATATCAAACACATATATATTGTTTAGTATTTGTTCATTTTTAGATCATATAGATTTTGGGTATATTTTCAATGGTCACAGCCTGAGGGGAAGTAGGATGGGGGGAGAAATAGATACATGTAAATTAGAGCCATTATTAGTTGATTCACTCAGCGTGATGTCGTCTGCAAAAAGTGTCCTTTGTCCTCTTTTTAGGTGTTCCATGTGATCAATGCATGAGGGTCTAAATGGTGGGGGAGTTTCAGGTGAAGGAAATACATGTAAATTAGACCCATTCATTGATACACTCAGCGTGATGTCATTTTCAAAAAGTGTCCCTTGTCCTCCCAGACAATCTGGCGTTACAGCCTTTCAGGTATAAAAGAAGAAAATCTAATGATATGGCCTCCTTGTTCACCTGATCTGAACCCCATTGAGAACCTGTGGTCCATCATCAAATGTGCGATTTACAAGGAGGGAAAACAGTGCACCTCTCTGAACAGTGTCTGTGAGGCTGTGGTTGCTGCTGCACGCAATGTTGATGGTGAACAGATCAAAACACTGACAGAATCCATGGATGGCAGGCTTTTGAGTGTCCTTGCAAAGAAAGGTGGCTATATTGGTCACTGATTTGTTTTTGTTTGGTTTTTGAATGTCAGAAATGTATATTTGTGAATGTTGAGATGTTATATTGGTTTCACTGGTAAAAATAAATAATTGAAATGGGTATAAATTTGTTTTTTGTTAAGTTGCCTAATAATTATGCACAGTAATAGTCAGCTGCACACAGATATCCCCCTAAAATAGCTAAAACTAAAAACTACTTCCTAATAAACTACAAAAATATTCAGCTTTGATATTAATGAGTTTTTTGTGTTCATTGAGAACATGGTTGTTGTTCAATAATAAAATTAATCCTCAAAAATACAACTTGCCTAATAATTCTGCACTCCCTGTATAACTCCAAAACAAAATGAGATTTTCACCAAAATTTCACACGCATTCCTAATATTAGGATCCGAAGGAAGCTTATGCAGTGACTGTGTTCTTCCACAACCAGGAATAGCGCAATATCTTGCTATCTTCTTCTGCATGTTTATTGCTGCTGGCTAGCGCAATCCGAACAGCTCCATGAGTCAGTGGGCGGGGCTATTATTCTGTAGAGGTGGTGTTTTGCTACACGATGACGTCAGGATGAAGAACACTATTGTTTTCTGGGTCTGGTGTCTATAAAAGCTTTTCTTTGACTAACAATTAAGTTTTCAGCTCTGAAACTTACAGGATATTCTTTTATTACCATGACCTTTTATATATCAGAAGCTCAAGGGAAATTTTATTTCTCAATTCATCACCCCTTTAATACTAGAGCTTAATTCTTAACACTGGAGCCTGACCGATTTTTCGTTCTGTCGATTTTGTCGGCCGATATGAGCCTGATGCAGATAAATTGGCATTGCCATATATGCCGCAGATATACAACTGATATGAATGCGCGTCTCACAACGCACGAATATTCACATACAATTATGTCAAAATGTCTTGTTGTGTGTCTTCGTAAATATAGTCGGTTATGTCTTAAGTAAACATAACCCCTGTTTTATTCTAGCTTCATGCATTTAAAAAAAAGAAAATGTTATCAACAATTGAATGTGGATCATTTTCATGAAAAATAACATTTTGAGAAAAAGGCTGAGTCTTTCTTCAAGACTACATACAGATGGGGTTCAGAACAATGATCAAAACTTTTTTTTCATATGCATCTGCTTGTATGAGATGGCTAATTTCTGCTTCTTCTTTGCCTCTGTTTTGATCAGGAGATTCTGTACTCATTCTGGGGATGCGTAATAGCGCACCCCTACTGTATAACAGTGAAAACATGGAAAGCCTGAAAATCTCAACAAACTAAATCTAAAACAACAACTAAACCAAGAGAATTCACAATGTTGTGAGACCTTATTGTGTGAGTGTTACCAAATAAGGAAAACATATACAATGTGTTAGTGTCACAGAAACGAGCATAGCTTATACTAGGTTACTTGTCACATTTTTTTCTTTAGTTAATCTGTTAATTATTTAAGTGAAATATATTTTGTGTAATCCTATTTATTTTATTCTTATTATATACTTAATTTCTGTTTTTCTCGCCTCAGATGTGCTGCAGGTGCGTGATGTGACTGTGTGATTCCTCACGTTCTGTTGTTTATGCTGCTATTTGTGCATATAAAGCTAACGCACTGAAAAAAAAACAATTGTGGTATTTGTAAAGGGGTCACAGACAACCATTTATTTAAAAAAAATATATATTTTGGCTAGGGCTGCAACTAATGATTACTTTGAAAACTGATTAGTTGGTCGATTATTTTCCGATTAATCGGATACCCCACACACACACAAAATGTAATTTTTGTATCAAATAAATAAATAACACAGGGTTATTGTAGTTATACCATGGTAACCAAATTAACCATAGCTTCAATTTATAGCTTAAGTATGGTATTTGTGTGGTTATACGAATGGTATTCAATACACCAAAAAAACATGGTTTTACTATCTAATAGAACCATGGTTAATTTTCATAAGGGTATGTCTGTGCTATAGCCTACATTTATATGAAAAATAAGTTACTATGCAAAAGGAAAGTTTAATTCCCTACATTAAAATAATATTAAAGAAAACAAAAGCACAAAAAAACAAACTCCGTGTTAGCAGATAAGTGGAATGTCCTGCAGGAAAACACACATTCGCAATGGACAAAGTAATCTGTTCCTGTCATTTCTTTATCCTGTTGAAACATCTTAAATTTATATTCAATTACACGCTGTTATCCCTTTACATTTACTACTGTAAAGAAATATGTGAATTACATGTTGACTTTTAATTTAGCGTCCAACAGCAGATATTGCAGCTTAAAGAATTTTTCTGTCTGATGTGCATGTGCGCACCGGCGCTCGTTCAGTGAAGTTTGAAGCTTAATTTCAGACTGATGCCAGGGCTCGACAATAAGGACTGCCCGATAGCCCGGGGCCAGCGTGAAAGACACTCGGGCCAGTGCTGCAACTTCACTGAAAGCGCACATAGACGAGAAAGTGTCTCTCAGTTTGGTTCTCGCTCAACGCTGCAACACTAGCTTAAGCGCACTCGTGCGTCTCACTGCACGCGAATATATACACAAAATGATGTCCAAATGCCTGTCTTGTCGAGTAGCATCGTAAACAGAGTCGGTTATGTCTTTTAAATGAACATAAACGCTGGCTGTGACTGGCATATTCCATGTTTGAGTCCTTTACACAAGTTTCATAGCCCACAGAATATCAAGACATAGGCCATAACGTGAACTAGGAAAAAGGGTCTAAAAATTGATTTTTGTTCCCACACCTGGGCACTACTTTTTAAATGCATCTTTGCATAGACAACACCCTTTTTGACTTTGTTAAAAGTTCTCCACAATATCCTGCAGTTTTTTGTCACAATCAATTAATGTATATAATTGTGAATAAAAAAAAAAAAAAAACGAAAATCTTATACTGCCGGTTTTGCTTGTAACTGAATTTTTATTCATTTTAGCAACACAAAATATATCTCAAACAGACATGTAACATTTGAGACTGACATTGGTGCATTACTATACTCAAGTGTGAATGTTTTTAGACCATGAAATATGGCAAATTTGTAGAAAATACTCTTCAATTTAACAGATTAGCACCAAGCTAAATGAAACATACACATTGCAAATGTAGCAAAACTGTGATGTTTTATACATCAACATTTTCAGTAGGCCCTGTTGCGGCAAAAATACGTTAACTCCGTTGCATTTCTGAATAAGAGACAAGTCACAAGGCCCAAGCTTTTATACCCCTCAGTGTCTCAGTGTTTTTCCGTACCGAGGAAAGGTGAAACAAATGCCTTCCCCCCCACCCTTCTGTAACAAAAGCAAATAAGAAAGCAAGGGACACAGTGGTCCGCCCCACCCCTATCTTCCCCCATCAGTGTTTGTGTCAAGGCCTCAAGTGGTGATGGGGGGGGGGTTTACGTCCATGCATACATTTTATGAGGTAGATGTAGGTTTGACTGTGTGTGTGTGTTTGTGATTTAATCAGCGACACCTAAGGCCCAGGAGAGTCTCCAAACTAGGT
This sequence comes from Gobiocypris rarus, assembly GCA_023029165.1. Taxonomy (NCBI): domain Eukaryota; kingdom Metazoa; phylum Chordata; class Actinopteri; order Cypriniformes; family Gobionidae; genus Gobiocypris; species Gobiocypris rarus. Next base: position 23,963,699 of record CM040931.1, read on the forward strand.
GTCCCGTGACCCCATGCTAAGAGGTGTTTTTGTATGAAAAAAACAGATGTTTTGACTTCTGTGTGAACTCAAACATAATTCAATTTTTCCTCTACAGCCCTTTAATTTAAAACTATTCCACAATAGATTACAGTTAAAAACCAGCCTAAAATATGACAGCACGTCTTTACTCATCAGTATCATCCCTATCACTTTCATCAGAGCCATCATTCCATGTAGCCCTTTCCTCTGTTTCCTGGGAAACATTTGCACAATTTTGGCACCGACATAAATCAGTACAAGACAGTCTTGCAGACATACAGGAACATCTTCCGGTCTCACATTTGCCTTGCTTGCAACTGCAGTGGACTACCTGCAACACTCTTTCAGGAGCAGGATTTCTAATCATCCACATCACAGTTAACTCCCCATCCTCAAGGTGCCATCCATTGCCAACGGGTGAAGGGGCACACATTGAACCTTTCAGAGAATGTCTCATTATGGCTGTTTGGTAGTTTGCCCTTTTGCAGTGTTGGTACAGGGAGTTATTTGTTGGAGGCATGGATAGTTCTGGCAAAGCTGAGGATGCCATGCAGAATGCTTTGTATCTTGCATCGTTCACATTTTCAGCAGATGACTGGCCATACAGGTGGCAAACATATTTGCAAAGTAGTTCAAAGGTAGACTGGTCCAGGTCAAAACTGCTACCCAAATTTGTAAATTTGCCTTTGCCATAAAAGGCACTTGTAGAGTCACAGCCTGAGAAGGTATGGATCCCAATAAGTGCCAAACACACACTGGTGCCAATAGTGTTTGACACCTTAGCTAAGTCAATGATCCTTGTTTTGTTGCCAACCCCCGTGAAAAAATACAACTTACATGGTAAGTCTGGCTGCAGACTTAAAGCAATCACTGCCACATCTGTATCAGGGCTCTTGATGACTACGGTTCGATGTTCTCGTGCAGCATGTTGTGCATGTAAAAACACCCTGGTGTCACATTCCTCATGATCACATGTCGATCTTTCAAGTATTCATATTCTTGTGTAATCGACGCGCCATCCTAAATGAACCCGTCTCGTGCGTGATACCCAAAATTTCGAATATTCCTATCTAATATGATTTATGACCTGCAAGGTTGCCAGAGTAATAATTATACACTGTTAATAATAGGCCAGAGGAGAACTGGCACCCCGACTGAGTCTGGTTTCTCCCAAGGTTTATTTTTCTCCATCATGCCCTGATGAAGTTTTGGTTTCCTTGCCACTGTCGCCTTTGGCTTGGCTTGCTCAGTTGGGGACACTCAAATTATGATCCAAGTTACTAAACTAAATATACAAATAGAATTTATTAATTTGGTCATATATAATTCTATAAACTATCCAAATTAAACTAGCCAAATCCAATTTTGTTGCAATGTTGTCCTGTTTAACACTGTGAAGCTGCTTTGAAACAATCGTCATTGTAAAAGCGCTATATAAATAAAGTTGATTGATTGATTGATGTCAGATTTTCAACAGCACTGAGAGTCTGTAAACCCTCATTTACAGTCACACAGTGACAAAGGTCTCCATGTGCTATATACAAGCTTAAGTCCTTGCCCACAGTGGTAAGATCAGCATCTTTCCATGCAACATAGAGGAATTCTGCCAGTGCCTCTTTGTTAGTTCCATGTGATAGAATTTTTTTCCATTGTGTTGGTGTCTTCTGATCCAGTCCATAGATTTTTACCAGTTGGGTACCACCAGCAGCTCTGTAACCGTTCTAAATTTGTAATACTCATTTCCGGATACTGGTCAATCACAAAGTCTATCCGTGTACAGTTGTGCTTCAGAGCATGCTTGACAATGTACTGCAGTATGGTGTCGGCTAACTCTCCAAAGGTACTTGGTATGGACCGAATTGCTTGAATGACTGCCATGCCATCGAAGAGAATGGCTCCATCTGCCGGAACTTTGTCAACTAAACAGTCTCCACCTTTGGTTTCCAATAAATCCATTAGAGCTGATTTGTTTGTTTTAGCAAGTGAACCATCAGCACTGGCTAAAGGATATGACACAGCTCCCAAGGAGTATGACAGAATTTCCGCAGGTCTATCTTTCTACTTTGACCTATGACAAGAAGTCTGGAGAAAAGCTTCTTGTCGGCACGCAGAATCACTTCCTTGCCTGCTGCAGATTTCTTCTTTGTCTTTGCTTGATCACTGAAGGTCTTTAGTTTTTGTGTTTTGATAGGAGCAAATGTCAACTGATGGTGATAATAGTCTATGGTCCATAAACTCTTGTACAGCATTTTCCCCCTTTCCTGAAGCTGCAAGCAAATCCTCATGATTTCTTCAGCTGCTACTGTCCCAGAGCTAAGACACACAATACCATCTTGGTGTGTGTAAAAAGGATTGAGCATGGAATCTAGGGTGGAAATTATTCTTGTCACTTTTTTTCATCAGCATGAATTTGTGTGTTGTCAAGGTCTTTTCGTTTCCTTATATCAGGAGATTTACCTGCCATTGCCTCACATTGTCTTGCTATAGCTGCCCTTTCATGTTGCGACAATATCCAGCGATGTAATGCAGCTCGATTCTGTGTAAGCCCTGTCCAACCACCCTTTGTCTTGGAATCTCTGTTGCATGTTTGCTCAATGGCCTGGTCACAAGCAATCGAGGCAAATCCATGGACACTTTGGCGTTGGACAGTCCACTGGCCTTTAACACAGAGCTCATTGTGACAAGAAGGATGTGTGAGGGGCAAATTGACCATTTCCAGCCAGTATGAAGGTAAATACCTAGCATAATTGACACGATCGTATGCAAAAACAATGTCATCATCAAGCGCACTGTTGACAAGTGAAGCCGCCAGTCCGATTCTCGTGTTGCTCTCACAAACAGAAGGAGTATCTGTACCATGTTAATGTATGAACTCCAGAAGGCAAACGTTGGGTTTTCTGCACTTCTTCTTTTCACAAAGTCTTCATATTTTGACACATTTTGTCAAATTTATCATTTGCACTCAGAACATAAATGTTTCTGTCCTTGAATGCACATTTGAGCTCATTGATTACATCCATATACTCATCTCTCTCCTTTGGTGGCAAAGAGTCTAAGAAGGTAAGAAGTCTGATGCGTTGCAGACTCTCATACAGAAGTTTGTGTGCCCTCATGCTGCGGTTGTAGTGATGACCACTGATCACTCCATTGATGGATCCTGGGGCAACAACTTCAGACTCAATGAGTATGTCTTGTAGTCCTGCATCTCCAAACCTTTTTCCTAGAATGCCCAGGTAGGACATGCAAGTGTGAAATTCACCTAGTCTAATCACTAAACGCTGAGTAAAATCATAATTTTTCCAGCGGATTTGCTGAGCTTTGGCATATATATATTGGTCAAAGTCTAACACTATATGGTCCAGTTCTAGCTGATCAGCAATCTGGACACTTCGCTTCAGAATTGTGTTGACTGTTGACATCTGTCGGTGAAGCCTCAATAACTGGAAGATAATATAGTGCTGACTTTTGCAGAGTGCCATCACCTTGAAGCAATGTATGGAAACCTGTCCAGCTTGGAATTGAGCATCTTTCAGCATCCATGGACTTTACAAAAACATATGCCGGTTCAGTTAGTGTAGCAGACACTGTGTTCAATTTGTATGTGTCCGTCTGTAATGGAATACTTTCATGATGAAACAAGTTCTGTGGTCCTTGTCTTTTAGACTGATGGTACTGTTCTACAGGGATGCTAGGGGTCCTTTGAATGATGAAACTCCTTTCTGTAGTGGTTGTCTGTTTGTTGTTGACACAGTTTCAACTTCAAAACTTTGCAGCATAATCCCATTTGTGTGGTGGTTAGTTCCACGACCTGACAGTGTCTCCTCCCCAAAGTCAATATTGTCCCACACAAGTATTGTAGGAACCTTCTTTGAGAATCCCTTCGGTATTTTTCTCTGCCCTCAACTAGTTGTAGTTGGGAAAGGCTAGTGTCTAGACTAACAACTGTGTCCCATGAAGCACAATGTCCTAGTCTATTTAGAAGTGACACAATTTGTGAGAACCTGTTAAATGGCGAACAGTTAGACCAAGACACAATGATTTAGGGTCTGCCTCCGTCCCTTAGATGCGAGATACACAATGACTTGACAAATAGATATTACTTTAAGGTTCAAATCATCTGGAATATCAACATAATGGGCCAATGTTGGTTCCTCAGTTGCACCAATAATCCAGGAAATCAGATTGTACAGTTCGAGTGGCAAAACAGATTTTGCTTCACTCACATTTAAATCATCTGAGGTGGGTGGCCATAGGCATGTCATACCGGGAGAGTCACATAGAAGCATCTTTAATATCAATACCGCACTATAAACTGTCCTTGTGTCCTCTGTAGCATTGACAGAGGCCATTGAAATTCGTCTTTGCGGACCAGCTGTTCTACTTGCTGTGTTTTCATCATCACTTTGGCTAGTTACTCAGTTGACTCTGTTGTTTCTGTACCTGATGGAGAAATCACGGGTCAACCTCCTCTTCAATTTATCCTGCCTAAAACAAATTATCACAACGGTATAAATAAAGTTATATTAACAATGAAAACATAAATTAACATACACTGTATCAGCTTTACACATTTTAAAAATATGATTATCATTATTATAAATATTAGGGCTGTGTATCGGCAAGTATCTGGCAAACCTATATGTATCACGATACAGGGGTTGCGATGCGATATAATGCGATACTGTAAGCAATATATTGGGATCTTTCTTATTTTAGTTATAGGACAAAATAAAAAAACTGTCATAAAGAACACACCACTAAATGCAAACCCTAGCAAACCAGAAACACAGCGGGAACTGCATTTGCGCTAATTAGTCCCTGTAACATTCAATATGATTAAACCACTTTTTGCAGTACGAGTAAAGGGGACAAATAAAGTGCTTGCAGGTTTCTTTAGTTAAATTAAAAGTTTGAGTGTGACAGTGTAAGCTGTTATAAACAGACCATATACATTTTTAGACCATGCTTTAAAGGTTCAGTTTCAGTTTACAATTGTAACATGCAGTGTCCTAACATTTTGATTTGAAGTACTAGCATAACGGTACGTCACTAAGGTTAACGTCACTGTAGTTCGCTGCTAATAATGGGGGATGAAAGAATAGTTAAAGTTCCCGCTACGGTGTACAAAGCCAAAGTCTGACGTCATTTTGGTTTTCGTTACAGACTAGGTATGTATGCTGCATAAAAGCTGCCAAAGAAACTCATGGTATTTGAAATTACCTGTAGTTTGAAGCATCAAGATCTTCATGCTTTTTCACAAAAAGGTAAAAGATCCTTCTTAGCTGCGTCATCGTCAGCACCTCTTGGTTTACAATTATTCTATGGCGGATGATCCTCTCACAGAAAATCTTGTAGCTGGCATCAAAGGTTGGATCATTTCTGAAAAGAAAACATTAAAAATGGAAACGATATATTATTTTGTGTGCCGAAACTATTTCATCATGGATTCTATTTAAAATACAGTATAAATAGTAGAAAATCCAAAACAATTGATCAAGCGAATTGTGAAGATATATTTTATTTATTCTTCAGAAAGAAAATGCATTGGCAATTAATTATTTGTAGTTTTTCTACTTTCACAAACCACTACACATTTTATCATATTGAATTTTTGTGCAGTCAAGACTCTTTAGTCAAACCGAAAATATACAGTGTGTCAAGACATTATGACAAAAATGCACATTTATGCCATATAATTGTCTATGAACTAACTGAGCAGAGTGTGAAATACTCAGACCGGCCCGTCTGGCACCAACAACCATGCCACGCTCAAAATTGCTTAAATCACCTTTCTTTCCCATTCTGACATTCAGTTTGGAGTTCAGGAGATTTTCTTGACCAGGACCACACCCCTAAATGCATTGAAGCAACTGCCATGTGATTGGTTGATTAGATAATTGCATTTATGAGAAATTTAACAGGTGTTCCTAATATTCCTTTAGGTAAGTGTATTTTAGACTCCCTCTTCTGAACTTGAAAAAGCAGCTGAAACTGCAATATTAAGACTAAATGTACTTCAAGCTTGTTTTTAATCGTATAAGTCACATATTATATATATGATTTTGGTTACACAATAAACTGTAATTTCATTCTCATTTAAATCATTGTCAGGAGGAAAGACTAAGAACAGTTTTTGACACATTCAATAAAGTATAATAATAGTTCACTAAAACCATTAAAAAAATTAAACAAACTTATTTCAAGCTTTAGCTTAACCTGATATACAAACAAAAACAGAAATACAACATTATAAAAACTATATAACAAAAGTGAATTGAGTTTATTTGTCGTGTATTTTTGTGCTTGAACAGTCAAATACTAACAATTCTGACATGTATTCAAGTAACAGTCAGTTATGTAATGCTTAAATGCTCAATTAATGCATTACAATTTAAATAAACTAAAAATTAATGTGACTAAAATAATAACTCAAGCTAAATAAAAATTTGCTGTCAAAATTAACACTGCAATGCTGGTGGTCAATGCTGTGCAATAATGTGAGGGAATTATTAATTATTATTTGATAATGCAATATAGCTACTCGCTGTTCTTCTGAGGTCCCAGTAACTGTTGCAGTAGACTTTGTCAAGAACCTGGTGTAATGTCTGTAACAGGACTTGTGGTATCGCACCTCCAGAGACACACAGTCTTTGTCTCGAATATGCACAAGAATGCTCGTGTCTTCTTTCATCTCAGCAGGTTTCAGCAACTGGCCTGTAATTAACAAAAAATATATATAATACATTTGTAAATAAATTATTTACAATAATAATTCATTTTGTAAATAAAAACTGTTAACAATTTAACAATATTGAATAATATTGAGTGTTTTGACACTGTATGCAAAACAATCTGACTGTACAACAAATATTAAATAATTTAATTGTAACTGAAAATTAGCCATGGTTCCAAACATATGACAAAACTTTGAGTGTGTGTGTTGTTGTTTTCTTACCTGCTGACAACGTTTCTGCCTGTGAAAGATGGCCCCTTCTGGCGTGTGCCTGCAACAGTAATGTTCTTGTCCGTTTTCTTACAAATTATGCACAAGGCAGGAAGAACGCGACCTTCACAAGCTGCTGGCAGGCCCGTCCTGGACCTTAGTTTCTTTGTCGGACATTCAATTGAGGTACTACTTCCCGATGATACAGACTGGCCTTGATCTTGAACTTGAGCTTCAGGACGCTGCGTGACCGGTTCTCAGCCGCATCCAAACGCTTTTTGTCAATGAAACGCCTGTAGCAAGTGGAGTGAAAGCCAGCGTCTTCGGGAACATAATCAAACTCGATTTCTAGACAATGTTTGTATGTTTCTGATATTCTCTGATTCTCACCCTGCAAGCCAAGCCACCGTTTGACGCTGTTTCTGAATGTATCCCAACGTGTGCATGTAAAATCCTTTGTTTCTTCTTTCTCTATTGACGTGAGATGCATATAGCATTGTTTATAATCCTTTTTGCGGACTTTTGAAGGAGGTCTGGCCGTAATTTCGTCGTCTTAGCTACTTGATATTGACGACATCTTGGACTTCAGTTTAAACGTCGTTCCAAAAAAGCAGCCACCTTATTGGTCTAGCAGGAAGCACGTGACGATTGTTCTGCGAAGCCTCATCACTCATGATCAAAATATGATTACGCGAGGAAGGAACTATTGCCAAATTTAAACACTGATAAAAAATAAACTGCAGGATTACATATGGAGAACTTTTACTTTCTCCCTCACAACCAATAGATCTTTTTATTGGAATGAAAATAATTTAGTGCCCCAGACATGGGAACGGGATTAAACGAAAAACATCTTCACCTTACGGTCTAACATGCAAATATATCAAAAGAAAAAATTGTGTTTTTCTAAAAGACTGACGTTACATCCAGATCGGATTCAGAACGATGATCAAAACAGATGGAGTAACTGTTAGATCGAGTCAATCAACACCTCAAAACTTCAGTCTAGCTCATCCTGGGTCGACATTTCTTTCAATAACACAGCTGTTTTTATTTAGATGCTGTTTATTGCTGATGATCGCATTATTTTTCTAGCTCATTTCTGTTTCTTCTTCGTCTGTGTTTTGGTTTGGAGATTCTGTACTTATACCAACCTAAAATTGACAGCTATTTCTTTGCCCGTGTAGGATGTCAGGTATGATGTCTGGGGCTTACGGTCCTATGGGGGGTGCCACCTTGCCAGGAGCAGCAACGGCAGCAACAGCAGCAACAGCAGCAGCAGCAACAGCTGGAGCAGGAGGTGGTGGTGATCTCTCCAGCCTTATACAGGCGTAAGTTTCAAGACCATTATCAAATTTGGACTATGGTCTCTAACACGGTTGCGCTCATATGACATTGCTGTACTACAAGTTTTGCAGTTTTAAAAACATAATTTCAAAGACAATAAGCAACTAAAGCAACCATTCATTTCAGTATATTCGTACGCTCTCTAAGATGCCTTAGCGATGTGACATGCGACATGAAGCCGCTGCTCATAGATTGTGTGAGAACTGAACTTTTTGAGTGCTTTTTGCCACCTAATTCCACTTGAACTATTAAATACACATACCAAAGTGATGTATTTGTCTCTTGTATAGCCACAGCAGATGGAAGCATTCATGTGAACTTTAAGGGTGTGTTCACACTTGGTTTGTTTGGTCCGGACCAAAAAACAAAACATATAGTCCTGGTCTGCTTGGCATTCAAACTGGCATTTTTACAGTGAACCTAAAGATACTGAACCAAAGGCATAGGGATACGGTCACCTGATTGGTCGGCTTTTATGACGTATATTTCGCGACAGAGCTTGCTTACCGAACATTCAAAACAATGCTGGATTTCCTCTGTTGTATGCAGAAACGAAGATTTGCTGCAAAGAGACGGCAGTTCCGTCGTCTATACCGACTAATGGGCAACACAGGTCCTTTGATGAGAAGAACCAGGTTTCCGCGTTGTCAAATCAGCTGACTTGGTGTCGCATCTTGTGACACTACATCCTGTTTTGGTTCGTTTATGTGTCTTTGGTCCATGTTGCATTCATATATCAATCGAACCGATCAGGAGATTCTGTACTCATTAAGAAGTTTTGGAAGCGGACCGAGACCCATCTTTTTAGCGGTCTCAGTCCGCTTGTTTGGTGCGCACCAGGGTTTGGATGGCAGCATTCACATGTTCAAATGAACCACACTAACCAAGCAATCAGTCACACCAGGATTCGTTTTAATTGAACCAAACATGACAAGTGTGGATGCACCCTAATTTAATGACTGTACCTCACATTAAACTATGGAATGGCTTCAGAAAACTAAATATAGTGCACAAAGTGTTGATAATGCTTTATAATGTTGTTGTGCCTTTTGTGGTGCACTGGGGCTTAACAGTAACACAATAGTATATGCACAGTATCAGATTTGAATCAGTCCTGTCTGAACGATACCCGATCTGGCAAATAATGGCAGTATCGGAGAGGATTAATCATTAAAAGATCACAATCTCGATTTAAACAATCTCAATCTCGTCTTATTCCTAAATGACAGCGTTTTCGACTATGTCTATTAAACCTTTGCAAGTATGATCACAGGGAACATTCAAATCTGCGTTGATGCTGCTATAGACCCAAAGAGAGTAGTTGTCATGTATAGGAAAGAAACGGCTTCACAAACAGTCTTTTCAATCACACTGTATCATTGTTTCTGTTACAATAATTCAAATTATCACAGAAGTACTGGGATAAAAGTTTATAGTTATAGTTTATAGTAGATATAAACACTGATGTCTACAATAGTGTTTATCTGTTTAGATCTGTAAAGACTTCAAATAAAGATTGTATCATTACATTGCTACACCAATATATGGCGCTGAGTGGTTGTTACATTTTTTTTGTCATTGAATCATTAATTCATGCGATCATTTGAATTCGCTGATTCATCCATGGAATAAGTGAAATCTTTAAATATGTAATTGAATAATTTATTCCAATTATTTAAATATTTTTAAACAGACTGCAGCAATTCGCATTTTGTCAGAACCTTTATTAAATTATGTTATTGTGTTTCGTTGTTTATTCAGAATCGTAGGAGAATTGTGATCTCTATTGGAGAAAAAAATCTCAATTTATCCAGAATCGTGCAACTCTTTCATAGGTTACCATTCTACTTCCTAACTGACCTAGTGTTTTCCTGTTGCGTGACAGTGGTCAGCAATTTGCACAGCAGATGCAGCAGCAGAACCCTGAGCTTATCGAGCAGCTGAGGAGTCAAATGCGCAGTCGACCTCCCAGTAGTGCTGGCAATGATGAACCCTGACACTCCATGGTACCACACATCACTCAATACAATTATTTATGTGAACAAATTGACATTTAAAAGATTGGAACTTAGTTTTAATATGTTCTAGACTTTAATGTTATGTTTTATATATTCAAAACAATGTTTTTGTGGTTTAGTTCTACAAATATTCAAACAGCATATCTGTTCAGAATTTAACATTACTTCTCTTATTTTGCACAGAATTTAACTCTAGACCTGGTGGACCTGTGGAAGATGGGCTACTTTTTTATTTTTTAAGATATACCTTGTACCTACAGCTCCAGGGACAAGACAACGTTTATTCATCTATAAAAACTGCATGTGTTCCCACTGCCCCACATTGCCCTACTTGTTGGAAGCGGTCATCAGTGCACAATGTGCACATTGTATTTGGGCACTGAACTCTAAAGAAATGTCTGATCAAATGAAATGTCACATTGGGTTAACACTATATTCCCAAGTAATAATCCATTTTGTGATTGTAATGAATTACTGCTACTTGGACATTATGCAGTTTTGCTGTGTTAACAGATCAGTGATTCATCTGTCCTATGACAAGTCTCTGTCTAAACTGAAAGGGGTTGGCAAGGAACGTGCAATCTCAACACAGACAATTAAATGTCAGATTTCACACGGCTTGTTTTTGCTGCTGAAGCTTTGTTTTTCATAACTGCTTGTCATTTTTGCAACCAATGAGATTTGTCAAACTTACCATTAGCTTACTTAGCATACAGGACTGAAAAAAATTGTCCTGGTCTCTGTTTAATTAAAGAAAAAAAAAGTGTTGTTGTCCATTTTGGACAACTGAGATATGTGTGATGGTGTATTTAGAAGAACGTGCCATTTGTAAGATCACTTTCTCAAAACCTAGCAAGCTGCTTATAGCATTTTATGGCTTTGTGGAAATGTTTGGAATATTAAATCAAGCATTTTTACACCCTTGGCGGCAGCAAAATATTAGCAATTTATTTTCGTTTACGTTACGTTGTAAACGCGTTTATGTTGCCTTGTAACGCGTACTAGCTAGGCAGTTCAAAATAGGTTTTGAGACGACCTCTGAACTGGCGCTTCAGCAGCAGGAAGTATCGGAGAAAACACGGGTAAAACGTTTCATTTCATGCATACGCATATGAAGTATGATCCGCTTGCTGTTCGATGAAGGTGCATGTAATCCAGTAATAAATTAATGTAACGTTAGTGCGTGTAGTGTTTAACTTGTGCTAACCATTTGATCTAAGAAACTGCTTTAAATGACGCTAGGTTACTAACGTTAATAGAAATTCGCAAAACAACTGACTTGTAAACGTCAGAATACCACATTATTTTGAGATGTGCATGTCTTCGCACTACATGCACAAAGGGTTTGTTTTTCTACTTCGATAGCTAGCAGCTCACCAGAGTTAGCATGCTAATGTGTACGCTGACCTCGTCGATCACATAAACAGAAAATTGGTCGTCGCGTGTGAATTAATCTACTAGTAAATGATTGTTGTAAACTGTTGTCACACTAATACTGGTTTTGAAATTGCTTTATTTTATTTCCCATTTATAAATTACGATATATGTGAAACTGGACTGACGCTTGTAAATTTTATTTTAGGGATGTTGTCCATAACCTGACCCCAGGCTGCATAGAAAGAAGTGCGGATTTGGGTTGTTCGTTTATTTCAGGTAACTGTTAACGTTACACAAAGTTTGCCGAAGTGGGATCGCAGCCCATCTCCTCAGCATGGAGATAGCTGTAGTTAAAATCCTGTGCCTGCTGGGGGTGTTTGTCCTCATGTTGGGGGGCATCCTTATTCCTGTGAGGGTGATGCTGATGGAGTATGATAAAATCGCGAGGTACAGAAGAGTAGTTGCTTTAAGCAACTCTTTTGGAGGTGGTGTATTTCTGGCCACTTGCTTCAATGCCCTTCTACCAGCAGTTAGAGAAAAGGTATGTTATCAAGCTTGATTTTAGTTAAAGTAACAGTTAACTCAAAAAATTAAATTAATCACCCTTCGTTTTTTCACTTTAGATTATTCCACGGAAAATTAGATTTCGGCTAGATTTTTCGTTTGTGGTTTACAAATCGGTTTATGGCTTCGATATTTCATTTGCACGTTTTGATAGTTTGCTTTCCAATTTGAAATTAAATAAACAGAAACGAAAAAACGGCCCCTTTATTCATTTTTTGAAAAACGAGATTTCGGCTTAATTTTTCGTTTTTTTGGTTCAGGGGTAAAAAAGACTTAGGCCACGTTTACACATAGCCGGGTATTTAGAGAACCGAATATTTCCTAAAAATAACATCGTTTTAAAAAAATTGTTGTTTACATCAACCCGCATAAATACGCCGCCGAGCGCCATCACAACTACGCCAAACCTATGGGTGGCAGTGTAAGGAGAAGGATAAAGCCATGCAAGCCAATCAGAATCCTCAAAATCGACAACAACGAATAGCACGAGCGACTTCCTGTTCCTTTCAAACCAATAGACATGGCGCGAGGTTCGTTCGTGTGGAGAGATAGCGAAGTGGAGTTACTCCTAAATGTCGTGTTAGTACAGCAGTTGTGTTTGCAAATGCAAACAGGCCAAAAGCGTTTGCACGAAAGTAAAAATGAGCACCACCTTAACAGCATCCATGATCAAACAAACTGTAAACATAGGGCGCTCACATGACGTAAGCATTTTCTGCCGCATAATGTGACGTTTGAGAACCTGAAACCCCGTTTCTCCCCGTTGACACGGCAACACATAACCGGCGTTTTCAGAAATCTCCACTTTGGCCGGAGTTTTTAAAAATAATCGTTTTCTGGGATAAAAACGGCGTTTTCGTGTAAATGACAGGTAAAATCGCAGGGAAATAGCTGCGTTTTCCCATCGTGTAAACGGGGCCTTAAATATTAGTTTTTCACATGTCCGCCCGGTCTTGAGACGCCCCTTTCCGCTGATTGCTAATCTGAGCGTGAGACGTCATCTGTCTTTCCCCACCCCAGGCCAGCAGGTCTGTTCAACAGGCTACCGCTTCTTAAACTGTAGTCTACTTGGCAGATCCTAGATCGGGCTTTCTTCTTTGCAATTTAACGCGTTTCACATAGCAAATTATATCAGAAATTTGAAATATTAATCTGCACCCAGCCTGTTTTTTAGATTTAGATGTGAGGAGTTAAACCTGTGTGGTGAAGCTGCGCTAGACAGCGAAGAGCAGGTGTCACAAAATCTAATTTCACGTGGAATAATCTAAAGAAAAAAAACGAATAAACAAGCCGTCTTCTCTTTTCCATTCTAAGTAAGAAATGAAATGATCAGATGATCATCGTTCAATCGTTTTTTTAATTTAATATTGAAAGTAGAAAAATGAGAAAACAGCTTGTTTTTCAGTTTTTTCCAGAAAAATGAGATTTCGGCGTGAGTTTTCGTTCAGAAGTGGAAAAATGAATAAACAGTTTGAATATTCGATTTCTACACATGGGCAGGAATTATACGCCTCTTTCTGCTGATTGGTCAGCCGAAGATCAAACTATTCCGTCATCAGTTCTTCCTCAGTTCTGCACAGTAGAACAAAAAGAAAAGATTAAATGTAGTTGCAATAAACGGGTTAAGAATCCGTACAGCTGTAGCAGCACAGGACTTTTATTCTGCTGTGCTGAACTGAGGAAGAACTGATGACGGAATAGTTTGGTCTTCGGCTGGCCAATAAGCAGAAAGATGCGTATAATTCCCGCCCACATGTAGAAATCGAATATTCAAACTGTTTATTCATTTTTCCACTTCTGAAAAAAATGAAAAACCAGCTGTTTTCTCATTTTTCTACTTTCAATATTAAATCAAAAAACGATTGAACGAATGATTCATTGATTTTGTTCCAAAGACGTTTGAGTTTTTTTCAGTGGAATACAAAAGGAGACATTTTCAAGAATGTACTAGTTGCTCGTTTCCATGTAATTACAATTGATGTTAGAATTTTAAGTTTCAAAAAGAATGCAGAGGTGCCATAAAACCAGTTTATATGACAATGTGTGTGAGAAACAACACTTAGCTTCAGTCCCTATTAATTGTAATTTAATGGGGGAAAATGAGTAGATACATTCTTTAACAATTTTCCTTTCATGTTCCACAGAAGAAAGGAAATCATATGTGTTTGAATTTGAAACAACACGAGCGTGAGTAAATGAAGACTAACTCTTCAAGACCCTTAAGTGTTGTATTTTTCTGGTTTTAACCAAAGTTGGTTATAAAAACAGAATTATCAGGAAGTTCACTGGGATTTAAGGAATCAAATGACTTAAATTACTTTTGTGCATGTTACCTTGGCTTTTTTTTCTTTTAGGTTAAGGACATTTTGGAAGAGCTGAAGTACACCAATCAGTACCCGCTGGCAGAGACCATGATGATGCTTGGATTTCTCCTCACAGTATTTGTGGAACAGACTGTGCTTACCTTCTGCAAGGAGAAGCCCTCGTTTATTGACCTGGAGACATTTAATGCTGGTGGCTCGGAAGTGGGGAGCGACTCAGAGTATGATGCTCCATTCATTGCTCCCACTCGGGGTGTGGCCAGAGCCCAGCTGCACCATTCCCATCACCACGGACACTTCAACCCTTCTGAGCTGAAGCGTGCTGGGCTGTTGAGATTAGCTAGCCTGGTGCTAGCACTGTCTGCTCACTCTATCTTTGAGGGTCTTGCTTTGGGTCTTCAGGAAGATGGGGCTAAGCTTGGAAGCCTCTTCATTGGAGTGGCCATCCACGAGATGCTAGCATCTGTGGCACTGGGGGTTAATGTAGCCAAGGCAGGAGTCCCCTTACGAGATGCCTGTAAACTGGCCATAACAGTAAGCCTAATGATTCCTCTGGGCATCGTGATCGGCATGGGTATTGAGACAGTCCAGCACTTAGCAGAAAGTATTATATCTGTAGTGCTCCAGGGCCTAGCAGCCGGCACATTCCTCTTCATTACATTCTTTGAGATCCTCTCACAGGAGCTGGCGGATAAACACGACAGGCTACTGAAAGTGCTGTTTCTTGCACTGGGCTATGGTGTACTAGCAGGACTTGTCTTTATCAAATGGTAAAGGAGTTCAAAAGATGACAATTTTCAAAAATTGTGAGCTGCTCTTTTTGAGCACCGTTAAACATAATACGTTTCTGTAATCTACTGTAATAATGTTGATATTCTATAGATCAAGGGTTTTCTAAAATTGTTGATGGCAACAACACCGAAATAGGATGATTCCATTGTGAGGGACCCCTTTCCTAACATATAAAGCCACCTATAGCTGCTATATTTAATGTGTGATAAAATAGGAACTATCATATGTATATATGTTATTTCCAATAATTTAATCATTTGCTTTTAATATTGTTACTTCACTTAGGCCAAAATAAATTAAATATAATCTGGAGAATGATTATTTTGTATCTAATTTGTAAGTTGACAGCATGTCTTTTGTAAGACGTATTAACCTTTCAATTTAAAACAAGATTTATTGTTTATTTCTTAATTCTTAAACAACTGCCAATAGAAAAATTATTGATTACTCATAAATGCCATTTACAGCAAAAGTAATTCATAATATTGGTAAATATTATGTGTTAAACAGAAAAATAATGCAACAGAATATATTTCGATTATCATACAGTAACAATGTGGGCTTTAGATCAGTAATTTGGTCTATATGGTTAATTTAGTTTAATAATTAGAATTATTTTGAAATATATTTGAAAAATAGTTTTTTCCCCAACTGAGCAAGCCAAGCCAGAGGCGACAGTAGTAGTAACCTAGAATACTGTCTAACCTCGATGGCTGCTCTGTCAAGACCTCGTCATCAGTTAGGAACCTGGTTGTGCTCTTTGATACCAATCTTTCGTTTGAAAGCCATGTTTCTAGCATCTGTAAAACTGCATTCTACCATCTTAAAAATATTTCTAAATTACGGCACATGCTCTCAATGCAAAATGCTGAACAGTTAATACATGCGTTCATGAGCTCAAGGCTAGATTATTGTAATGCTCTACTGGGTGGTTGCCCTGCTCGCTTAATAAACAAACTCCAGCTGGTCCAAAACGCAGAAGCTCGAGTTCTTACTAGAACCAGGAAGTATGAACACATTAGCCGGTTCTGTCAACACTGCACTGGCTCCTATTAAACATCGCATACATTTTAAAATCTTGCTTATTACTTACAAAGCACTAAATGGTTTAGCTCCCAGTACTTGAGTGAGCTCTTAACACATTATACTCCATCACGTCTACTGCGGTCTCTAAACTCTGACCAGCTGATAATACCTAGAATATCAAAATCAACTGCAGGTGGTCGATCCTTTTCCTATTTAGCACCTAAACTCTGGAACAGTCTTCCTAGCATTGTTCGGGAAGCAGACACAATCTGTCAGTTTAAATCTAGACTAAAAACACATCTCTTTTCTATGGCATACACATAAAACACTTTTTTCAATTAAATGATTATTAGGCTGTATTATCTAGGTCAGCCGGAACCGGGAACACTTCCCATAACACCTGATGTTCTCGTTACATCATCAGAAGAATGGCATCTACGCTAATGTTAGTGTCTCTGTTTTATCCCGAGGTCTACTGCAGTCAGCCGGATCCAGGCTGTATCCAGATCAGATGGTGGACCTGCACCCAGATGTGACCAACATGACCCTGAAGTGTCTGCAGAGACCGTGTCAATTAGACTCCCCCCTTAAGCTGCCTCATCGACTAGGCATCCTCAATAAACCTGTCTCCGTGAGATTTACTCCGATTGTTTGAATAGTCCTAGTTAATAATTCTTTAAATCGATATGTCATCTTCAAAACAACCCGTCTCCAGCGTGTTGCTGCCGATCTTTCGAATATTACACTTTAGTAATTGTTTAATCAATACGGCATCCTCAATAAAAACCTGTCTCCGGCGTAATGACTCCGATATTTCAAATGATTTATTTTTAATAATTATTTAATCGATACATCATCCTCAAAAAACCCGTCTCCGCCGTTTTGCCTCAGATCTTTCGAATATTCAGATCTTTTATGACCTCTGACCTTTAAAATTGCCAGAATAATAATAATACGCTGTTTGTTAATTGGCCAGAGGAGAACTGGCACCCCGACTGAGCCTGGTTTCTCCCAAGGTTTATTTTTCTCCATTAGGTCTCCTGATGGGGTTTTGGTTTCCACGCCACTGTCGCCTCTGGCTTGGCTTGCTCAGTTGGGGGAAAAACTATTTTTCAAATATATTTCAAAATAAATCTAATTATTAAACTAAATTAACCATATAGACCAAATTACTGATCTAAAGCCCACATTGTTACTGAATGATAATCGAAATGTATTCTGTTGCATTATTTTTCTGTTTAACACTGTGAAGCTGCTTTGAAACAATCTGCATTGTTAAAAGCGCTATATAAATAAAGTTGACTTGACTTGACTTGACTAAATATTCTTACGTTAACATGTGAACTTTTTTTTATTACTTTTTTTTTTCTTCCAAAATCTATTTGTGACCCTGGATCACAAAACCAGTCACAAGTCGCACAGGTATATTTGTGGCAATAGCCAACAATACATTGTATGGGTAAAAATTATTAAAATCATTAGGATAAAGATCATGTTCCATGAAGATATTTTGTACATTTCCTACCATAAATATATACAAAATGTATTGTTATTAGTAATATGCATTGCTAAAGACAACTTTAAAGGTGATTTCATCAATATTTAGATTTTAGATTTAGATTTTTACACCCTCAGATTCCAGATTTTCAGCTTTCAGATGATGTATAAATCTCAATTTAAAAATGGTCCTTTATGATTGGTTTTGTGGTCCATGGTCACATTTGGGGAGACAATACCCAATGGTGCCACTCCTGTAATTTTGACCCAACCTTGCACATTTTGTAATTTTGACCCAAGTAAATATCGTACTGTATGTTTTGTTCATTTAATATTTACATTTTTTTTCTTTTTTTTTGTAGAAGGATTTTCTTTCAAATACTTTTAGCTGAATGCAAATGTAAAGGGATGTTCACAATGACATTGAAGAGACTGGAAGGCATTTATTTTTAACTGAGAGTTCAATGTTTTAAGAACGTTGTGTTGAAGTTGGTCAGATTTGTTTACAATAAATTCAGTGTAGTTGTGTGCACATAACACAGTCAAACTGCCAAAAGTGTGAGTTACTTGACAGAGCAGCTTTACTGGGGAAAACACTTATGATCAAAGCAGAGACTTAAGTTTTGGTTGTGAGCTGACTGCAGGGACTGTAGACAGATGGTGTTTTAAAGTAGATTATTTTATTCTTCTTCTACATTCTGATTGGTTGCATAGCTCATTACCATAAAGTTGACCGTTGATTTCAACTCTCCTTGATGCTCAAATCGTCCAAGACAAGACGAGCCGTACCTGAGCTCGCCGCCAGCTCCCATTGAAAATGAATGATTTCCGGCCACTTTGACGCTACCGCCGCGGGCGGTGTGAATGCACAGTAGTGAGCTTTTAAAGGGATGCTTCTCCGAATAATGAAACTGTTTCTTCAGTATAACACAAAGATTTTTAGTTGGAGTCTGTCAGTCGTATAATGTATGTGAATGCTAACAAAATCTATTAGAGTAATAAAAAAACATGCACAGATAAAATTAAACCCTGCGACTTGTGACGACACATTGATGTCTTAAGACATGAACCGATCGGTCTGTGCGAGAAAAAGAACAGTATTTATATCATTTTTTACCTCTAATACACCACTATGTCCAACAGCCTTGAGTGCGCAATCACTTGCGTGAACTACGCCAGATCATGTACAGACCTTCATATGCATTATACGACTGACAGACTGCAACGGTTGGAGTTAAGTTATACTGGAAAAACAAATTCACCTATACCTTGGATGCCCTGGGGGTAAGCAGATAAACATCAAATTTTCATTTTTGGGTGAACTATCCCTTTAATGTGAATGTATTTGAACAGCCTGTGATGGGTCACCATTTGGTGTAATGTACTCTTATAATTTTATGTTTATAGGTTTAATTCCATTGTTTCATTAAGGCTATTTTTTTTTATTTTATATATGATTTATTTATACATTTTAAACATTACAACAACAAAGACAAAACAAAAAACATACATACATACAAAAAAAAACAATCATGCATACAGTAAATACAGCAGTGTAATGGCCAGGCAATATAGGATTAGTATCAACAACTAGACTGGTGATACGTGTGGGGAGGGGAAAGGGGGATAACAAAAAGCAGGGTCAAGCTGGAGAGTTTTGATATGTTCACAAAGGGGCTGCCAAAGCTTAATAAAGATTCTGCTAAGTCGGTGGAGAGAGTACCTAATTTTCTCCAGTTTCATAAAATAAAGAACATCTCTTATCCAACGAGTGTAAGATGGAGGATGAGAGCTTTTCCAGTTCAACAGAATTAACGCCTAGCTAAAAGAGTCAGAAAGGCTACAAAATCTGAAAAAGTGAGAAGGCAACGAATGGCCAGGTAGGAGAACCCCAAATAAAGCTGTAACTGGACAGAGTGGAATATCCGCAGAGGTAATGGCTGACAATGAGACAAATATTTGCCTCCAAAAGGAAGACAGGGCAGGGCAGAGCAGGACCAGAACATGTGAATTAATGTGGCTGAGCCAGAATGACATCTGTCACATTCTGAGTTGATAGAGGGGTTGATGCGTGCTTACCTGGTCTTAGACCAATGGGCTCTATGAACCACCTTGCACTGTATGAGCCTGTGACGAGCACAGAGAGATGAGGACTAAACCCTGTTCAAGATTGCCCTCCATGTCTCCTCGGTAATCTCAGTACCGATGTCCTGGGACCAGACAAAGTGCAAATGATCAGAGGAAGATTGCAAATGAACAATTACATTCACTACTTTACAAATTGGCCCCGTAGTACAAGGATCCACACCCAGAATGGTGTCCAAATCTGAAGGGAGAGGCGCATTTACAAATCTTGAATTTGTAAATATCTGAAGAAATGTTTTTTGGAAATATTAAACTGAGAAGTCAACTGTTCAAAAGAGGCAAAAACACCATCGAAGGTAAAGGTCAGAAATAGAGACCAACCCAAGGTCCCTCCAGGAGGCGTATGCACTGTCCAAAATGAAGGGGTGAAACAACAGGTTAGAATGTATTGGGGATAGCAGGGGAGTATTATGAAGACCAAAATGCAGCAAAAATTGGGTCCAGATTTTAAGACTGTTTTTAACAATTATATTATTTGAATATTTAATTGGGGACAATGTATACGGGAGGCATAAGAGAGCTGCCAGGGAAGACGACTTAAGCCCAATTTATACATCTGCGTGGAGTGTACGCCGTAGGCTGTGTGAGACGCACGTACCCCGACGCGCACTTCTCCAAAAATGTAACAACGCGTCAATTCTACGCGGACCGCAAGCGCTGTGATTGGACTGCCAGAACCCCATTCCCTCCACCATCCTCAGGTCAATAAATAAGTAATAAAATCTGCGATAGGAGTGTGTGTCCAGAAATGGGATGAAAGTTTCATTCTTACATCTGCTATATAACAATTTGGAGTGCAGAGATTCTTTATGTTAGTGAATAAATAAACAGAGCTACTGTGTATAGTTTTTTTTTTATTATTATTAAAACCAAAGATGTTAATCAGTGATTGTATATCAAGAACAGGGACACATTAGGGTGCATTTCATTTTGTGATTTAAACAGAAAGAATAGTCTCCACAACAGCAATCGATTGAAGCGCTATAGCCTGTGCACGAGCTACCGATACTGAAAACAGCCCCACGAGCTCTGCATGATTTCACAAACGCATTCCAGCACCAGATCGCCTCTTATAACTCTACTAACCAACTAGAGATGCGTAATTTGTATTACATACAACAACTCAAGCTGCAAGAAAAGCCGCTATCTGACCCCTTGATGGCTGCTGGTACTCAGACAATGTAAACAAGCCGCTTCTTCTGCTTTTGCCTTGATACTGCGGGTTACCATCAACATGCCGTGGACACTGCCAACTAGCGGTCTGCATGTGGAATTGCACATTGACACGGACATCAACGCAGAAGTATAAATGAAAACCAACACGTAACTTGCGCCGTAGAGGATATGGCGTAGGTCCGACGCAGAAGTATAAATTGGCCTTTACATGAGGCAATCTCGATATGCAGCCAGGATGGGGAGTTAACGGGATTGCTTGGCTGGAACCAGTAAAGAGTGGTGCGTATATTTGCTGCCCAATAATAGGCCTATATAAGAAAATTAGGAAGAGCTAGACCACCCAATTGTTTTGTCTTCTGCAGAATACCTTTACGTTTTTTTTTTATTCCAAAGAACATTCGAAATGGAGCTATCAAGTGCAACAAAAAAAGACTTTGGAATAAAAATAGGAATACACTGAAATAAATATAAAAATTTGGGGAGCAGGCTCATCTTAATACAATTAACCCTACCGATCAGGGATATAGGTATGGAGCTAGAAATATGACAAAATGTTCTGAATTTGAATTGTATAAATCTGAATTATTGATACGTGTAATCTGAAATGTTTTTATGTCGAAATTGTATAGACACTTCAAACAGCAGATATTTTGTTCTGAATTAATAGACTGAAAATATTCAGTTTTTGAAAATACAGATTCAAGATTTCAAATTCAGATCATCAAATTCAGTTTTCTAAAATTCAAAACGCAGAAATTCAGATCATCAAATTCAGTTTTCTAAAATTCAAAACGCAGAAATTCAGATCTCTAAAATTGAAAACGCAAAAATTCAGATCTCTAAAGTTCAAAACGCAAAAATTCATATCGTACAGAAAGTAGGTCAGAGGCCATCATGAGGGAAGAGTACTAAAGGATGTCAGAAAAGTCGAACAGAGCATCTGATCATTTCATTTCTTATCTGTAATGGAATAACGTGGAAAGATAAAACTGCCTGTTTATACTTTTTTGTTTTGTTTAGATTAATGCACGGAACATGAGATTTCGGATAGATTTCTCATTTTTCGTGTGTGGTTTACAAAATCGCAGATTAGTGAAGAAAATCTCAGCACCCGGCCTGTTATATTTAACTGTGCGGAGTCAAGTCTGTGTGGTGAAGCTGCGCTAGACAGCGAAGAGCAGGTGTAAAGCACATACCAATGTTTAGTCAAGTGTGAATACCGGTACAGCAATTATAATTTCTTTACTATATGCTCCGTTTTGGACAAGGGATGCAAATACTGTCATGCAATTTGGCTGAGGTTGGGTAGCCTACCGATGATGGTGAATTTAAATTTAACTGTACTCATAGCCCCGAGATGATTGACGGGAAAACGGAGGCTATAGCGCAAGATAACCTTTAATAAAAAACATAGGCCTATATTTCTTTGCTTAATAGGCCTATAAGAGTTTTTCTTTATTTTATTGTTGTTGTTTTCAATCAAATAATAGTGAACCACAAACTGAGCTTCGTTTTAAAGGGGAATTTCCAAATATCTTTTAGCTATTTATTTGTTATACCCTAGGCCTAATGCAGGTAGGCTATTTTATGTCATCCGTCTTAAGCCTATTCGTTTTAATAAACGTTTAATATTCGCACGTTTTTTATTGAACTATTTTATTGTTGTGGTATTTTCATTAATAGGCTAATAACGAACAAAACAATAATTCGTTTGAAAGTAATTTAGAGGAAATTAATTTATTTCATTTATTTTTTACAACGCGGGTAGCCTACCTTAGCCTATCTTAATTCGTTTTGGTAATAACGAATAATGTTGTTGATTATTTTTGTTTAAAGAGTGGAGGAAGATGCTGTCAAACACGACCAAAATAAGTGCTTCACAGATGCTGAACGTCACAGCAGGTTTCCATCCAAGGATTTTTTTATTTTTTATTTTTATTTTACAATAATAAAACTTCAGAATAATCATAAAAAACTTCAGAAAAATAATAGCTGCAACCGTTTTTGAATATTGCTTGATCAAGTAGCCTAGGCCTTTCGATCTAAACGGTGTTAATGAAAAAAAAAAAAAAAACATTTGTTAATAAATAATATTTTATGTATAGGGCCTACAATTTAACAATAGCTAGGCTATATAAAGTTTTGTTTCAAAATGGATGAAGAAAATACAGCGCCTTGAACATCTCTGCAGCTCGTATATACAAAAAAATGTGGTGTCTGTCAAAGGCTGTTGGAATTTCTAATACTGACAAAAAGAAAGGTAAAATAGGCTACACAACATATTACATCGGTATCTGAATAAATAAAAAGAATGCAATAAAATCACGATTTAAATCATTTTTAAATGAAAATCACATAGGTCTACATGACACTCGTTAATATTGTATAGGCTAAATACAATTGATTGTAAAATAATTTTATCTCAAATAAAGTAATTTGAATCCCAAAAGCTCTAAACTAATTTTTGAATCAGACAGCATCAGTTATTTAAAAAAAAAAGTTAAATATAGGCTACACAAATAAAACGTGAAGGTTACAGCTGCATCTGTGTCTGAGATATTTATTTTTTATTTTTTATCAGAGATTTGATGTTTTTGATCAATTTGATGTTCTTGAACTCTGAAGCCAGAACGAATAACTTTGTTTGGTTTGAATTATCTGATGCGTTCTTGGCCACGTCAAACCGTGACTGGCTGCATGTTCAATGCTTACGTTAAAATTGTTGCTGACCAAATATTTTACTGTTACAATATTTTTTTATGGATAGTAAAATGTTGCATAGCTACAGCAGGACAATTGAGCTGCTCTGTGTCCACGCCAATGAGCTTCGTCAATAACGGCAGTTCCATGCGGTCCTGTCAGACGAACTGTCACCTTCTGATTAATATTAATTTCCTAATTTAGTAACAGGCATATTATTCTGAAGTGGAACTGAACACTGGTATGTGCTTTACACCTGCTCTTCGCTGTCTAGCGCAGCTTCACCACACAGATTTGACTCCGCACAGTTAAATATAACAGGCCGGGTGCTGATTAATTTGTCATATTTCTGATATAATTTTTTTTCAGTGAAACGCGTTAAGTTGCACATAAGAAAGCCCGATCTAGGACCTGCCCTGTACAGTTTAAGAAGCGGTAGCCTATAGCGGTGACTGGTCAGGCACATAAAGCAGTGCCAGGTCGAGTGACAGGCACGTAAAGCTGTGCCGGTCGAGTGTCGGGCACGTAAAGCGGCCCCAGGTCGAGTGCCGGGCACGTAAAGCGGTGCCGGTCTAGTGTCAGGCACGTAAAGCGATGCCAGGTCAAGTGACAGACACGTAAAGCGGTGCAGATTGAGTGTCAGGCACGTAAAGTGGTGACTGATCGAGTGTCATGCACGTAAAGCGGTGACAGGTCGCGAGGTAGCTGCCACTAGTGGTGACTGGTAGGGTGACAGGTCTCATTGGCAGCTGCCCCTGCCACGGAAAGATTTTACCCATACTGGATAACATTCAGTCCACAGTGGCGGATCATGATCTTCGCATCGATAATCTTGTAGCAACAATGACAGTCTGTTCCTCTGGCCAGATGTCTCGCGCATCTCGTGAGGCGCGTTATTGTCAGGACTCCGGTGTGATCTATTGCACTAATTGTTTGTTACCTTTTGTTTCCACGTGTACACTCTCTGTCTCCTCCCTCCTCGTTATCCCTGATTGTTTTCCACTGTTGTCTCGTGTTTGTCTCTCTATTTAATGTCCTGATGTTTTGTTCTCATTGCGCGTTCGTTGTTTTCTTCTGGGTGGTTGCTGCCGTGAGTCGTCCGGCTCGTGTTGGGTTTTTTGATCATGTTTTGTTATTCACCTTTTTTGATTTTTGCCTCCAGGACTCTGATGAGACTGTGTTAGCCTCGGTCCGTTCTCCTCTCACCTGTTTTTGCTGGATCTCTCTGTGGGTCTCTCTCTCCCTCGCCCGTGGATTCCTCCTTGGATCTTTTGGACTTTTCTGCTGTCAGCGTGTCTCGCCGTTAGACAGGAGCTGGCATCTTCGTTCTCCCTCAGTACTGTGAATCCTGTGAACTTTTGTCTTTTTCTCTATGTTGCTCATCGGTGTGTCTTGCCTTTAGACTGGATCCGGTTGAGCGTGCATTGTGTTCCAAGAGCACCGCATATCTGAGTTTTCTACTGCTGCCTTGAGACCCAAGGAGGACTATCTGAGTTTTCTACTGCTGCCCTGAGACCCAAGGAGGACTGTACCTGAGTTTTCTACTGTCTGCTCTCTTCTTCTAAATAAACTTGTTAACTTGCATCAGATTCCTCAGTCTCGTTCCTCACAGTTATCAGATCATAAACCCAGGCCCCCCCGACCACTCTCTTCCACACATGTGGAATTCCACCAGGACCATAGAGGAATAGATGGTTAAAATCCACCTAAAAAACGTATTAAATGTATACTTTTCTGCTTGAGTGTTTGTATATGTGTCTGGAATAATTAGGAGGGTTACATAAATGTTAACTCAAACTCTGTAGACCAATAGACCGAAGCCGTTATCCATGGGTTCCCAAATCTCCGACTTGTGATTCATGGTACCAATATAATCAGAAAAAAATAGATCGTACCGAATCGTATAAAATATTATTACAAGAGTACCAGCTTGCACCATCATGTAAATTCAATATATTAGCCAGGAGGCGTAACCTAACTGAACAAAGAACCTTTTCGCGCCTAAAAACTCTCAGGCATGATTGGATCATCTCGAAAATGGGTGTCGCTCGATCTTATATAAGAACCGACGTGACTATTATCAAAGTGCATTTCTTCGCCTAAGGCATTCTGCCAAGCGCACTTCGTCACCAGCTTACCGCCCCAAGGGCATTCTGCAGAAAGGGGGAAACAGCAGCTTCCAGAACATCTCCAAGAGACCCGAATCCGGCTGAACTTTGTTTCAACGAACCGAGAGTCACACCCAACAGACCTCGCAAAAGGACCACGGAACGCGCGGGACATTTGAACTCAGAATACACGCATACACGAGAAGCCCAAAACAAAAGCAAGTATTCTTATTTTACAATCTAAACTGCTGTTGAAAGGTTGTCTAAATTATTCCCTTTTTCGGGATGATTTTAATTCCTTGAGGGCTCTGTGCAACGAACTGAAGTGAACGCTGCAGTGATCTCCTTTCTCTTTCTTTATTTATTTTTGTTTTCTTTCATTCTTTTCATTTAGGTACCATATTTCTTTCGTTTACTATATATATTTCTACTATCTTTATGCATATCTAGTATGTACTTTCTGTGTGAATTGTAGTGTTTGCCTTAATCTGTGTTTATTAAACTTACAAAAGGTAGGCCTACTTTTGAAATGAATCTGTTATTTCTCCACATACACGAAGTCAATGAAACTTACGATTTTAAACGTTACCTAAAGCGATCTTGTGCTACTATTTTAGTAATACAAACTGTACGAACATATGAAATATTAATTTGTCCTGATCAGTAAAGTTAATGTTTCTTATACGCTCGTAAAGCAGTAATCCCTTATTGAGAATTGATTTGAAAGTCTATAACTAATTTGCAGGACAAACGTAGTAAGATAATTTCAAGCAATTCCGTAAAGGTTACTTGTATACTTAATTAAACAATTTCCTTATCGTAAAATTTAAATAACGTAATGAACGACCAGCAAATTATATTCATAAACTCATGAATATTATATCCCTTTTGAGTTAATTATTCCCCGAGACATTAGACTCATAGTCGAAATCGTTACAATCTTGAATCTGGCACTACGGAGATAAGTCAACAGCTTGAACGACTCGAGGCTACGTGTTTGGGGCTTCAGAAGGATAATGAGTGGCTTTAAGTCTCAGACCTCGAGAGCCGCAGCCGACGCCAAAATATTCGAATCCTGGGCTTACCTGAGTCAATTGAGGGGCCGCGTCCGAGTATATTTTTTTCTCAGCTTCTGGTCGATGTCCTTGGATCTCAGGTGTTAACCTCACCGCCCAAGCTGGAAAGAGCTCATCGAAGCCTCGCACCTAAACCAGCACCGGGGCAGAGACCGCGACCTGTCATCTTGCGATTTCATCGCTTTCAAGTTAAGGATCTGGTCATCCGCGAATCTCGCAAAAAGGGTGAGTTGCTGTATGAAGGGCACACAATTCGTATCTTTGAGGATTACTGCCCTGAGGTTTTGAAACTTTGCGCCGAATATAAAGACGTGATGTCGTCATTGTACAAACGTGGACTCAAGCCTGCACTTCTGTTCCCCGCAAGACTGCGAATTACACTTCCAAACGGTGAGAAGAAATGGCTGGCCTCTGTTGCGGAAGCCAACAACTTCATCCAGAGCTTAGACTCGTAGTGAATTTGGCGGACTGTAGGCTATATGAGCAGTCTGGATTGTTTCCCCCCCCCCACATTATCTGAGAGAATAGCTGGCTCGTCGGCCCCGCGGATTTGAGTCTGACAAAGTGATTTCTTTTTCTCTTCCTTCATAGGCTACATGCTTTAAAATGACTTCATATTTCATTTTATTTACAGCATGGTAATTTCGGTCATAGGCCTATAGATTCATGTTGAGTAATATATACATATATATTTTCTTTATTAAATGTTTTGCGCTTATTTGCATTCACTTTGATTTTGGTAGGCTAGCGTTATACAAACAATTTTTAATTTTTAATCTGACTCCATCATACTGCGAGCAGGCTGCTTAATTTCAGCTTCTTGTTTTAAGGATAATGTGGGATGTTTAGAGAATGTAATTTTGGTTTGTTTATTAAATTTGAAAGTTGAACCCCCTTTTTTCCAAACAAAGTCGAGTCGTTTTATTGAACGTGTTCACCACAAAGTCCCTTCTTATTGATTTATCAAGCTTAATTAATACAGGTTGAGTTTATTTTGGACAGCTAGTTTTGTCATTTTGCCCAAATTATATAATTTTACTCCTTTTTATTTTTTTTTAAAGTTCGTGCTTGGACTTTACATTACATCTGTTTTGAAGATTGTCTGTCAGTAATCTCTGACGATTACTATTGAGGTTATGTACCTTCTATGGGAGGACAAAGAGTTAGGAAACTCCAGTTGCTGTTCATGTCAGCTGGTGGGAGAGTGGGGGGATGGTGGGTTTTTATTTTCTCTTTCTACCTTTTGTTAATATGTGTGCAATCACTGTGGCACTTTATATCCTTGTGCTACAAGCAAGGTGTATTATTGGCTGGGATGTGAGGGTCTCAGAAATCTTATATTCTGGGAATTAATTATCCATGTCTGTGATGAAAAATAAACAGGAAAGGAAAGGCAAGGAAACCAAAACTCCATCAGGGCATGATGGAGAAAAATAAACCTTGGGAGAAACCAGACTCAGTCGGGGTGCCAGTTCTCCTCTGGCCTATTATTAACAGTGTATAATTATTACTCTGGCAACCTTGCAGGTCATAAATCATATTAGATAGGAATATTCAAAATTTTGGGTATCACGCACGAGACGGGTTCATTTAGGATGGCGCGTCGATTACACAAGAATATGAATACTTGAAAGATTGGAGTTATTGCGCTGGAGACGGGTTAATTGAGGATGACGTGCCGGTGAGGCAAATTCAGAGGAGACACTAATGGGCACGGTCTCAGCAGACACTCCAGGATGAGCTGGTCATGTCCAGATGCAGGTCCACCATCCGATCCGGACACGGCCTGGATCCGGCCGACTGCAGTAAACCTCGGGATAAACAGAGAGATTAACATTAGTGTGGATGCCACTCTTTTTATGATGTAACGAGTACATCAGGTGTTATGGGAAGTGTTCCCGGTTCCGGCTGACCTAGTTAATGCAGCCTAACAATCAGTCATTTGATTTGAATAAAGAAAGTTAAAAATGTTTTATGTGTATGCCATAGTAAAGAGATGTGTTTTTAGTCTAGATTTAAACTGACAGAGTGTGTCTGTTTCCCGAACAATGCTAGGAAGACTGTTCCAGAGTTTAGGTGCTAAATAGGAAAGGATCGACCGCCTGCAGTTGATTTAGATATTCTAGGTATTTTCAACTGGCCAGAGTTTAGAGACCGCAATGAGCGTGATGGAGTATAATGCGTTAAGAGCTCGCTTAAGTACTGGGAGCTAAACCATTTATTGCTTTATAAGTAATAAGCAAGATTTTAAAATGTGCGATGTTTAATTGGGAGCCAGTGCAGTGTTGACAGAACTGGACTAATATGATCGTACTTCCTGGTTCTAGTAAGAACTCGAGCTGCTGCGTTTTGGACCAGCTGGAGTTTATTTATTAGGCGAGCAGGGCAACCACCCAGTAGAGAATTACAATAATCTAGCCTTGAGCTCATGAACGCATGTACTAATTGTTCAGCATTTTGCATTGAAAGCATGTGACGTAATTTAGATATATTTTTAAGATGGTAGAATGCAGTTTTACAGATGCTAGAAACATGGCTTTCAAGCGAAGATAGGTATCAAAGAGCACACCCAGGTTCCTCACTGACGACGAGGGCTTGACAGAGCAGTCATCGAGGTTAGACAGTATTCTAGGGCACTACTTGTGGAGCTTTTCTGTCCAATAATTAAAAATTCAGTTTTATCTGA
The DNA here is from genome assembly GCA_023029165.1 of Gobiocypris rarus. NCBI lineage: Eukaryota > Metazoa > Chordata > Actinopteri > Cypriniformes > Gobionidae > Gobiocypris > Gobiocypris rarus. Next base: position 23,993,496 of record CM040931.1, read on the forward strand.
ATTAAGTTGCAGGAAATTACTATTCATCCAATTTTTAATATCAGCTATGCATTCCATTAATCTTGTGAATTGGTAAGTTTCGTCAGGGCGTGAAGAAATATAGAGCTGAGTATCATCAGCATAACAATGAAAACTAACGCCATGCCTCCTAATGATATCTCCCAGTGGTAGCATATACAGGGTGAAAAGCAACGGTCCTAACACTGAGCCTTGTGGTACTCCATACTGAACTTGTGATCGGTGTGACATCTCTTCATTTACTGCTACAAACTGATAACGGTCAGATAAGTAAGATTTAGACCATGCCAATGCAGTTCCACTAATGCCAACATAATTTTCGAGTCTATTCAAAAGAATATTGTGATCGATAGTATCGAATGCAGCGCTAAGATCGAGTAACACTAATAGAGAGATACAACCACGATCAGATAATAAGAGTAAATTATTTGTAACTCTAATTAGAGCAGTCTCAGTACTATGATACGGTCTAAATCCTGACTGGAAATCCTCACATATACCATTTCTTTCTAAAAAGGAACATAATTGTGAAGACACGGCCTTTTCTAATATTTTTGATAGAAACTGTAGATTCGAGATTGGTCTGTAATTGACTAATTCTTTAGGATCAAGTTGCGTTTTTTTAATAAGTGATTTAATTACAGCCAACTTAAAAGTTTTTGGTACATATCCTAATGTCAAGGATGAATTAATAATATTAAGCAGAGGATCTATGACCTCTGGAAGCATCTCTTTTAATAGCCTAGTCGGTATAGGGTCAAGCATACATGTTGTTGATTTTGATGATTTAACAAGTTTAGCCAATTCTTCTCCTCCTATAGCAGTGAATGAGTGTAATTTTTCCTCAGTGACACTACAATGTTCTGTCTGAAGTGATACTGTAGTAGACGGCTGCATGGTTATAATTTTATTCCTAATGTTATCAATCTTACTAGTAAAGAAGTTCATAAAGTCATTACTGCTGTGTTGTTTACAAACGTCAGAAGTTGAAGCTTTATCCTTTGTTAATTTAGCCACTGTATCGAATAAATACCTAGGGTTGTGTTTGTTTTCTTCTAAAAGAGTTGAGAAATAAGCAAATCTAGCAGTTTTTATGGCCTTTCTGTATGCAATCATGCTCTCTTTCCACAAATTGCGAAAAACCTCCAGTTTTGTTTTCTTCCAGCTAACGCTCCATTTTTTCTGGCTGCTGTTTTAGGGCCAGTGTGCTCGTTGTACCACCAGTTGGATTATTTGCTTTAATCTTCTTTAGCGCCGAGGAGCAACTATGTCTAAAGTGCTAGTAAAGAGAGAGTCAGTAGTTTCTGTTGCAACATCAAGTTCCTCTTGGCTATCTGTAATGCTGAGGAGATGGAACTGATGAGGAAGATTATGTATAAAGTAATCTTAAGTCGCAGCGGTTATAGTCCTGCCATATTTGAAGCGAGGATGGCTTTGCAGCTTTAGCTAAATTAAGTATACATGATATTAGGTAATGATCTGAGATGTCATTGCTCTGCTGCAGAATTTTAATGGTATCAACATTTAGTCCATGTGACAGTATTAGATCTAAAGTATGATTAAGGCGATGAGTGGGTCCGATACGTGTTGTCTAACTCCAATAGAGTTTAGAATGTCTTTAAATGCCAATCCCAATGCGTCTTTTTCATTGTCAACATGGATATTAAAATCACCAACAATTAGTACTTTATCTGCAGCCAGTACTAACTCTGATAGAAAACCAGCAAATTCTTTGATAAAGTCTGTATTGTGCCCTGGTGGCCTGTATACAGTAGCCAACACAAATGTCAAAGCGGGATTTATCATTTACACTACACAACGTTACATAAAGCACCAAAACTTCAAAGGAATTATATTTGAAACTAGACTTCTGAGTAATACTGAAGATATCATTATAAATTACAGCAACACCTCCCCTTTTCCTTTCAGGCTCGTGTTTATAACAATAATCTTGGGAGTGGACTCATTTAAAGTAATGTAGTCGTCAGGTTTTAGCCAGGTTTCTGTCAAACACAGTACATCTAGGTTATGATCTATAATCATATCATTAACAATAAGCGTTTTTGGCGAAAGGGATCGCATATTCAGCAACCTGAGATTTATCAATTGTTCATCCGTATTATATCTGTTGTTTATTTGTTGGACATCAATTAAATTTTTACTGTTGAATGGTTTTGATGGTTTTTGTATTTACTGATTCGGGAACAGACACAGTCTCTATGTGATAATATCTAGGTGAAAGCGTCTCTATGTGCTGGGATTTAGCTGACTCTGGTGACGTGAGACAGCTAGCAGACGGTTGGTTTAGCCAGTTTGTCTGCTTCCTGACCTGGGCCCCAGTGAGTCAAGGTTTAGCTCTAAGACTATGTGCCAAATTACTAGAGAGTAGAGCAGCACCAGCCGGGTAGGATGAATGCCGTCTATCTTCAACAGGTCGGGTCTGCCCCAAAAACTTTTCCAATTGTCTATGAACCCTATGTTATTTTTCGGACACCACTTAGACAACCAGCCATTGAGTGATGATAATCTGCTAACTATTTCATCACTCCTTTTAACAGGAGGGCCAGATAAACAGACTGCGGTGACATTGTACTTGCGAGTTTACACACCTCTTTAATGTTAATTTTGGTGATCTCCGACTGGCGTAGTCGAACATCATTAGTGCCGGCGTGAATAATAATCTTAGAGAATTTACGATTAGCTTTAGCCAGCACTTTTAAATTTGCTTTGATGTCAGGCGCTCTGGCTCCCGGTAAACATGTGACTATGGTGGCTGGTGTCTCTATTTTCACGTTCTGTGTAATAGAATCGCCAATAACTAGGGCACTTTCAACAGGATCCTCAGTGGGTGCATCACTGAGTGGGGAGAACCTGTTTGATGTTCTAATCGGAACGGAAGAGTGGTTTTTAGATCCGAATATGCTGTCTCACAGTCACCCAATTGCCCTGCTGCAAGGGCTCAGCCGGAACCAAACAATGGGTGTTCACTAAGCTAGTCGCATCCAAAGTAGTATCTAAAGCTGTTACATTCTCACTACTCTCACATAAAGTCTGGATGTGTGTCTCTAAATCTGAAATCTTCTCCGTCAGACTGATTAATTCCTTACATTTAACACATGTGAAGCCCTGTTAAGCCAACGGAGATAGATATGCTAAACATGTAGCATGCAGTGCAAGTGACAATGACAGGAGAAGAAGACATGGCTTACCGTATTTGTTGATGAATCCAAAACTTACCACACAACTTACTCCACTTACTTTGTTTGATGGAGTCTATTTAATAATCCAACTCACCACAGTTGTCTAATGAACTCAGAAAACAGGAGACCCGGGTGCCGGGATGGAAAGCTACCAGGCTAGCGAAAAGCTAACACGTGGTAGTGATTTAGATTAAAAGCTAGTGATGTCAAATTTAACTTGATAGGCTATATTAAACAATATATGGTGATGAGTAAGTTATATTTAGCAGTATAGATAACAAAGAAAATATATCAAATAGAGATTCAAACGCAGCTATACAGAGCTACAAACACTGGAGCATGCAGCAGCAGCAGTAGGTAGACTGGAGCAATCGATCAGGGAGCAATCGATCAGCCAACACGATCAGCCAACACCAACATCTGCGGTATTTTCAAATGAAAGATTGGCATCAAAGAGCACACCCAGGTTCCTAACTGACGACGAGGACTTGACAGAGCAGCCATCGAGGGTTAGACAGTATTCTAGGTTACTACTTGTGGAGCTTTTTTGTCCAATGATTAAAAATTCAGTTTTTTCTGAATTAAGTTGCAGGAAATTACTGATCATCCAATTTTTTATATAATCTATACATTCCGTTAATCTTGTGAATTGGTTAGTTTCTTAAGGGTGTGAAGAAATATAGAGCTGAGTATCATCAGCATAACAATGAAATCTAACGCCATGCTTCCTAATAATATCTCCCAGTGGTAGCATGTACAGGGTGAAGAGCAATGGCCCTAGCACTGAGCCCTGCGGTACTCCATACTGAACTTGTGATCGGTGTGACGTCTCTTCATTTACTGCTACAAATTGATAACGGTCAGATAGGTATGATTTAAACCATGCCAATGTGGGTCCACTAATGCCTACATAATTTTCGAGTCTATTCAAAAGAATGTTGTGGTCGATAGTGTCGAATGCAGCGCTAAGATCGAGTAACACTAACAAAGAGAACAACCATGATCGGATGATAAGAGCGAAAAGCAGTAAAAAGTAACGCCATATTGTCTGGTGGAAGACAAAGGATACTTTTTGCAGACATTAATGAGTGTTTAAGGACAAAAAAGTGGATATAGGCGATTGAGACTGTTAACTTGCACTGAGAACTACGTTACGCCCACTGGAGGGAAACGCAATCAGCAACAGGAAATAATAATATATAAAACTGACTTTTAAACATTTGACTTAACAGTGACAAAGTGTTTACGACATATTGAGAGTCAGTACCCCAAAATTTAACCATTGTTGTTGGTGCTTCACGTCTTAGTGCCCGTATCCACTTTTTGTCCTTAAACGCTCGTTTTTGAGGTCGACAGCTTATAAAAACGTAGTTATGTGTTTTTAGTTTGTTTGCTGTACATTTAGTCACATATCAGCTTTTAGACATTGTTCTGTTTTCGTTATAAGTACGAAATGACATGCATGCCGCTTCACGCTGGATTGTTTCCCCCCCGATCTGGCCGTGGCCTAAATGCGCTTTGGCTGTGTTTTAATTATTGAAATGTAGCATCATGAACTAATTTATGTTAGCTTTTTATGTAAAATGGTGAACAAATTGAGTTGAAATTTATGATTTTAGTTCAATAAATTAAATAGTAATATAAAATTTCAAATTTGATCAATGATTAATTATTATAATAGAATCATTAATCTATAGCATAATTCATTATTTGTCTATGTAATTGCCGATCAATGTTCTGTGAAGTGTGAACTGAATTTTGTGTTTTTGTCCTATGTGTTTCAGAAGATTTTCAGAAGTTATCTAAGGTAAGTTGAGTTAAAACATTTGTATCATATGTTAATGCAGAGGTTACTCGCACAGGACACTGCATTTCAAAAATGTGTTATTTGAATTAGGTTTAAAGCTGTGTCAGTTAAACATTTTATTTGTGGGCTGATGTGCTGTTCTAACATGCTTTTCAGATGCTTTTCAGACTACATGAGATACATTTGAAGTGCTCATGCACTAAAAGCCTGTCAAAAAAAACACCCAATTAGTAGTTATCTAGTAATCTAGATAATGTATGTTCTAATAGTATGTAGTATGTTCTAATACTTTCAAATACACAAAATGTGTTGAAGAACATACTTTATGTATAAACTGAAAGTAAACATTTGTTGTTCTAAACCTGTATTATTTTCTGTTCTGAGGACAGCTAACATATTTTGAAGAATGTGAGTAACCAAATAGTTGCTGGTCCCCATTCATTTCTATAGTAGGGAAAAATTAAAGTAGTTCCAATAAAGTCAAACTGATTGAAACAATTCCATTAATGTCAACAAAATAACAAAATGAAAAGAAAATCATATCACTCACTGGTCTTGTCTAACAGCTTTAATTCAGTTTTTAACTAAGAATCTTTATTAACAATATGCTGAGTCATTTGTAAAATATAAACCCACATGAAAAAGAATCATGATAAAAATGTGAATTATATATATATATATAGCCATATTTGCCAATTGAAATTGGTAGGTTGATGTAATTTTTCATGTCTGTTTTTTTTAACAAGTGCAAGTGCAGTTTATAGGTATTGAAATTGGTAACAGTGCTGAGAGATTCAGGAGCAGTTATCTTTGTTTATACAATCTGGATACAGAGTTTTGCTAGGACAATTGCATCTTTTACACTGTTTTTATATGTGCTACTTCATGCATACCACATGGCACATGCAGGCCCTGAAGCAAATTCTGTTTCAGTTATTTCCTCAGAACATAAATGTCAATTAAATCCATTTAGAACATTTAAGTGATTTTATACCATTTGAGAACAACAATATAGAGTACAGACAATATCTCAGTTCAGTGCTTGCAAGCCTTTTTCTGCAAGACAAGAGACCGGAGTCCTGAATCCTGATTAGTTCTACTGGTGGCCTCACCAAACATTGTCAATTGTATGTGTGATTTTAGATCATCACATGTGTATCATTATATTAATGTAATGCATTGATGCACTGTGAGACATGAATACAGAGTGTAGAGTAGTTTGCACATCATGTGAAGATTTTGCACATTGACTAAGAAACATTCTGGGACACAAAAAGTTCATTTAGCAATACAAATCATACGCCTTTTAATATATAGTACTATTGATCTAAATTACTGTAATTTGCGACAAGTGTCATATCAGCCACTGAGCGAACATGGACAGTAACGTTATATGAAAACTTTCAACAATGCTGCCTTAGTCCACATATGCATGAACAAAAGGAGTTATATAAAGTTATTTTCCAACTGGGAAATAACCATAATAAAAGCTCCAATGATTTCAGTGAGACTTGTGGCTGCTGTTTTGCATCAGTATCTTTCTCTAAACATAAAATATTTGAGTGTACTTGTTTTGCTTTTAAGGCTATTGGTCCAATCCAGCTTTATACCACAGTAACACTATTAAAACTATTAATAGATTAGCTCTGCCATGAACATGGTTTTTGCTGGAGTATCATTGGTTTTTTTTTTTTTTATGGCTTTGGAGGTGAATAGTAGTTATTTCTTGTAGTAAATAAAGATAATAAAAGTATTTTTAGTAACTATTAGTAACTAATTTAGTTATCAATGTATTTTTTATGAATGTAAACACAATTGTAATTTGTTTAGGAGAATCTTCTTGGTCAGAAGGATGTACAAACTGTTAAAGACACAAATAATGATTTAATGGATGTTTTTGCCTCATGGAAAGTTATAATGAGTGTTATGTAAACTATATTATTCTAACATATGTTTGTCTGTGTGTGTTTTTATATAATTACAGATGCCACGTGGAAAGGGTTTCCGTCGGTCCCAGGCAGCCAAGAGGAGGAATGCTGAGCGCTTTGCGCTCACTTCCTCCATGGGCTTGGTTGAGGTTGTGCCTCCTCTCCAAAAAAAGGCAGCTACCCAGTGCTCTGATGAACACAGTCTGGATACAGAAAACTGTCAAATCTGCTGTAAGGCTCCAACTACTCCTCATACTGTTCCAATCTGCCGCAAGGCTCCAAATACTCCTTATACTCCTCATATTTCTCCAATCTGCCGCAAGGCTCCAAATACTCCTCATACTCCTCATATTTCTCCAATCTGCCGCAAGGCTCCAGAAACTCTTCCAAAGTCTGCAACAAGTGTTCCAATATCTAAGAAAAGCCAGAGTCATAATACTACACCTTTGCATGTCAGTAACTCTGATTGTTTTTCACAGAAAGTCATAAAAGGTTCCTTCCATCAAGGTAATGAGCGATTTGGTTTCAACAGAAACAGACAGTGTGCAGTAAACAGTGTCACAGCAGTCATGATGAGTGTGCTGAAGGATGTGCTGACATGGACAACAGAGGACCTGAATGCTGTTCTGTTGCATGGAGATCGGCTGTACACATCTATGCGACTGCAGGGGAAAATCAATGATCCAACACAGAGGGGTTATGTTGCTGTTGCAGAATTGCCAACACTGCACACACTCTTTAACACAACATTCTCAATAAAAATGTTTAATTCGCTAAGTGGTGTCATTGGTCTTAATGTGTATGATGAAGCATTGCTTGATGTGTGCAGGTCCATAGAAGAAGCACTTCAGAGGGTTTTGTTTCAGTCTGATGCATGTTTTTACATTAAGGATAATATTTGTGCAGTGATAAAGGCAGGGTCAACATTTGCTGTAGTCGATTCCCATTCACGTAACAGTAAAGGTATGGCTGAACATAGCAACGGCACAAGTGTAGTAGTTTACTGTGATGACATGCAGGTGTTGTTTAATCATATTGTCAACTTTGCCATGTCACTGAATGCTCAGGGAACACCATTCGAAGTGACGGGTGTGAAAACAACACCAATTGCTGAGGTGAGTTGTAATTCTCCCCAACAAGGCAGCATCACACATGCTTCACATGCTACAAGGACACCAGCGACGAGTAAGTGTATTGGAGATCGTGGTAAACCAACGTGTGTAGACAAACCAACAACAATTTGCAAATCGGATCAGATATGTCTGGTTTCAAGTAAGAAAAAGAGACAACTGCAAACTGAGTCAAACCTTGCACATGAGAGCAAGTTGCTTAGTGATTTATTATTGGATGATTTCATTATCGGACCTACAGTCAATATGGAGTTCAGTTTCAAACCTTTAAGATCTGCAGATCAGGATGCTTTGTGTGCACGTTTACAACTGACTAATGAAAGTGTTGGTGTTCAAGGCACAAATGTATGTTCTTTAAGAGTGCAAAACAAAATGCATTAAAGGTGACGGTAATTGCTTGTTTAGATCAATAGCACATGCAGTGTGTGGCAATCAGGAGAAACACGTGAAAATACGACGTGCAGTTGTAAAACATCTTGACAGTCTAAAATTCGTGAAATTCTTAAGCGAAGAGCACAGATCAGTGAAAGATTATTTGACACAGTCTAAAATGAATTTTTCTGGAACATGGGGAAGTCATGTGGAATTATTTGGTCTGGCTGACTTTTTAAAAATAAATGTAATGACCTTCAATGATGACAGATGGAATGCACATGTCCCTAGCATTGAAATGGAAATCACTATGAGGTCGTTACATGTGTTAAACATAAAACTATAGAAAATGTGTGTGCTGAAGCGTGTCACATTGAAGTGGATGACCAGAGCATAAATCACAATTTGCGAAAACAGAAATTAAATGACATAGCAGAGTATTCTAAAGGCCAAAGAGAACATGCGCGATGCCGCAGCAACACTGATTTCAGACAGAAAAAGATTGAGAACTCTAAAACAAGTTTGTTGATGATTGTATGATGATTGTGATTTGAAGCCGAGCAACTATCACACATATGAGGAGTTCTACAAGAGCGGTGTCATAAAATGTGGTTCTGAACTGAAACAAGTGAAATCAATTGTTGATGGCAACAGAGAATTATTTGAAAAGGATATTGATAAAATTGAACAAGCTAAAAAGCTTTTGGAGCAGAATATTGATTTAGAAGATGCTTGGGCACAGATATGTCCTGAATCAGAAAAACAGCGTGATGAATGCAAAGACCTGATGAAGGATAAAGTGTTGCCAGATGAAGATGACAGTCGAGAACTTATTCCAGATCTTACAGGAAACCCCCAGACTGTGTGTACCATTGAGACAAATCACACTACAATGCCTAGAGATGATGCATTGCATTTATTAAGGTCATTAAATGAGGAACAATCTGCTGTGTTCTATAAAGTGCGAAAGTGGTGTCTACAGAAAATACTTGGACAAAACCCTGAACCATTCAGATTATTTCTCACTGGTGGAGCAGGCACAGGAAAAAGTCATCTAATTCGGGCAATACAGTATGAATCTACTAGACTGTTATCTCAGCTGTCTGAGAATCCTGATGACATCACTGTACTTTTGACAGCTTCAATGGGTGTAGCGGCCTATCAAATTGGGGCTTCAACTATACATAATACATTTTCAATTGGTGCAAATGTAAAACTGCCATATCAGCCTCTTGGTGATGACAAAATTAATTTGTTACGCACAAAATTGGGTATTTTGCAAATTTTGATTATTGATGAAGTGTCTATGGTTGACCATCGTCTTTTCTCATATGTTCATGGAAGGCTGCGACAAATAAAACAAACTGGTGACTACTCACTCTTTGGAAAAGTGAATATTCTTTCTGTTGGTGATTTTTATCAACTTCCTCCTGTGAAAGGAACTGCTCTCTATGCTGATACAAAAGGAGTAAACCTGTGGGAAAATAACTTTGAACTTGCTGAATTAACTAAAGTTGACAACAAGATCCAAGTTTTGCTGAGATGTTAAATCGCCTGAGAATACGTAAGAAAAAGGAATGTCTTACCACTATTAACATTGCCATGTTGAAAAAATGTGAAACAGGGGAGAATTGTAATGATCTTCACATATTTGCTACAAATGCCGAAGTTGATAAGTACAACATTGAAAGATTACATGAATGTTGCCCAGAGGCAATCACTATAAATGCTCAGGATTATGTTAAAAATTCAAAAACTGGACGAATGGAACGTAAAGTTGGATTTCATACAAATGTTTTCAACTCCTGTTTGTCTAAATGTGTTTCCCTGGGTATTGGAGCAAAGGTTATGTAAAAAAAAAATATTGATGTTTCTGACGGTCTTGTCAATGGAGCTTTTGGTACAGTTGTCCATATAACTGAAAGTCAGAACAGTGATGATGATTTCCCATCAGCTATTCATGTAGAGTTTGATAATCCAAATGTGGGTAAAATTCAGAGATCTAAAACATGCCAGAGATTTTCTCAAAATTCAACAGTAATTGAAATACAAGAAGACCAAGTCTCAAATGATGGTGGCATAAGACGTCAGTTTCCTCTCAGATTGGCATGGGCATGTACAGTTCACAAAGTGCAAGGACTCACAGTAGATAAAGCTGTTGTATCACTTAAGAAAATCTTTACAGGAGGGCAAGCATATGTTGCATTGAGCTGTGTAAGATCTCTCAGTGGCTTAATAATTGAGGACTTTAAAGAGTCTGCCATATTTTGTAATGACAAAATTGAGTTAGCTATGAAAGATATGTCAAAATGCCCTTTGGAATATAACAGTTTCACTAAAACACCTGGTACATTCAGAATAGCACTGCTTAATGTACAAAGTCTGAAAGCTCACTTTCAGGATGTTCTTGCTCATACAGTTCTAATAAATGCTGATTGTATTTGTTTGACAGAAACATGGCTAAATGCAGATGACAAAGCTCAAGAACCACAAATACCAGAATTTGTGTTCAAGCGCAACCCAAGAGCTAAGTGTTATGATAACAGTACTGCTCTTTTTACTGAATTAAAACAGCAGAGAGGAGGTGGAGTTGGAATTTATTGTTCTAAGAAAATTGAGTGTAACATCTTTACTCATGAGAACTGGAACTTAGAAAGTTTATACTTTATAGTTCCACATGTCAATTTGACTGCTGCACTTTTGTATAGACCTAGTTCATATACAGCTGACATTTTTCGACATCAACTATTACATGTTATTAAAGAGATGGAAAACCATCCAGGACAGAAAATAATAATGGGAGATTTTAATGAAGACATATTTACTTCATCTACAGTAGTGAAATTAATGGAACAACATGGATACAATCAACATGTACAAAACCTTACCACAGAAAAAGGAACACTAATAGATCATGTTTATACAAAAGATATGAAAGGTATTCATATTGACATTGTACAAACGTACTATAGTTTTCATCAAGCAGTACTCATTTCATTGTTTAGATAAATTTGTAATAATTGTATATGTGTAAAGATTCCGCCTGCCATTGGGGGAGGGGTGGGTAGGGAGATAAGACAAAACAAGGCGTCTCCCTAGGGGAGGGAAATTACTGGAGACTGGGTTGGCTAGCACAAGGGTTGATTGGCATAGTGACCATTTGTAAATCTTTTTTTAAGTTTGATACTGAACATTATTTTAATTATGGTTAATTCTCTAAAGGTCTTTGTGGTGTTTTTAACCCCAAATGACTTAATTATTCTTATAATTGTTATTTCATAATATTTAGATACAAATCCAACTAAACCAAACTATATTTGAAAAAAAAAAAAAAACAGTGAAAAGATATCTTTCACTTAGTAAAATAGCAAATAGGGGGGCTCTTCAGCCATATATTGCCTAAAGTGATTTTTTCTTTTTTTCTTTAAAAACAGCATTTTTGAAAAGATAAACCAAAAAACTGGCAATCAACCCCATAAAACATAGCAACAGTGGTGGATTTTGAGTAGGACATGCTACATAAATTGGAGAATTATATCATGGTAATGATTGAAAAAATAATGTTTATTTGTAGACATAAATATAGACTTTATATACCAATATAAGTCTGCATTTAAAGGCAATGATCAAAACTGCACAGCAGCTGACTAAAATGTCAATAACTTATGTCCATGTAACAGTTTTTATTTTGCTGTGACTTTAACTTTTAAATTAGTATTATGGGTAACTTGTTTGTCAAAATGTTTTTTTTCATTCTTTCTTTTTTTTATATTTTTCTCCCATCTTTTTATATGTTTGTTGTGTTTTTTAAAGTATTATTGAAAAATGTGCCAGTCAACCCTGGTCTCCTCCTTTTTTTTCTATTTAACCTATTTATTTCTTATAACCATATTACAAATGTAGCTATCAATTATTGACAACTCCCATGGGTGTGGTCTTGCATAATAGTCAAACCTCCAATGTAGGACTGAAAAATTGTTAGTTCAAGTATAAGGTCAAGGAAGACATTTGGCATCAGTATTATAGCTATGTTTTAGGAAAACATTTTTTTTTTTTGTATAATTTTCTCATTTAGTTCCTGTTCAGTTGCATACTTTTGTAGTGTTCTTATTTTTTTCCATGATTAGCCATTATGCTGAATTGTGTATTATTTAGAACATCTGTATATCTTTATATTTTTAACTACTCTTTTTTTAGTTCATTGTTGTTGAATGGCTTAGTTTGATTATCTGTATTTTTTATTTACTATTATTATTTTTCATTTTGTTTTTATTGTTTCTTTGCCACTGGTTCAATCTTGCCATTTTGCTCCTTTGGTTCTATTGTAACCTGGCATCCCTTCACCGGGTTCCCTCCTCCTTCCAATTCCACCCTGGTCTGACATGTCTACAGTTCCACAACAGACTTCCAGGCCTATGGCTCACTTACGCCTACACCTTGGCACACCAGTTTAACAGCATAACCCTGATTCACCAACCCCCTGGCTCCATCTTGGTCTACAGCTTTCCTAAGTCTACCTTGGTCTTCTGTCTCCTCGGCTCTGCCCCAGTCTGTACCACCAAGGCTCCAACATGGATCTAGGTCCCTCTGGCTTCATAAAGGCATTGTCCCACTATTGCTGAACATAAAGTAATATTCACAAAGAGTAAATATGGATATTTCTATTATTTATAAATCCTGTTTTACTTATGTTTTTTCATATGCATGTTATATGTTAACCTTCTTGACAATAAACAATAATATTTTGTTTTATTGTGTTGTAGGGCTTTGAGGACACAAAAAGCTGGTACCCTCCAAGACTTGGGTTGTCCATCTCTCCTGCTCTGCAAGCTTCGTCACTCCCATTGGATCCAACTCATCTTCAGATTTTCCACTTTGTCGCTTCAGTCCAGCAGCATCACCCTGATTCACCAGTCTTCTGTCCCATCTTTGTCTCCAACATGATCCTGCCTTGTTCTTCTATCTATCTGGATCCAACCTGGTATACTCTGCCTAAAGCTCAACCATAGGTCTCCATCTGTTTGACTACATCAGGCCACCATGCTCCCTCATTCTTACCGAACTACATCAGGCCATTGTGCTCCCTCATTCTTACTGAACTACATCAGGCCATCGTGCTCCCCCATTCTTACTGAACTACATCAGGCCACCGTGCTCCCTCATTCTTACTGAACTACATCAGGCCATCGTGCTCCCCCATTCTTACTGAACAAAAACATCTTCATAGACACTTGATGTGAGCATATTTTCTATTTATAAATGTAATATATTTTTCACATGCATATCTGTTAATCTTCTTAACATTGCATCAAACTACAATAAACAACAATTTAATGTTTTTTTTTTCTTTCTACCTACCGTACTCCAACCTGGTCTGCACCACCTAAAGGTACAACATGGGTCTCCATCCTTCTGGCTCCATCAAGTCAAGCAAAACATCTTCACAGAGACTTAATGTAAGCATATTTACTATTTATAAATGAGTTGCACCTATTTTCCATATGCATTTTATGTGTTACTGTGCTTAACATTGCATAAAACTACAATAAACAAACAAAAACAAATGTTCTGTCTACCATGCTCCACCCTGATCTGCACAACTTAAAGGTCAACCATGGGCCTCCATCTTTCTGGCTCCATCAAGTCAACAAAAACATCTTCACAGAGACTTAATGTAAGCATATTTAGTATGTTTAAATGCTTTGCATATGTTATCCATATGCATATTATTTCTTACTCTGCTTAACATTGCATAAAACTACATTGAATAAAAATTTGTCTTATTGTGTTGTAGGACTATGACTACACTACACACCATCTATCATATTCTAGTTTAAAACAACTGACTATTCATGTACCCTCCAATCCTTTGGTTCCTCTGGGGTCCTCCAACCCTCCAGCATCTACATCACTCACACTGGCTCAATGTCAGCCAACAGATCTACCACATTGGGGAACAGGTCTCCCTGATTTCACCTTTCGTCTGATATGCACTGGTCTGCTCCACAATGGGCCTCCATCCTTCCGGCTTCATCCCCTATGCCAACTTGTATTGGTTTTAAATTGTTCTATTCCTCTGCCAACTCCACCATAGTCTCTTCCCCCTATCACTACACTGGCTGTAGTGTGATGTTTCATTTATGTGTGAAGAACTTCCTTTGGAAAGGGGAGGTACAGTCATGTTCTCTTTCTGTTCTATTATTTTCTGTTCTAGGACTATTATTTTGATTAATTTTGTTCAATTGTTTCTCAGTTTACACTTGCGTTTAGTTCTTGTTTTCTGAGGTCCCTATGTTTCTAGTGTGTCATTTCTTGCCCATTATGATGAATTCATTATACATTTTCTGTAGAAAAATAGTGTGTATGCCTCTACAGTTTGATAACACAAATGTATTTGTTTCTTTATAATTATGATTTAATTCATTTTTTAAAATACAGAAATACAGAACTGCTACTTTTTGTCAAGAATGCTGTCATTATTTTATTATTGATAATTAATGAAATGGTTTAATTTTTACTATTGTTTTTACCTTTGAACATTTTGCTTTTCATAATTAAATGTTGATTGGACATATATTGTAATCGCCAAAGCAACAGCAGAAGTTTTAAATAAAATTACATGGTAATACCCTGAAAAAACATAAAGAGTATTCTTTGTGATATATTTATTATACTTTCATTTAAGATTTAGGTGGTGTTGTCATCAAATTCATAAAGGTATTTATTATGAATTATAATTTACAAAATCGATGTGGTGAGGTCAGCATAAAGGAACAATGTTACATGCAAAGTTTAGTATCAATATGTCAAAGCATTGCAGAGAGTCATTTTGGCATCATGCCTCAGCTTCGTCGCTGTGGTAAACAAAAACGATTTCATTTATTGACGTGAAATCCATAACTCTTTGTCGGGATGGTCTGATGATGATACGATTTGATTTTGGTGAAAATTGGACAAACGGTCTAGGAAGAGTTGGAAAAAGTATGTTTTTAACTAATAAAAAGATGGAGGACAGGAAGTTTAGCTAAATATGGCAAAAATGGTATCTATGGTTTTGGTATGACCCAGTGAATGTATTATGACCAGTTTTATTACAATAGGCTAATTTAATCAAACGCTATTACCATTAAAAAAAATTATATATACATTTGGACCACAAGGTGGCGCTGCCCTTAAACTTTTTGTGCACCTTCATAGCATGGTCCCAAAGAGACATACAGAGTTTCGTAATGATATGGCAAAAAAAATTATCCACTAGGTGGCGCTGTTTTGAAACTTCTCAGGCTCTTTCAGGGCATCGTGATGATGACCCATATCAAGTTTCGTAACAATCTTCTCATGCGTTCCTAAAATACAGCATTTTAGCACAAAATTCAAATTGTCCGTCAGCCAAAATGGCCGATCTGGTAAAATTGGATATCAGTTGACTCAGCATGTCAGCACAAATCGAACGTGACCACATTTATGATTTCTGGATAAACCCATCAGAAGTTATAAGCCAAAATAGGCATTTTTCGTATCTCCAGACCAGTAGGTGGCGCTGTGCCGGAACGCTGCATGTTGCCTCAAGTCATGCTTGTGATGACACGTGCAAAGTTTGGTTTGAATACGATAAAGCGTTGGGGAGTTATTGCCTTTAGTGAGTTTTTGCAAGTGCTACGTAAAATTTGTTTGCACGTTTATTGAAAACGATTTGACGAATCAACTTGCATTTCATAACTTTTTGTCAGCATGGTCTGAGGATGATCTGGTTAAATTTTCTAGCCATTAGTGTTCAAAAGTTATAAGCATAAACATAAGTGCAAATTTGGACAGATGGTGGCGCTATAGGGATTGATTTAGAGACTCAAAATTTGCTTTAGTGACATTTGGAACTATCCTCTATCTGTGTGCCAAATTTCACAAGTTTTCTCCAAGCGGTTCTATGGGCTGCCATAGACTCAAGAGCGGAAGAAGCAGAATAATAAATATAGCTGCAAGCAGCAATACCGGGGCCAAGCGCAAAGAAGAAGATAAGACATGCCAACATGGCTGGGAGTAACCAGCTGCAACAATTAAGCATTTATAAATGTATCACTTTTGACCAATAGGTGGCGCTGTGACCAAATTGATGTGGTGTGGTCAGATTGAGCTGACAATGACACATGCACAGTTTGGTGTCAATATGTCAAACATTGCAGAGATACAACCTTAAGAGTCATTTTGGCACCATGCCTCAGCTTCGTCGCTGTGGTAAACAAAAACGTTTTCATCAATTGATGTGAAATCCATAACTCTTTGTCGGGATGGTCTGAAGATGATACGATTTGATTTTGGTGAAAATTGGACAAACGGTCTAGGAAGAGTTGGAAAAAGTATGTTTTTAACCAATAACAAAGATGGAGGACAGGAAGTTTGGCTAAATATGGCAAAATTGGTATCTAAGTTTTTGCTATGACCCAATGAATGTATAATGACCAGTTTACAGTTTACAATGGGCTAATTTAATCAAAAGTTAAAGCATTTCAAAAATATATATATACATTTTGACCACAAGGTGGCGCTGCCCTGTAACTTTTTGAGCACCTTCAAAGCACGGTCCCAAAGACACATACAGAGTTTCGTAATGATACGGCAAAGAAAATGTATCCACTAGGTGGCGCTGTTTTGAAACTTCACAGGCTCCTTCAGGGCATCGTGATGATGACCCATATCAAGTTTCGTAACAATCCAATCATGCATTCATAAGATACAGCATTTTAGCTAATAATTCAAACTGGCTGACAGCTAAAATTGGTGATATGGTAAAATGAGATATCAGTTGACTCGCCATGTCAGCACGCATCGAACGAGACCACATTTATGATTTTTGGACAAACCCATCAGAAGTTATAAGCCAAAATAGGCATTTTTCGTATCTCCGGAACAGTAGGTGGCACTGCGCCGAAACGCTGCAGGTCACTTCAAGTCATGCTTGTGTTGACATGTACCAAGTTTGGTTTGAATGCGATAAAGCGTTGCTGAGATACAGCCTTGAGTGTGTTTTTGCAACCATACGTACAATTTGTTCGCGCCTTTATCAAAAACGGTTGGACGAATCAACTTGAATACCATAACATTTTGTCAGCATGGTCTGAAGATGATCTGGTTCAATTTTTGTGAAAATCAGAGCAACGGCCTAGGAGGAGTTCAAAAAAGTTGTTTTTTTGGAAAATTCAAAATGGCGGGAAAATTTGCATACCGGAAAATGACGTCACAGGGTGCAATCGAATCGGCTTGAGCCAAGGAATCAGAGGAAAAAAGAATTTTGTTTCTAGCCACCAGGATTCAAAAGTTATTAGCATAAACATAAGTGAAACTTTGGACAGGTGGTGGCGCTACAGGGATTGATTTAGAGACTCAAAATTTGCTTTAGTGACAGTTGGGACTATCCTATATCTGTGTGCCAAATTTCACAAGTTTCCTGCAAGCGGTTCTATGGGCTGCCATAGACTCAAGAGCGGAAGAATAATAAATATAGCTGCAAGCAGCAATACCGGGGCCAAGCGCAAAGAAGAAGATAAGACATGCCAGCATGGCTGGATGTGTAAAACCAACTGCAGCAATGAGCCATTAAAGACATATTAAGTTGATTTTAGGCAAAATAGCTGTAAAAGTTTAAATACAGTCAATAGAATAGATTCAATGGTTTATCACGTTCGCCCAATAGGTGGCTGTGGCGAGGGGGGCGTGGTTTAGCGAGGTCTGTGACGGGAGAGAGAGTCAGAGGCCGAGCGGCACGTAAGTGCAAACGATGAACACCTGTCTCTTGTTTCAGTAATTGGCGTGGAGAGACAGGTTATAAGCCACGCAGGAGATGAGGACCGGAGAGAGAGAATTGGACTGGGACTACACGCATGCTGCTGAGAGTGAACGAGAGATACTGCTATTGCTGAGAACTGAACGGGGCGACCCATATCGTGGAACTTGAGTGTACGAGCCACTACGGTGTGCCGGTGTGAAACGGGGCGACCCATATCGTGGATTTTGAGTGTATACGCCAGAGAGCGTCTGTGTGTGCGTGAGAAAATAAAAGTGTGTAAGTCCCAGTCAGGCCGACCCCTGTGTCTTCTTCCTGCCCTCAACAAAGAACGACATTACATTTGTGTCCCGAAACCCGGGAGGAAGAAGACCAGAGCCGCCGCCATGCAAGCGCCGTCAGCAACGCCATTTGCGGACATCATCCAGGCACTCGCGGGCCTGCACAAAGAACAACACCAGTCCATGCTGGAGATCAGGGAGGAGCAGGAGCGGCGATTCCAGGCGCTCCTGGCCCAGCAGCAGGACCGCGAGCTGTTCGGAGCTGCCTTGACCGGGAGGTTCCCGCCGGGGATCCATCATCAACCCCGGCCAGCGCCACCCGCATGCAGCTTACCAAGATGGGACCGCAGGACGATCCGGAAGCCTTCTTGGACCTATTTGAGCGGTCCGCGGAAGCATGCGGGTGGCCGCGACTGGACTGGCCGGTGCGCCTCATCCCGCTGCTGTCCGGGGAGGCGCAGATAGCGGCCCAACAACTACCAGTCCAGAACCTCCTGGTCTATGATGACCTACGGCGGGCCATCCTTCAGCGGGTCGGTCTCTCCCCCGAACAACATCGCCAGCGATTCCGGTCGCTGACACTGGGGGAGAACAGCCGGCCTTCCCTCCAGACTCCGGTCCCGTTTCCCCTCTCTCTCCACGCCAATTCCCTGGTTCACTTCCTGCCACTGGGGCGGCGGGGAAGTCTGGGCCGCCTGTTGGCGGTGCGGGACCCGGGCACTTTATAGATAGGTGTCCCGTGATGGAGGTGGGGACGTTGATCCGGGTCTCCGACGCGCCTCAGGCTGCCCCCGATCGAGCCGGGCTGTACCAAATACCAGTGAGTATTCAGGGGGGTACCTATCCGGCTTTGGTGGATTCGGGATGTAACCAGACCTCTATCCATCAAAGCCTGATACAGTCGTTGGCACTGGATAATAGCCGCCTGGTTAAGGTTCGGTGTGTGCACGGGGATGTGGTGAACTATCCGCTGGTGACGGTTATAATTCAATTTCGGGGTCAAAACCATAGAGTGGAGGTGGCAGTTAGTCCGCACCTCCGACATCCGCTAATTTTGGGGACAAATTGGCCAGCATTTGGTAGTCTATTGGCATGTTTATGTGCGGATGTCTCTTGGGGGAAGAAAAGGCGGGGAGAGAGAGCGGTTGTGCAGGTGGGAGAGGCTGAGCTGACCACCGGGTACGGGTTCAGAGGAACGGAGCGGGTAAAGAGGCTGGACCTCACTGACCGCGATGATTTTCCTCTAGAACAGTCCCGGGATGAGTCGCTCAAAAATGCGTTTGCGCAGGTCCGATCAATCGACGGACAGCTTCTCCACCCTGATCAGACGCTCTCGTATCCTTATTTTGCCATATTAAAAGACAGGTTGTATCGAGTGACCCAAGACACTCAGTCAAAACAGGATATAACCCAGTTGTTAGTCCCAAAAAGCCGCTGGGAAATGCTTTTCCGGCGGCTCATTCTAATCCAATGGCGGTCATTTGGGGCAAGCGGCGACACTAAATCGCTTAATGGTCCGGTTCTTTTGGCGGGCATTCACGCAGAACGCGCGCAGATGGTGCGGCGTCGTGTCGTGAATGTCAACTGGTAAATCCACCGGCCTGCCCAAAGCGCCATTGCGCCTCTACCGCTTATACAGGTCCTCTTCGAGATAATTGGCATGGACCTCATCGGACCATTAGAGCGATCCGCCGCGAGGCATCGGTTTGCATTGGTCTTGGTGGATTATGCAACCCGATACCCCGAAGCAATTGCCCTCCGTAGCATTTCGGCAAAGAGTGTTGCGGAAGCGTTGTTTCGTGTAATCTCCCGGGTGGGGATCCCGAAGGAGATCCTCACTGATCAGGGCACGGCGTTTATGTCACGGACGTTACGCAAACTTTACGAATTATTGGGCATTAAATCGGTCCGCACCAGCGTCTATCACCCACAGACGGATGGTTTGGTGGAACGATTTAATCGCACATTGAAGACAATGATTCGAAAGTTCGTACAAGAAGACGCCAAAAATTGGGATAGATGGTTGGAACCCCTATTGTTCGCTGTACGCGAGGTCCCACAAGCCTCCACAGGGTTTTCCCCGTTCAAGCTTCTCTATGGACGTCAGCCCGTGGGTGTTGGACGTCCTCAGGAGGCTTGGGAGGACGGACTCTTCGCAAGGCAAAAACGAAATTCAATATGTAATGGACCTCAGAGCAAAACTCCACACTTTGGGGCGGCTATCCATGGAGAATTTGCTACAGGCTCAAGACAAACAAAGCCGGCTCTACAATAGGGGAACGAAACTGCGAGAATTTGCACTGGGAGATAAAGTGCTTGTATTACTCCCAACTTCCAGCTCAAAATTGCTCGCCAAGTGGCAAGGGCCCTTTGTGGTCACACGACGAATAGGAAATCTCGATTATAAGGTAGTTTGGTCGGATAGGAGCGGAGCACATCAAATATACCACCTTAACCTCCTTAAAAAATGGAGTGAGGGAGTCGGTGATGTTGGCAACGGCAGTGAGCGGGGAGGAGGATCTCGGGCCAGAGGTGAGCACAAAAGGTAAATCCCTCGCTCTGGCACCAGGGGGAGATCACCTCTCGCCGTTGCAGCTCACTGACATAGCCCAGTTGCAGGAAGTTTTTCGATGTGTTCTCGCCCTACCCGGTCGAACGAATCTCATTCAGCACCATATCGAGACGGAGCCGGGTGTGGTAGTTCGCAGCCGGCCATACAGATTACCAGAACACAAGAAAAAAGTGGTTCAGGATGAGTTAGAGGCAATGCTGGATATGGGAGTGATAGAAGAATCCTACAGTGACTGGGCCAGCCCGATAGTTTTAGTCCCTAAAACGGACGGCTCAATCCGGTTCTGTGTGGATTATCGCAAGGTGAATGCTGTGTCGAAATTCGACGCATATCCAATGCCAAGGGTTGATGAGTTGCTCGATCGGCTGGGCACGGCTCGGTTTTACTCGACGCTGGATTTAACAAAGGGATATTGGCAGATCCCCTTAACGCCTTTATCTAAAGAGAAAACAGCCTTTACGACGCCGTTTGGATTACACCAATTTATCACCCTTCCTTTCGGGTTGTTTGGGGCTCCGGCCACGTTTCAGCGTCTCATGGATAGAATTCTTCGGCCGCATGCTGCATATGCCGCTGCCTACTTGGATGATATTGTCATCTATAGTAATGATTGGCAGCGGCATATGGAGCATGTGCGGGCTGTCCTGGGATCGCTGAGACTGGCTGGGCTGACAGCCAACCCGAAGAAGTGTGCGATTGGGCGCGTGGAGGTCAGGTATCTGGGTTTCCACTTGGGTCATGGGCAGGTGCGTCCTCAAATTGATAAAACAGCAGCAGTTGCAGCCTGCCCGAGACCCAAGACCAAAAAGGAGGTGAGGCAGTTCCTTGGGCTAGCGGGATACTATAGAAGGTTTGTGCCTAATTATTCGGAACTCACTAGCCCACTGACTGACCTCACTAAAAAGGAAGCGCCAGATCCGATCCAGTGGTCAGAGCTGTGCCAGCAGGCTTTTACCCAGGTGAAGGCTGCTCTATGTGGCGGGCCGCTCTTACAATCGCCTGATTTTTCTCTCCCGTTTATGTTGCAGACTGACGCGTCGGACAGGGGGCTGGGGGCAGTCCTGACCCAGGAGAGGGAGGGGAGGAGCGGCGGTGCTGTACATCAGTCGCAAGCTCTCAAAGAGAGAGCGATGTACAGCACCATCGAAAAGGAGTGTTTGGCAATCCGGTGGGCGTTCTTACCCTCCGTTACTATATCCTGGGAGGGAGTTCACCTCTGTTCGGACCACGCCCTCTGCAGTGGCTCCACCGCATGATGAAGGATACCAACGCGCGGATCACCCATTGGTATCTAGCTTTACAGCCATTTAAGTTCAAGGTGGTCCACAGGCGCAGATGGTTGTGGCTGACTTCCTTTCCAGAAATGGGGAGGCTGCAGGCCGGATGGCTCCCGGCCTGAGTCGGGCGGTGGGGTATGTGGCGAGCGTGGTTTAGCGAGGTCTGTGACGGGAGAGAGAGTCAGAGGCCGAGCGGCACGTAAGTGAATCAGATGCAAACGATGAACACCTGTCTCTTGTTTCAGTAATTGGCGTGGAGAGACAGGTTATAAGCCACGCAGGAGATGAGGACCGGAGAGAGAGAATTGGACTGGGACTACACGCACGCTGCTGAGAGTGAACGAGAGATACTGCTATTGCTGAGAACTGAACGGGGCGACCCATATCGTGGAACTTGAGTGTACGAGCCACTACGGTGTGCCGGTGTGAAACGGGGCGACCCATATCATGGATTTTGAGTGTATACGCCAGAGAGCGTCTGTGTGTGCGTGAGAAAATAAAAGTGTGTAAGTCCCAGTCAGGCCGACCCCTGTGTCTTCTTCCTGCCCTCAACAAAGAACTACATTACAGTGGCACTGTTACAAAATTGATTTGGTGCAGTTAGAATAAGGGAACAATGACAAATGCAAAGTTTGGTGTCAATATGTCAAAGCATTGAAGAGATACATGCTCAAGAGCCATTTTTGCATCATTCTTCAACTTCATTTATCGACGTGAAATCCATAACTATTTGTCGGCACAGTCTAAAGATGATACGATTTGATTTAGGTGAAAATCGGACAAACGATTTAACAATTAAGATTGGTATCTATGTTGCCGGCAGAACCCAAGGAGTGTATTATGACCAGTTTCGTTACAATAGGCTAAAATAATCATAAGTAATTAGATTTTAAATTTTTTTGTAATAACTGTTGAACACAAGGTGGTGCTGCTTCGAAACGTTTTGAGTACCTTCAGGGCATTGTTCCAAACAGACACACAGAGTTTTGTAATGATATGCCAAAGAGTTATTAAAACAAAGGAATTACATTTATTATCATAATACTGTATTGAAGTCAGTGGGAATTTCATGTTTTGTTTTATTATAGCGCCACCAAGAGGCACAATCCCACCATTTTGTGTGTGTCCTCGGAGTGACCCCATACATATGTGTGTCGATTTTGGTCAAAATATATCTAATTTCATTTTGGAGTTATATACAAAAAACTGACTGACACCTGACTTTGATTGGATTTTTCTACTCTTTACTGTCAATATTTTGACATTTGGGTATTAACACTTGGCTATTGACCTATGTTTCAGAACTTCTAATGCTGGTTTTGTCTTGATCAGACTAGCAGTTTCGTAGATATACGCTAAGGTTTTTTTTGTGTTAAATTAGCACGCTGCGCAAACCATGCGCCGAAACCTGGTAAGTCTGGTATCATTGGACTTGGCAAGGATTCATTAGAGAAATAAAAAGTTACTCCCATGAAAACAAGTCAACCACACATAAAGTTATAAGCATTTGGAAAAAAAAAATATCCACTAGGTGGCGGGGTGTTTCCAACCTACTCAGGCTACCTCAGGGCTTCGTGGTGATGACCCATACCAAGTTTTGTCAACCCTACGTCAACCTGAAATGTATAACTGAGACCACAAAATATGGTGGAAAATGAATACTTAAACAATACTTAAACAATAATATTTTATACAGACTAAACATGCTCACACAAACAAACACACATTTTGTTGTAGATACAGATAGGTGAAATTTATGGTGGAAACAAAATGTTTTCTGCAAGTCTTTTTCAGTTTTCACATTACTCATGTGGCACAATTGTCAATACCAATACTTCAACAGAAAGGAAATGATGCATTTCACAAAATGTGATTGTAAATGTTATAATGGTGATTTTATTATGTCTAAATATGAATTACAGATCAATATTAGGGAGTAGTATGAGCACAAAGTGATGACAATAACTTAGTAGAAAGCTGTATTGTTAGATTTTAGCTTAGCATTTTATGTAATGGATCATAAATTATTGCTGGATTTTGTTGCAGATGCTGCAGATTTTAAATAGTAATGTGGTGTTCCTCAAGAAAGTTGTTTAGGACTAATATTATCATCATTATTTTACCAGTGATCTTTTTCCTGTTTTAAACTGTGCACAGACAGTCATGTATTTTGTTTTGAAAACCACTGCACAACAATGGACTATAATATCTGGAGGAATCAAATATGATTTACTATCAGATATTACATATTTTAAGAAGTAAAATGAGTTTTAAAAGGAAGGAACATTTTTGTTGTTGATTTAATTAGGGCCCGAGCACCAATGGTGGTCAACATGCCAATATTTAGTTAGTTATAGTGCCACCTGTGATCAACTCCTCATTAAGATTGAACCAGAACAACATATTTGGTCAGTCTAATCTTTAAGCTTTAGTGATGTTAAGCTTTAGTGATGTAAAAAAAAGTTCTGTTGAACGATGTGTCCGTGGCATCCTGACAAAGTCTGATGTTTCGGCAAAATTTTAGTTAGTCATAGTGCCACCAGCTGGTAACAGGAAATGTGACAAATGCAAATGATTGATATAGTTCTCCTATTTGTATGTACTTAGATGTGTATTGCCCAACGTGCTCTGAGTTCCTAAAGCCACAAGGTGGTGGAGGCACAGGTGCGAGGACCCTTTCATTGCTCTTGCAACTTTTTTTTTTTTTTTTATTAAAGAAAAGCACATATATATATATATATATTGTAAGACACAGTATATACATTGAATTGATATAGTTAGAATATACAGTATATACATACAATTGTGTGTATACATACTACATAAAACAAGAATGGTAAAGGCCCACATAGAAATAAAAGTATAATCACTATAATATATTGTGTGCATATAAACATCAAAAATATTAAAATAAAATAAAAAAAGTAAATCAAAAACAGAATAAACAACCTTTACCCAGATTCTTTCTCCTTAAAGTAATCTAAGAAAGGCCTCCAAGATTTTAAGAAAAGATCGGGTTTCATTCTTACTCCAAATTTAATCCTTTCCAGTTTAAGGGCAAAAAGTAGGTCGAAAACCCACTGACGGTAGGTTGGAGGAGATGGCAGCTTCCAGTTAATTAGTATAAGTCTTCTAGCCAGCAGTGTGCAAAGTGCAATATTATCCATCTCTAAGGCTGTCAGTTTGATATTTTCCGGAAGAACCCCAAATAAAGCTATCAATGGGTTGGGGTCTATTGCTGTAGTGAAAATGTCTGAGAAACAACTAAATATTTGTCCCCAAAACCTTAATAGTTTAGGACAGGACCAAAAGGACCAATATCTTGCTAAGTTGCAACCTAGACCAATGAATACGATGCACTACCTTAAACTGAATAAGCCTATGCCTAGAGCTAATTGAAGAAGAATGTATCCTTTTTGTTGCTCTTGCAACTTTAATGTAGTTTTGTTTTTTCTTTTCTTTTTGGGACCTCAGGAAGAGTAGTCACTGCCTAGGTATTGGCTAATGGGGATCCAAATAAAAAAATAAACTTAGATAATAGATGGGAAAGAGCATTCACGGCAATACAGGCAATTTAACTAATGAAACATTTTTTTCTTTGACAGTTACAACACATTTCTGCTCTTTTTTTAGGAGCCCTCAAAGTGTGCCCATAAATATGTGTCAAATTTGTTATAAATATCTCATTTGTTTTAAAGTTATAGCCACTCATATTTATGAGAGAATGGGCTGCACTGATTTTATTTTTTTGCCACTTCCTTTCAAAATTTTGGCTTTTAGTCATTATTGTTTAGCTATTCAAATATGTTTCAGAATTTCCTGTTGTGATTTTATTTTGATCGGACTAACTGTTTCGAAGACATTCGCAAAGGCTTTTAGGTGCTAAAGTACAGCTTTTCACAAACCATAAGGTGAAACCTGGCATGTTTGGTAGCATTGGACTCGGCAAGGATTCAGGAGTCTAAGGAGGTGAATGCTGTGAAAAATGCTGGCTTGAAATGTCTTAGGCTCCTATTCATCTGACTGATGTTTGAGTGCGTATATTGCCATTTCATGTGTTTTTCCCCTGTTACAGCGCCAACAAGTGATCAATCGTTGCAATTTTTTTCTTGTGATCTCAGATTGAGCTCACACAAATGTGACCTGAATTTGGTGAAAATATCTCATTCCATTCACAAGTTATAGCCATTTTAGTAAAAGAGGTCCCGTCACATCAAACATTTTGGCTCCCCTAAGCAACAATGAATCAAAATGTAAAAAAAAATTGGGAAAATTATTGACAATCAGACTCCAGAGAACATTTCTGCAGTGGTTTGGTTCCGATCAGGCAAATAACCTGGGAGTAATTTGGAAAAGTAGGTTTTACAAAAAACCAAAAAAATCGACATTGGCGCCGAGCAAATCCGAGGCATGCGTTTTGTTCGCCTTGAGCCAAGGATTCCAGCGATATAAGACACTCGAGGCTACGCCTTACGGTTGAGGAGTTATGAGCCGTTTCGTACTTTTGGTCGCTGTTTTGTACTTTTGACCGCTGTAGCGCCCCCGTCAGGCCGATCGGGGCGGGCTTCGGTGACGTCTGCAGTCGTTGTGAGTACTACCAGCCCTGAAAGTTTCAAGTCTCTACGACTTACGGTTCGGTCTGCCCGATCAAAATTTTGACATTTGGGCTCGCAATCATGCCTAACGACCTATGTTTCCGAACTTCTGACGCTGGTTTCGTCTCGATCGGACTAGCGGTTTCGAAGATATCAGCTAATTGTTTTTAAGCGCTAAATTACAACGCCGCACAAACCATATGCCGAAACCTGGCAAGTGTGGTATCGTTGGACTCGGCAACGATTCAGGAGTCTAAGGAGATGAGTCTCGTGAAAATAAGTCGACCACACCCAAAGTTATAAGCATTTTTGGAAAAAAATCTCTACCAGGTGGCGCTGTTTCGAAACTCCTCGGGCTACTTCAGGGTCTCGTGGTGATGACCCATACCGAGTTTCGTAACAATCCGTTCATAAAATACAGCATTTTATCACATAATTCAAGATGGCCGACAGCCAAAATGTCAGATATGGTAAAACTGGATATCAGTCGAACAGGACCACTTTTATGATTTTTGGACAAACGGTTCAGAAGTGATAAGCAAAAAAAGCCATTTTTCGTATCTCCGGACTAGTAGGTGGCACTGTGCCGAAACGCTGCATGTTGCCTCAGGCCATGCTTCTGCTGACATGTAGCAGTACATGTGCTGCGTAAAATATCTTTGCGCATTTATCGGAAACAATTTGACGAATCAACTTGAATTCCATAACTTTTTGTCGGCACTGACTAAAGATAATCTGGTTCAATTTTTGTGCGAATTGGACGAACCGTCTAGGACGAGATCGCAAAAGTAGGTTTTTGGCTAAATTCAAAATGGCGGGAAATCTATAATGACGGAAATGACGTCATAAGGTGCGATCGAATCGGCATCAGCTCACAAATCAGAAGAAAAAAGAATTTTTTTTCTAGCCCTTAAGGTTCTAGAGTTATTAGCATAAATACGACTGCAACTTTGGACAGGTGGTGGCGCTAGAGGGATTGAGTTAGAGACACCAAAATTGGTGTATTTAATGTTGGGACTGTGCTCTATCAGAATGTCAAATCGGTACAACTTTCCCACAAATGGTTCTATGGGCTGCCATAGACTCCCATGGCGGAAGAAGAAAATACGGGAACGGAAACAATAGGTGCCTAAGCACCTTCGTTGCTTGGCCCCTAATAAGAACGGGAACGGTTTCAATAGGTGCCTTCGCACCTTCGGTGCTGGCCCCTAATAATAAGAACGAGAACGAAACAATAGGTGCCTCCGCACCTTTGGCCCCTAATAAGAACGAGCAGTTTCAATAGGTGCCTTCGCACCTTCGGTGTAGCCCCTAATAATAAGAACGAGCAGTTTCAATAGGTGCCTTCGCACCTTCGGTGTAGCCCCTAATAAGAACGAACGGTTTCAAAGGTGCCTCGCACCTTCGGTGTAGCCCCTAATACAAGAACGAGAGCAGTTTCAATAGGTGCCTTCGCACCTTGGTGTAGCCCCTAATAGGAGCGGGAAGCGGATACAATAGGTGCCTTCGCACCTTCGGTGCTGGCCCTAATAATAAGAACGAGAGCGGTTTCAATAGGTGCCTTCGCACCTTCGGTGCTTGGCCCCTAATAATAATAATAAGAACGGGAATGGTTTCAATAGGGGCCTTCGCACCTTCGGTGCTTGGCCCCTAATAAAAATCAGCACAATTACAATAGGGTTTCAGCACTTCGTGCTCGAACCCCTAAAAATCACTTCGTGCTCGAACCCCTAATAATAAAAATCAGCACAATTACAATAGGGTTTCAGCACTTCGTGCTCGAACCCCTAATAATAAAAATCAGTACAATTACAATAGGGTTTCAGCACTTCGTGCTTGAACCCCTAATAAAAATCAGCACAAAAACAATAGGTGTTCAGCACTTCGTGCTTGAACCCCTAAAAATCAGCACAAAAACAATAGGTGTTCAGCACTTCGTGCTCGAACCCCTAAAAATCAGTACAAATACAATAGGGTTTCAGCACTTCGTGCTCGAACCCCTAAAAATCAGTACAATTACAATAGAGTTTCAGCACTTCGTGCTTGAACCCCTCATAATAAAAATCAGTACAATTACAATAGGGTTTCAGCACTTCGTGCTTGAACCCCTAATAATAATAATAATAATAATCCTTACAATTACAATAATTACTAATTACAGAAATTAATTACAGATGTAATTACATGAAGGTTTTTTAAAAATTCGGACCAAAGGTGGCACTATAACTATTAAAAAGCTTTAAAAACCATGCACTGCCTAAAGTAGACTGCCTGTATTGGCTGTAATCACGTGGTGTTACACATATCCACACAATATGCAAATCACTGGATATATCTCCTCATTTTGAACAACTTTGCCTCAAGAACCACTGCTGTCAATCAAATTGTTAATTAAATATTCACAATTATGTTAAAAACCTACTTTTGCAAACCAGTCCTAGGATTTTTGATCAATCTGAATAAAACAAATGCACTATAATTTTCTGGACTCTCTTGATTGATAATTTTCAAAAAAAATATTGAACTTTGCACTTTGTGTTCTTATAACAGGGTCATTTCAAAATAAGACCTTGGCCAAGTGTCACCAAAGACCTATAACTCCTCAAATAATTCTCAGATCTTCTTAAAAGTAAAGGAGCACATGTGGCATATGTCTCTAAATTAACTGTCAGGTGAAATCTGACAGTTTGCCTTTCATTGCACATCACCTGCAATTCCAATACAACCCCCGGAGGGCAGCAGAAGACCACTCATTGACTCATTCTCCTTAATAATGCAGTTCAATCATATTAAAACTGTATACAATCATTAAAATAACATTATAAATCACCTTTTGTTGAGGTTTAACACTTCATTTGTTAATTTAAGTAATGTTTTTGCAATAATATTGCATTATAGTTACAATAATACCTGAAAAAGATGTTTTAAAAGTGAAAATCTAAAATAAACAATTTGTTACCCATTATTTATATCAAATATCTATATCTGCAACAAATGTGTATGTGAGTTGGCACCTTTGAAGGCGTTAACTTGAAAAATGTGCCCATTAAATGGAAAAACAGACTCACAAATTAAAGTGAGCCATTGAGTGGTTCTCTGCTGCCACCTGCTGGATAAACAAGTTATTATTTTTCTTCTCCCCTAAAACTGAGCATGCAGACAAAACCGTAAGGGCTAGAGACTTCAAACCTGGCTAGATGGTAGCCATTAAGTTGGGGAGAACCTGAGAAGGTATGACCCCGATTGGCCAATAGGTGGCGCTACAGCAATCAAAAGCGCATAATGGCTCATAACTCCCAAACCATTTATCACAGACTCGAGTGATACTTTTGCCATTTTTGTGCCTCGCTGACGCTGGCAGTCAGTGTGAGTACTACCATTCCTGAAAGTTTCAAGTCTCTACAACTTACGGTTTGGTCTGCCTGATCAGTTTTAGATGTAGAATGATGCATCATGGGAAATTTAACAAGTACGATAGGGTTTCAGCACTTCGTGCTCGAACACCTAATAATTAAAGCTGCGATCAGCATTTATCGGGGTTCAATCATTTAAGGCCTTTAAGCATTTAAGGCCTTTTGAATTTAAGGCCTTTAAACAGTAAATAATTAAAATTGAGAGCTCAGGTGAAATTAAGTGATGAACTGACAATATGTGATTTTAAAATGTTATAATGGTGACTTTATAAAGTCTAAATGTGAATTATAGAACATAATTAGTGAGTAGGATGACAAAATGACAATAAATATTTTAACCAGCAGGTGGCATTAGAGGATCAGTAATTGGTTCACTTTAATTCTTAAAGTGTTTTTAATTTTGGTTTCAAAGTACATTTTCCATCTTAAGTCTATTAAACGTGCTTACACACACACACACACGCTCTGTTACTGTCATTTTTTTTTATCCTGTAGAAACGTTTTGCATTTATATTAAAATTACATGCTGTTATCCCTTTACAGTTACTACTCTCATAAAATACTTGAATGTTGACATTTAAAACAAAATTTAGCATCAAACAGCAGATATTTCAGCAAATGTTATTGTTTTGCACTGGATATTAATTGTCTCCCTCTGAAATGCGTTCTCTCGGTTTGCTCTTTAACGCAGACTGTCAGGATGCGCTTTCATGCAAAATGGAACTACTCGTGTGAATTAGTAGCATTTACAGATGAACTACTGTTCTCAATGTAGATTAGTGGATATAACCTGTCAAATTTACGTTTTGCGCTGAGGACACAGATACTTTGCGTACAGAGAGCAGACCTGACTAATCAATAATAAGAATCGTTAATGATGTTCAGTATGGGCCAATTAAATCAGAAGTAAGGACTACTGGAGGGAGGTTAAACATCTGTCAATTCTTCTGTTGCTTTTTGTAGGACAACATCTTAACAGGTCTCAATTTAATTTGATGGGGTTTCACACTTCACACAATGTGTCTTTCAAATTTACAAAAGTAATTTACAACAAACATTCAAACTAATTATAATATTCAATATTCAATAATATAATACTCAATATAACCCAAATGTAAAATTTAATTAAAGTAATTAAAGCTGCTGTCCGTAACTTTTTTTGTGTTCAAGATTTACAAAAATGTTATAATGAAAATGATAATAATCCATTTTCCGTGTTCTTGTCTTACCCTGATTCATTATGGTACACTTATAATAATAAGTGTTTATATTGGGACTATTTCAGAGAGGACTGGTAGGAACCGCTGTGGAGGAGCACAGTTCCTGCGTAGCTTTAAATATTTGATTTGATAAAACATAGAATATTGTTAAAAACTCCTGCCAATAAATCCATTTTCTATCAAAGAGTAAACAGCACATGTAACAATATGAATTGGAAATACAGAAACAAATTAATTGACTCGGTTGAACAAAGTCCATGAATGAATCGAAACATTTTAATGAATAAGCGAACTAATTTACAAATCAAATGATTCAGTTCAAAGAGTTGTTTAAGTTAACTGTCACTGGCCCACCGGTGGGCCCATTTGCCACTGCATTTTTAAAACAATTATTTACTATATTTATCCTGATTTAATGTTGAAAACTATATATCATTTGAAAGGTTACGAACTCGAGATTCATCCTGTGAACTCGGTTTTTAAATCGGACCTTGCATTACCATGGAAAAGGTCATTCTTATAGCGGGCTCCTCCCCTAGAAGGGGTTGTCATGTTTCATATTACAACATTTATTTTAACTATTGTTTAATAAAAACTTTTTAAATCTTGAGTTGTCTCTTTAATTTATTAATTTCAATCAGAGACCATGTATGGCTGCAATTAATATGATTTTGAATCAAAAAGTCACTCAACCTTAAAAACATCCCTCAGTTTACTTGCAAATGTATTTGTTTATGCCCCCACAGTTACAACAGGAAATCTCATTGATAGATTTTGTGTTGATCTCAGCAAAGAGTAAAAAATGGACATAGGTATTTTTTGTTCTCTGTGAGGCTGCAATCCAACATATGGTTTTCATTATGGAAGCACTCCCACCTATAGCAACAACACAGTCTCACTCCCAACTCGTCACATATTGCCGCTTGGTCAGGACCCCTCGACGTCACATTTTAACGCACAGGGTACCCCTTAATCGTAATTTTTCGACGTTCAGGGCACTCCACTGATTCCAATGAGAAGCCTAGGGCGTCATATACAGACGTGTTGGGCACGGGCACGTGAATGTTATCATGATGGAATTATTTATTGGGATATATTTTTTTCCATTATGACATGTTGGAGTGTGATTCTCAATTTAATCAGCCAGCACACTTTTATTTACATATATTTATTTTTATTCAGATAGCCCAACCCCACCCCGACCTGCCCATTTGCGTATTATATGATATAAAACACAGAATATAACAGGCAACAGACACACTTTATTAAAAAAGTCCGACTATTCCAGCTATTCCAAGGCCAAACGATTGATTTGTGCGAAGAAAAGACCCAAAAGCGATCACCGTCTCCACGGGTACCCCTCGGCGTCACGCTATGGACGAAATGGGAACTCCATTGCTTTCAATGGGAAACCTTTGGCGTCAACAGAAGACGCAAATTCAATCGGTATGAAATCGCGCTGAAGAAGTCTCATTCAGAACACATCGCGATGTTTGGCATCAGTTAACGTGTGCCACATATGGGTGAGTAGTCAAATATGATGTCCTAATGTTTGTTTGATATAAAGTATTTTCTGCTTGTCGTTATCGATCAGATTATGTTCAGTCACTGCATTTCTTTGTTTTCTAAATCAACACACCTTGCTAATAGGGGGATATTGCACACTGTCACGTGGCATGATATAGACCTTTAAACATATTCATATTTTTACGCTTACCATTCTTTTACCACAGCCCACATGAAAAAATACAATAGTATATTATAGTAAAATTACAGTAAAATGACTCTAGTTAATATTTACTATAGTGTTTCTGAACCATACTGTAGTAAAAATTGTAGTATGTTGTAGTATATTATAGTATCTACTAAACTTTGTTAATTTAATCTAGTATTTTTACTATAGAATGGTTCAAAAACACTATGCTGTTTTTACTAGAGTTCTTTTACTATAATATACTATAGCATTCTTTCACGTGGGAGCATTGGTAGTTTTAATGTGATGTTTGTTGTAAATAGACAGTAACTACAACAATTACCATGCTTTAAATGCATTTTAATGTAAAATACAAATAGTGTAATGTAAATATTACTTTTTCCTGTATATAATGCTATATATTATATATTATGACTTTTTTTTCTCTTTTTTTCACCTGAAAAGACCAAAAGGGCCTTCCGGACTCAGTCAGCCCGTTCTTGTTTGTGGAGAAGTAACGGAGAAGACCAAAAGCTGCAACAGCAAATATTTGCAATGGTATGTAAGTATGTGTTTGTTTGAACCCTTTATCAAACATATTATTAAGCAGTTGTTGTTACTTAAACTTATTCTTACAAATCCCATGGCTCAATCAGTAAGAACATATTCTCAAAGTCTCAATAATTCACAAGATTTAACAAGTAGTCAAATTCATATGATACTCGTACATATGTGTATATATACTCATACATAATCCTGCAGCTTTTACTATGACTCCTGCCATTGGCTACTGCCTCAATTCCTGTACATATGTATTGTTGTGCCCTTTCTTGGAAAGTAGTCGGATGTCCCACACACTGTCAGAAAGTTTATATTAAGTCCATTGTATTCTTTAAAATGATTACAAAATGGGCTCTGTCTTTTAATGTAATGTTACATGTCTCTTCACACCTCATAACCTACCGCTGTTTGCAAGAGTGAAAATGCTCACATTACATCAGATATTCGATTATTTTGTCATAATCAGATCAGTTGCACTGTTGATAACGTCCCGTTTGCATGTAAATAATTTACGTGATCAAAAAATCAAGTGAATTATCAACATTTTTAAACACATTCATATGATATAGCCTGGTATTAAAGATATACTTTTAATAATGGGAATGCACATATATCAGTGAACTTATTACATAAATGTATTTAACATTTAATTATGCAATGCTTTTTACAGAAAGAAATCCTGCAGTTATGTATAAACTTACAACATCATCATCATGTCCTGCCCTGGGCACGTTGGGCAACATGTGTCCTCCAACATGTCCGATCTGTGGCCTACATATTCGATCTTCTCATTGAACACCAGCATTCAGGTCTTTGTGAAACATCTGTCTATGTCTTCCTTGGTCTTCCCTGTCTCCTGCGTCCTCCTGGTGTTGTCCACTTCACAAGTGTTTTTGGGTGTTGTTGTTCAGGTATGCATAGGAAATGTCCAGTGAAGTGCACCCTTTTTTCTGACACAGTTTCTCAAAGTCTTCACGTGGAGTCTGTGGTGGAGTCTTATGATCTCTTCGATATATGCAGAACCATTATTCATAAACTGTACTTGATGTCTCCCTATGCCTTTATCAAAAAAGCATCAGTGCTCATCAGGAGATTTAGTGAAGGACATATATTTTGCCATCCACTAGTCATGCAGCGACTTTTCTATAGTCCAATGTATATTTCTTCATTTGTTGTTTGTTTGAACAAATGAAGATAGTGAGAATGAATACCTTTTGAAATCAATATTTATTCATTAAACCTTTTATTACAGTGGTCACTATTGTACATGTCCACCATATCTACCTCTATGGTATCATTAATAACTACATCTATGGTTGGTATCATTATCACTACCTTGTTAATGTAACTGTAACATGAATGTATTTTATAGAAGCATTTTCTTACTAAAAATGGTAAACATTTATAATAATCATTAACTATTTTAATTGGCCTTTCATTTGGTTACAGTAAAATTTAACAAAAATCACAAATATATAATAATTAAGTTGATAATTTAAAATGTTCTTCATTTTTTGCCTATTTATTTTTTTAAAGGGAAGAAACAAATATATGTTCAGATAACAAAGTTGCACCTTATCTCTTGGTTTGTACTTCATCATGGTAATATTTTTTAAAGTTATGTTTCACGTGTGTGTGTGTGTGTGTGTGTGTGTGTGTGTGTGTGTGTGTGTGTGTGTGTGTGTGTGTGTATGTGTGGACTGGTAATCCCTACGGTATGGGGACAAAATGTCCCCACAAAGATGGCAATATCCAAATTTTTGTCCTTGTGGGGACATTTTTTTGGTCCCCATGAGGAAAACATCTTATAAATCACACTAAGTGATGTTTTTGGAAAAAGTAAAAATGCAGAATGTCTCCTGTGATGGGTAGGTTTAGGGGCAGGGGCAGTGTAGGGGGATAGAAAATACGGTTTGTACGGTATAAAATGCATTACGCCTATGGAATGTCCCCATAAAACATGGAAACACAACATGTGTGTGTGTGTGTGTGTGTGTGTGTGTGTGTGTGTGTGTGTGTGTGTGTGTACATTAACTGATCTTTATACTGTTTTGGGCACTACATTTGTCTTTAAACTGTTTGACATTAAATATTGGAATATGCTTACAAAATTGTGTGCATTCATTATGCTTTTGTTAAATTTATTTTAATTCCAATAGTTCAGATGGTCAAGGGTGGCATAAAGAAGTTTAAAATGTATACCTATATTTATATACATACCTAAATATGCGTACACATACCGGTAAACACACACTATAAATGTTCAATTATCTTTTGTTACAAAAACTGCAAAACTGCCCGTCCTGTTGTAGCTTGTAGGCCATTGCATTGAAAAAGAGGTTTCTCTTTCAAATATATTTATGCATCAGTTTAACCACACAAATGAGACTTTCGTTTTAAAATGTGAGTTTTATTATTTAATTAGAATAAATAAATATTTAGCTATAGGAATCTATCCCTTCAGTTGGAACCGGATGAGATCTGTCATCATTTACCATAAATGGACAAGTAAGTGTGATGCATCTGTTCAGCTGGATTGTCATTGGCTGTGACTTTATCGCAGGACTTGCTGTGATTGGACTATCTTTTAACCCATATAAAACAGCGTTTCATGTTACAAAGTATGTATTGGTGTTATTATTGGGTTAGTTATAAGTTAAGTAAACTATAAAGTGTTGCAATGTTGTGAGAAATTACCCCTTTACCGAGAACCCAACCCTAACCCTAAGTATTACTGCACACTTCAATGAACTACAGCGCCATATTTACCATTGCATTGATACAATGACAAAGATATATGGGTAATGTAGTTTAAAACGTTTAATAATGAGACAATACATGTTAAGTAAATTGCATCTTTAATGGACAACTGGATAACTAAATATGTTCATTGTGCAAACCTTTATGACATATGAGGGGCAGGCTGACATTTTATATTTTACTGTGAGCATTTTGAGAAAACCTTTATGCCAGCTTTCCATATATGTCTGAAAACTGTGCCCAACATTATTTAAAAAACATAGCATAAGCAGTTGTCCTGCCGATTTTCTCTGTGATACGCTAACCAGACTTTGAGTTACAGCCATTTGAAATAAGTTTTGTTTTGCTCTTCCAGGGGCCACTACTGGGTCCCTGGAGAGGGAAGGGCAGAACAACTTACACAGATCTATTCTCCTCATCATGGAAAAACAAACTTTGAGTTACATTTAAATATCAGAGAATTTTGTATTTTCTATTCTAACATCATGCTTGCATTAGTTCTTGATGGGTATTGTGAGACCATCTGATGAAATACAGAAATATTTCAAAGAAATGTTGTAAAATATTAATTATTAATATTTATTTTCTTTTATAAATAGACACCAATACATATAATGGATGAAACTCCAACAACTTGCCATTATCCAAGTTTCAGTGTAAACAAAAACTATTTATATATTTACACTTCACTAATACTATTAAATATAGGACAATGCACCGTTGAATAAAATAACAAGAGACATTGCCAGAATTTCATCTTCACTCGGTCTCCACGTTCCTGAAATCGGTAATGTGCATGCTTTAATTTTTATTGCAGTAGTAGATTATCAATATGGATCATCTTCAGTTAAGTTTGAAGTGTTTGAAATCCTTCCGTTTATTGAACTGAAAACTGGCATACTTGTCACAGCATGCAAGTATATACAACTTTTTGCTGCATTGCTGTACCAGATATAATATAACCAAATCAAAATTTTTTTTTGTCTCAAGTAAAATAATCTTGGTTATTAATTAGATAACCTAAATAAACTTGTAAAATGTGTATTTACTTTCCAAACACCATACACAATATTCACCATACTTTATCACTCAACACTTTATTGGAGGATACAGTATACAGTTGATAAAGTAGCATCAAGTCAAATAAGATTCAAGATAAATAAAAATGTGTCTTCAAAAATACATTAACATCATATTAATCCATTCACAGCTGCTGAAGCCACACAAACGAGTGCCACATAATCCCATCCAGTCAACTATAATACAGAAAAAAGATTTGATATTGTGTTGGAAAACAACGATTCATTATCACAGGTTTCTGGATATTTCCTCTATCATGTTCATGTTCCATCACGTTCTTCTTCTTCTAAACACTTTGCCCACTTGTACCCTACAGTATTGATGAACAGAGGATGTGGTCACTGATGTTGTGTAGCTTTTTCTCATCCAGAGGAAGAAGAACATTCCAGTGTCAGGCGTTCTCCAGTCCTGGTCTAAAAGTAAAACAAAAACACAATTCAAATTAAGTTTAATGTACAGTCAGGTTAGCATATGTTCTGCATGATTTAAGAAGTAGTAGGCGACTCTGGCCCTCAGCATCCACTGTCCTGCATATTTAGCTCCAACCTCAAACCCACCTGTCTATAACTGTCTATAAGTAAACCTGAAGAATTTGGTTAAAAGTTTTATGTCTGCTCGATTAGGCTTGGAGGTAAACTATCCACCTCAAAATGGCCAGAATTGGCGATTCCTGATTTAAATTTACAAAGCAGCAGTCAGTACATTATATAATATACACATTGAAGCATTATGTATATGATATTGCAGCACATAATATTACCCAAGTACTGGACAAAAAATATTTTACCCATATCAACAGAAACATTTTAAACAGCATATATTTTAAAAGATCTTTTAGATGGTCTCTTCTGAGCTTTTGTCAGTAATGCTAGATTTCTTTAGTCACTTTCAAGACCATCAATTGTGATAGCCTTAACAATGTACAATTGTTAAATACTGCAATACAAATTTCATGGTAAGAATTAAGAAATAGGTGCCGAGGCACCAGACTTACCATGCTTATGAAGCACCCATGGCCATGCATAGTTCTCAGAGAGTGGAGTTTTT
Organism: Gobiocypris rarus; assembly: GCA_023029165.1. Classification (NCBI taxonomy): domain Eukaryota; kingdom Metazoa; phylum Chordata; class Actinopteri; order Cypriniformes; family Gobionidae; genus Gobiocypris; species Gobiocypris rarus. Next base: position 24,032,228 of record CM040931.1, read on the forward strand.
GCCTCTTGTATTCCTCCTTGGCAGTACATTTGTCTTTGTCCTGTAGAATCTTCTGAAGTTTGTGCCTTCTCTTGCTGTCCATCTTAAAACACAAATGCAATGTGTTTTACTCTGTGGAGCCTTGTTTCAAGCCACAGAACTATCCAGATATTTCACATAATTCAAAGAACATTTAATATTTGATTCCTAATATACATCACAACTCATTATCTTCCAAAGCTACCCAGAACCATCCATGGTCTACAAAACAATGGGGAAATACCTGGAGTTTATAACAACTACATGTCTGCTTTTATCTAAGACAAACAGACAGTGCCATTTTTAAGAACTGAAGGCCAAAAGTGTTTCAGCCTTTATGCTAAAAGGCAATAATTGTAATAATAATTGCATCAAAAAGGTAAGAAAATATATATTTTTGTACCATGTTAGAAAAAGATACAGAGAGATCAACATCAAATTCTGTACTAAATGTTACAGCATTGCTTCAATACAAGACATACCAATGGACTTGCACACTTTTCTGTCTTCTTCGGGAACAAGATGGCCATGCTCCTTCCTCACCCAAAACAAAGGACTTATTCGATTAGCTTGCTTTGATATAAGGTCTGGTCTTTCTTCTCTGCTGTAAAACAAGAAAGTCTCACTTACTC